>LR738714.1:640394730-640456907 GCA_902687465.1 Secale cereale | reverse complement strand
ATATATATATATATATATATATATATATATATATAATAAAGCGCTGTGGGTTTCTGCCCGTCCGTCGAGTTCTTTTGCAAAAAAGTCCCTGTGTTTATATGAAATCAACCCGCCGTCCTGACTTAAGACATACCGAACCGTTATTTTTCCTTTTTACGCAAAAGTCCCTGTATTTTCTAAAAATCAACCCGCCGTCCCGACTTAAGTCATTCCGAACCGTTATTTTACGTTTTTTCGAAACGCCTCCTGATCTTTCAGGTAATTCATCCGCGGAACAATTTAAGACAAATAAATATTTTTCCAAATTATCCATATCTTTTAAACCGTAATTCCGATTTTAACATACTATATATGAAATTTGATTAGAAAAATATTTAGAATATGAATATGGTGTTATTTTTACATTTTAAATTTTTTAAAATATTATTTTGGAAGATATTTAAGTCAAACAAATGCTTTTCTAAATTATTCGTATCTTTTAAACCGTAACTCCGATTTTAACATATTATATATAAAATTTCATTAGAAAAATCTGTAGAATCTGAATATTATGTTATTTTTAGCTGTTAAATAATTTTTAAATATTATCTTAAAAGCACGATCTGTTTTGTTTTGTACCGGCGGCGTCCGTATGGACCGTATTGCAAAAAAATAAACACCCACTAAAACCATATAGGAAAAGAAAACATCACTAACTACCCTTGCATACCTCTGAAAACCTTGCAAGAAAAAAAATCATCATGAGAGAGAGAGGCGTCTTAGGATTAATCACATTCAAACACATTTTGATTTGTGTGAACATTGAGGCCACCGCCGGCGAGGTTGAGAAGGAGGATAAGCGGCAAAACAAATGTGATGTCTCGCTAAAATAAAGAAGGTAGACCTATTGTGGTCTTGAGTGACGGTTGTTGGGCTAAGAGCGTGTGTTATTTTTTCTCCCGTTGCAATGCACGGGCTCTTTTGCTAGTAATTACCAATAGGGCATTATTGTGTACGCGCTTCATCTTTTAAAGAGTGTACGTCCAAATTTGTTGCAAAGTTAAACCTTTCTATGTTTGACTATTTCTATAATAATGCACCAACATTTTATGCCATCAAATTAGTAGCATTAGATTCATGATAAAATATATTTTCATCGTATACCTATTTGGTTTCAGAAACATTGATATATTTTTTGCACAAACTTGGTCAAACTTTGATATAGTTTGACCCTTTAACAAATTTGGAAGTACACTCTTTAAAAAACGGAGGGATTATTTTCAATCTTTATTCTATTTTCATTATTGTGTACTTTGAAGAGGTTAAGATGAACGCTTTCTTAAATTTATGTGGATTTAGACAGTTCAACGTATATTGATAATTATTGTGTAAATTTATGTATCTTCATGCCGAACAACAAGCACGGACAATTATTGTGCATTTTCATTGTATTACTCTTTTTTTAAATACACAATTACAATTTTTTGACAATGTAACTGTTCAGTGTGTATTAAAAATTATTGTGTAATAATAGTAATTCTAGAAATGTATTAAAATATGTTAAAGATTTTTTATAGAAATGTAAGAATAATTTTATACAGTAACCTTTTCAATAAGCGTTGAGCATTTTTTAAATACATGTTATCAATTTTCTGAATGCATGATAAACATCTTTCAAAAATAAGTTTGCAATTTTATAATACACGTGAAACATGTTTCAAAATCATTTTTTAAATGCACTAGGATATTCCCTAAATCTCCCTCGGTACTAAAACGTTTAAGAACATAATTATCTCATTTATTCATCAAATGGTGTCTTGTCTGTTGGTTAGCACACACACGCGTTGGTCCCTCGTTGAACAATATAACCACGAGGCAGGACACCACGTGATGCCTAAAATGAAGAAATAATGTTTACATCTTTTAGAGGGTGAGACAAATAAATCTGCAGGAAAATTCCTACAAGATGCCCTAATTAAACATAAAATCTTGCTTGCTTTATCGGCAAGATTACAAGGGTGGCACATCTGAGCCCCTGGCCTCGAAACTTCGGATCCCCCTTTTTTTCTTATTTCTCTTTATTATTTCACATGGTATAATTATTATAATTTGCATTATATTTGTGATTTGCACATACAACCATGCTTGGTGTAGTTGATATGTGGGACCCAAACCTGATAGGCTGGACCTATCAGTCTGCATCCGTATGCGATACAGTTATGTGTAAATTAATAAAATCTGAGGGGGTTAGCTGTAAAAAAATGTTCCGGTCACTGACATGCGGGCGACCACCATACTAGCTCGCTATGCGGACAAGGCGTATGCCCCGATATTGTAGGAGGCACCGTATTTGCACAGATGAACAAGTTAGAGCACTACTTTCGTGTATTTTATAACTTTAGGCATTAAATTGATCGTGCACGACAAGTTAAAGCACATGTGTTGTATTTAACTCGTTATCATTGTAATGTTTAGGTAATCTGTAGAGTTAAATACATCGCGGGTGCGTCAACTTGTCATATGTGACCAGTTTGGTGCCTAAAGTTGTAAAATACACGAAAGTGGTGTTCCAACTTGTCTGGACGTGTAAATACGGTGTCTTCTATAGTATTCGGGTGTACGCCTTGCCCGTGTGGTGTGCCAGCGTGGCGGCCCCCACATGTGAGTGGCTGGAAGTGGATGATTTTGTATTTTATTTTTGCCGGGATGGAAATTTGAACCCGGGAAATCCTGCTTAATACAATAACATGCTAGCCACCCGGCCAAACTAAGTATATAGGCCAATTCAGCGTATCGGTCTGCAATTCTTCAACACATTTTCTACATGTTTTTTTTTCAAGTTCCGGTTTAGTTTTCATGATATTTAAAATTTACCAAATAAAATAATAAAATAATTATCAGTAGGGCATTATTGTGTATTTTAAATCTTCATTATATTTTCATTACTATGTGCTTTGAAGAGGTTAACATGAGTGTTTTCTAAAATTCATGTGGATTTAGACAGTTCAACGTATATTGAAAATTATTGTGTAAATTTATGTATCTTCATTCAGAAGCAGAAGCACGGACAATTATTGTGTATCTTCATTGTATTACTCTATTTTTGAAATACACAATTACAAAAAATTGACAATGTAATTGTCAATGTGTATTAAAAATCATTGAATAATAATAATAATTCTAGAAATATATTAAAACATGTTAAAGATATTTGTAGAAATGTAAGAATAATTTTACACAATAACCTTTTCCATACCCATTGAACAATTTCTTAAATATATGTTGTCAATTTTCTGAATGCATGACAAACATCTTTCAAAAATAAGTTTACAATTTCATAATACACGTGAAACATGTTTCAAAATGATTTTTTTTTCAAATGCACTAGCATATTCCCTATATCTCACTCAATACTAAAACATTTAAGAACTAAATTATGCCATTTAGACATCAAATGGTGTCTTGTCTGTTGGTTAGCGCACACACGCGTTGGCAGGATGAAGAGGTCCCTTGGTGAACAATATAACCACGAGGCAGGGCAACACGTGATGCCATAAAAAAGAAATAATGTTTACATCTTTTAGAGGGTGAGACTGATAAATCCGCAGGAAAATTCCAACTAGATGCCCCAATTAAACATAAAATCTTTCTTGGTTTATCGGCTAGATTGCAAAAAGAAAAAAAAACCCGGCTAGATTGCAAGGGTGGCACACCTGAGCCCCTGGGTTCGAAACTTCGGATTCCCTTTTCCTTTATTGTTTCACACGGTATAATTATGAATTGTGTTAGTATTTGTGATTGGCATATACAGTTGTGCTTGGTGTAGCTGATATGTGGGACCCAAACCTAACAGGTTGGATCTATGAGTCTGCATCTGTATGCGATGCAATATATGTAAATTTCTATCTAATAATAAAGCACACACTAATTTTCTGCCTGCACACCCGTCGCGACATTTTTGCCAAAAAGCCTGTACTGCTTTCTGTATTCAACCTGCAGTCCCCACTTAAGTGATAGCCCGAACCGTTATTTTACATTTTTTCGAAAACCCCGTAGCCTTTTAAATAATTCACCTGCAGATCATTTTAAGTCAAACAAATACTTTTCTAAATTATCAATATCTTTTAAACCGTAACTCTGATTTTAACATGTTATATATGAAATTTGTTAGAAAATATGTGGAATATGAATATGATGTTTTTTTATTCATTAAATATTTATAAATATATTTTTAGAAGATATTTAGGTCAAACAAATACTTTTTAAAATTGTACATACCTTTTAAATCGTAACTCTGATTTGAACACGTTATTATATGAAATTCGATTAGAAAAATATGTAGAATATGAATATGATGCTATTTTTACATGGTAAATAATTTTTAAATAATTTTTTTCGAAAGCAAACTTATAATCTATAGCCCATGATCTATTTTTCTTTAGTATCATCAGCGATGCGGATTGCAAATAAACACCCACTAAAATCATATAGGGAAAACAAGACATCGATTACTACACATGGATACCTCTGAAAAACCTCGCAGGACAAAACAACAGATTTCTCATCGTGCGAGAGAGAGGGGGGGGGGGGAGACGCCTTAGGATTAACACATTCAAACATGTTTTGATTTGTGTAAACACTGAAGCCACCGCCGGTAAGGGTGAGAAAGAGGATAAGAGGCAACACAAATATGATGCCTTGCTAAAATAAAGGAGATTTGCCTATTGATGTCTTTGAGTTGAGTGATGGTTGTTGGGTTAAGAGTGTGTGCTATTTTTTTTTCTCTCATTGCAACGCACGGGCTTTTTTGGTAGTAAATATAATGCGAAGAGGTTGGTTGTAAAAAAATTCTCCCGATTGCTGACATGCGGGCCGCCATCATATTGGCTCGCCATGCGGGCAGGGCGTATGCCCGGATAGCTTTTTTTGCATGGTAGTACGTGTCTCATTTATATAGAATAAAGATCAAGTTACAAGGCATGTAAGCACCGACCATACATGACTGAAAAGATAGGAAAATCCTATGCAAAATACCAGCGCATGTCCCTTTCCTTCGACACCACCGAAGCGGCCACCAAAGGCTAAAAAGACAGATCACCTCTTCGCCCAAGCTCGACGCGGCTCCATCGCTGATCAGCAGCTTTACGGACCTCCAAAGTAGTTTGCCAAAAGCAAAAACATAGCCGTTGCAAGAATCAGACGGGCAACATGTCCCCGGACACGTCATCGAACTTCAGAATTGACATCCTCGCATGACGATGACGTCGGAGAAGGAAATCAGAACTGCCCACCTTCGACCACAGACCCAGCACAACAGCTGGCCTCTGGAAGGCCCTCCCACTGGATCAAGACGTACCACACCCCGCGGCGCAGCTGGGCCTTCAACGCCTTTGATGGTCCTGGAAGTAAGCGCCCGTCGGCAGCCGGAGGAAGCGTCGGTGTGGTCG
This sequence comes from Secale cereale, assembly GCA_902687465.1. NCBI lineage: Eukaryota > Viridiplantae > Streptophyta > Magnoliopsida > Poales > Poaceae > Secale > Secale cereale. The sequence continues at coordinate 640,451,481 of LR738714.1, read as the reverse complement.
TCGGTGGCTCTCCCTTGTAAGGCTTGAGCAGCCCTACATGGAAGACGTCGTGGATGCGTGCACCCACCGGAAGCTGAAGGCGGTAGGCCACCTTTCCAATGCGCTCCAGCACGGAAAATGGACCCGCATAGTGCGGACCCAGCTTGCGCTTCGCGCGCGGGTCAAGAGACTGAGTCGAGCGGTGGAGAAGGCGTAGCCAGACCCAATCGCCCACCGCGAATTCCGCCTCGCGGTGATGGCCGTCATAATAGTGCTTGGCCAGCTGCTGGGCCTGAAGGAGACGCTGCCGCACCTCGGCAAGCATCTCATCGCGGCTGCGAAGAAGCTCGCCAGCCGCCTCCGTCCGGGCCAACGCCGGGTCGACTGGCAGGATCGCCGGGGGTGGCCGGCCATAAACCACCTCGAACGGGGTGGCGCGCAGGGCGGAGTGGTAAGAGGTGTTGTAGCAGTACTCCGCCCAGGCGAGCCAGTCCACCCAAGCGCGAGGACGATCACCTGTGACACAACGCAGATACATAGCAATCACCTTATTAACCACCTCGGATTGGCCGTCCGTCTGAGGATGGAAGGCGGTGCTGAGGCGGAGCTGCACGCCCGCCATGCGAAAGAGATCGCGCCACACATGTCCCGTGAAGACCGGGTCCCGGTCGCTGACAATCGAAGTCGGAAACCCATGAAGGCGGACGATGTCGTCGAAGAAGGCCCTGGCCACAGATGCGGCAGTGTACGGATGGCCGAGCGGGATGAAGTGTGCGTACTTGGAGAATCGGTCGACCACCGTGAGGATGACAGACTTGCCTCCGACCTTGGGAAGGCCCTCAATGAAATCCATGGAGATGTCGGCCCAAACCTGAGAGGGTACCTCCAACGGCTGCAGTAGCCCAGCTGGTCGTAGCGTCTGTGTCTTGTTTCGCTGGCAGGTCACACACGAGCGCACCCAGTCTTGGTCCAGAGCACGGTCACCTGGGATGTAGAAGTCGGCGCGTAGACGATGGAGGGTCTTCTGGATCCCCTCGTGGCCGGCCGAGTGAGCCAGCTTGAGCACCTGGTGACGGAGATCATCATGGTCTGGCACGAAGACACGGCGGCCATGAAAGAGCAAGCCATCCGTCTCCCGCCATGGCTCCTCCAAGTCGCCCGCCTCCAGGTACTGCCGCAGTAGCTGGGCGTCGGGTGCCGCCGTGGTAGCCCTGCGAATGTCGGCGAAGAGGGCGAAGGAGGGCTCGGAGCGGATGCAGAGCACCACCCCCTCGGAGGCGCCGACAGCTGCGTCCTCGGTGTCGCGGCGGGACAGAGCGTCGGCCACGGTGTTGAGGCGGCCGGGGCGGTACTCGACGGTGAAGTCGAAGCCAAAGAGCTTGCTGGTCCACTGATGTTGCGGCACGGTAGAGAGCCTCAGATCTAGCAAGAACTTGAGGCTGTAGTGATCCGTCCGAATCCGGAAGAACCGGCCCCACAGATAGGGCCGCCAGTGGCGCACGGCCTGGACCAAGCCAATGAGCTCCCGCTCATATGCCGCGAGCTTGAGATGGCGCGCAGCGAATGGCCTGCTGAAAAATGCAAGCGGTCCATCCCCCTGATGAAGGACGGCGCCGAACCCCACACCGGAGGCGTCGCAGTCCACGAAGAACGGCCGGTCGAAGTCCGGCATCTGAAGGACGGGGCCCGTCGTGAGGGCCCCCTTGAGGGCCTTGAATGCCTCGGTCGCCTCGGCGTCCCAAGCGAAGGCATTGCGCCGCAGGAGGCGCGTGAGTGGAGATGCGATGAGGCCGAACTCCCGAATAAACTTCCGGTAGTATCCCGCGAGGCCCAAGAAGCCGCGGAGAGCCCGCGGTGACTGGGGCGTCGGCCAGGCAGCGACGGCCGCCACCTTGTCGGCGTCCATAGCGACGTCTTCCGCTGAGATGACGTGGCCGAGGTAGGCGACTGTCGGCGTGCCAAACGAGCACTTCGAGCGCTTAAGATGAAGATGGTGCGCTCGAAGCTCGTTGAAGATGATGGCGACGTGCTGAAGGTGCTCCGCCCACGATGCGCTGTAGATAAGAATATCATCAAAGAAAACGAGCACAAACCGACGCAAGTAAGGGCGGAGGACGTCGTTCATCAAGGCCTGGAAGGTCGCCGGGGTGTTGGAGAGGCCAAACGGCATCACCAAAAACTCGAAGTGGCCGTGATGAGTCCGAAACGCCGTCTTGGCGATGTCGTCCGGGTGCATCCGCACCTGGTGGTACCCCGAACGGAGGTCGAGCTTGGTGAAGAAGTGCGCTCCATGTAGCTCGTCCAGGAGATCGTCAACCACCGGAATAGGAAACTTGTCCTTGAGCGTGATGGCGTTAAGGGCGCGGTAGTCGATGCAGAAGCGCCACGTGCCATCCGACTTGCGAACGAGGAGGACTGGCGCCGAGAATGGTGAGGTGGAGATCCGAATGATGCCCAATGCGAGCATGAGTGCGCACTGCCGCTCCAGTTCGTCCTTCTGCAACTAGTGATAGCGGTAGGGAAGTACCGCTGCCAGGGCCGCGCCCGGAAGTAAGTGAATGCGGTGATCGTACACCCGTGCAGGCGGAAGACCCTGAGGCTCGGCGAAGAGGTCATCGTGCTGCTGCAGGAAGTGATCCAGCAAGGGGTGCTCGGGCTCGGCCGTAGCCGCGGCTATCTGCAGGCGTGGAGGTGCTGGGGGCGCACCACCGACGCCCTCCCACTGTATCCGGCGGCCCTCGCGCCAGAATGTCATCGTCATGGCGTCGAAGTCCCATAGTGTGGGGCCGAGGGTCCATAAGAAGTCGACTCCGAGGATGAAGTCAAAACAGCCCAGGTTGATGCCGGCGCACGTGATGGAGAACTGCTCCTCGCCGATAGTGATGGGCACGCGGTGTGCCAGTCCATGGCAGCGGAGTTGGTCGCCGTTGGCCACGGTGACCCGGAGGTGTTCCCCGCCTGTGGGTTGGAGAGCCAAGCGTCGCATCGTTGCATCGGGGAGGAAGTTATGAGTGGAGCCCGTATCCACGAGTGCCACCAGGCGCTCCCCGTGAATCATCACTGGCAAGAGCATCGTCCGGTCGTCCTGGATGCCGGCAAGCGCATGAAGGGAGACCACGAGAGCCGTCGCTGGTGCTGGTGCCTGTGCTACCTCGGCGGCGGCCGGAGCGCCCAAGTCGCCGGTCCCGTCGGCAGGTGTGTCCTCCTCCACGTAGTCGGCCGCCTCCAAGTAGAAGAGGCGCGGGCAGACGTGACCCGACACATATGGCTCGTCGCAGTTATAGCACAATCCATGGCGACGGCGCTCGAGCTGCTCAGCCGGGGTTAGCCGGCGAAAGGGTCGCGTCGCCGGCGGAGTAGGAGCCGCGGCAGTGGACGGGGGTGGCCGGCCCGGCGCTGGCCAGGCCGAAGGTAGGCGGGCGGGCTGGCGGGCGCCCCGAGACGGTGCGGCCTGCTGCAGGGACTGCGTGCGGCGCTCGAAGGCGCGGGCATAGTACATGGCCGACTGTAAGTCCTGCGGGTCCTGAAGCTCCACGTCCACGTGAATGTGATCCGGTAGGCCCCCGATGAAGAGCTGGGCCCGCTGCCGGGCGGACACGTCCGGCGCGTGGCAAGCCAGGGCCTGGAAGCGGTCGGCGAACTCCTGGACGGTGGAGGTGAAGGGCAAGCGGCCGAGTTCGGCCAGTCGGCTGCCCCGTATAGGCGGTCCTAAGCGGAAGAGACAGAGCTCCCGGAAGCGCTCCCAGGAGGGCATGCCGCCCTCGTCCTGCTCGAGGGCATAGTACCATGTTTGCACAGCGCCCCGGAGGTGGTAGGAGGCGAGCCAGGTGCGATCGGACGCAAGTGTGCGTTGCCCCCTAAAAAACTGCTCACACTGATTGAGCCAGTTGAGCGGGTCCTCGGTGCCGTCGAAGGTGGCGAAGTCGAGCTTCGCGAAGCGCGGAGGCGTCTGGGCATGTCCACTGTGGCCGTAGGGCTCGGCGGGGCGGAACGGCGAAGATGCCGGTGCGGCGGTCATAGGCGGCCCGTCGAAGTCCATGTGGAGCCCCGCGGCGGAGGAGGACCCGCCGTTGTACGGCAGGGACGACGCTGGCTGGTCCCCGGCCGTGGTGTAGACGGGCGGTGGTGACGATCCGGTGACCCAAGCCGGCAACTGGGATGGTGATGACGGCCAGCGGACATTCTGGATGGGCCTGCCCGGTGCGAAGTGCGCTGGCCTGGTGCTGAACGGCGAGGACGGCGGCAGCAGCGGCGGTGGCTGCGCGGGCAGGGTGGCAGCCGCAGCCGGCACGGTGGTGGCCAGCGGCCACTGCGGCCAAGGGGGCCCTGGGGCTGCCGCTAGGGGCAGCGAACCCCCGAGCACCGCGGCATGCCCAGCCGGCGGGGGCTGCCAGGGCAGGAGGAGGGGGGCGGCTGTGGCCGCGACCTGCGGCGCCGGCGGTTGCCCGTAAGGGCCCGCCAGGTACAGGCGGATGCCTTGGACCGCCGTGGCGAGATCCCGGAGGGCGCCGGTGACCTCCTCCGGCGTGAAGACGGTGGGAGTTGGCGCAGCGGCGGTGGTAGCGGGCGGTGGTGGCGGCGGCCCGCTCGTCGAAGTAGCCAGCGGGGCGGTGGTGGTGGTGGGTAGCGGCGGCGGTGGTGGTGCAGAAGACATGATCGCCCTGGAGCTAGATGATACCAAAGTGGTAGGAACTAGGGTTCTACAGGGGCGGGGGCGTAGGTTATAGGGGAAGGAAGAGGAAGGGCGAGGGCGAGGCCGCGGTGGCCGGCGGCTGGGCGCCGTCCCGCGCGGTTGATGGCAGCGGCGGTAGAGGCAAGGTGGCGGCTAGGGTTTAGGGTTCCGGCTCCTCTGGAGCCGGGCAATAGTTATTACTTTTGCTTAATCTCAAAAGGTGCCCTTACATCTGTTTATATAATCTCAAAGCTAGGAAAAATAAATAACTTGGGCTAAGCCCCTAACTTAAACGCGCCCAGTGGGCCTCTTCCGGGTATATGAGACCCCGGTCATAACATCTGGCTTCTAACCTCAAGTTGCCTTTTATCTTGGATAAACTAGAAGCTGTCGAGAGTCCGCGGAGACATCTTCTTGGGTCGGTCAGAGATGAGGACCTCTCGTTTCAGTACACCAAAGAGATGGACGTCCGTCAAGGGTGCAGCGTAACACAGACAGTCTTCAATGGTAGTTCAAATATTGTAATATAGAGTAGGGGTGTTCAGTAATTTCCTTATGGTCCAACATTTATTATTATTATATATGTTTCCTCTCTGTAGGTATTAACCTACTCGCTGGTGTTGGCCTTCTTTCCACTCCGTTTACAATTCATGAAGCTGGATGGGCTGGTCTTGCAGTTCTGTCTGCTTTTGCAATTGTTTGCTGTTATACTGGAGTTCTTCTCAAGCATTGTTTCGAGAGCAAAGATGGCATTTCAACCTATCCAGACATTGGGGAGGCTGCCTTTGGAACGATTGGCCGCTTGATCATATCTGTAAGCCCTTGTTTCTGTAGAATAAGATGGATCCGATAATATTCTTGATTGTAAGTTATGAGAGTGCCACCAAAGCCATAAATCAGCATAGCAGATAACTTCCCTAAGAAAAAGCACATCAGATAACCTTAAAAACTATAGTGTTTGGCTATAAGTTGTGTATTCGATGCTATGTTGTCTTGAGTAGTCAAAATGCATACATTTCCTTGGTAGTTATTATTTGCTTTGCTAGTAAAAACGAAGCACAATTATCATGTGGGAGCAACACCGACACATCTAGTGCACCCACTCTCCTTTTGTCATGTTGTTTTGTGTGGGGTGTTAGTTTCACAACCTGATCTATGCCAGGTCACCGACGTATCTATAAAATCACAAGCTAGCACAATTGAGAGAACATGCGGTGCCCCCATGTTTGGTTTTGGTAATTGATGACAATCTCTATGGACTAATGGTTACCTTGAGTTATATTTGAAGGGTTTGTCCATAGGCTTTTCTTGGAGTCCATGTGTTGGTTTCAAGGAGAGTTTTTGATGACCAAGATGCTATTAAGGAATTATCCAAAGATTGGTCTTATGAGTGTTGAGCTTATTACAAGCATGTCTTGAAGAAGAAGAGTGTGTTATCATTCATGTTTACCTTCAAGACATCATCCAAATGAAGAGAGTTGGAAAGATTCAAGGTTGATCAAGACTAATTGAAAGAGTGAATCAAGTTGATCAACACACAAAGCGTAGAAGATGTACCGAGAGGGATCAAGTGATCCAATGGTATGGTAAGCATTGTCAATTACGCTTTGTGTACTAACCCATGGTCTTTGTGAGAGTTCTATGTGGGGTTAGGTTATCTTCCATGGGCTTGCGTTAAGAGGAAGATCACATACAACCCATGGAGGATGACATCAAATCAAGGTTGTGGTGTGCAAGTTCAAGTGATGCATCACGAGGAGATCAAGTGCTTGAAGCTTGCCGTCCATTGTGGTGCCAATGGACTTGTGAAGATATGCCGAAGAATGGCTCACCCATAGTGGAGTATGGGGGAGCAATCTACTAGTCTTCACCGAGCCAACGCAATCAAGAAAGGTGGTCCAACTTGAGGAAGTCAAGATCGTCTACATCTAGCTCAAGTGGACTTTGTGCAAGGCAAATGTTTTCCCTTGATAGGTTCTTTATTTTACTAGTCTCGTGGTGGTAGTTTGGAGACCGGGTTATACGGTCGATCGCCGTACTATCAAGGGGGCTCTCAAGTGAGTAGCTTGATCATATCATCCATAGAGAGCTCAAACCATTGCATGCTTGCATCATATTTTTCTTGGTTCTTGTTTGGTTTTCTTCTTGTGATATTTGGAGCTTATGGTCATTTTCATGACAAGCTTGAGTTCATCGAAAACGGAGTTCACATGCTTCTTCTATTGCGTTTTCGGTGTTGGAGGTTTTACCGGTCTCTTTCAAGGAAGGTTTCTCGCCATTTTCTTACAGGCCTTTTATAATTTGCCTCTTATTGTTATTTCTATCAAGATTGTGTTAGGCCATGTCGCTAGCTTTCCAAAAAACTTGGTTTCGTTGAATTCGGAGTCCGTTTGCAAAAGTTATGTCAATTTTGATGTCCCTAGAAGGGCTACAGCGGTACTACCGCAAATTGGAGCGGTACTACCGCTTGGAGGGGATGTAATTTTTTACTTCCATGGCTACTTCCGCTCCGGACCAAAAACTCGTCACAAGTCCAGCGGTAGTAGGCACGAATGTAATTTTTTTAGTACCGCTCGCAAGCAGTAGTACCGCTATCCTTAGCAGTAGTACCGCTACCCCTAGCGGTAGTGCCGTGAGGTCAAGCGGTACTACCGCTTCGAGGGTTCTTCTGGCCTTTTTGCCTCTTCGTTGTTGTGTTTCAAAGGGTTACTATCGCCCTAGCGGTAGTACCGCTCCTTGGAGCGGTAGTACCGCTCGGTGCGGGCTGTGAGCATAATGTTTGGATTTCTCCCGACCTATAAAAGGGGGTCTTCTTCCCCAATGAACCTTATCCTTTGAGCTCGTGTTCTTCCCCCATTGTTGACCTTCTTTGAGCTTGCTATCTCTCAATCCCTCCATGGATTCTTGCTTGTTTTTGGGGGGAAAGAGAGAGGAGATCTAGATCCACATTTTCACCAATCACTTTCTCCTCTAGGTGAGGGGAACCCCTTGGATCTAGATCTTGGAGTTCTTGGTGTTCTCCTTCTTATTCTTCCTCTCATTTCCTCCCTAGCATTCGTTGCTTTGGTGGGATTTAGGAGAGAAGGACTTGGGCACTCCGTGTGCCCTTGCCATTGCATTTAGTGCATCGGTTTGAGTTCTTCACGATGATACGTGGAAGTTACAAGTTGAGAAGCTTATTACTCTTGGGTGCTTGGTACCCTTGAGCTTGTTGCTCTTGGGTGCTTGGGCGCCCTAGACGGTTGAATTCACCTCGGAACCATATTCCATTGTGGTGAAGCTTCGTGGTGTCGTTGGGGAGATAGCACCAACCTTGTGGTGTTCGGAGCTCAATCATTGTGGTGTAAAGCTCCGGGCAAGCGTCGGGGTCTCCAATTAGGTTGTGGAGATTACCCCGAGCAATTTGTACGGGTTCGGTGACCGCCCCCAAGGGTTGCCATTTGTACGGGTTTGGTGACCGCCCTCAAGGGTCCCTTAGTGGAATCACGGCATCTTGCATTGTGCGAGGGCGTGAGAAGATTACGATGGCCCTAGTGGCTTCTTGGGGAGCATTATGCCTCCACACTGCTCCAAACGGAGATTAGCATCCGCAAGGGTGTGAACTTTGGGATACATCCTCGTCTCCGCGTGCCTCGGTTATCTCTTACCCGAGCCCTTTACTTTTGCACTTTACTTTGTGATAGCCATATTGTTTCTTGTCTTATATCTTGCTATCACCTAGTTGTTTATCGTGCTTAGCATAAGTTGTTGGTGCACATAGGTGAGCCTAGTGGTTGTAGGTTTTGTGCTTGACAAATTAACCGTTAGGTTTATTCCGCATTTGTTCAAGCCTAAACCGTAATTATTTTAAAGCGCCTATTCACCCCCCCTCTAGGCTACATCCACGATCTTTCAATTGTTATCAGAGCCTCGTCTCTCTTTATAGGGCTTAACCGCCTAGAGAGTAAGGATGTCGAGTAGGGGTTTAGGATTCTCTGACACTCTTAGTTTCGATGGCACAAATTTTGATGTTTGGGTAATTCGCATGCTTAATCTCTTTAGGGTTATGGACCCAAATTTAGAGCGAATTTTAGATATGGATTTTCTCCTCCAAAGGATCCCCAAAGATTATCTTTAGAGGATGAGAAAAACTCTTATCTCAATGCTCAAGCTTCTAATGTGCTTTTCGATGCTTTGAGCAATGTAGTTATATTTCAACTCATGCCATTCCGGGATGCTCATGAGTTGTGGACAAAGCTTCAAGATAAATATGGTGTGTCCAAGAATTGTGGAAATGATTGTTCTCCCTCCACCTCCGGCCGTGTTGTCTTCTCAACTTCTTCTACTTCACCTACATGTGGTTTGCCACAAGGTAATGATATGGTGAGTAGTGTTGGTCATTGCAATGATGATAGTATGCATATTGTGGATGATCATTCATCACTATCTTATTGCAATGCATCTTCTTTGGACTTCAACACTTCGAGCACCCTACATGTTTCACATGCTTGTGTTGATAGTCCTTACATATCATATAGAAATTGCTTGACTAAAACTCATGATGATATGCTTGCTATATCTTGTTGCCATGATAAAAATGCATCTATTTCCTCGAATTGTTGTGCTAACAATGTAGAGGAAACCCATCACCCCATGGAACAAGATGTAGTCTTGAATGGTGCTTCAAGGGATCCTACATCATCGTCTATTGCGTTTTGCCTTATGGCTAAGGCTTCAAAGGTATCACCCACAGTGAATCGCAATATATCTTGTGATGATAGTGATGATGACAATGATGATGATGTTGATAATGATGAAGAGAATGATAATGTTGCCTCCCTAAAAATTAAGGGGTAAATGATTTTTAGAGCTCTTCATAAGAATAAAATTGCTCGTTCCAACTTCATGGAAATCATGTCTATTGCCATTAAGGGCAAGAAATATATAGAGGAGTTGGAATCTCATCTAGAGGAGCATGAGGTCACCATTGAGAAAATGGAAGGTCATGAGCGTGATTACGCTAATGAGATCGCCGACCTCTTTCAAGCTCTTGAACTTGAACAAACCACCAAGGAATCTCTTGAGGAGACTTTTGCTCTAGAACTATCTAGAATAAAGGAATCCCGTGATAGAGCTCTCGAGGTGGCTAATGATTTTGAAACTAAAAATGAGAAGCTTGAAGTTTTGCATGCTAAACTCCTTGAGGATTTTGAGCACCTCGAAAATGGCTCAAGGGTCATTAAGGGTGAGCTCATCAAACTCACCGAGTCTCATGCTCAACTTAAAGCTTCATATTCTAAAGAGCTTGTAAAGTTGCCTTCTTCGCTTGCTATTATTGATGATGCTTGTGCTACTAACTCTATTTCTAGTGAAGCATCCATTTTGAAGGAAAATGTTGAGCTAAGGGCTCAACTTGAGTTGCTATCTAGCAATTATGGGAAATTGGAAGAAAGTCATGTAAAGCTCACAAGCTCTCATGATGATCTTCTAGTATCCCATAATGTGCTAAATATAGCTCATGAGGCTATGAGTATCAAGGTAACATCTAGTGAGCCTCATGTGGATACTAGCACTACTTCAAGTCAAAATGCTATATTGCCTTGTGCTAGTCCTCGTAAATTCATCTACTCACAATGTTGCTACTTCTTGTGATGAATTACTTTCCTTGCCTTGTTGCTCTAATGATGAAGCGTATACTTCCTCTAGTACTTGTGTTGATACTAACCATGTAGAGGAAATCAAAGAGCTCATGGCCCAAGTCACTTCCTTGAAGAAAGACTTGGAAAAGTGTCATGAAGGGAAGTCCACACTCAACAATATCTTGAGTGTGCAAAAATCCCCCAATGACAAAGGTGGACTTGGATTCATCTCCAACAAAAAGAAGAAGTCCAAAATTCATAAGAAGAAGAAGGGCCAAGGACAAGTCAAGAATTTGTCCAAGATTGTTTGCTTCAAGTGCAAAATTGAAGGGCACCATGTTAGATCTTGCCCATTGAAGAAGAAGACCATTAGTGACAAGCAACAAGGGAAGAGGCCAGAAGTTCAATCCCATGCTCAACCGCAAGTTGAAGAAAGGCCACTTCCTAAGAAGACTCAAGTTAATGCTTCTCTTGTTGAGAAATAAAGTGAGAAGAAAGTGAAGAGTAGACGTTGCTACTTATGTCGTGAGAAAGGTCACGTCGCTTTATCATGCACTAGTGGTAACTTATCCAACCCAATTATTATTGATGATATCTATTCTCTTGGGAAGGACAATGTTGGCAATGTGTTTGCCAAGTTTCTTGGGACTCAAAGTGGTGTCAATAAAAGAACCATTTGGGTAGCCAAGCCTATTGTGACTAACCTCTTAGGACCCAACTTGGTTGGGGACCAACTAGCTCAAACTTGATCAATAGGTGTAATTGGAGGGCATTGGAGACTTGGTTACATTATGAAGAATTAAGGGGTCTTCATCACTCATATTGTCTCAAGTCAAGTCATTCGGATTATCAAGTTTCTATCTTATATCCAATGTTCCTCCTTGCAGTAACTTGTGCTTAAATTGTTTACATTTAAAGTTACTTGCCCCTTAGCATGTTATGGTTTTGTACCTTGCATGTGCGTGTATATGTTGTGCTCCCAATTTGCTCATCTTGAGAAATCAAGTATGTGTATGTTGGTTTGCACATCATGTACGTGTGTGTAGTGGTTTGAGCTTTTGTGCATCTTGTTTGTATCTTAGTTGGCTCTTGTGAGAGATTAATGGAACATCCCATTTTGGGGGAGTGATGTGCTTTGTGCACCTCACAATCCTATAAATGTGTGTACATGAGGAATACCATATAGTTTTGATATTACAAGATTATCTAGTCACTATGTGGTATATCTTCTCATGAGAAATTCAAATTCTAAAGTGACCATTAATTATCTCTTGTAGGTTCCTCTTATTGCCTCTTGTTTAAGTTTTCTTTGGTATCACATTATGGGGGAGTAATGTGCTATGTGCATATTACTAGCCTAGGAAATGTGTACATTTGAGATATTGTCACCTAGAATTGATATTGTAAATTATCTTGTTCCTAGGTGACATGTTAGCTCTACAAGTTGCAATTTGCTTGTGTTTGGTGTGAAGATGATGTTGGATATCATTGCTATCTATCACTGGGAATTATTCCCAAATACTTCTTGTCTCTTGACAATTGGTAATCATTTATGTGGTAGAAATTGTTGATCATCTTTACATTGGCTTTTGCTTTTGTTCGTCCTATTTCTTGCCAAGATTGTGTCAACTCCCATTGCCTTCCGTGCTACTTGTGGATATTGTAATTTTCTTGATTTTGTCAAGTGTTTTATAGATATAGTGAAAGTGGTGATCCCACCTTGTGCATTTTGTATTCAAATGCAATTTCTCTTTAATGCACAATTCTTGGGGGAGCTATCCTATTTTCGATAGAACACTCTTCTTGTGATCCATTTCAAGTGTGTGTTGATGGAAGGCAAGCCGTTTCTTTTTGGTACTTTGTGCCATCATGAAACTTTGTAGATGGGTTGGTTTGTTTGGAACCATCCTCTCTTTTGGGAGTCCGATATCTTTCCTTTTGCGTGTATCAATGGATATCTCATTTCTTGATGTATCTTCTAAATATATATTTTCCAAGTGATAATTTCTCCATTTGGTATCCTATTTTCACTTGGTATTTCTTTTTCATTTCGTTTCGTTTCTTGAAAGTCTTGAGCATGCATATTTACTACATGTATTTTTTTGGCATGCTTTGTTTCTTTAACCCAATATATAGGAAAAACTCCACCTAGTCTTAATTTGGATGAGATGTGCATGAAATTCATTTTCATATATAAATGCACATGTGTTTGTGGAGTTTGTCATATGTATTGGTGTTTCTAACTCTTTGGTCCCAGTGAGTTTGGGTACCATTTTGTTTGTGTTGTTGTTCTAGGAACAATTGGAGATGCATTGGATGCTCGGCTCATTCGAAAGGATGGTGGTGTCACCATATGCTTATTGGAGTCAAGCTAAGATGGTCAATGAACTAGTATCTACCTTCAATTGGTATCTACTACATCCCTCCAATGGTATCTCGGTACAAGTATCATCATCTACTGCATGCACAAATTTCTTGCATCAACCTTGTGTAGATTGTATCATGGCATGTATTTTTTTTTGTGATACTTGTTTCCTTTCTCAAAGCATCCCAATAATGATCTCTTGTTGCTAGTTGTGATGTCTTTGATGTTTGCTTGGTTGGAATTCATGTTTATTCAATACGACCTTATCTAGCCATGTGTTATGCGTTCAAGCAAAATATCTTATTGGTATAATTATGACTTCCTTGTGGATATCTTATTACTTCCTTTTTGTAACTATTTCGAGTGTACATTCTTATTTGTGGATTGATATGATCATGATTTTCATCTACCTAGAATCTTATACACTTGAGAGAAATTACATATCTAGAAGATATCCTTTCTTTCACGACCACCTTGTCTTTCTTGTATCATTCCTTTGGTGGCTCCGTGAAAGCCTTTGCCTTGAGTGTAGATCTTATCTTGTTGCATCTAGATGCACTCTTGTGTGGTGAGGATATTTTTGTCTCATGCTTGTCTTGACAAGGCTTTTGCCAATTAATTGGTGTCCCTCGTCTTGATAACGCTCTCTTTTTATATCTTCACCACGGGTTGTCACAAGCATAGGTTCTTTATATGCTTATTAGTGAGCTTGTGAACCCGTTTGCTTGTTGTGTGTGGGAATGATAGGCCTTGCACCATGTATCTCATTCATTCAAGACTATATTGATGCTTAATGTTCATCCATACATTAGTCTTCTCAAGTGCTCTGCCATGACTCACACACATCATTTTGGTTGAGCCTACTCTTAAGTTGTCTCTTTTATATGTTGCTCAACCATTTGTTTGTTGCAAGCGCTAGGCTTTGTTTCCTTCATGATCACTTGCACTTGGTGTGATTTTCTATTGATTTTGGGTGAGTGATGATCCTATTTTGTGCACTTGACATCCTAATAAAAATATTCTAAGGAGTGCATAAATTATGGGGAGCTTCACCAGTGTCTTTAGAACACTCCGTTGCTATGTCATGAGGTTCTCTTGATCTTGGGGGAGCGACGATCCTATTTTGTACTCGTTGTATTCAAATACAAAACTAAATTGTGTACAAATCACGGGGAGCTTCTCTAGTTTCTCTAGAACACTTCTATTCATGTGGCAGGTAGGATCATTGGTCTAGTTGGTTCAATTGGTATCTTTTGATAGCTTGCTTCAATTGGTATCCTTTGATTGCTTGATTGGGTGTCTCTCCCTTTGTTATGCCTTTGTGGCATATCATTCTTTTGCAATCTTTGAGCCTAAATATAAGTTTTCTTCCTCCAAGTTTTTATCGTTGGATATGTGTATTGCATTTCACTCTCTTGTTGAGAAATACACAACTTATGGAGGAACACATCTTATATTGGCCTTCTAAGCTTTTCGCCCATTTTGGCAATCGATGCCAATGGGGGAGAAATTTCAGAGAGTTTTGTGAGGAAGTTTAGAGAGTTGTTTCATCCCTTATTGCTTTGGTTTTGTTCCTAAGCTTTTGCATCTCATGCGCATACATTATTGTTGCATGTATGGTGATGCATAATTCCTTCTTTAAAATCTCTTGAAAGTGATTGTCATCAATTACCAAAATGGGGAAGATTGAAAGAACATGCGGTGCCCCCATGTTTGGTTTTGGTAATTGATGACAATTTCTATGGACTAATGGTTGCCTTGAGTTATATTTGAAGGGTTTGTCCATAGGCTTTTCTTGGAGTCCATGTGTTGGTTTCAAGGAGAGTTTTTGATGACCAAGATGCTATTAAGGAATTATCCAAAGATTGGTCTTGTCACATCCCTAGTCAGTGCTTGCATTGGGACTAGCTAGAGTGTGCATCATGTCTACTTTTAAAAGAAACTTGAAATGGGAATGACAAAAACCCCAGCACCCCTCTTCTAATAACTAGGGTTTATTAAAACCTTTTTCAATGTACCCAAAATGCCCTTCAAAAATGTTCATCATTTCTGCCTTGGTCTTAAACCTCTGCCAAAAATGGTGCACAATTTTCTAGGACATCCAAGGTCTCTGGATTAATTCATATGGTATTTGCATTTGGGCATTTAAATGCTATAAAATATTTTATGTGCCCAAATAATCATAAACTAAAATGTTCCATGCTGTTCATATTATTTACAGTGGGCATGACTAGTTTTATGAGCTACAAAAATGTTCTGGCATTTTTATTAATTCAACAAAGTTGCAAAAGAAATAGAAAAAAAAGGAGAGAGAGAAATAGTTTACCCGGCGCCTAACTGGCCCACCTGCCGGCCCAGCCCAGCCACCGCTCTAGCGAGCTGCTTGGCTCGGCCAGGCAGGCAGGCAGGTGCTCGACGGCGGCCGCAGCGCGTGCCACGCCGCTGCCCGCCGCCCTGCTTCCTCCCCTCGCCGTCTTGGTGAGTGGGATCGGTCCCCCACTCCCTCCCCGAGCTCGCCGACATGCTCACTCCTCCCCAGCTCCTCCCCCTCGCCTTCCCCGCACCATGGCCGACGCCGCCGTGCTCGCGCCGTCATGGTAGCCGCGTTCACCGTCGTCCTTGAGCCCCGTCTTCGTGTCCGTCCGCTCCACCGTCCTCAACTACGTCAAGCAGGCTCAGCCCCGAGCGCTCGCCCGCTTGGAGACGCCCCCGACCCCGTCTTCCCCAACTCCGGCCGCAGAGATCCCCCTCGCCGCCCCGCTCAGCTCCGACCGTCCCCAAGCTCGCCTCGGCGTCTTCTACATCCGCCGTGAGCTCAACTCTGTCCTCCTCCTCTCCGTTGGCTCTCTCCTGCACTGAATGCACCGCACAAGGCTCACCTGCACGCGCAGCCGCGGAGCTCGTCGCCGACGAGGCTCCAGCCATCTAATGGTCCGGCCACCGTGCCCACCAGCTTCACCGTCACATGTAGGTGCTGTAGGAACACTTCACGCACCTCTACGAGCACTGCACCGACGAGTTCGACCTCACCCGAACTCCGGCAGCCGCTGGACTCGTCGCCGGCGTCATCTCCGGCGACCCCGAGGCCAGCCACCAGCACCACTCGACGCGGCTCACTCCCAGCCACCCGTAGGTGTGCTCCGCCATCGTTTTGGCAGTCGGAGCACAAAACCCGCACCTCACCGCCATGTTTGGCCTCGCCGGCGGCTAAACGCCGGCGAGTTAGCCCTGTTTGACCAAGGGTTTGACCCCCCTGGGTCACTGACATGTGGGCCATGCCTGTTAGTCTAACCTAGTTTAGTGTTTAATTTAATTCTAATTAATCAGTTAACTAACCGTTACACTGACCAGTGGGTCCCACTGGTCAGGTTTGACCTGGGCCGCCCTGTTGACTGGCTGACGTCAGCATGATGTCATGCTGACGCAGTAAAGGATTTTCTAGGATTTTTTAGATTTAAAAATAATTCAGGAAATTCCAGAAAATGCTGTTAACTTCAAAAAAACATATAAATTCAAGAGTAGCTCAGATGGAAAAGATTTATATATGAAAATTGATCAGAAAAATCCAATCTTTCTAATGGCACTGGTTTCATGCATGTTTGAGCAAGTTAACCTTGCTGTATACATTAAAACATGATAATGCACTTAATTAAATAATAGTTTGAGTTTCATTTTGAATCTTTGATTCAAATAGGCTCAAACCCTTCTGGTTATAGTTGCATTAGCCCAAAACACATGCATCTTGCCATATCATGAGCATGCATCATATTGTTGCATTTGTTTGTTTACTGATTGTATCGCCGGTATTCTCCGTGTTAGGTCCTGCTCCCGAGGATACTTCTGCGTATCCAGTTGAAGAGCAGTACCCGACAACCACTCTGTCAGGCAAGCAATCATTGATCATTCCGATACAAACCCAATCTTCTTGCTCCTGCTCTCTTTTACTGCATTAAGGTAACAGCGTGTGAACAGCTACTTGTTGCGGTAGTTGAACCCTATTCCCTTGCATGACCTGTCTTTGCCACGGTAAATAGTTGAAACCCACTAGCATGTGTAGGAGTTGTTTGAGCCATGTGATGTGTGATCCACCATGCTATTTGTTTATGTTGCCTGCTATGCTTAGAGTTGTGTCAGGTCTGGTTCATCTGGGTGATGGATAAGAGCGAAATGACCTTACCGGTAAAGAGAAGGAAGTGTGGAACATGTTTGGTAAAGGTATCGATGAAAGGCCATGTAGGAGTACATGGTGGGTTGTTTCATTGGAACCGTCCATAGGACCCGAGATCTGTATGTGTGGTTCAAGTTTCAGCTACTACCACACATTGGGATCCTTAATTAACCCTCTCGACTTATTAATTATCCTTGATCTCTGTCTAGGAGTTGCAACTAGTTTCTGGTGTTTGTAGTTTACTGGTGGTCGTGCACAGCGCTGACCCTCGGGGTGGGCTGTGATGCGACAGGTACGTGGCACGGTGTACCGGTTGCCCGTTTGGTGACTCAGGAACCCTGTACACATCGTTTGGGGCCGTGAGCGACACCCCAGCCGGATCTCCCCACGGATGGAACCCAAATAGGCGATAAACCTGGACGAGAGACTTTTGTAGTTAGTCAGGTCATGGCCAACAGCCTCGCTGGGCTTCCGCTTGAAGGTTGCCGAGTACATGTCGAGTAAACAGCGATAAGTGGTGGAAGCATGTGTGAAGAAGTACACCCCTGCAGGGTTATCAATCTATTCAAATAGCCGTTGTTCGCCGTACGGACTACTTGGTTACTCTTACAGTTCATAGACAATTTGATGGATACTACTAAAAGCCTCAAGACAAGTGTGAGTGCCGTGGATGGCCCTTCCGTAGGATGACGGAAGAGGATCCTCGGTGGTGTATTGTTGTGGTGAGTAGAGGACTCGTGTACGTAGTAATATCTTGCAATCTGTTGAGAGTTGTAGTATAGGTTAGCCAAGAGTCAAAGCTGGCTTTCTGCTATGAACTCCACTACCCCCTGTTGATAATGTTGCATGTATGATAGGTTCTGTTGTAACACTTGCTGAGTACTTTTGTACTCATGTTTGCTTAATAACTGTTGCAGAGGAGAACCCTGCCCCTTCTGATGGGTTCTACATAGACGTTGACGTCGACGATTAGCTTGTCACCCAGACGGAGATTTGGAGCTTGTGAAGGGCCTTGTAGATAGTCAGGCTACACCAAGCCTGTTTTATTTTCTAAGTTGTCTGTATCCAGACATGTAGCTTCCGCTTGTGTTTGTATGACGGTATGACTTGAGTGTTGGGTCATGTGACCCCTACCTGTATGGATATGTTATGTATGGCTCTTGGAGCCTCTTAAATAAAGTACTTTGAGTCATAGAGTTTTGTTGTGATGCAATGTTGTATTTGCACATATTGAGCATATTGTGTGTATGATTGAAATGCTTGGTATGTGTGGGATCCGACACCTAGTTGTTTTCCTTTGGTAACCTATCTTACAGGGAAATGCCTCCTAGTGCTTCCAATGAGCCTTGGTAGCTCGCTACTGATCAGAACACGTAGGCTAGCTGTAATGCCCAGGATGGGACTATATCTCCTACGTGTCGAGGCATGACTTAAAGATATAAGCCCATTCTGGAATGATCGCAAGTTTGGTACCTTTGCACATCTCATGTAAAAATAGGGATGAAAGCTGAAAAGATAGTTGGCTTACACTCGCCACGTCACACAAATTCATTACATGTTCAAACATCATTCAATAAACATCACAGCCCGTCTACGGGTAAGATCCAAATGAAATATACCAAACATAACATTAAACCATAGGTCTGAATCGAATCCTAGTAGAAGCTCTACTGATCAACCGGATAGTTCACATAGTAACGGCTACGCTCCTCGTCGTACTCCCAGTCTAGCTCGGTGCCATCGCCTGTGTAGCTCACCATAGTACCTGCATCTGGTGTGGTGAAGTAACTATGAGCCACAGAGGACTCAGCAATCCCGTTCCCGGGTAACACGACTATCTAAGCCCTGGGTGTGGAACAAGGCTGGAGAAAGAACAAGAGGTTGCAGCAGCACTAGCCTAGCTTACGTAAAAGAGAGCGAGAAGAGAAGTGCCTCGGTCGAGAGATGATCACTAAGTGATCCTAACTAGCAAGTCAAACATAACCCCACTGTGTTCACTTCCCGAATCCCTTTCGGAAAATGACCATCACGGTACTCACGCTGGTAGTGTATTGGAACATGGTGTCAAGTTTTCTACAACCGGATATTAACAAATTCCCATCTGCCACATAACCGCGGGCACTACTTTCGAAAGTTCATAACCCCGCAGGGGTGTTCCAACTTGGCCCATGACAAGCCCACGATCCGCGGAGTCGCAACTCCAAAGTGGGAAGGCCCGAGTATCCTCGGAATCCCATGCTCAAGATACTCCGACTAGGGTAAGGCTAATCCAGCAAATCCTCCCGGCGTGCCGACACCCTGACAATAGCCACGCGTATCTAGTCTTAGGCCACGACCGGATGGGCGATGCTACAGGTTTTTACCAATCCTCGAGTTTCCTCGTGGTGGCCCTGCAGGACCCCCGTTTCGGACCAACACTCATGTGGAGCACTGGCCCGGGGTTGTTGGTTAAGAACTCGGGTTTGCAAGACCCTATGCAAGTTTTAGTTATTAGGCAAATAGTACCAATGTTGGGACTTGCTGGAAAAGACTTAGTACTTAGCGGTTTATCGAGGGGGTCCCATAACCCCAACCGTGTGAGGAGCGCATAATCAAGGAACATAACACCGGTTTATACGGTTCCTAGGCGGCATGAGTGGAACAAATCACCAAGCAAAAGGCTTAGCCTTCCACCCATTACCAATATATAGATGATTTCATTTAATAATTAATATAGTGTGATATCCCAACAAGCTTCAACAAGAATCAAGAATCTTCAATTCTTCTCCTGCAACTAACAATGCTATAAGAGGGGCTGAGCGAAGCCTACGTATAGCCAATCAATGGTTTGCATAGGTAGGGTGGTTAGACAGGATCATGGTTACAATAGGAGGCTGACAGGAAAACATGGGCATCGAGGACAATACTATAGAGCGGGACTTCTAGCAATAGGCAAAGATAGTAATGTTATCGGGGTCAGGTCATCTTGCGTGAAGAGTTGTCGATGGTATCGTAAGAGAGCTCCTCGTTCTCAACCTCGGTAGTAACCTCGTTCTCGTACTCGTACTCAGCTTCCGGCTCTACTCAAAACAAAACACACAATGCACGAAATCAACAAGATGTAGTACGCAAACAACAGGATGCATGGCTGATGCACTATGGAAGCACTACAGATGCACTTAGGAAGCACAGAAAGTCTACATAGGAAGCACAGTGTTACAGCACAAGGAGCATGACAATATGCATCAAGCAAGAATACTTCAAAACATGATAACATGATGATATTATGAATCTACATGCAAAAACACACAAGTTACATATAGGACTTGCTCAAAACGGAGCAACGGGCTAAAAGTTACACCCGAAACAATAAACATGCACAAGCTGAAATTAACAGCCACATAGCAACTTCGGAGCAAGAGATAAATAGTCTACAACACTCAAACATCATGGCAATGAGCATGGACATAAAGTAGACATCTCCTACAGCAAACAATTCCATTGGAGCATCTCCAAAGAAGCCATGGATCAATAGCAACAAGCTATGACATTTTGAACTTGACAACAAAATCCTGACAGCAGTATTTTATAGCAACTTGGGAGCAAAAGTTAAATATGCTACAACCGCCCCAAATAAGCATGTGAGAACATGAATGGATAGCCAACAACTTATACAACAAGGAATCATCAAGAGTCACCCCAAAACTATCATGGATTTGCCTAGAACAACAAGCAAACATGGCATCTGGAAATTACAGATTCTAGACTTAGTGAAATTTCACTAAGTGTTAAAACAGTAGTAACATCATGGCATCTTTGTGAGCAAGTTTAGGTCACCTCAAAGCATGGCATGGCAATTGGTAAGCACCACAGCAAAGTACACATGATGGTGAATCCAAAACATCTAAGCATGCATCAAGGGTTCAACCACATCAATAGCAACGAGCTCCTCAACTAGGCATCTCGTAACAAGTTTAACAACATAACATCCACATGCACTTTTGCAAAGGAGATAAACATGGCAAGATGAAATCTATCATGCAAACTAAAGCACCCAACATGTAGAGCATCTCATGACGAACATGTGGACATATCATTTGCTTCATTTGGATAAACATGCACCAAGATATCACATTGCAAACATGTCATGAAAACATCTACTAACAGCAGTTTATAACAAGTAGCACTCTTCTCATGAAGATTGAGACATCGAGATGACCTCAGACATGCATGGCACAATGGAACAAAACGTAGTACAGGTCACCACGATCATTTTGACATATCATTTGCTCAAATCGGACATGCACACAAAAAGTTATCCACAATACAAAATAGCATCAGAAACTAATAATCTAGGGACTTAGTGAAAAAAACGGAGACTACCTCGGTGTCAAAGCAGTCAAACGGGCCGGGCGGAGGCGGATCGGGCGCGGCCAACGGTTAACGGGCCCGCGGGGCACGGGCTTTGGCCCGCTAGGGTTTCGGCCCACCCGGATCTGGATCGGCCTCTGGCCGATCGACCGAGGCGGCTGGCGATGCGGTGAGGGGATCGGGGCGCGGCCCTTCCCGGCCCGAGGGAAGGCCGTGGCGAGGGAAGGCGGCGGGGGCCGACGACCTGACCTGGCCGGAGGCGGCGACCAGCGGGGGCCGGGGCAGCGACGGAGGAGACCCGGCCGGCGGCGGTCGGTGGCGGGACCCGGCGGCGGGCGGCAGAGGACGGTCGGACGGCGAAGGGCGGCGGGATCCGGCGCGGGCTGGCCGGGGCGCGGCGGCGGAGGAGGCCCGGCCGGCGGCGGCGCTCGTCCGAGGGAGCTCCGGTGATGAAGATGGGCGGCGCGGCCCGGAGGAAGAAGATGAAGGGGTCGCAGGCCCGCGCGTCGGAGGAAGCACGGCGAGTGCCCGATGGAAGCACGATTGCAGGAGGTGGAAGCACGACTCGCTGGGACTTCGGAAGCACGCCGGCTCAACGGTGGAAGCACCGCGCTTCAACGGTGGAAGCACCGGCGGCGAACTGTGGAAACATTACGGTTTCTGGACGCAAATTTTGGGGAAGGTGGACGTTTATATAGGCACAAGGAGCTAGGGTTGTCCAAATGAGGGGAGGTTTTCTGCCACGCGATCACAATTGGATGGCCTAGATGAAGGGAGGGGTTTGGGTTGGTTAGGTGGGCCGTTGGAGGGGTGTCTTGGGCCTCAAAGAGGGGGGGGGTACTTTCAGCCCACGAGAATAACTGTTGGAGCATCAAACGAACTCCAAACGCGACGAGATTTGACAGGCGGGTTACACACACCAAAACAACAACACACGACAAGTCTCATGCCAACCCGGAAACGTTATATGGCCAGACACCAAAGTAGGCCTCGGGGATGCCACGGACACGTGAGAGGGCTCTGGAACTCGAAACGGACAACGGGAAGGAACGAGTGGGACCGGATGCAAACGACAACACAAATGCAATGCAATGCAAATGACAACATGACATGGATGAATGCACACACACACGACAAAACGACGAAAACCCGAAAAGACGAAGAACCCGGAATGGAACTGATGAAGCCAAAGATATATATATATTGCCCAAAAGGGAAAGTATTACATCCGGGGCATTACAAACTCTCCTCTACTACAAAAAGATCTCGTCCCGAGATCTAGGACTGGAAGAAGGAAGGGTACTCGGAACGAAGGTGATCTTCTTGTTCCCACGTAGCTTCTCGGTCGGTATGGTGTGACCACTTGACTTTCAAGAATTTGATGGACTTGTTGCGGGTCTTGCGCTCGGTTTCTTCGAGAATAGCAACTGGGTGCTCTCGGTAAGACAAGTCTTGTTGAAGATCAATCTCCTCAAACGGAATGGTGCGTTCAGGCGTCTTGAAGCACTTGCGGAGTTGAGACACATGAAACACATCATGAACATTGGCGAAGTTGGAAGGGAGCTCAAGTTGATAGGCTAGATCGCCTCTTTTGCCAAGGATCTTGAAAGGCCCGACATATCTAGGAGCAAGCTTTCCTTTGATACCGAATCTTTGGGTGCCTTTCATAGGAGAAACACGGAGATAGACATGATCCCCAACGTTGAAGGCCAAATCACGATGCTTGCCGTCATAGTAGCTCTTCTGACGCGACTGAGCGGCCTTGAGATTCTCACGTATGACTTTGCACATTTCTTCGGCTTCTGAGATCAAGTCATTGCCAAGAAGTTGACATTCACCAGTCTCGGACCAGTTGAGAGGGGTATGGCACTTTCTGCCATAGAGGATTTCAAACGGAGCTTTGCCGGCACTTGCTTGAAAGCTGTTGTTGTAAGAGAACTCGGCAAACGGAAGGCAATCTGCCCATTTCATGCCAAAAGATATGACACAGGCTCTGAGCATGTCTTCTAGAATCTAATTCACTCTCTCGACTTGACCACTAGTCTGAAGGTGAAAAGCAGTGTTGAAACGAATCTTAGTGCCCATGGCAGACTGAAAGGAGTCCCAGAATTTAGAAGTGAACAAACTTCCACGGTCTGAGGAGATAACTTGAGAGATGCCATGTAAGGACACAATTCTGGAAGTGTATAATTCTGCCAGTTGAGCTGCATTGATGGATTCTTTGACTGGAAGGAAGTGAGCGACTTTGGTAAGCTTGTCAATCACCACAAAGATAGAATCATTCCCTCTCTTGGACTTAGGAAAGCTAGTGACGAAATCCATTTCAATGTGGTCGAATTTCCACTCGGGAATAGGAAGAGGTTGGAGAAGACCGGCTAGAAGTTGATGCTCTGCCTTCACTCTCCTGCAGACATCACATTCATTCACTAATTGGGCAATCTCCCTTTTCATGCGAGTCCACCAGTAAGATTTCTTGAGGTCTTGGTACATCTTGGAACTACCAGGATGAATGGAAAGGAGGGAATCATGTGCTTCGTCCATTATGAGCTTCCTGAGATCACCTTTGGGAACCACAAGTCTGTCCTCAAAGAACAAGGTATCTCTCTCATCAACGCGATAGCACTTGTATTTTGGAGTACCCTTTGCAACACCATGTTTCACTTTCTGCACCATAGCATCACTGAGTTGGGCCTCACGGATCTGATCTTCCAAGGTAGGAGCAACTTGAAGGTTTGCAAGAAAACCTTGCGGAACAACTTGGAGGTTGAGCTTCCTGAATGCTTCACAAAGCTCAGGCTGAAACGGCTTGATAAGGAGGCTGTTGCAATATGCCTTTCTGCTCAAAGCATCTGCAATCACATTCGCCTTGCCAGGTGTGTATTCGATGCTCGGATCATACTCTTGGATCATTTCGACCCAACGAGTCTGGCGGAGGTTCAGATTCGGCTGTGTGAAGATGTACTTCAAGCTCTTGTGATCGGTGAAGATGTCGACTTTTCTGCCCAACAGAAGATGTCTCCACGTAATCAAAGCATGTACCACAGTTGCTAGTTCAAGATCATGTGTGGGGTAGTTCTTCTCACTTGGCCTCAGTTGACGAGAAGTGTATGCCACAATCTTCTTATCCTACATTAGCACACCACCAAGTCCTTGAAGAGAAGCATCACAGAATACTTCGTAGGGCTTGGACTCATCTGGGGGAGTTAGAACTGGAGCAGAGACGAGCTTTTCATTTTGAGTTTTGAATGCCACTTCACAATCTGGAGACCAGTAGTACTTGACATTCTTCTGCAGCAAGTTGGAGAGAGGCTTGGCAATCTTGGAGAAGTTCTCAATGAACCTTCTGCAATAGCTAGCAAGACCAAGGAAGCTTCGGAGTCGCTTGACGTTCTGAGGAGGTTCCCAATTGACAATTGCTTTAACTTTCTTGGGGTTTACCGCAATACCGTCAGCGGAGATGATATGGCCCAGATACAAGACCTTATCGAGCCAAAATTCGCACTTGGAGAACTTGGCATAGAACTTATGTTCACGAAGTCTGTCGAGAACCAGACGGAGGTGCTTTTCATGATCCTCTTCGTTTTTGGAGAAAACCAAAATGTCATCCAGATACACAAGCACAAACTCGCCGGTATAGGGGTTGAAAATGTAGTGCATCATTCTCGAGAAGGTAGGTGGAGCATTAGCGAGGCCAAAGGACATGACTGTATACTCATATGAGCCGTAGCTCGTTCTGAAGGCAGTCTTGTGGATATCTTCCTCACGAATGCGAATTTGGTGATAGCCCATTCGGAGATCGAGCTTTGAGAACACTTTAGCTCCTTTGAGCTGCTCGAACAGTTCATTGATGTTGGGGAGCGGATACTTGTTCTTTATTGTCTTCTTATTCAATGGTCAGTAATCGACGCAAAGGCGCTCCGTGCCATCCTTCTTCTTGACAAATAAGACACCACAGCCCCAAGGAGACGTACTAGGCCTGATCAGACCCAAACGCTCTTGTTCGTCAAGCTGCTTCTTCAACTCCTTCAATTCCCCAGGAGATAGCTTGTACGGACGCCGGCATGCTGGCTCAGTTCCAGGCTCGAGTTCAATGACGAATTCCACTTGACGGTGTGGAGGCATGCCTGGCAGTTCTTCAGGAAAGACGTCTTCGTATTCGTTAACCACCGGAATTTGAGAGATGGCATTAATCTCGCCCTTGTCATTGAGAGAGAAAAGCCTGATTGTGTTATCCCGAGAGGCGAAGATAATCACATCTTCATCAGGATGAGTGATCTTGACTTCCTTATTTGCACAATCAATGTGAGCATCATGCTGAGAAAGCCAATCCATCCCGAGGATGAGGTCAATGTCGGAATTTCCGAGAACCACCGGATTAGCCAGAAAGCGGTAATCACCCATGCGAATAGAAACATCCGGAGCATACACACTGGAATGCATTCGTCTCCCCGGAGAAATAACTGATAACTCCCTTGGCAGATTTTTAGTGACAACATCATGCTTCGATGCAAATGGCTATGACATGAAAGAACATGAAGCACCCGAATCAAACAACACTTTTGCAGGAAAAGAGTTAACTTGAAGGTTACCCAAAATCACATCAGAAGAATTCTCCGCTTGCGCTGCATTCATCAGATTCACTCTTGCTGCCTTCGGATCATGCTTGACAATAGCTGTACTGACAGGTGGAGGAGGCGGAAGGCGCCTTGGGTTGTTGCACTTGTTGGAATAATGACCCTTCTGGCCACACTTGTAGCAAGTGACCTCAGAAAGAGGACGAGTAGGAGGAACACTTGGTCTTGGAGCTTGGAACTGCGACTTGGACTGCTTGCTTGGGTTGGGTGGGTGGGAGAAACCACGACCACCAGAGTTCTTCTTGTTGTTGTTGTAGGGAGCTCGGATCACTGGAGGAGGTGGAAGCCAAAATTTCAGTTGCTTCGCGACCACTTGAGAAGATGAGGAGGAGTGAACGGCATCTCTGATCCTCTTTTTGGAAGCCTCCATCTTGAGCTGGGCTGCCTCTTGCTTAAGCGCCATGTTATAGAATTTGTCAAACTCATCAGGCTCGAACAAGGTGAGAGCAAGTTGAAGTTCATCCTTCAGACCTCCACGGAACTGATAGATCTTACTCTTGGCATCTGGGATGTCTTGCTTAGCATAGCGGGCAAGGTTCTGGAACTTGACATTATACTGGTAGACAGTCATAGAGCCTTGCTTCAGGTTGCGGAATTGCTCACGCATACCCTCGATGACACTTGTTGGAATGTGGTGAGAGCGAAAGTCCTTGCAGAAATCATCCCAAGAGATCACACGCCCTTCTCTGGAGTCTTTGTACTGCTTCCACCAATCAGCTGCTTGGTCCTTGAGTTGGAAGGCTGCAAATTTCACATAGTCCTCAGGCCTTACGTTGCTGCACTCAAAATGCTTCTTGATATCAATGATCCAATCTTCAGCATCGAGAGGGTCGACACAGTAACTGAAAGCCTTTTGTTGATTAGCCAAGAACTGGTTGAGCGTAGCATGGTGCTGTTGGTTGAAGAAATTGCCTTGGTTCCCTGGAGCACCCTGATTTGCTTGATTTGCTTGCATCTGCTGCATCATCTGCATAAGCATCTGGGTGTTCTGGTTTGTAGTCTGCATAATTGCTCTCCAGGCCTCAGACGGAGGAGGAGGGGAAGGAGGACGATCTGGAACCTCTTCACCCTCTGGGTTAGCGTTGGGAACCCGTTTCGGAGCCATCCTGAAAGAGATGACCACCAATCAGCATTTGATTGAAAGAAGGTATAATTAAGCTGAAACAACGGATAGAAATGCAACATAGTCTTCACAAGAATCATTCGAACAAGAGGAACGAATGAAATTCTCAGCTTAATGATAACAACAATCTTCACGAGTAGCCACTGGGAGACAAAAGGTAAATAAGAAAAAACAACAAGGTACAGATGGAACAAACACAAGATAGGAGCTTCGTTCGACATCTTTGTGCAGAAAGCTTATGGAACGTGTTATGAAAGGGTTTTGCAATCCCCGGATCAGCATAGCCAAGGACCCTTTAAGATGCGACTCCCGATCGGAACATCAGCCATAAAACTACTTCACTCAATGTAGAACCCCGAACTCCGTAACCTGCATTCGTTGAAAGAATTCCTATGATCTACTAGATGAACCCACCTATGAATTTCCGAAAGTTTCCAGTTATGCAATTAGGTGTTGGGGATATAGGGGAAGCATCGCGCACACAACTCTAATCCTACATCTAGTTGTATCCATCCTTCAACACATAACCAGTTGTTCTCAGAAACCGTCTACCTCGGACCTTAGAAACGCATCTACTATACAAGCTATGGCAATACTCCCGAACTACCTCCCCAGTACTGGGTGATGTCGGGGTTATCTTGCCACCAACCGTATAGGAGAGTTTTCGATGTCGGTCATCTTAAGTATTCTAGTATTGCCGCGATATGTTTGTGACGACAATACCCCGAAGCTCAACTCCCCGGGACACTGCCACAAACCCTAATGTCAGGAGGCATCGAGAACAATATTCTCGTCACAAAGACATCGAAACAATCCAAACAATACTCGCGAGATTCCTAAAAAAAATTGGTGCGATTTTTGAAAGTAGAAGAGGCAAGAGTAAACATCAGGAGTCCTCACCAGAGTGAAAAGAGATGAGGAGCAAAGAAAATCCTACTCTCCGATATAAATATAGGACTCAAAACATTTTAAGTGTGTGCCTAGACTCGACCGTCAACGATTCGATCAAACAGTGGGGCTTCTAGGTCGGAGAAGGCTCTGAATACCAACTTGTAATGCCCAGGATGGGACTATATCTCCTACGTGTCGAGGCACGACTTAAAGATATAAGCCCATTCTGGAATGATCGCAAGTTTGGTACCTTTGCACATCTCATGTAAAAATAGGGATGAAAGCTGAAAAGATAGTTGGCTTACACTCGCCACGTCACACAAATTCATTACATGTTCAAACATCATTCAATAAACATCACAGCCCGTCTACGGGTAAGATCCAAATGAAAGATACCAAATTTAACATTAAACCACAGGTCTGAATCAAATCCTAGTAGAAGCTCTACTGATCAACCGGATAGTTCACGTAGTAACGGCTACGCTCCTCGTCGTACTCCCAGTCTAGCTCGGTGCCATCGCCTGTGTAGCTCACCATAGTACCTGCATCTGGTGTGGTGAAGTAACTGTGAGCCACAGAGGACTCAGCAATCCCGTTCCCGGGTAACACGACTATCTAAGCCCTGGGTGTGGAACAAGGCTGGAGAAAGAACAAGAGGTTGCAGCAGCACTAGCCTAGCTTACGTAAAAGAGAGCGAGAAGAGAAGTGCCTCGGTCGAGAGATGATCACTAAGTGATCCTAACTAGCAAGTCAAACATAACGCCACCGTGTTCACTTCTCGAATCCCTTTCGGAAAATGACCATCACGGTACTCACGCTGGTAGTGTATTGGAACATGGTGTCAAGTTTTCTACAACCGGATATTAACAAATTCCCATCTGCCACATAACCGTGGGCACGGCTTTCGAAAGTTCATAACCCTGCAGGGGTGTTCCAACTTGGCCCATGACAAGCCCACGATCCGCGGAGTCGCAACTCCAAAGTGGGAAGGCCCGAGTATCCTCGGAATCCCGTGCTCAAGATACTCAGACTAAGGTAAGGCTAATCCAGCAAATCCTCCCGGCGTGCCGACACCCTGACAATAGCCGCGCGTATCTAGTCTCAGGCCACGACCGGATGGGCGATGCTACAGGTTTTTACCAATCCTCAAGTTTCCTCGTGGTGGCCCTGCAGGACCCCCGTTTCGGACCAACACTCCTGTGGAGCACTGGCCCAGGGTTGTTGATTAAGAACTCGGGTTTGCAAGACCCTATGCAAGTTTTAGTTATTAGGCAAATAGTACCAATGTTGGGACTTGCTGGAAAAGACTTAGCACTTAGCGGTTTATCGAGGGGGTCCCATAACACCAACCGTGTGAGGAACGCATAATCAAGGAACATAACACCAGTTTATACGGTTCCTAGGCAGCATGAGTGGAACAAATCACCAAGCAAAAGGCTTAGCCTTCCACCCATTACCAACATATAGATGATTTCATTTAATAATTAATATAGTGTGATATCCCAACAAGCTTCAACAAGAATCAAGAATCTTCAATTCTTCTCCTGCAACTAACAATGCTATAAGAGGGGCTGAGCGAAGCCTACGTATAGCCAATCAATGGTTTGCATAGGTAGGGTGGTTAGACAGGATCATGGTTACAATAGGAGGCTGACAGGAAAACATGGGCATCGAGGCCAATACTATAGAGCGAGACTTCTAGCAATAGGCAAAGATAGTAATGTTATCGGGGTCAGGTCATCTTGCCTGAAGAGTTGTCGATGGGATCGTAAGAGAGCTCCTCGTTCTCAACCTCGGTAGTAATCTCGTTCTCGTACTCGTACTCAGCTTCCGGCTCTACTCAAAACAAAACACACAATGCACGAAATAAACAAGATGCAGTGCGCAAACAACAGGATGCATGGCTGATGCACTATGGAAGCACTACAGATGCACTTAGGAAGCACATAAAGTCTACATAGGAAGCACAGTGTTACAGCACAAGGAGCATGACAATATGCATCAAGCAAGAATACTTCAAAACATTATAACATGAGGATATTATGAATCTACATGCAAAAACACACAAGTTACATATAGGACTTGCTCAAAATGGAGCAACGGGCTAAAAGTTACACCCGAAACAATAAACATGCACAAGCTGAAATTAACAGCCACATAGCAACTTCGGAGCAAGAGATAAATAGTCTACAGAACTCAAACATCATGGCAATGAGCATGGACATAAAGTAGACATCTCCTACAGCAAACAATTCCATTGGAGCATCTCCAAAGGAGCCATGGATCAATAGCACAAGCTATGCCATTTTGAACTTGACAACAAAATCCTGACAGCAGTATTTTATAGCAACTTGGGAGCAAAAGTTAAATATGCTACAGCCACCCAAATAAGCATGTGAGAACATGAATGGATAGCCAACAACTTATACAACAAGGAATCATCAAGAGTCACCCCAAAACTATAATGGATTTGCCTAGAACAACAAGCAAACATGGCATCTGGAAATTACAGATTCCAGACTTAGTGAAATTTCACTAAGTGTTAAAACAGTAGTAACATCATGGCATCTTTGTGAGCAAGTTTAAGTCACCTCAAAGCATGGCATGGCAATTGGTAAGCACCACAGCAAAGTACACATGATGGTGAATCCAAAACATCTAAGCATGCATCAAGGGGTCAACCACATCAATAGCAACGAGCTCCTCAACTAGGCATCTCGTAACAAGTTTAACAACATAACAACCACATGCACTTTTGCAAAGGAGATAAACATGGCAAGATGAAATCTATCATGCAAACTAAAGCACCCAACATGTAGAGCATCTCATGACGAACATGTGGACATATTATTTGCTTCATTTGGAAAAACATGCACCAAGATATCACATTGCAAACATGTCATGAAAACATCTACTAACATCAGTTTATAACAAGTAGCACTTTTGTCATGAAGATTAATACATCTAGATGACCTCAAACATGCATGGCACAATGGAACAAAACGTAGTACAAGTCACCACGATCATTTTGACATATCATTTGCTCAAATCGGACATGCACACAAAAAGTTATCCACAATACAAAACAGCATCAGAAACTAATAATCTAGGGACTTAGTGAAAAAAATGGAGACTACCTCAGGGTCAAAGCAGTCAAACGGGCCGGGCGGAGGCGGATCGGGCGCGGTCAACGGTTAACGGGCCCACGGGGCACGGGCTTTGGCCCGCTAGGGTTTCGGCCCACCCGGATCTGGATCGGCCTCTGGCCGATCGACCGAGGCAGCTGGCGATGCGGTGAGGGGATCGGGGCGCGGCCCTTCTCGGCGCGAGGGGAGGCCGCGGCGAGGGAAGGCGGCGGGGGCCGGCGACCTGACCTGGCCGGAGGCGGCGACCAGCGGGGGCCGGGGCGGCGGCGGAGGAGACCCGGCCGATGGCGGTCGGTGGCGGGACCCGGCGGCGGGCGGCGGAGGACGGTCGGACGGCGAAGGGCGGCGGGATCCGGCGCGGGCTGTCCGGGGCGCGGCGGCGGAGGAGGCTCGGCCGGCGGCAGCGCTCGTGGGAGGGAGCTCCGGTGATGAAGATGGGCGGCGCGGCCCGGAGGAAGAAGATGAAGGGGTCGCGGGCTCGCGCGTCGGAGGAAGCACGGCGAGTGCCCGGTGGAAGAATGATTGCAGGAGGTGGAAGCACGGCTCGCTGGGATGTCGGAAGCACGCCGGCTCAACGGTGGAAGCACCGCTCTTCAACGGTGGAAGCACCGGCGGCGAACTATGGAAACATTAGGGTTTCTGGACGCAAATTTTGGGGAAGGTGGACGTTTATATAGGCACAAGGAGCTAGGGTTGTCCAAATGAGGGGAGGTTTTCGGCCACGCGATCACAATTGGATGGCCTAGATGAAGGGAGGGGTTTGGGTTGGTTAGGTGGTTTGTTGGAGGGGTGTCTTGGGCCTCAAAGAGGGGGGGTACTTTCAGCCCACGAGAATAACTGTTGGAGCATCAAACGAACTCCAAACGCGACGAGATTTGACAGGCGGGTTACACACACCAAAACAACAACACACGACAAGTCTCACGCCAAACCAGAAACGTTATACGGCCAAACACCAAAATAGGCCTCGGGGATGCCACGGACACGTGAGAGGGCTCCGGAACTCGAAACGGACAACGGGAAGGAACGAGTGGGACCGGATGCAAACGACAACACAAATGCAATGCAATGCACATGACAACATGACATGGATGAATGCACACACACACACGACAAAACGACGAAAACCCGAGAAGACGAAGAACCCGGAATGGAACTAATGAAGCCAAAGATATATATATTGCCCAAAAGGGAAAGTATTACATCCGGGGCATTACACTGGCCGGCATGTGTCCTTCTTCGTTCATGTGTCTGTCCCTTAGGGGAAATATCACGCGTTGTTCCTTTAAGTCCATGTAGCTTGCTATGACTTGGGTTCATACGTTGATGACCGACACGTTCGTTGCTGGGTCATGGATGCCTGTCTCTATAATTTAGTGCCACTTTTGGTTTATAACTAGCCATGTCGGCCCGGGTTCTCTGTCATATGAATGCTAGCGACACTGTCATATACGTGTGCCAAAATGCGCAAACGGTCCCGGACCAGGTAAGGTGGCACCCGTGGGAATACCGTGCGTGAGGCCGCAAAGTGATATGACATGTTACAGCTAGATCGGTGTGACTTAGGATCGGGGTCCTGACAGCGTTGGCATCAGAGCTGGACTACCTGTAGGTTTCTCAAGCCAAACTGGTCGATGTTGAGTCTAGAAAAAAATTTGTTATATCTATGTAGGGGAATTGATTGTGGAAGGGAACGTAAGGCTCTTTTTACTCCTTTACCTTATGCCCTTCTGATCTGAGTCAGTCTAGTCTTTCTACGGGGATTTAGGACTAGGCCTCTTATCCTTACTAGGTTCACGTGTTACTAATCCGTAGACTCTTAGGATTGTTGGTTTCAAGCCTCAGTTCAGTTTCTATCCTTTTAATATGATGGTTTGTTGGACCCGGAACCTTGATATGATATTGTTGAGTGGCTATGCTATCATTTGTATGATGTCTCAAATCTTTTTTTGAGCATTTACAGTTGTTATGCTGCCCGATTTCTTCCAAAAACACTAATGCCTTTGCATTACTTCGTGTTTCAGATGTCTGGCCGCACACCTCACCAAGTGGTTCGTTTGACTCGGTGCATTAATGTGCCCGGTCACACGGCCATGCTAGTTCGTGTGCTGACTGAGACCGGTTACCGCTGGTATCCTGAGTACACCGTGGAGGAACAGTACCGGGATTTCAGTCAGAGTCAGTATTTCTGCACAGTCCGGATATACCCCTCATATCCCGGAGCTAACGACCACATCCATTGGTCTTATGGACTCGGGGTTACTATCGAGATGGCAGTGCAGGATGCCGCCTATTCGATGATGACCATTCTCCGGGCTAGGCATGCCCTGTTGCTGAACACTGAGTTCTGTTACATGCCAGCCTCACTTCCCGGAGAGGAAGGCTACTACACTGGTCTGTATACTGATGCCACTCATGAAGAGCCACTGCTTCAGACTACTATTCAGATGCTGGAGGATAGGGACCGTGAGGTCCGTGCCCTCCGAATGGAGCTGTATAACACTCGAGCCGCCCACTGGACTACTTTGACACGGCTTGCACCTGCTGTGCACGCCGGATATCTGGATATGCGGGATTTGTACCCCGTATGGACTCGTCTGCCTGATCGTATGGATTGGCGTGACGTTGGGGGTATTACACCTCCACGTGGGCGTCGGTTACCACTAGCATCAGGCCCGAGGCCACATCCATGTCCCTATGGTCCACAGCCTTCGAGTGCTCGAGAGTTTCAAGATCCATCTGTTCCACTTCCAGGCTACGATGGTAATCTTTACGAAGATTACTACGGGAATGTCTGAGCTAGACCGTGGCAGTAGTATTATCGTAGTAGTTGTATTTCCACAGTCCTGCGCGTCTTGTGGAATATGACTTAGCTAGTACTGAGTTTTGGAGGTATAGTTAAATAATGTATAGGAGCTTGGAATGTCTCTGATGTGATGTATCATCTTTCACCGCAGTTGTACTTTAGCCTTGGCTTGTACTAAACTATGTATGGTGTGTATGACCACTGGTGTATATATAGCAGTTTCTATACTACTATGTCGTACGGATGAACATCTCTTCATTCCGTGTCATCCATTACATTCTGCACTCCTAGGTCAAGTTTTTGCCATCCTTGTCTAAACCATTGTTTTGTTTTCCTAGGATGGTCAACACTCCCAGCACTCCTGCTGCTCAGGAGCAGGGTGAGGCTAGTGGGGCTAGAGATGAGAATCTGCCCCAGCCACCCTCCTTGGCTGAAGTTATGCTCGAGGCAGAACGGAACAAGAGAGAGACCAACCGTCTGCTGGAACGCATAGAGCAGAACACTGGGTTCCGTCAGAGGAATGACGTGGTGTCAATCAATGACTTTATCAAGATGTGCCCACCGAAGTTCCATCACTCCACTGAACCTCTGGATGCGGATGACTGGCTTCGTAGTATCACCCACAAGCTACACTCTGCCCGTGTGGCCGAAGCTGATAAGGTTACCTACGCCGCCTACCATCTTGAGGGCCCTGCCAGTCTATGGTGGGAGAAATTTGAGGCTATGCATCCTGCTGGCCAAATCACTACTTGGGTTGAGTTCAGTGAGGCATTCCGTGAACATCACATTCTGGAAGGTCTCATGGATCACAAGCGGGAGGAGTTCTGCAATTTCACCTAGGGCCGGTTAACCGTGGATGGCTATAGTCGCGAGTTTGGCAACTTGGCACGCTATGCACCTGAGGAAGTATCCACCGATGCCAAGAAGCAGGCGAGGTTCCGCAAGGGACTCAGCCCTGAACTCTGCCGAGATCTATGTCTGCACGAGTGCACTTCCTTCCAGAAGCTGGTAAACAAAGCTATCAGTGATGAGACGGGCCAGACTGATTTCGAAGCCACACGCAAGCACCCTCGTGATTTTGGTTCCTCATCCGGCTCTGGCTCTCACAAGCGCCATGTGTGGGTTCCCAACACTGCTCTGCCACCCAAGTACACACCGAGGCCATGTTATGAGGCGCCTCGCCCAACTCCACAGTATGCACCTGCCAAGACTTATGGAGGACCACCTACCAACTTTGCTCCACGCACTGGCACTATGACATGCTTCAAGTGTGGAGAACCGGGGCACTACATGCGTGAGTGTCCTCAGAACCAACCAGGAAAAACCGTTGGCCGTGGTAAGCCAACCGGCAAGGTGAATTATGTCAAGCCAATTCCCACTGCACGTGGTCATGTCAACTATGTCTCTGCTGAGGAAGCTTATGAGGATCCTAACGTCGTTCCTTGTACGCTTCTCGTTAACTGCCATCCGGCATCTGTTCTTTTCGATACTGGAGCATCCCATTCGTTCATATCTGAGAGCTATGCTCGAATGCACAACATGACTTTTTGTGACATGCCTACTTCCATGGTTATTCAAACTCCTGGTTCAAAGTGGCAAACCTCTAGGGTAAGCCATGGAAATGAAATCCTTGTCGATAGACTTGTTTTCCTTGCATCTCTAATCGCTCTCAAGTCCTCGGACATAAACATCACCTTGGGTATGGATTGGATGACAACTCATTACGCCAAGATTGATTGCTACACTAGGACCGTTCAACTTACACACCCATCCGGCAAGACAGTCAATGTCTTGACCCGAATGGCTGAGCGTCAGCTCTACTCTCTTAATGCCAGCCCTCTACCAGAACTCGAAGATATCCTGGTAGTCCGTGACTTTCTGGATGTCTTTCCAAAAGAACTGCCAGGAGTTCCACCTGACACAGATGTCGAGTTCGTGATAGATCTTATTCCAGGAACTATCCAATCTCTAGCAGACCTTATAAGATGGCACCTCTAGAATTAGCTGAGCTTAATAAACAACTCGATGAGTCCTTGCAAAAGGGATTCATCCGTCCTAGCTCTTCCCCTTGGGCTTGTCCCGTCCTCTTCGTCAAGAAGAAGGATGGAACGGAGCGGATGGTTGTAGATTACCGACCTGTCAATCTGGTCACCATAAAGAACAACTATCCGCTCCCCGGGATCAACGACATGTATGATCAGCTCGCTGGATCCTCAGTCTTCTCTAAGATGGATTTGAGGTTGGGTTACCATCAAATCAAAATCAAGAACGGGGACATTCCCAAGACAGCTTTTGTTACTCGTTATGGCCAATACGAATACACTGTCATGTCCTTCGGATTAACCAATGCCCCAGCCACTTTCTCCCGGCTAATGAATTCTATATTCATGGAATATTTGGATAAATTCGTCGTGGTATACCTCGATGATATACTCATTTACTCCAAGAACAAGGAAGATCATGCCGAGCATTTAAGGCTGGTATTGACGAAACTTCGAGAGCACCGCCTATATGCCAAATTGTCTAAATGTGAATTCTGGTTGCCGGAAGTGACCTATCTAGGTCATGTGATCTCTGGCAAGGGTATTGCTATCAATCCCGAGCGAGTTCAAGCCGTCCTTGATTGGACTCCCCCTGGATCGGTCAAGCAAGTTAGGAGTTTCCTTGGCTTAGCGAGCTATTGCCGATGCTTCGTCGAAAATTTCTCCAAGGTTGCTAAGCCTCTAACTGAACTCCTCAAAAAGGATAAAAAGTTTGAGTGGACCCCACAGTGCGAGTCCAGCTTTCAGGAACTGAAAAGACGCCTGACATCTGCACCCGTACTGGTACCACCAGACTTTTCCAAGGATTTTATAATCTACTGCGACGCCTCGCGACAAGGACTAGGTTGCATACTCATGCAAGGTCGTCAAGTGATTGCATACGCATCTCGACAGTTGCGTCCATACGAGGATAACTATCCTACACATGATCTTGAGCTTGCAGCTGTAGTCCACGCACTCAAAACATGGCGACATTACCTTCTTGGTAATCGTTGTGAAATCTTCACTGATCACCAAAGTCTGAAATACATCTTCACCCAACCGGATCTAAATCTCAGGCAAAGACGTTGGGTTGAGTTGCTTACAGACTACGACTTAGGAATCACTTACACCCCTGGGAAGGCCAATGTCATGGCTGACGCACTAAGTCGTAAGTCTTATTGTAACAACTTGATGTTACAACAAGGGCAACCACTTCTTTACGAGGAATTTCGTAAGCTCAACCTTCACATTGTTCCTCGAGGATTCCTTTCCACCTTGGTGGCGAAACCTACCCTTATGGATCAAATCATAGTTGCCCAGCGGTATGACAGAGCTATATCTCGGATCAAGGAGAACATTGCTAGCGGAGTTGCTAAAAGTTTCTCTATGGATGATCGAGGTGTTGTGTACTTCGAGAACCGTTTGGTGGTACCCAAGAAACAACAACTACGACAGATGATCCTTAAGGAGGCTCATGAATCTCCTCTCACAATTCATCCCGGTAGTACCAAAATGTATCAGGACCTACGTCAGAGGTTCTGGTGGACTAGGATGAAGAGAGAAATCGCACAGTTCATTGCTAACTGTGACGTTTGTCGTCGAGTTAAAGCAGAACATCAACGGCCTGCTGGCACCCTTCAACCTTTAGCTATTCCTGAATGGAAATGGGACAAGGTCGGTATGGACTTCATTACCGGGTTTCCCAGGACCAGAAAAGGGAATAATGCTATTTTCGTCGTGATCGACCGTCTCTCCAAAGTAGCCCACTTCCTACCTGTTCAAGAAAGTATAACCGCTAGCCAGCTAGCAGATTTGTATATCTCTCGGATAGTATCACTTCATGGTGTGCCGTTGGAGATTAACTCAGACCGTGGAAGTCTTTTCACTTCACGATTTTGGGAAAGTTTCCAGAATGATATGGGAACTCATCTCTCTTTCAGCACCGCCTTCCATCCCCAGTCAAGTGGTCAAGTGGAATGAGTCAATCAAATTCTGGAAGACATGCTTCGAGCCTGTGTCATCTCTTTCGGTATGGAATGGGAAAAGTCTCTTCCATTTGCCGAATTCGCTTATAACAATAGCTATCAAGCCAGCTTGGGCAAAGCTCCCTTCGAAGTTCTAAATGGACGAAGGTGTCGAACACATCTTAACTGGTCAGAAACCGGGGAAAGACAATTCTTTGGTCCGGATATGATCCAGGAAGCAGAAGAGCAAGTTTGCATCGTTCGTGAGAAATTGAAAACAGCCTAGTCTCGCCAGAAGAGCCAATATGATAGTCATCGTAAGGCTGTGACTTTTGAAGTCGGCGATAAGGCTTACCTTCGGGTTACTCCTCTTAAGGGAACCCATCGCTTCGGTATCAAAGGCAAGTTGGCCCCTCGTTACATCGGCCCTTTTCGCATTCTTGCCAAACGAGGAGAAGTTGCCTACCATTTGGAACTACCTCCGCACCTCTCTAGAGTTCATGATGTCTTCCACGTTTCTCAACTCAGGCGATGCTTCTCGGATCTTATCCGCGGAGTGGACCACGAAACGCTTGATCTCCAGGACAATCTCACATATCGAGAATACCCCGTTCGTATTCTTGATCAAACCGAGCGCACCACTCGACGTCGTAATATCAAGTTTCTCAAGGTTCAATGGTCACATCATTCCGAGAGTGAAGCTACCTGGGAAAGGGAGGATCATCTTCGACTTGAGTACCCCACCCTCTTTCCGGAGGAACCCGAATCTCGGGACGCGATTCTTTTGAGTGGGGGTGAGTTGTCACATCCCTAGTCAGTGCTTGCATTAGGACTAACTAGAGTGTGCATCATGTCTACTTTTCAAAGAAACTTGAAATGGGAATGACAGAAACCCCAGCACCCCTCTTCTAATAACTAGGGTTTATTAAAATCTTTTTCAATGTACCCAAAATGCCCTTCAAAAATGTTCATCATTTCTGCCTTGGTCTTAAACCTCTGCCAAAAATGGTGCACAATTTTCTAGGACATCCAAGGTCTCTGGATTAATTCATATGGTATTTGCATTTGGGCATTTAAATGCTATAAAATATTTTATGTGCCCAAATAATCATAAACTAAAATGTTCCATGATGTTCATATTATTTACAGTGGGCATGACTAGTTTTATGAGCTACAAAAATGTTCTGGCATTTTTATTAATTCAGCAAAGTTGCAAAAGAAATGAAACAGAAAGAAATAGAAAAAAGGAGAGAGAGAAAGAGTTTACCTGGCGCCTAACCGGCCCACCTGCCGGCCCAGCCCAACCACCACTCCAGCGAGCTGCTTGGCTCGGTCAGGCAGGCAGGTATGTGCTCGATGGCGGCCGCAGCGCGCGCCATGCAGCTGCCCGCCGCCCTGCTTCCTCCCCTCGCCGTCCTGGTGAGTGGGATCGGTCCCCCACTCCCTCCCCGAGCTCGCCGACATGCTCACTCCTCCCCAGCTCCTCCCCCTCGCCTTCCCCGCACCATGGCCGACGCCGCCGTGCTCGCGCCGTCGTGGTAGCCGCGTCCACCGTCGTCCCTGAGCCCCGTCTTCGTGTCCGTCCGCTCCACCGTCCTCGACTACGTCGAGCAGGCTGAGCCCCGAGCGCTCGCCCGCTCTGGAGACGCCCCCGACCCCGTCTTCCCCAACTCCGGCCGCAGAGATCCCCCTCGCCGCCCCGCTCAGCTCCCACCGTCCCCAAGCTCGCCTCGGCGTCTTCTACATCCGCCGTGAGCTCAACTCCGTCCTCCCCCTCTCCGTTGGCTCTCTCCTGCACTGAACGCACCGCACGAGGCTCACCTGCACGCGCAGCCGCGGAGCTCGTCGCCGACGAGGCTCCGGCCATCTAATGGTCCGGCCACCGTGCCCACCAGCTTCACCGTCAGATGTAGGTGTTGTAGGAACACTTCACGCAGCTCTACGAGCACTGCACCGACGAGTTCGACCTCACCCGAACTCTGGCAGCCGCTGGAGTCGTCGCCGGCGTCATCTCCGGCGACCCCGAGGCCAGCCACCACCACCACTCGACGCCGCTCACTCCCAGCCACCCGTAGGTGTGCTCCGTCGTCGTTTTGGCAGCCGAAGCACAAAACCCGCACCTCACCGCCACATTTGGCCTCGCCGGCGGCTAAACGCCGGCGAGTTAGCCCTGTTTGACCAAGGGTTTGACCCCCCTGGGTCACTGACATGTGTGCCCTGCCTGTTAGTCAAACCTAGTTTAGTGTTTAATTTAATTCTAATTAGTCAGTTAACTAACTATGACACTGACCAGTGGGTCCCACTAGTCAGGTTTAACCTGGGCCGCCCTGTTGACTGGCTGACGTCAGCATGATGTCATGCTGACGCAGTAAAGGATTTTCTAGGATTTTTTAGATTTAAAAATAATTCAGGAAATTCCAGAAAATGTTGTTAACTTAAAAAAAACATATAAATTCAACAGTAGCTCAGATGGAAAAGATTTATATATGAAAATTGATCAGAAAAATCCAATCTTTCCAATGGCACTGGTTTCATGCATGTTTGAGCAAGTTAACCTTGCTGTATACATTAAAACATGATAATGCACTTAGTTAAATAATAGTTTGAGTTTCAATTTGAATCTTTGATTCAAATAGGCTCAAACCCTTCTGGTTATAGTTGCATTAGCCCAAAAAATATGCATCTTGCCATATCATGAGCATGCATCATATTGTTGCATTTGTTTGTTTATTGATTGTATCGCCGGTATTCTCCGTGTTAGGTCCTGCTCCCGAGGATACTTCTGTGTATCCAGCTGAAGAGCAGTACCCGACAACCACTCTGTCTGGCAAGCAATCATTGATCATTCCGATACAAACCCAATCTTCTCGCTCCTGCTCTCTTTTACTGCATTAAGGCAACAGCGTGTGAACTGCTACTTGCTGCGGTAGTTGAACCCTATTCCCTTGCATGACCTATCTTTGCCACAGTAAATAGTTGAAACCCACTAGCATGTGTAGGAGTTGTTTGAGCCATGTGATGTGTGATCCACCATGCTATTTGTTTATGTTGCCTGCTATGCTTAGAGTTGTGTCAGGTCTGGTTCATCTGCGTGATGGATAAGAGTGAAATGACCTTACCGGTAAAGAGAAGGAAGTGTGGAACATGTTTGGTAAAGGTATTGATGAAAGGCCATGTAGGAGTACGTGGTGGGTTGTTTCATTGGAACCGTCCATAGGACCCGAGATCTGTATGTGTGGTTCAAGTTTCAGCTACTACCACACATTGGGATCCTTAATTGACCCTCTCGACTTATTAATTATCCTTGATCTCTGTCCAGGAGTTGCAACTAGTTTCTGGTGTTTGTAGTTTACTGGTGGTCGTGCACAACGCTGACCCTCGGGGTGGGCCGTGATGCGACAGGTACGTGGCACGGTGTACCGGTTGCCCGTTTGGTGACTCGGGAACCCTGTACACATCGTTTGGGGCCGTGAGCGACACCTCGGCCGGATCTCCCCACGGATGGAACCCAAATAGGCGATAAACCTGGACGAGAGACTTGTGTAGTTAGTCAGGTCGTGGCCGACACCCTCGCTGGGCTTCCGCTTGAAGGTTGCCGAGTACATGTCGAGTAAACGGCGATAAGTGGTGGAAGCGTGTGTGAAGAAGTACACCCCTGCAGGGTTATCAATCTATTCGAATAGCCATTGTTCGCGGTACGGACTACTTGGTTACTCTTACAGTTCATAGACAAGTTGATGGATACTACTAAAAGCCTCAAGACAAGTGTGAGTGCCGTGGATGGCCCTTCCGTAGGATGACGGAAGAGGATCCTCGGTGGTGTATTGTTGTGGTGAGTAGAGGACTCGTGTACGTAGTAATATCTTGCAATCTGTTGAGAGTTGTAGTATAGGTTAGCCAAGAGTCAAATCTGGCTTTCTGCTATGAACTCCACTACCCCCTGTTGATAATGTTGCATGTATGATAGGTTCTGTTATAAGACTTGCTGAGTACTTTTGTACTCATGTTTGTTTAATAACTGTTGCAGAGGAGAACCCTGCCCCTTCTGATGGGTTCTACATAGACGTTGACGTCGACGATTAGCTTGTCACCCCGACGGAGATCTGGAGCTTGTGAAGGGCCTTGTAGATAGTCAGGCTACACCAAGCCTGTTTTATTTTCTAAGTTGTCTGTACCCAGACATGTAGCTTCCGCTTGTGTTTGTATGACTGTATGACTTGAGTGTTGGGTCATGTGACCCCTACCCGTATGGATATGTTATGTATGGCTCTTGGAGCCTCTTAAATAAAGTACTTTGAGTCATAGAGTTCTGTTGTGATGCAATGTTGTATTTGCACATATTGAGCATATTGTGTGTATGATTGAAATGCTTGGTATGTGTGGGATCCAACACCTAGTTGTTTTCCTTTGGTAGCCTATCTTACAGGGAAATGCCTCCTAGTGCTTCCAATGAGCCTTGGTAGCTTGCTACTGCTCGGAACACGTAGGCTGGCCGGCATGTGTCCTTCTTCGTTCCTGTGTCTGTCCCTTAGGGGAATGTCACGCGTTGTTCCTTTAAGTCCATGTAGCTTGCTACGACTTGGGTTCATACGTTGATGACCGACACGTTCGTTGCTGGGTCATGGATGCCTGTCTCTGTAATTTAGTGCCACTTTTGGTTTATAACTAGCCATGTCACCCCGGGTTCTCTATCATATGGATGCTAGCGACGCTGTCATATACGTGTGCCAAAATGCGCAAACGGTCCCGGGCCAGGTAAGGTGGCACCCGTGGGAATATCGTGCGTGAGGTCGCAAAGTGATATGACATGTTACAGCTAGATCGGTGTGACTTAGGATCGGGGTCCTGACAGGTCTTGTGAGTGTTGAGCTTATTACAAGCATGTCTTGAAGACGAAGAGTGTGTTATCATTCATGTTTACCTTCAAGACATCATCCAAATGAAGAGAGTTGGAAAGATTCAAGGTTGGTCAAGACTAAGTGAAAGAGTGAATCAAGTTGATCAACACACAAAGCGTAGAAGATGTACCGAGAGGGATCAAGTGATCCCATGGTATGGTAAGCATTGTTAATTACGCTTTGTGTACTAACTCATGGTCTTTGTGAGAGTTCTATGTGGGGTTAGGTTATCTTTCATGGGCTTGCGTTAAGAGGAAGATCACATACAACCCATGGAGGATGACGTCAAATCAAGGTTGTGGTGTGCAAGTTCAAGTGATGCATCACGAGGAGATCAAGTGCTTGAAGCTTGTTGTCCATTGTGGTGACAATGGACTTGTGAAGATATGCCGAAGAGTGGCTCACCCATAGTGGAGTATGGGGGAGCAATCTACTAGTCTTCACCGAGCCAACGCAATAAAGAAAGGTGGTCCAACTTGAGGAAGTCAAGATCGTCTACATCTAGCTCAAGTGGACTTTGTGAAAGGCAAAGGTTTGCCCTTGATAGGTTCTCTATTTTACCGGTATCGTGGTGGTAGTTTGGAGACCGGGTTATACGATCGATCGCCGTACTATCAATGGGGGCTCTCAAGTGAGTAGCTTGATCATATCATCCATAGAGAGCTCAAACCATTGCATGCTTGAATCATATTTCTTGGTTCTTGTTTTGTTTTCTTCTTGTGAGATTTGAAGCTTATGGTCATTTTCATGACAAGCTTGAGTTCATCAAAAACGGAGTTCACATGCTTCTTCTAATGCGTTTTCGGTGTTGGAGGTTTTACCGGTCTCTTTCGAGGAAGGCTTATCACCATTTTCTTATGGGCCTTTTCTCATTTTCTTCTTATTGTTGTTTCTATCAAGATTGTGTTAGGCCATGTCGCTAGCTTTCCAACAAACTTGGTTTCGTTGAATTCGGAGTTCGTTTGCAAAAGTTATGTCAGTTTTGGTGTCACCAAAAGGGCTGCAGCGGTACTACCGCTTGGAGGGGATGTAATTTTTTTACTTCCGTGGCTACTTCCGCTCCTGACCAAAAACTCGTCACAAGTCCAGCGGTAGTAGGCACAGATGTAATTTTTTAGTATCGCTCGCAAGCAGTAGTACCGCTACCCTAAGCAGTAGTACCGTTACCCCTAGCGATAGTATTCTGAGGTCAAGCGGTACTACCGCTCCGAGGGTTCTTCTGGCCTTTTTGCCTCCTCGCTGTTGTGTTTCAAAGGGCTACTACCGTCCTAGCGATAGTACCGCTCCTTGGAGCGGTAGTTCCACTCGGTGCGGGTTGTGAGCATAACGGTTGAATTTCTCCCCACCTATAAAAGGGGGTCTTCTTCCCCAATGAACCTTATCCTTTGAGCTCGTGTTCTTCCGCCATTGTTGACCTTCTTTGAGCTTGCTATCTCTCAATCCCTCCATGGATTACTGCTAGTTTTGGGGGAAAAAGTGAGGAGATCTAGATCCACATTTCCACCAATCACTTTCTCCTCTAGGTGAGGGGGACCCCTTGGATCTAGATCTTGGAGTTCTTGGTGTTCTCCTTCTTGTTCTTTCTCTCATTTACTCCCTAGCATTCGTTGCTTTGGTGGGATTTGGGAGAGAAGGACTTGGGCACTCCGTGTGCCCTTGCCATTCCAATTTGGTGCATCGGTTTACGTGGAAGTTACAAGTTGAGAAGCTTATTATTCTTGGGTGCTTGGTACCCTTGAGCTTGTTCCTCTTGGGTGCTTGGGCGCTCTAGACGGTTGAGTTCACCTCGGAGCCATATTCCATTGTGGTGAAGCTTCGTGGTGTCGTTGGGGAGATAGCCCCAACCTTGTGGTGTTCGGAGCTCAATCATTGTGGTGTAAAGCTCCGGGCAAGCGTCGGGGTCTCCAATTAGGTTGTTGAGATTACCCGGAGCAATTTGTACGGGTTGGGTGACCGCCCCCAAGGGTTGCAATTTGTACGGGTTCGGTGACCGCCCTCAAGGGTCCCTTAGTGGAATCACGGCATCTTGCATTGTGCGAGGGCGTGACGAGATTACGGTGGCCC
This sequence comes from Secale cereale, assembly GCA_902687465.1. Taxonomy (NCBI): domain Eukaryota; kingdom Viridiplantae; phylum Streptophyta; class Magnoliopsida; order Poales; family Poaceae; genus Secale; species Secale cereale. The sequence goes on along the minus strand of LR738714.1, from coordinate 640,406,779 downwards.
TAGTGGCTTCTTGGGGAGCATTATGCCTCCACACCGCTCCAAACGGAGATTAGCATCCGCGAGGATGTGAACTTCGGGATACATCGTCGTCTCCGCGTGCCTCGGTTATCTCTTACCCGAGCCCTTTACTTATGCAATTTACTTTGTGATAGCCATATTGTTTCTTGTTATATCTTGCTATCACCTAGTTGTTTATCGTGCTTAGCATAAGTTGTTGTGCACATAGGTGAGCCTAGTGGTTGTACGTTTTGTGCTTAACAAATTAACCGTTAGGTTTATTTCGCATTTGTTCAAGCCTAAATCGTAATTATTTTAAAGCGCCTATTCACCCCCCCCTCTAGGCGACATCCACGATCTTTCAACAATCCTGTTTCTTGCTAGATGACTGGCACATCTAAAAATTTACAAGCTAGCATAAACACCCGCTGTTTTGATTCAATCTCTTTCCCCATTCCTATTTTTGAATGTTGCCACCCTCTTCAGAGTACATGACATGAATAAATCAGAATTGCAAGATAGAAGTTCAGGTATTAGCTGCTTTTTTCGAAAAAGGAGGGAATGCCCCTGGCCTCTGCATTGTTTCAGTCTCAGCTAAAAGTCTTAGCTATTTCTAGGCTGGGAGAATGCACATCCAAGTATCTAACCTCATTTGTCTTACTTTCCTACATAAATCATTTATCTCTGGTAGCGAAAAACCACTGATTTATGTTTACTCTTTTTGCAGATTGTTTTGTATACCGAGTTATATGTAAGTAGCTCATTTATGCATGGCTTGTATTTTCCAAAGTTGCCATCTAATGGTTTGATTATTGAGCAAATTATGGAACTGTTTTTCAAAGATATTTCTGTATAATTCTTGGGAAAGAAACATTTATCTCTACGTATTATTTGTTTGATGCAGTCATATTGTGTGGAATTCATTATCTTGGAAGGTGATAATATCACATCAATCTTTCCTGGCGCTAATCTTAATTTGTTCAGGATTCATGTTGACCGTAAACATTTCTTTGGAGTGTTAACTGCCCTTGTAATCCTGCCTACAGTATGGATGTGAGATCTTCGAGTGCTATCATTCCTTTCAGGTCTTGCTACTCTTAGTCTGCTTATTAATTTTATTGCGGACATCATTAGTGATATTAACATGATTTAATTACTTGCACAACGGGCGTTATTATTACAACTCTTGTGGTTTTCGTATCTGTTGCTTTAGTCGGCACCACTGAAGGTGTAGGGTTCCATCCAACTAGGGAAGCAGTAAATGTTGAATATATTAGCAATTCATCATATGGTTTAATCCGAAATATCATAAAATTAATCATGACAGAAGCAACAAAAGCGAGCATGCAAATATCTAGTACAATGGGGAAACAGATCCAATCTACGGCAAGTACTAGACATAGAAATTTAAGCGAGATCTGATACAGATGAGAGAGAGATGCATACGTTGCAGCAGCTGTAGTAGCGACTGTGTTGTCCCCGGTCTGGGCCATGTCGTCGTCGAGGAAGAGGTTGCCGATGTCGGGGAAGAAGTCGTCGTTGGGGAAGTGATCGCTGTCAGCAGTCGAGCGAGAGCTCTCCCCAAAAACCTGATCGCCCCTCTCCCGTACAGGATCGCAAGAGGCGGGGTTCCCGAGGCCTGCTGTCCCTTCTTCTGGTGCACGCTGGAAGGAGGGATGGAGAAGGCTTGAGTGGCGGCGCAATATTTTGGAACGGTGAGAAACCATACAAAAACAACCTGCTCACAAGGCTGGCTTGGTAAGGGTTTATATAGTGTGTGTTGGGAGTCAAAGCAGCCGCCATAAACACGTCCGTTTATGATTTAGAAACTGCCGTACTTAACACGTCCGTTTATGAAATAGAAACAATAACAATAAACGCGTTTGTTAATGAGTCAGAAACGGTCGTAATAACCGCGTCTGTTAATGAAATAGAAACAGCCCCAATAAACGCGACCGTTACTAATTAATCAATGACTCATTAATTTTCCCAATTGACAAAATAATAATGTGTCAATGAGCATTTCTGAATTTATTTGGACTAGTAAATACTAGTAAATTCCAACAATCCCCCACAAAATCTCATAGACACATCTCCTCATTTTTAAGTTCCAAAGCATTGTTTATATACCGGTACTTAGTGGAGACTGTTAAGTTGAACTTCCACCTAGAATGTTATGTTACACTAATTCACAACTTGGATAGTGGACTATGCCTTGAACTACAAGTTTGCTGTGATACCAGTTTCACACAACGTCTAGACCGATACTAGGCTGCCGCAAGGCTTCCCCGCGGTTGGAGCTTATGCGTCATACTCTGAAGGCCTTTCATGAGTTTATTAGAGAACACCCAATTCTCACAGATTGCGACGTTCAACAATCAAGCTCATATAGGTGAGTTCCTCAAGAGATGCTCTGTAGGACACATCTCCGCTTATATAAGTAAACCACTTGGTACACATTAAGACAAATGTCAACCTACCATACAGATTAGGAGAATATTGCATCTTCACAGAGTGGGATAAAATATAAGAATACTCTCCTCTCAGCTGACCAACAGCTTGTCTCTTACTTCTAATTTACGGGATCTCCGATCACATAGAGTAGGTTACCACTGTGGACAACTCATACCGTGGGTCTCAAACCCATCTCCCTCGATGCATTATCTATCACATTACGTGATAAACCCTTTGTGAAGGGATCTGCCAAGTTCATAGTCGTTTGGATATAATCCACTGTAATAACTCCGGAGTTTTTCAGTTTCCTGACAGATTTCAATCTCCTCTTCACATGCCTTGATGACTTCATATTATCCTTAGAACTGTTCACTTTGATGATCACGGTTTGATTATCACAGTTCATTAGGATCGCGGGTATTGGTTTTTCAACCACAGGCAAGTCCATCAAAAGCTCACGAAGCCACTCTGCTTCAACAGTGGCTGTATCTAATGCTGCGAGTTCTGCTTCCATAGTTGACCTCGTTAAGATGGTCTGCTTGCAAGACTTCCAAGAAACAGTGCCACCACCAAGTGTAAATAAATAACCACTAGTGGCCTTAATCTCATCAGCATCAGATATCCAATTAGAATCACTATAGCCTTCCAGAACCCTCGGGTTTCCGGTATAGTGAATTCCATAGCTCGATGTGCCTTTTAAATAGCGCATAACTCTCTCAAGCGCACGCCAATGATCATCTCCCGGATTGGAAACAAACTGGCTCAATTTGCTCACATCAAAAGAGATGTCAAGCCTCGTGGCACTCGCCAAGTACATAAGCGAGCCTATAATCTGAGAATATCTCAGTTGATCTCTAGCAATCCGTCGATTCTTTCGAAGCAACACACTAGGATCATATGGAGTTGGAGAAGGCTTACAGTCGCTATACCCGAAGCGACTCAAGACCTTTTCCACATAGTGAGATTGAAGCAGTGTAATCCCACCATTATCATCTCTCAGCAGCTTGATGTTCAAGATAACATCAGCCACTCCTAGATCCTTCATCTCAAAACAACGAGATAAGAAATCCTTAACTTCCTTAATTAAATCAAGATTGGTTCCAAATATCAGTATGTCGTCGACATATAGACAAAGAATAACTCCCTCGCCCCCACCATGGCGATAGTACACACATTTGTCAGCTTCGTTTACAACAAAGCCTTCAGAAGTCAAAGTCCTTTCAAACTTCTCGTGCCATTGCTTAGGAGCTTGCTTGAGGCCATATAATGACTTCAATAACTTACACACTTTTCCTTCCTGACCGGGCACTACAAAACCGTCTGGCTGCTCCATATAAATTTCCTCATCCAACTCTCCATTAAGGAAAGCTGTCTTAACGTCCATTTGATGAACGAGAAGACCATGCGAGGCAGCCAAAGACAGTAGCACTCGGATAGTGGTCAATCTAGCCACAGGTGAGTAAGTGTCAAAGAAGTCTTCACCTTCTTTCTGAGTATAACCCTTGGCCACAAGCCCTGCCTTGTACTTTTCAATTGTACCATCAGGCTAAGCTTTTTCTTGAACACCCACTTACACCCTACAGGTTTACACCCATAGGGACGATCAGTGATCTCCCAGGTTCCGTTAGCCAGGATGGAATCCATCTCGCAACGGACAGCCTTTTTCCAGTAGTCAGCATCAAGAGATGCATAGGCTTCTGAAATAGTCCTAGGTGTGTCATCCACGAGGTACACAATGAAATCATTACCAAAGGACTTTGCAATCCTCTGTCTCTTGCTCCTAATAGGAACTTTATTGTCATCCTCCAAGGGATTCTCAACGTGTTCTATTGGAATGGTGGGTTCAGGAATCTCAGTTATTTCCTGACTCGATAAAATAGGTATTTCCTGATTTGATGAGCTAGCCATATCCTTCATAAGAAATATGTTCTCAAAGAAAGTCGCATCATTCGACTCCATAATCGTACCGACATGCATGTCGGATACCTCAGATTTTACTACCAAAAATCTATAACCGATGCTATTAAAAGCATAGCCCAGAAGAACACAATCTACGGTTTTAGGTCCAAGCTTGCGCTTCTTGGGAATTGGTATATTGACTTTCGCCAAACAACCCCAAGTACGTAAGTAAGAGAGTTTCAATCTTTTCCTTTCCCATTCCTCAAATGGAGTAATGGTTTTATTCTTTGTGGGAACTCGGTTTAGGACATGACATGCAGTCATTAGCGCCTCCCCCCACCATGCCTTGGAGAGACCCGAAGTGTCTAACATGGCGTTAACCAAATCAGACAGAGTTCGGTTCTTTCTTTCAGCCACCCCATTTGACTGAGGTGAATAGGGAGGCGTCCTCTCATGGATAATACCATGTTCCGCACAAAACGAATTGAATTCATTTGAAAAATACTCTCCACCACGATCAGACCTAAGCCGTTTAATTTTACGATCAAGTTGGTTCTCTGCTTCGGCCTTATAGTTTTTGAAGTAAGTTAAAGCCTCATCTTTTGTTTTCAGAAGATACCCATAACAATATCTAGTGGAGTCATCAATGAGTGTCATAAAGTATTTCTTTCCACCCTTTGTCAACACGCCATTCATCTCACAAAGATCAGAATGTATAAGCTCCAGTGGTGCTAAATTTCTTACCTCCGCAGTCTTATGGGACTTGCGAGGTTGCTTAGCTTGAACACACACTTGACATTTGGAACCTTTCACAGTAGTAAATTTCGGAATTAAACTCATATTTGCTAACCGCGTCATGCAACCAAAGTTAATATGACAAAGTCGTGAATGCCAAATATCAGATTCATTATCGTGGCAAACATGATTAATAACTTTAGTGCATAAGTCTGACAAAGATAGGCGGAACAAGCCTCCGCACTCATAGCCTTTACCAACAAATTGTCCATACTTGGAAATTACAACTTTATTGGACTCGAAAACCAACTTATAACCATCTCGACATAAACGCGAACCGCTGACGAGATTCTTATTGATGGAGGGCACATGATGCACGTTCTTCAGTCGCACGATCTTCCCCGAAGTAAACTTCAGATCGACCGTACCAACACCACGAACAGTGGCATGTGACCCGTTCCCCATCAGCACGGGGGAAGTCCCTGTGACCTGGTAAGAAGAGAACATGGAGGCATCAGCACAAATATGTACATTGGCACCTGTGTCAATCAACCAATCAGGAGAATGACAAATTGAAAGAATGGTAGGAATTATACCGTACCCAATATCCTTCATCTCGGTGTCAGCCATGACAACATTAGCGGTCTTGCCGCTATTCTCCAGCTGCTGCAGCTCATGCCGTTTGGGGCATCTCGGAGCCCAATGGCTCAGGTCGCCACAAACGTGGCATGATCCCTTCTTCTTCTTAAAGTTGGTAGAGGACGATGGCTTAAACTTGTTGTCAGGCTTGCCTTTACCCTCGTATTTCTTCTTGTTATATTTAGGCTTGTTGGGCTGGTAGTTTTTCTTCTGCACCATGTGCGCAGCAGAACCTACCTCAGCAACTCGAGCACGTGTATCCTTTGCTCTCGCCTTCTCTTCCACATCAAGAGATCCGATGAGGTCCAAAACGGAAAACTCCTGTCTCTTGTGTTTCAGAGAAGTAGCAAAGGTGCCCCACAAAGGTGGAAGCTTGGCAATGATGCCACCGGCCACAAATTTGTCCGGTAAATTACACTTAAAGTGCTCAAGTTCCTTAGCGAGTGATTGTATCTCATGAGCCTGTTGAACAACAAAACGCTCATCAGTCATCTTGTAGTCATAGAATTGCTCCATGACGTACAACTCGCTATCAGCGTCCGAGACCCCAAACTTGGCCTCGAGCGTGGCCCACATGTCCTTGCCATTATCAAACGACATATAAGGATCCACAATGGAATCATCAATAATACCGAGGTGGGCTGTCTTAAACATAATATCAACCCTTTCAAAGGCTTCCCGCTGTGCAGGTTCAAGATCGCCCTCAGGCATGCCCTTGGTGGCCGCATAGCCGTTCATGGATTGAAAACACAACACTGCTCTCGTGCGCCACCTCTTATAGTTCACACCCTTGAACCGATCGGGTTTTGTCGACGTAAGAAAAGCAGGTGTAGCAAATTGCCTATAATCAGGTTTTTGGATTGTTGAATATATTAGCAATTCATCATATGGTTTAATCCGAAATATCATAAAATTAATCATGACAGAAGCAACTAAAGCGAGCATGCAAATATCTAGTAGAATGGGGAAACATATCCAATCTACGGCAAGTACTAGACATAGAAATTGTAGCGAGATCTGATACAGATAAGAGAGAGATGCATACGTTGCAGCAGCTGTAGTAGCGGCTGTGTTGTCCCCGGTCTGGGCCATGTCGTCGTCGAGGAAGAGGTTGCCGATGTCGGGGAAGAAGTCGTCGTTGGGGAAGTGATCGCTGTCAGCAGTCGAGCGAGAGCTCTCCCCAAAAACCTGATCGCCCCTCTCCCGTACAGGATCGCAAGAGGCGGGGTTCCGGAGGCCTGTTGTCCCTTCTTCTGGTGCACGCCGGAAGGAGGGATGGAGAAGGCTTGAGTGGCGGCGCAATATTTTGGAACGGTGAGAAACCATACGAAAACAACCTGCTCACAAGGCTGGCTTGGTACGGGTTTATATAGTGTATATTGGGAGTCAAAGCAGCCGCCATAAATGCGTCCGTTTATGATTTAGAAACTGCCGTACTTAACACGTCCGTTTATGAAATAGAAACAGTAACAATAAACGCGTTTGTTAATGAGTCAGAAACGGTCGTAATAACCGCGTCTGTTAATGAAATAGAAACAGCCCCAATAAACGCGACCGTTACTAATTAATCAATGACTCATTAATTTTCCAATTAACAAAATAATAATGTGTCAATGAGAATTTCTGAATTTATTTGGACTAGTAAATACTAGTAAATTCCAACAGTAAAGTGGAGTGGCATGCCCTTTGCTATCGGTGTTTATGGTTTCTGTTTCGCCGGGCATTTGGTATTTCCGAGTATCTACCAATCAATGTCTGGTCGCACAAAATTCACGAAGGCACTCTTTATACGGTATGTATGAACAACTTTGTTACACGAGTTAGCTTTTTGTGTAATGGTCAAATTCCTCAATGTATGCAAAAAATTTACTATGCAGCTTCGCAATTTGCACAGTAATATATTGCTCGTTTGCTATTATTGGCTATCTCATGTTTGGTGACAAGATGCTATCACAAATAACTCTAAATCTTCCAAAAGAGTCATTTGCCTCGAAAGTTGCTCTGTGGACCACGGTAACAATTTTGCTGGACTTAAGTTTAGTTCCTGATACTGGAACTTTTTACTTTATATTGATCATTAACTTTTTTGGTGTCTCAGGTGATCAACCCTTTCACTAAGTATCCTTTGGAATTTCTGTTGTCAAACTTTGTAATGTCAAGGTTTCTAGGATTATGTTGATTTTCACTCTACCAACTCCATATAGAACAGCTTCATCCTTAATCACAAACAGATTTGCATTGTTGTTAAACCCAGTGGCTCGGGCTTTGGAAGAGTTGCACCCTGATGGATTTTTGAACGAAACAATCTTCTCTATTATACTGAGGACCGCCCTTGTTGCGTCAACTGTTGTCATTGCTTTTCTTGTTCCATTCTTCGGTAGGCATATACCTTTCGCCAACAGTGCTTATTTTTCCTATGTATTTATTTCTTGAAAAAAGAACCTCGAATCTTATGCACAAAGAATGCATACTTAACATCCTTCCTTTTGTTGTCTTTTATGACTGTTGTCTTCACTGTTAGTCCAATTTACTTATTGTTGTACATTATATTTCCATAGGTTCTCTCGATAACCCAGTGAAGTAACTTTAGAAACACATTAGTTTGGAATTGCAGATGGTGCATGAACTTTACATGCAATTGTTTCCCTTGCAAACAGCTAAATGCAAAGTGGCGCATTACAAATAATTTAGTACCAAATTAGTAGTTCAAACAGCATTTAGATTCATTGCATTATCAAGATTTTTCTCTCCCATGCTCCTGGAAAATTAACCCCTTCCTAGTGTTAGGAGTGATAATGAGCACTGACCCGTTCAGATCAATTAATTTTGATTACTGGTGAGTTATTTTATTTGAGGACTACCTGTATGCTCCTTTATAAACCAAAATATTCCTGAAACACTTCCCCTCTTTAGAGAACTCCTATAACACTTCCGTTTACCGTCGCGTTATGTACTTCAACTGCTTAAGACATTATATGATCTGTACTATTTATAGGCAACTCACAGAATACTTCTCTGGGTAAGCTGCCTATACCATGTATTCTGATTTGCGTGTTGCATATTTCAGGTCTGGTGATGGCTCTGATTGGATCCCTTTTGGGTATACTTGTGGTATGTCATTTTTTCTTCACTTAATGCCTGGCTGCATAATAAGATTTCTTTTAAAAGATCAAACCTGTCAAACAACATTTGTTTTTGGCAACTTTGACTGAAGCTCCGTAGGATGTTTATGAAAATAACAGTCTCATCCTCTTGGTGGTCTTTGCCTCCGACAAACAAATATGGTTTGCATAACAAACACGTACATGATGAAATAACAATGTGCTCCTTCTGACTGCATTGCATTGCATGATTACAGTCAGTCATAATGCCCGCCTTGTGCTTCCTGAAGATCATGCAGAATAAAGCCACACGTTTGCAGGTAGGTTCTAAGAACTCACATTTTTCCAGGATTTCAGGGGGAGGTACCCCCCTGACAAGGTTACTCTCCAGCTTTGGTTTCTTCTTGTTTTGATCTTGCAGAACCTCTGGAGCTGGGTTTTCGAGGAACAGCGACGATGCTCCTGGGATGATTTCCTGGCGAAAGGGCAAGCTTCTAGCACTCTGCAGACAGAAGTCGAACCACTGGTGGATGGGTGGAGATGGGCCTCTAGTTCTGCCCCCGATTTTATCAGTCTGAAACCTTGTAGCACAAGGTACCGCCTGTAGTGCATAAAACCAATGCAACCAATAAGACAGTAGGCTCACTGTTGCAATGAAGAAACAACAACAGCGACATACCCATCATTTACCGATTAACATAAACTTAGGGCTTTTCCAAGCTTCCTTCTCCTCACCTGGAGATGATTCTTGATTTTCAAGATTTACCGATTAACATAAACTTAGGGCATTCAAGATTTTCCTCGGCACACCGTACATTTATTCGAACATCTCCAATTTCAGGTGATCGCCTACGTCGCTATTGTAGTGGTTGGAGTTATCAGCGCTGCCCTCGGAACGTACTCTTCGGTGGCCAGCATAATCAGAAACTACTGATTCTTCCAAGGCAATCTTCGCTCGGTGCTGTCGTTCTTTTGCCAACAGAGGATTTTCCATGTATCATTGAATTTTACCGAGTTTTATGTACTCCCTCCGTTCCCAAATGTTAGAATAAATTCGAGGCACCCAGTCGATCTACCGAGGACCAAACAATCACACGAGCACGACACCGAGATTTGTTAACGAGATTCACCATCGTGGCTGCATCCCCGGGGCATGACTACGGACGCTCCTTCCCATTGACACCGTTACAATACCACACCCCGGCCGCCCGGGTGCCGGCACACGCCGCCGGCTCCCCCTTGCGTGACTGTGCTATTATCTTGGCTAGGACACAACTCCATATCCTATCTAAACACAATACAACTCAGAGTCCAACTGTAACCTACCATGTACATAATATTCGACACAACTTTAACAAATTCCACCTTGGCAAATATTCTCCACCACCTTGAATTCGTCAATGTGTCAAATTTCCATGTACATTGGACTTGAGCTTATCCCATGAGTACCGCTGCTACTCTAAAGACTCCATGTGACTCGACCTGCAACTTGTAGTCCCTTCTTTTCTTGACCACAGTCAACACTCGAGCAAAATTAAACTCCTTGTTACTCTAGTTTGTGCTCCCAACTTCCAGAGTATTCGTCCAACGCCATCATACACTGATCACTGACCTGCATGAAAGTGAACAACTCGCATATTGGGTGTCACACATAAGAGTTACCTGAACTCAACATCACCGCTCCTTTCTTGACCGCCTGTCTAAAACTTGAAGGAATTTCTCCATTGCTTGTAGTCATGCCGAGTCAAATTCGCAGTTGTCTCACCACATGTATGACCACCAGAGCCCTGGCCCGTCTCCATGTCCCGTGCAATACCGCACGCCTCGCCGCTATTACCGCGTCGAGCCACCGCTGTCTCGGTCGAGTCTCAAGGGTCGCGAACCCACACCACTCAACCCCCACTACAGAGTACCATCGATCATCGCTGACCGATGACGAGTTTCACGCTTCTATCAGACTACTGGGCTCCAGTCCGAATTACGTGTCCCTAGCTTTTCCCCGCTGAATAGGCTTCGACTCTTTGTCGACTTACGCCGCAGACCCTCAATCAGCACCGAGTGAAGTCCTCCAGACTCCAGCTCCACCTTCAACATGACTCCATGGTAGATGATCAGTCCACCCCCCGCGCCCTGTCGACTTCAAGCTGCGTGTGTACACCACCTTGAATCAACCCCGTGTCATAGTCTTATCGAAGTCACACAAGCCATCAAGCCCGTGCCACGTGTTTCCACGCCCAGAAGTTGGTCACCATCAGCATCACGCACCTATGTCATTGTCGCCGATCCCAACACCGTCTTCTGTACCAATCGACTCACGTCTATCCGTCAGACTGTCTAGTCTGACCCAGCCGAACTTGTCCGGCTGCACGGCACGCTCAAGGCTCCCAAATCATCTTCCATGAATTTCCATCCATCACATGATAATTTCATCTTAACTGACATGACTTCCCGCAACACCTTCAAGCATCCCTACTGCGCCAACAAATCTTTTACCTTTGTCTGCCATAACTCAAGATTTCCAGTCTCGTCAAACTTCTCCACCTCAAATCTAGTACCCGTTGGCGCATGATTCTTCGTATAGCTGACTATGTGAAAAAACATCCTTAGCTCCCGATGCTGGTTGTTGCTTTGCATGTGCCCGTGCTCTCCTGATGTATTACCACATAATTTTTCTTCACTAATTTGACTTGCTCCTGCCTCTCCGTGTCATGTGAGGACTCGTCCTCTTTTTGTCCAAAACAAATCTCACGTCCAGCTTCTGCGACTCTGCGCACCTTGCCTCCGGCTGCATCGCGCGTCTCGCCACGCGCCAGACTTACCACGAACGAGTAGCTTCTCTGCACCAGCCAAATCCCACCAAGGCCAGCCCACACATCGCTAACTGGGTTTGCCGCCCGAACTGACCGCCACTAAGAGCATCTCCAGCCGCGCCCCCAACAGGCCCTCCCCAGGCGTTTTTGCCGCGCCGGCGACGAAAAAAAGGCCCAGTCGTGCCCCCAGAAGCCCGTTTTTCGCCGGCTCGGGCCAAAACTGGTGCCGGCGGACCCAGGCCGAACCCGGCGCCCTGGGGGGTGCTTGGGGAGCCGGCACAAGCGAAAAAGGCGCATGGGTCCGCCCTGTCGGCGACCCGAGGGTCTTTTCCCGCCGTTTCTTGATGCTTTTCCCTTGCATCCCTCCCGCTCGCTCGCCTTCCTCCCGCCATTCCCTTCCTTCCTCCTTCCAAC
>LR738714.1:640338771-640394690 GCA_902687465.1 Secale cereale | reverse complement strand
CCATGCCGCCGAAGAAGTACGCCATGCCGCGCGCGGCGGCAACCGCGACCGGCACCGTGGCCCAGCCGAAGCAGAGGAAGCCGAGGGCACCGCCATCGAAGCCACTGGGCATGTCGAACGCCGAGTGGAGGGTGGAAGTTCAGCGACGCGACGCAGTCACCGCCGACCGGCGGAACAGGGCAATCGCCAAGAAGGCCCGCGACAACGCGGCGCGCGCGGCGGCGGCTGTGGCTGCCTCCTCATCGGCTGACCACGCGGGGATGATGAATCCACCCATCATCAGCCACGCCCAGTACGCGCCCTGGGGACAGCAAGGCGTCGGTTCTCCATGGGGATCGTCGTCACCCGGCTACGCCGACGGCGACGCGCACGGTGGGTTCAACCCAAACGTGACCTTCCCCCATGGCCACCCCGCGACACGCACACCCCGCCCGCCTTCGTCGGCGTGCAGTACCCTCCATACAACTACTCGCCGCCCGCCTACGCGTCCACACCGACGCCCCATCTCCGCCGTGGACCGCTGCCCTTCTCGCACCTCGGCAACACCGACGACACAGGAGCCGACATGGACGACATCATCGCGACAGGCTCGACCGCGGCCGCCGCGTCTCCCGGGTTCGCCACCCAGGACGAGGTGGTGGATCTCAGCGGCGGCATGGAGGCCGAGCTTGGCTACGTCTACGGCGAGGACGTGCAGGATGCGCAGGAACCCGAGGAGGAGGAGGAGGACGAGGAGAAGGAGGAGGAGCAGCCGGCACCTGATCCGACCGTCGAGCCCGCGCACGCCGACTCCGCCAACGCCTGGAGCCGACCCCGCCGAGTGATTCGTTGCGCACGCGAACTTGCGGCGCTCTGTTTTTTGTAACGCCAGACTACATCCGATCGCCGGATTTGTGGCGTCTTTTGTGAGCGGGAACGACCTAGTTCAAATATCCCGCATCCTGGGGCCGGCGCTTGGGGGCGTGACTGGGAGCTAGGTCGCCCCCAGGGGCCAAACTAGCGCCGGCACGCCCTGGGGGCCCGAACGGCTGGAGATGCCCTAACCAACCTGCGCCTTAAATCCCACACTTGGGCCTGCTAGCAATCGACCTCCAGCCATAGGCCGCTACTCACTCGCCACGCCTGAAGAACTTCTTTCGATCGAACGTTGCACCCCCGCCGCATCCGATCTCGGCTAGATCTACTGCACGTTCAAGACCTGCCGCCACCGCTTCCGATTGCCTTCTTCGATCTCATGTATAGCGCACCCGATGACCTCCACGAAACTGACACTTCCGCACGTCATCTTTTACCGCCAACAATGACAATCCATCCTCCAAATCAACACGACCTCAAATCAAACCTTGCTCATGATATCACTTGTTACAATAAATTTGAGGCGCTCCGTCGATCTACCGAGGACCAAGCAATCACACGAGCACGACACCGAGATTTGTTAACGAGGTTCACCATCATGGCTACATCCTCGGGGCATGACTACGGGCGCTCCTCCCCATGACACCGCTACAATACCGCATCCCGGCCGCCCGGGCGCCGGCACACGCCGCCGGCTCCCCCTTGCGTGCCTGTGCTATTATGTTGGCATATGTTACATCACTAGTAGAAAAAGGGTCAAATGTAGAGCTAATTAGTCTCGGTTTGCAACTAAACCGGCACTAATGGGACCATTAGTGCCGGTTCCAGAGGCTAGGCCGGCGGCGATCATTAGTACCGGTTCATGGTGAACATTTAGTACCGGTTCTTGGAACGAACCGGTACTAAAGAGGCTGTTGCAGGTTGTGGTTAGGCTGGGGGCCCACCAGAACCTTTAGTACCGATTCGTGCCACGAACCGGTACAAAAGGGTTCTACTCACTTCGATCTACAACGCTTTTTTAGTCCCACCTCGCTCGTCTAACAGAGATTTTACCACCTTAAATATGTTATTTCTCAAACTATCACAACCACTTGGTCTTCATTGAACTCTATGTGTAGGATTTGTGGCTGCAATAGGAGTCATCTCCAGTTCCTAAACCGGTGAGGACTTCTATTGACAATTTAAATTGTACAGAAAAAGATCAATGATGGTCAATGCATTTTTTAACATCATTTTTAACATCATTTACGCTAGGCACCATTAGTACCGGTTCATGGCATGAACCGGTACTAAAGTATCTTAGTAAGATGATTTTTAGTCCCACCTCGCCAAGAGAGAGCCACTAGGAGCGGTTTATAAGCCTTGAGTGCACAGACAATGTGGGAGAGGCGCAATGTTCACATGCACATTGCTTAGCTTCAAACCTTGAGGAATAGTGTAGACTGCACGAAGCTATATATGTGCAGTGCTTTCTACACTCTTCCGAATGGCTTGAAGCTAATTAACGAGCATTGCGCCTCTTTTTGCACTTCAGACTTTTTGTGTGTTCAAAATGCACCATTCAAATCCACATCATCAACTATCAGCCCTTTCTGAATTCATTTGGTATTTTTCATTCATTTACTGATTTGTTTTGAGAGAGCTAAATGACCGTGAAATTGAAAAGCACTACAAATTAAACTTTGAAAAGGTTGAAACTTGGCATGGTATCATCATTTCACCCACATGGCATGTGCAAAAAAGTAGAGAGGGTCACGGCAAAAACTGGATGCACTTCCTGTACAAAATGGACAATCTCTTTCGAAGTATCAAGGTTTAGGACGAAAACTCATATGATACAAAGGCATTGCATTTTTTTGAACTCCAAAGTTTTTGTGTGTTCAAAATGCACCATTCAAATCCACATCATCAATTATCAGCCCTTTCTGAATTCATTTGGTATTTTTCATTCATTTACTGATTTGTTTTGAGAGAGCTAAATGACCGTGAAATTGAAAAGCAGTACAAATTGAACTCTGAAAAGGTTGAAACTTGGCATGGTATCATCATTTCACCCACATGGCATGTGCAAAAAAGTAGAGAGGGTCATGGCAAAAACTGGATGCACTTCGTGTACAAAATGGACAATCTCTTTCGAGGTGTCAGGGTTTAGGACGAAAAACTCATATGATACAAAAGCATTGCATTTTTTGAACTCCAGAGTTTTTGTGTGTTCAAAATGCACCATTCAAATCCACATCATCAATTATCAGCCATTTCTGAAATCATTTGGTATTTTTCATTCATTTACTGATTTGTTTTGAGAGAGCTAAATGACCATGAAATTGAAAAGCACTACAAATTGAACTCTGAAAAGGTTGAAACTTGGCATGGTATCATCATTTCACCCACATGGCATGTGCAAAAAAATAGAGAGGGTGACGGCAAAAACTGGATGCACTTCGTGTACAAAATGGCAATCTCTTTCGAAGTATCAGGGTTTAGGACGAAAACTCATATGATACAAAGGCATTGCATTTTTTTGAACTCCAGAGTTTTTGTGTGTTCAAAATGCACCATTTAAATCCACATCATCAATTATCAGCCCTTTCTGAATTCATTTGGTATTTTTCATTCATTTACTGATGATTTGTTTTGAGAGAGCTAAATTACCGTGAAATTGAAAAGCAGTACAAATTGAACACTGATAAGGTTGAAACTTGGCATGGTATCATCATTTCACCCACATGGCATGTGCAAAAAAGTAGAGAGGGTCACGGCAAAAACTGTATGCACTTCGTGTACAAAATGGACAATCTCTTTCGAAGTATTAGGGTTTAGGACGAAAACTCATATGATACAAAGGCATTGCATTTTTTTGAACTCCAGAGTTTTTGTGTGTTCAAAATGCACCATTCAAATCCACATTATCATCAATTATCAGCTCTTCCTGAATTCATTTGGTATTTTTCATTCATTTACTGATATGTTTTGAGAGAGCTAAATGACCGTGAAATTGAAAAGCTGTACAAATTGAACTCTGAAAAGGTTGAAACTTGGCATGGTATCATCATTTCACCCACATGACATGTGCAAAAAAGTAGAGAGGGTCACGGCAAAAACTGGATGCACTTCGCGTACAAAATGGACAATCTTTTTCGAGATATCACGGTTTAGGACGAAAACTCATATGTTACAAAGGCATTACATTTTTTTGAACTTTTTTGAACCCCAGACTTGTTGTGTGTTCAAAATGCACCATTCAAATCCACAGAATCAATTATCAACCCTTTCTGAATTCATTTGGTATTTTTCATTCATTTACTGATTTGTTTTTAGAGAGTTAAATGAGATATAAAATGTTTGTTAGATAATTTTAGATATAGAAATGTTAGTTAGATATGAAATTTTAGATATAGAAATGTTAGATAGAAATTTTAGATATATTTGCGGCAATGTTAGATAGATAAAATGTTTGTTAGATAAATTTTAGATATAGAAATTTTAGTTAGATATAAAATGAAATACCATATAAAAAAATTGTTGCGCGCTACCCTATGGGCCTGCAAGGCCCTAGGCCTGTATTTGCAGGCCCATAAAGGCCCAGCAGACTCACAGGATAGCGCGGCAAAGTTAGACCCACAAGCCTGCAGTAAAAAGGAGCTCGAAGGAGCAGCCGCGTCGGGGTTTATAAACCAGTGCGGCTGCCCCTCGGCTAGAGAGGTGGGACTAAACTTACCGCACCGCACCTACAGCGCACCATCTTTAGTACCGGGTCGTGGCACCAACCGGTACTAAAGGGGTGTCTTTAGTACCGGTTGGAGCCACCAACCGGTACTAAAGGAGTGCCCTTCCCGCCGCTTGGCCTGGCCAAAACAGGCCTTTAGTACCGGTTGGTGGCTCCAACCGATACTAAAGGTCCATCCTATATATACAACACTTACGAATTTTCAGTTTTCCCTCTGTTCTATTTTGTTTCTTCCTCTCCGTCGACGCCGTCGCCGCCCATTGTGTGCTGCCCCAGTCCCCGTCCCCGTCGTCGTCGCCGCCCCCGTTGCCGTCGCGCGCCGCCCCCGTCCCCGTTCGCTGTCGCCGCCCCCGTCGCCGTCCCCGTCCCCATTCGCTGTCGCCGCCCCCGTCGACGCCACCGTCGCCGTCGCCGCCCCCATCGTCGTCGCCTCGACTTCGCCCGCGCGGTGTGGCCCTCTTCCCCGGCCCCTCGCACACACACACACGCGCGCGCGCACACACACACACGCGCGCGCGCGCGCACACACACACACACACACACACACTTTTTCTGTTTAAAAAAAAATTAGTTTTAGCTAGATGAATTAGATTAATTTTAAACAGTATATAGAAATGTTAGTTATATAGAAATATTAGAAATTTTAGAAATGTTAGTTTTAGCTAGATGAATTAGATTAACTTTCAAATTGTTAGACGATGATCGATTTTTTTTTAGTTTCTTATAATTTTAGTTATAGAAATTTAGAATGTTATGTTTGCATATAGTATTAGTTATAAAAAAATTAGAAATTTTTCTTTTTTTTAGTTCTAGAAATATTAGAAATTTTATACAAATGTTAGTTATATATATAGAAATGTTATATTTTTTCTTTTGTTTTTTAGTTATAGAAATATTTGAAATGTTAGTTATATAGCATTGTTAGAAATGTTATAGAAATGTTAGTTATATACAAATGTTAGAAATTTTAGTTATCAAAATCCAATCATTAAAAAATGTTACTTTTTGCGGACATATAGCTAGTATTTGTTCTCGACGATGCCCGGCCCACATCCTCGCCGTCGACCCGTCCGCGACGACGTCCGGCTGACCCATGTCCGGGACTGGGCTCTGCCGGGCTGGCACTGGGAGGTGCTGCCTGGAGGGGCGCGCCGCTTGATGAGGAACCCGGCCCCGGGTCCCGTCGTCGACCCTGATCTCGTTTGGTGGCGTTCGCGTGGGCCAGTTTCGGTGCGGAGGGAGCCGGCCCCGCCGGAGGTGGTACGTCGCCGTTTTAGGGAGGAGGACAAGCACGTCCATCGCTACATGGTTGCGTTAGAGGGCGGCAGGTTCTCCAATACGTGGCAGTTTCTTCAGGGATCTCACTTCAGCTATGATCCTGTGAGGGTTCCTTCTCTTTGGGTGTCCATCGCCCGCGCCGCAGGAACCACGAGTGTCCTAGATTCTTCTGTAGTATTCGATCTTTATTAGCTACCTAGCTAGTGATGTATTCGATATTATATATTATTCGAGACGATGTATTCGAGATTATATATTATTCGAGACGATGTATTCATTATTATATCTATTATTTGAGACGATGTAATTTGAATACTTAATTGTTTTATATTTCTTTTGGATTAGTTAAATATAAGCTATGGCGGACAATACCGGCAGAGAGGGAGAACAGACCCTGTTCGATATGATACGCCATCCTCGCGGGCCAGATGATGATCAGAATGAAGAAGATTATGACGGCTCTGAATTTCTAAACAACACCGGAGAGGGTGATATGATATTCGATCGCGACGACCGAATTGATGAAGTCATGAACAACGATGATGATGAAGAAAATGTTGCTCTTGAAACAACAAAGACCGGTGAGGTGTATATATTTATATAAGCACGCACATCTGGTGATCTCACATGTTTTAAATGAGTTGAATATATATTAACGAATCGATCTTTCTTCTTTCGGCCATCCGGATCGAGCAAATCTTCAGGCAACAGGACGAAATGAGGCCCGAACAAATTGTTGAAGGAGGGCGTAAAGTACAATATCGAGGCAATCAGACCTAATGGCGAACCATTAGCGCCTAAGAAGATTGCGGACAAGTTCGTTCGTCAGTACGGAGTTCTTGTGAAGGACCAACTCCCGATCTCCCTTCAAGAATGGAGAAAGCCAGCAAAGCCACGTGCAGATGTTACTTTTGTCGACGACAGACAAAAAAGTCTGCTTTGGAATACTCTCATGGAACATTTCACCCTACCAGATCATTTCACAGAAGAAGGTCTGCAGAAAGTCAAGGACGCTACACTAGTAGAAAATAGGGCATTGGTCCAGCCCATTAGCCCCGGTTCAATCTAGAACCGGGACCAATGGGGGTACTGGACCCGGTTCGTTAGCCCAGGGGGCCGGCCGGGCCACGTGGGCCATTGGTCCTGGTTCGTCTGGACCTATTGGTCCCGATTGGAGCTAAAAACCGGGACCAATGGCTCTTGCTCCTGGCCCACCACTATTGGTCCCGGTTTGTTTTATGAACCGGGACCAAAGGCACCCCTTTAGCCACGGTTTGTAGAACCAACCAGGACCAGTGAGTTGCCTATATAAACCCCCTCACTCAAGAGCAGAGCTCACTGCTCTGTTTTTTTTTCTGACCGAGGGGGAGAGGGGTTAGTGGTGCTCTAGCTCACCTCCTATGCACACAACGTGTTCGGTGGAATGCCCGAGCCACACTAGTTAAGCTTTTCTCCTCTCGAAGCTCTATTTTCTCCGAGATTTGTCTAGGTTTAGCGGTCCGTCACGTCCCGTCCCCGTCTTGGCCGCCGTCGATCGCCCCCGCCGATCTCGTCACCGGCACCACCGTGGTGAGCCTCTTGTTATGTCCATGCTTTTCTTACTTTTATTATTGCTTTAGATAGATATTTGTCTAATTTTCTTACGTTTATTATTGCTTGTTATTATATAGTGCGATGGTTTTGATATCCGCCCACGTGGGCCCTCGTCCGGTCTACGATTCGGATGTGGTATATTATCTTTAATTTATAACTATTTGTTTTAGTGCTTATGATAGTTATGCCGACCAACCTGACATGCATAGATGTTTTATTATGTCTAGGAGGTAGTTGAACCGGAAATTCCAACCGACCCTCTTGTGGAGAGGTTAAATTTAGTTGAAGAGGAAAACATTTCGTTAAAGAAAAAATTGGAAAAAATGGAGGAGGAGAAGATGGAATTGGAGTTGCATGTTGCGGAAGTTATCGATGATCACAAGATCAAGATGGAACCTATTGTCGAGAGGTTAAATTTAGTTGAAGAAGAAAACAAATTCTTGAAGGAAAAAAAAAATTGTGGACGAGAAGATGATATTGGAGTTGCATGTTGCGGATGTCGTCGATGATCACAAGATCAAGATGGATGCAATGCGGTTGAAGATTAAAAAGATTAGAAAATATGCCATTAATACCGAGGCTTGGTATCATTATGCCGTTGGATCAATTGTTACCTTGGTTGCGATTATGATAGCATTTGTTTTCGCGTTGAAATGTTTTACATAGTTTCGATGTGTATGGAGAGCTATATATGTTGTTAGATGAGAACTATATATGTATGTACTTTGGTTTTAATGTGATGATGAACTTTTATCCATTTGGTCACTTAATTATCTATTTATGATGTTCTGTAATGATTTTTGACACACTTAATTATATATAAATGCACGCAGATGAACCGCCAATGGATGTACGGTGACAGACACACCTCCGAGTACATTAAGGGCGTGCGTGAGTTTCTAAATGTGGCAGAGGCAAACAAGCAGAATGGTTTTATGTGTTGTCCATGCACTCAATGTGTGAATACGATGGCTTACTCTAACCGAAAAATCCTTCACTCCCACCTGCTTTACAAGGGTTTCATGCCACACTATAATGTTTGGACGAGGCACGGTGAAATAGGGGTTATGATGGAAGACGGCGAAGAAGAAGAGTACGATGACAACTATGTGCCCCCTGAATACGGTGATGCTGCAATGGGGGGAGCTGGTGAAGATCAAGAGGAACCAGACGATGTGCCCAATGATGCTGCAACGGGTGAAGCTGCTGAAGATCAAGAGGAACCAAATGATGATCTTCGCCGGGTCATTGTCGATGCAAGGACACAATGCGAAAGTCAAAAGGAGAAGCTGAAGTTCGATCGCATGTTAGAGGATCACAAAAAAGGGTTGTACCCCAATTGCGAAGATGGCAACACAAAGCTCGGTACCGTACTGGAATTGCCGCAGTGGAAGGCAGAGAATGCTGTGGCTGACAAAGGATTTGAGAAGCTACTGAAAATATTGAAGAAGAAGCTTCCGAAGGATAACGAATTGCCCGACAGTACATACGCAGCAAAGAAGGTCGTATGCCCTCTAGGATTGGAGGTGCAGAAGATACATGCATGCCCTAATGACTGCATCCTCTACCGCGGTGCATACAACGATCTGAACGCATGCCCGGTATGTGGTGCGTTGCGGTATAAGATCAGACGAGATGACCCTGGTGATGTTGATGGCGAGCCCGCCAGGAAGAGGGTTCCTGCGAAGGTGATGTGGTATGCTCCTATAATACCACGGTTGAAACGTTTGTTTAGAAACAGAGAGCATGCCAAGTTGATGCGATGGCACAGTGAGGACCGTAAGAAAGACGGGAAGTTGAGAGCACCCGCTGACGGGTCGCAATGGAGAACAATCGAGAGAAAGTACTGGGAGGAGTTTGCAAAGGACGCAAGGAACGTATGGTTTGCTCTAAGCGCGGATGGCATTAATCCTTTCGGGGAGCAGAGCAGCAATCACAGCACCTGGCCCGTGACTCTATGTATGTATAACCTTCCTCCTTGGATGTGCATGAAGCGGAAGTTCATTATGATGCCAGTTCTCATCCAAGGCCCTAAGCAACCCGGCAACGACATTGATGTGTACCTAAGGCCATTAGTTGAAGAACTTTTACAGCTGTGGAATGGAAACGGTGTACGTGCGTGGGATGAGCACAAACAGGAGGAATTTGACCTAAAGGCGTTGCTGTTCGTGACCATCAACGATTGGCCCGCTCTCAGTAACCTTTCAGGACAGACAAACAAAGGATACCACGCATGCACGCACTGTTTAGATGACACTGAAAGTATATACCTGGACAAGTGCAGGAAGAATGTGTACCTGGGCCATCGTCGATTTTTTCCGACCAACCATCAATGTCGAAAGAAAGGCAAGCATTTCAAAGGCGAGGCAGATCACCGGAAGAAGCCCGCCATGCGTACCGGTGATCACGTACTTGCTATGGTCAATGATTTACATGTAATCTTCGGAAAGGGCCCCGGCGCACTAGCTGTTCCGAATGACGATGAGGGACACGCACCCATGTGGAAGAAGAAATCTATATTTTGGGACCTACCCTACTGGAAAGACCTAGAGGTCCGCTCTTCAATCGACGTGATGCACGTGACGAAGAACCTTTGCGTGAACCTGCTAGGCTTCTTGGGCGTGTATGGAAAGACAAAAGATACAGCTGAGGCACGGGAGGACCTGCAACGTTTGCACGAAAAAGACGGCATCCCTCCGAAGCAGTATGAAGGTCCTGCCAGCTATGCTCTTACGAAAGAAGAGAAAGAAATCTTCTTTGAATGCCTTTTCAGTATGAAGGTCCCGACTGGCTTCTCGTCGAATATAAAGGGAATAATAAATATGGCATAGAAAAAGTTCCAGAACCTAAAGTCTCATGACTACCATGTGATTATGACGCAACTGCTTCCGGTTGCATTGAGGGGGCTTCTACCGGAAAACGTCCGATTAGCCATTGTGAAACTATGTGCATTCCTCAATGCAATCTCTCAGAAGGTGATCGATCCAGAAATCGTACCAAGGCTAAGGAGTGATGTGGCGCAATGTCTTGTCAGTTTCGAGCTTGTGTTCCCACCATCCTTCTTCAATATCATGACACACGTCCTAGTTCATCTAGTCAACGAGATTGTCATTCTGGGGCCCGTATTTCTACACAATATGTTCCCCTTTGAGAGGTTCATGGGAGTCCTCAAGAAATATGTCCGTAACCACGCAAGGCCAGAAGGAAGCATCTCCATCGGCCATCAAACAGAGGATGTCATCGGGTTTTGTGTTGACTTCATTCCTGGCCTTAATAAGATAGGTCTCCCTAAATCGCGGTACGAGGGGAGACTGACTGGAAAAGGCACGCTTGGAAGGGACTCAATAATATGCAGGGACGGTTATTCTTGGTCTCAAGCACACTACACAGTTCTACAGAACTCTACATTGGTGACCCCGTATGTCGATGAACACAAGAACAGTCTGCGCTCCAAACACCCGTAGCAGTGCGATGACTGGATTACACGTGAACACATCAGGACTTTGAGCAGTTGGTTGGAAACACGTCTCAGAGGTGACAACACTGTTTGTGATGAGTTGTACTTGTTGTCCAGGGGACCATCTTCGACTGTATTGATTTACAAAGGATACGAGATAAATGGGAATACATTTTACACGATTGTCCAAGATCAAAAGAGCACCAACCAAAACAGCGGTGTCCGCTTTGATGCAACAACCGAGAGGGGAAAGGACACATATTATGGTTACATAGTGGACATATGGGAACTTGACTACGGACATGATTTTAAGGTCCCTTTGTTTAAGTGTAAATGGGTCAATCTGTCAGGAGGCGGGGTACAGGTAGACCCACAGTACGGAATGACAACAGTGGATCTGAAAAATCTTGGATACACTGACGAACCGTTCGTCCTAGCCAATGATGTGGCACAGGTTATCTATGTGAAGGACATGTCTACCAGACCGAGAAAAAGAAAAGATAAGGAAGCGAATACATCATACGATGAGCCAAAGCGCCACATAGTTCTTTCAGGAAAAAGGGACATCCTGGGAGTGGATGGCAAGACAGACATGTCTGAAGATTATGAAAAGTTTCATGAAATTCCTCCCTTCAAAGTCAAGGCTGACCCAAGCATCCTGATAAACGATGAAGATTATCCATGGTTACGGCGCAATAAGCAAATGACACAAGCTAAGAAAAAGTGAAGAGTTATTTCCGCAACTATTATGATGATACCATGCCAACTTTGTAACAAACGAGTATGATACCATTGTCCGTTTGTACTATTCAAATTTCAATACTACTTGCACTAACAAAACAAAACAAAACAAAACAAACTTGAAAAATAAATAGCAACAATAAGTATTTTGTTGTAAGTATAAACAAAATAAAATAAATAAAGCAACAAAGAAAATAAATAAAGAAAGTAAAATAAATAAAGCAACTCTAAATACAGCAAAAAACAACTTAGAAATAAACAAAGAAAATAAAATAAATAAAGCAACTCTAAATACAGCAAAAAACAACTTAGAAATAAATAGCAACAATAAGTATTTTGTTGTAATTAAGTATAAACAAAATAAAATAAATAAAGCAACAAAGAAAATAAATAAAGGAAGTAAAATAAATAAAGCAACTCTAAATACAGCAAAAAACAACTTAGAAATAAACAAAGAAAATAAAATAAATAAAGCAACTCTAAATACAGCAAAAAACAACTTAGAAATAAATAAAGCAAAAAAGGAAAAAAATATTGGGCGCTGCCCAGTGAGCCTGCAAGGCCTATAGCACAGGATCCACCTGTAATATAAGGCCCAGCAAGCTCACAGGGCAGCGCGCAGAGTTAGGCCCAGAAGCCTGCATTTGAGAGGAGCTCGAAACGGTGGGAGCAGCAGCCCTTATAAACCACTCTCGAGCTCCCTCAGCTAGCGAGGTGGGACTAAACATCCCACCGCACCCGCGCCAGCACAGGGCCTTTGGTCCCGGTTGGTGGCACCAACCGGGACTAAAGGGTGGCATTAGTCCCGGTTGGTGGCTGAAACCGGGACTAATGCCCCTCCTATATAACCAGGACTTGCGAAATTTTGGGCAGTTTCTTTCTTCCCCGCCCCGACGCCTCCCTCGATCTGCTCCTTCCCCGTCGCCGTCGCCGTCGCCCCCGTCGCCCCCTCGCCGTCGCCGTCGTCCCCGTCGCCCCGTCGCCGTCGCCGTCGCCCCCGACGCCGCCTCGTCGCCCCGCCCCGCGCCGTCGCCGCGCCCCGGCCGGCCCGTCGCACCGCGCCGCCGCGCGCCCCGCCCCGCCGCCGTCGCGCCGCCGCGCCCCGACGCCGCCTCGTCGCCGCCCCGCCCCGCCGCCCAGCCCTGCCGATGTGAGGGGCTCTTTTTTTTATGTTTAATATTGCTGTATATATATATATATATAGTTGCTGTGTATATATGTATAAATTGCAGTATATTTATGTGTATTTTTTTTTATGTTTATATAAATTGCAGTATATATAGTTGCTGTATATATAGTTGCTGTATTTATATGTATGTGTATATCTTTTTTTTCTTAGGAATTTGCTAAATATATATGTTAAATATATATTTATGTGTATATAAATATATATTTTCTTAGGAAGTTGATGTATATATGTGATGTGTGTATATGTGATGTATATATATGTGTATGTGGCTATATAGTTTTTTGTTTATATATGCTAAATATATATAGAAAGTTTTATATATGCAAAAGTTACAAATTTAGAAAAAGAAGGATAGGAAAGAAGAAAATAAGAAAGAGGAAAGAAAGAAGAAGAGGAGAGGAAGAAGAGGAGAAATAAATAAGAAGAAGAAAAAAAAAGAAAAAGAAGGATAGGAAAGAAGAAAATAAGAAAGAGGAAAGAAAGAAGAAGAGGAGAGGAAGAAGAGGAGAAATAAATAAGAAGAAGAAAAAAAGAAAAAAAGAGGAGAAGAAGAAAGGAATAGAGGAGAAGAAGAGAAATTTTCTCTTCTTCTCCTCTATTCCTTTCTTCTTCTCCTTTTTTTTTCTTTTTTTTTCTTCGATCTTCTCCTCTAGCGGTTCCTTTTTTCTTCTTCTTCCTCTTTTTTTATCGGATATGTCTATGTCGATATACACCCTCTCCCCGATAACTTCGACATTAGGGGGGGCCGGGGTCGAGGGTCGTCGAGGGACCGAGGCCGAAGGTCGAGGGGTCGAGGGTCGTCGAGGGACCGATCGAGAGGCCAAAGGGCGAGGGGTCGAGAGGTTGCCTAGCAGTCGGGGGTCTAGGGTTGTGGATCGCCGAGTAGTCGGGGGTCAAAGTATTGAAGAATTCCATGACTTCATCATTTGCCAGAAGTAACCGGGGCATTTTGGTACAAAGTTATGCAAAGATATTTTGGAACGGAGTTCCTGATAGAATAATCCGTCTTTTGTTACGAATTATCCTATCGGGGACTCCGTTCCAAAATAACTTTGGAGAGCTTCGTACCATCATGCTACTGTTACTTTCGCCTAATGATGAAGTATTGGTTTTGTTGAATCCTTTGACACTCGACAAAATGTGACATGAGGGGGTCTAGGGTTGTGGATCGCCGAGCAGTCGGGGGTCGAGGGGTCGAGAGAGGTTGCCTAGCTAGTGTCAAAGTATTGAAGAATTCCATGACTTCATCATTTGCCAGAAGTAACCGGCGCATTTTGGTACAAAGTTATGCAAAGATATTTTGGAACGGAGTTCCTGATAGAATAATCCGTCTTTTGTTACGAATTATCCTATCGGGGACTCCGTTCCAAAATAACTTTGGAGAGCTTCGTACCATCATGCTACTGTTACTTTCGCCTAATGATGAAGTATTGGTTTTGTTGAATCCTTTGACACTCGACAAAATGTGACATGAGGGGGTCTAGGGTTGTGGATCGCCGAGCAGTCGGGGGTCGAGGGGTCGAGAGAGGTTGCCTAGCTAGTGTCAAAGTATTGAAGAATTCCATGACTTCATCATTAGCCAGAAGTAACCGGGGCATTTTGGTACAAAGTTATGCAAAGATATTTTGAAACGGAGTTCCTGATAGAATAATCCGTCTTTTGTTACGAATTATCCTATCGGGGACTCCGTTCCAAAATAACTTTGGAGAGCTTCGTACCATCATGCTACTGTTACTTTCGCCTAATGATGAAGTATTGGTTTTGTTGAATCCTTTGACACTCGACAAAATGTGACATGAGGGGGTCTAAGGTTGTGGATCGCCGAGCAGTCGGGGGTCGAGGGGTCGAGAGAGGTTGCCTAGCTAGTGTCAAAGTATTGAAGAATTCCATGACTTCATCATTTGCCAGAAGTAACCGGGGCATTTTGGTACAAAGTTATGCAAAGATGTTTTGGAACGGAGTTCCTGATAGGATAATCCGTCTTTTGTTACGGATTATCTTATCTGGGACTTCGTTCCAAAACAACTTTGGAGAGCTTCGTACCATCATGCTACTGTTACTTTCGCCTAATGATGAAGTATTGGTTTTGTTGAATCCTTTGACACTATAGCTAGACAAAATGTGACATGAGGGGGTCTAGGGTTTGTGGATCGCCGAGCAGTCGGGGGTCGAGGGGTCGAGAGAGGTTGCCTAGCTAGTGTCAAAGTATTGAAAAATTCCATGACTTCATCATTTGCCAGAAGTAACCGGGGCATTTTGGTACGAAGTTATGCAAAGATGTTCTGGAACGGAGTTCCTGATAGGATAATCCGTCTTTTGTTACGGATTATCTTATCTGGGACTTCGTTCCAAAACAACTTTGGAGAGCTTCGTACCATCATGCTACTGTTACTTTCGCCTAATGATGAAGTATTGGTTTTGTTGAATCCTTTGACACTATAGCTAGACAAAATGTGACATGAGGGGGTCTAGGGTTGTGGATCGCCGAGCAGTCGGGGGTCGAGGGGTCGAGAGAGGTTGCCTAGCTAGTGTCAAAGTATTGAAAAATTCCATGACTTCATCATTTGCCAGAAGTAACCGGGGCATGTTGGTACGAAGTTATGCAAAGATGTTCTGGAACGGAGTTCCTGATAGGATAATCCGTCTTTTGTTACGGATTATCTTATCTGGGACTTCGTTCCAAAACAACTTTGGAGAGCTTCGTACCATCATGCTACTGTTACTTTCGCCTAATGATGAAGTATTGGTTTTGTTGAATCCTTTGACACTATAGCTAGAAAAAATGTGACATGAGGGGGTCTAGGGTTTGTGGATCGCCGAGCAGTCGGGGGTCGAGGGGTCGAGAGAGGTTGCCTAGCTAGTGTCAAAGTATTGAAAAATTCCATGACTTCATCATTTGCCAGAAGTAACCGGGGCATGTTGGTACGAAGTTATGCAAAGATGTTTTGGAACGGAGTTCCTGATAGGTTAATCCGTCTTTTGTTACGGATTATCTTTTCTGGGACTCCATTCCAAAACAACTTTGGAGAGCTTCGTACCATCATTCTACTGTTACTTTCGCCTAATGATGAAGTATTGGTTTTGTTGAATCCTTTGACACTAGCTAGACAAAATGTGACATGAGGGGGTCTAGGGTTTGTGGATCGCCGAGCAGTCGAGGGTTGAAGCTAGTTCTACGTTTGCCATTAATATATCCATCTGTCATGTTTGAATAATAATTGGCATGTTGTAAATATTTGTAGAAACAATGGACGACAACACCCGAGACCTAGCACAAGAAGCGATGTTGATGGACATAATCGCAGACGGACAAAATGTCGTGAGGTCGTATCTCAACGACACCGATGAGCAGGTCGAACAAGAGCTGCGGCTGGAAGATCTAGGCTATGATATTGATGAATTCGGTGACCCAATGCACATGGAAGAAGTAGACCGTGAGGACGGCTCCGGTGACCCAATGCCGGTGCAAGAAGGAGACCGTGATGCTGGCTCCGGTGACCGAACCGAGTCCGGCCAGGAGGTATATATGTTAGTTAAGCATGTGCTGACTAGTTAATTGATTCATTCATTAACTCTCGTCTTTGTTCCTTTTCTAGCCCTCCGGATCGAGCAAATCTTCGGTAAAGAGACGAGGAGCGAAGAAAAAGTTGAGGCCGGATGAAAAGTTTGAGATCTCAGAAATCTCGCGCTCCGGCGAGCCGATTGCACCCATCCGCACAAAGAACGCATTTGTTAATCAGTGCGGGGTTCTGGTTAGGGACAAGATCCCGATCAGCATCCATCAATGGTTAAAGCCGGCTGCAAACGACGCTCAGGTGACTTATGTCACTGATATGCAGAAAGAAGATCTTTGGACTGAGCTGAAGTCAAACTTCGTCCTACCGCGAGAGGTTGATCCGGCGAAGCCAATTAAAGAGGACTTAATCAAGTCTTATGCACTTTCGAAGATGGCAGACCAATTCAGGGCATGGAAGAAAAAACTGAATACGTTTGTCAGAGAGAAAACGACTCCAGAATTCGTGGGCATATATGAGAAGATCAAAGATGACTGGCCCGCATTTGTGGCCCATAAGAAGTCGGAAAAGAGTCAGAAGATGTCGGAGACAAACCGGATAAATGCTGCAAAGAAGATGCATCACCATCGCACGGGGTCGGGCGACAACCTCGTAGCCCGGCCTAAGTGGGCCAGGGCTGAGAATGATCTGCTTCAGAAAGGGATCGAACCAGAGACAATGCACTGGCCAGAACGTTGCCGGACTTGGTTCTTCGGGGCTGGCGGATCCTTGGACCCTGTAACAGGGTGGTGCATTTGGACGGACAAGCAATTGGAAACACCACTCAGGAAGATGCGGCAGTATATCAAAGCAGCGCATGCAGGGACGTTCATCCCCGACAGAGAGAACGACGAGCTGACAATGGCCCTCGGGAATCCTGAGCACCCTGGACGGACACGAGGCACGCCAGGCTCCCTTCCGTGGCGTGCTGGGTTTCCGGACGCAGGAGGCTACAAATGCCACGACAGGAGGAAGAAAATGGAGATGACCGAAATCCAGGCGCTGCGGGCCAGAATACAAGCGATAGAGGAACGGGAAGCAGATCGGGAAAGAATTGCCGAAGCTTCCCCCGAAGCTACCCCGCCATCTCAGCGGAGAAGCAGTGTGGCTTCCACCGAGCTGCCTCAGCCAGAGCTTGCCTTGACGGCTACTGCCAGGAATCCTGTGGATGCTATCACGCAGGCACAAAATTGCCACCTTATGGCACAGTGGATGAATCTGAAGGTCAAGGCGGCTGCTGGCTCTGTTTATCCTTCTGGACCAGACGACACTTTTCACTGCCGGCCGATTCCAGAAGGATATGCTAGGGTGATGGTCGACGAAATAACGGAGGGATTTGAGGAGCTCCAGCTTGACCACCCTACCGGTGAAGGGGAGACTCGGCTGGGTTCTTCACTGAAGACTCCATGCCTATGGCGGAAGGACCTAATCAACATTCTGAACTGGACGCCTCCGCCTCCTCCTCCTCCTCCGACGAGTCAGGGCCCTCCGCCTCCTCCACCGCCTCCTCCTCCGGCGAGTGACCATCAGGGCACTCCGGCTCCTTCTCCGGCGAGTGACCATCAGGGCACTCCGGCTCCTTCTCCGGCGCGTGGCGGCACACCGCCTCCTTCGCCGCCGGCGCGTGGCGGCACTCCGCCTCCTTCGCCGCCGGCGCGCCCGAGCAGACAGCCAGCTCCTCCTTCGCCTAATCAGCAAGGGCGGAAGAGACCTGCCGCCGCTCCGGCTGCTCCTGCTCCGGCGCCTAAGCAAGTAAAAAAGACAGCCGCTTCGTCTGGTCCGGCGACGTCTACCAGTACAGCCAGAGGCGGGAGGCGATGCAGATTCGGTCCTTCTCTCACGCCTCTAGAGAAGTTACCGTACGAGAGGTCCGACGAGGAAAACACGAAGATCGCTGAAGGCGAAGTGAAGGACTTTTTTCAAGGGTTGAAAGCATAGAGACATCCACCTCCAGAGGAGAAGATAGATGCGGTGAAAGCAAAGCGCACTCTTGCTGCCCTGAAGCAACCAGCGAAAAGTAAGCCGAAGGGCAACTATGACCGCATTATTCAAAAGACATTTCAAGATGCCAAGCGGTCCGGAAGTAC
Source organism: Secale cereale (assembly GCA_902687465.1). Taxonomy (NCBI): domain Eukaryota; kingdom Viridiplantae; phylum Streptophyta; class Magnoliopsida; order Poales; family Poaceae; genus Secale; species Secale cereale. The sequence continues at coordinate 640,376,209 of LR738714.1, read as the reverse complement.
AAAAAGTGATCAGAGGTTAGCAGAAGGGCGAGCTGGGAAACAAATTGCCCAGCTCGGCGAACAAGCGAACCAATCGTGCCCCCCGCTCAAGGTGTCTAGCGACATGGTCGCTAATGATCCGAGGATGGTGCCCGGTTATACCAATCTTGCAGATTACGCGTCCGACGATGTCCACTATGATTTCATGGAAGTGCAGATGCAAAGATACGAGTACGGGAAGCCTCTCGTCAAAAATGAAAGATCTCTATCAACGAATATGCGAAGATTGCATGATTGGTACTTGAAAATCTGCAGAGAGTCTGGGGGGAGGAATAACTTGTATTTGACAGTTAAACCGGAGCATGACCTCGTTGGAATTGACCTGTTGCCTGTTCCATTTGAGGAGTTCTATCAGTTTTTCAATCAATTGGCCCTCGATAAAGCAACGGTCACCTGCTACTGTCTGTAAGTAGTACTACTTCTGTCATTAAGTCTCTCTATATAGCTGATCTTCATTGCATGTATTTATAATTATCCTCACTATATTATGCAGATTGAAGATTGTCGAATTGAAGAAAAGACAAGTAGGTGATATTGGGTTTATTAACACATACCTCATAGATGCAACCGAGGTTAAATTGCGTCCCGACGATACCGAGACCAACTTGCTACGATCGTTGGTGGTAAATGAAAACAAAGATATAATACTCTTTCCTTACAACTTCAAGTGAGTGTTAATGTCTTGTGCATATTTGGTTTCCCTTATATATCAGTCAAGGTTATAGTGATGTAATTGATGATCTCATGCATTCGTGCGCAGCTTCCACTATATTCTCTTAGAGATTAAGCTTGAGAAGGGAGTAGTAACTGTCTTCGACTCTAAACGTAAAGATCCCGAGGAGTATGCAGACATGACTCAAATGCTAGCCAGGTAAGTTAAATCGATCAATATTATCCACCATGCATATATATATATCAGCAACTTCATTTCTGATATCAACTAATTGTTTTCTTTGTCTGGCAGGGCTTGGAAAAAATTCACCAAAAAAGCTCCGGGACTGCCGAAGAAGCAACAATTTAGATACCCGAAAGTAAGTACTATATAGTAGCATGTTCCGCGCGCGCATCTCCTATATCTTGATTCAAGCGCTAGTTTCATCAATACCAATTTGGCATTCTTGCTTATGATCAGTTTGATTGAGCTCTATTTCTTGTAAAGTGGTTGTGGCAGGAACCCGGGAATGATTATTGTGGATACTACATTTGCGAGTCCATCCGCCACACGACCTGTGAGCGGGGCTACACTGATGAACAATTTGAAGTGCGTAAGCAATCAATAATATTCACAAATTTATAGCATCATTTCATGTATTGACCCCCTACTTCAAATTAGATGTTTCGGATGCGGGATGAACTCCTAACACCAGATCGTCTGCGAGCAATTCAAGAGGAATTGGCGGCATTCTTCCTTGAACACGTGATCGCTGAAGACGGAGAATACTATGTGGACCATGCATCCATGTGTTAGGAGATTATTTTTGTAAGAGATAATTATTGTATATATGTGCCCGGTAGTGTCGGGATAGACGATATACGAGAAATAGTTCTTCGACCAATCTCTCGGAGAAGGAGAGGTGGTCGATATTACTTCTCTCTGTATGCATATATAGATATATGTTGATTATATATACGAGATCTTCTGTTCCTTCGTTTGCTTAGTATAGCTAGCTAGCTAGCGTGACTCTAGTCCTCTCCATATACGTATGTGTAGTATGTAGCGTCGACCAAGCACGGACATAAGAGAGAACACTTCTCTCTATTAATTAGCTAGCTAACACAATATATGAAACACCTAAATTAACCCCCAAAACCTAAAACCCCCCCTCCCCTTTCAAAAAAAAAACAAAAACCACAGCCACAGAAATGCTGACACGTGGATGCCTTTTGGTCCCGGTTGGTACCACCAACCGGGACTAAAGCCCCTCATGCCTGGACTCGGTGCACAGGCCACGTGGACACCCTTTTGCCCCGGTTCTGGATTGAACCGGGACTAAAGGGTCAGAGCATTAGTACCGACCCTCTTGCCCCGGTTCCAGAACCGGGGCTAAAAGGCCAAATGAACCGGGGCTAAATACCCTTTATCTACTACTCTTAGGAAGATGGCGGTTGCATTCAAGAACCACAAGAATCGTGAATGGGACAAGTACGTCAAGGGTGGAAGGAAGACTCCAGTATTCGAGGGAAATCTAGAGAAGCAAAGTTCTCATTGGGACGATTTCGTGAAATTCAAGGATTCGGAATTAGCTAAGGAACGGTCGAGAATAAACAAGAAGAATGCCGAAAAAAGGATAACTTCCATAAGCTGGGGCCAGGTGGCTACGCGGTGGCAATGCCTAAGTGGGATAAGTTTGAGAAAGGGATGGAGGATGCAGGTGTCACTTCGGTTACTAGGAGCTGGCCCCCCAGGTGCAGGACTTGGTTCTATGCGCATGGGGGGGAGTTGGACCCGAAGACAGACAAAGTTTCGTTGAAGGCATGTCTGAAAGGAGCCGACGAGGAGCTAATTGTTGCAATAGAAGCGGCTCGAACGGGGGTGTTCTAGCCCAACAGAGAGAACGACGAGCTTACGCGTGCCCTGGGAAATCCTGAACACCCGGGAAGAACACGAGGCAAGGGCGCTATGCCGATGTTTGAGGGGTTTTTGGACTGGAACACCGACTACAGAACCCGTGCGAGAAGGAAGATTGCGGAGGAGAAGCAGAGGAAGCTGGACATTGAACGCCTTCAAGGCCTAGAATCAAAGCACGCGAACTTGGCAGACAAATTCCAGCGGCAGCAGGAGCAGATCGACTCACTTAGCCAGCAAAGGGGGTCTCAGCAGCTGCAACAGCTAGCGGATGATCCAGCATTGCATACCACCGGCCCATCCATGCCGAGAAGCAGCGTGGGTTCCGCCCCGGGCCACGCAATGCTGGATAGATACCCTGTGGATGACATCATTGAGAACACTAACTGCGAGCTACACTTCAAAATGAAGAACATATCCATGAAGGTGGCGGACGCCCTTGCTTTTTCAAATCCCCCCGAGGCAACCTTCCATTGCAACCCGATTCCAGCAGGCTATGCTCGTGTCATGGTTGATGAGGTGGTGGACCAATATTCAGGGCTAGAGCTTGACATTCCTGGAGGTGACGACGAGCACACACTCGGAGAGGCCAAACATCGTATCATCCTATGGAGAAAGGATTGCATCATCTTTCGAAGGCCACCGACACCGCGTCAGCCGACTCCTCGTCGAAGTCCGCCACCGAGACAGCAGAATGCCGCTCCTGCAAGTCCACCAACGCGTCAGGCCACTCCTCCTCCTCCAAGTCCGGCAAAGCGTCAGGCCACTCCTCCTCCAAGTCTGACACAGCGCAGACGTCCACTCCTCCTCCAAGTCCGGCACAACTTCAGGCCACTCCTCCTCCAAGTCCGGCACAGCTTCAGGCCACTCCTCGTCCAACTCAGCCCCGTCAGCCGTCTCTGTCGCCTCAGCAATCGCAGAAGAGACACCCCGCAGCAATGGTGCGTAGCGATACGAGTCGAGGCAGTACAGGAAGTACAGGCGGAGGCAAGCGAACTAAATATGGTCCAAGCCTCACTGATCCTCCTTAGAGGGCTTACGACAGGACCGAGGAGCAAACCAAGGGAGAAAGTGCCTGAGGAAAGTGGACGACCATTTTGGACCGAAACCGCCACCGCCGCCAAGGGAGAAAGTGCCTGAGGAAAAGATTGACCACTTCGTTCGTATGGCTCAACCACCAGCTCCCAAGCCTGTTGACAACGACTATGAGTGCCACCTTAGGAAGTTAAATCGAGCACATCTACAGGAGGAGGCGAGCTCGAGCTCGAGCAAACAACAAGCAGCTGTCAAAAAATGCGGGAAAACCGTTCCCCAGCTGGGAGAACAGGCGGCGCAGTCGATCCCCTCGCTTGTTGTGCCAACAACACGTGAGAGTACGTGCGCCCAATATTATTGTGGGCAAACAATTTACGTTCCCGGGGATGGCAATGTGGTAATAACCGATGAGCATATAACGCAGGCTGAAATGCTCAACATCACTGTTGGACAACTCCTCGAGATCGAGCCCATGCATGTGCTTACAGAGGAGGAAATAAAACGGAAGTATGTCCGGGGCCAACCTTTGGTCAAGCCAGACGAGGTCAAGAAGCTCCCAACGAGAATGTATGAATTGCATCAATGGTACATGGCCATTACCAAGAGTTCCAATCGAGTGTCCCTCATGGTGAAAGTCAAGAAGGATCATTACTACCATGAGAACGATGTGTCCGTTGAGTATAATGAACTGTTTCAGTTATACAATCAAGACACACTCGACAAATCTATAGTCAGTTGCTATTGTCTGTAAGTGATTTCTTTCTGTAATTTAAGTCTCAAGCTAGCTGTAGTGATCCTTTTGATCAATCATTACCTGTAATTATCCTCACTATATTCTTTTCTGTGGTATTATGCAGGATGGAGATGTATGAAAGGAAAAAAGGTGGACGCTATGGCATTGGGTTCATTAACCCAAACACCGTTAATGAATATACATGGAAAATAGATGCATATTATGAAAAGCATGTAGAGGACAACATGCTAGAGTTCTTGAAGTGCCTCAAATACAATGATGATATACTACTTCCTTACAACTTCCAGTGAGTCACACTCTCTTGTACTACAAATTCTCTGTTTTTGCCTACTAGCTAGCTATATGTTTTGCTTACATATGTCTGCTTAATTAAAACATCCAAACGTGTGTGCATGCAGATTTCACTAGATCTTGTGTATCATGAAAGTTGACGCCGGAACAGTTGAAGTACTCGACTCACTACTTAAAAAACAAAGTGACTACACCATCTTGAAAGGGATAGTCAACAGGTAATTTCAATCATTATTAACTATATATCTCGGCCTATTTAGTTCGTCATTTCCTGATATGAACTATTTAATAACCCATTTATTCATTTTCTTTGTCGGCGGGCAGGGATTGGGCAAGGTTCATCAGCGTCACTCCAGGCGAATGGAAACAAAGCCTGAAATGGTTTCGACCCAAGGTAAGTAATTAAGTAGTACTAGCTAGCTAGCTAACTGCCATTATCTCTTTAATTATCATGCTTGATTAATTATTATCTGATAAAATTCCATTCTCGTAAAGGCCCTGAAACAGGCGCAGGGGACTGATTTGTGTGCATACTGTGTTTGCGAGAACATTCGCATGATGACGTCCGAAAGGAGTAGATCTCAAAGACAGGAATGGGTACGTTTGTCAGAACACTATTCGCAATTTTTACACCATTATCGATATCTAGTCACACAACTAATAAACATGCATATTGATCTCTTTCTTAAAAGTTCAAAGAGGTGCGGGACAAGCTCCTAGAAACGGAGCGCGTACAAGCACTTCAAGAGGAAATAGCGGGATTTTTGCTCGACCAGGTTATAGATCCGAAGGGAGAATACCATTACCCGCTACCGCCCCCATGAACCACTTCCAATTGTCATCGTGCTCCGAAGGCACCAATTAGGCTAATGCCACTGGCTCCGAAGGCAAAATGTAGGAGAAATTGTATATAGCTATACATGTGTGTATGTGTGAATATCCGGTGGTTTGTGTGAGACATTTGATGATATATATATATATATATATATATATATATATATATATATATATATATATATATATATATATATATATATATAAAGTATACAATGTGTAGTATCGTAAAATACCAGCAAACGAAAAAAATTAAATGGAAAACACAAAATTAAATGAAAAAGAAATCACAAAACTAAAAACCCCCCAAACCTTGTAGTACCGGTTGGTTTTACCAACCGGTACTAAAGGGCTCCCGGCCCACGGAGGTGCCTCGTGCCACGTGGTTGCCCTTTAGCACCGGTTCGTGCTGAACCGGTACTAAGGGGGGCGGCTTTAGTGACCACACTTTAGTGCCGGTTATGAAACCGGTACTAAAGGGCCTTACGAACCGATGCTATTGCCCGGTTCTGCACTAGTGCATCGTGTGTCTACCCTCGCTATATAAGAGAGGCCTAGGATACAAGTGTCCTACTAGGACACAACTCCATATCCTATCTAAACACAATACAACTCAGAGTCCAACTGTAACCTACCATGTACATAATATTCGACACAACTTTAACATCAAATATAAGTCTTTCTAGAGATTTCATCAAGTGACTACATACGAAGCAAAATGAGTGAATTTACATTCTAAAATATGTCTACATACATTCGTATGTTGTATTCCATTTGAAATGTCTAAAAAGACTTATATTTTTAAAAACGGAGGGAGTACATCCGTCGACCTAGTATAGGTGATTTATGAATACTGCATCACTAGCAACAATAAGAATTTGTACTACTACCGTTTATCTGCTGCCATGTCATTTGCTGACTTGCTGTACTTTTTTTGTTGAGAAACTGATGTACTAGATCTCTGTCTTTTTTTTTGTTGAGCATCAGTACAGACGCAAGCGCTCATATATACGCGCATATACTCACCCCTATGAACGCATACACGCACACCCTATCGCTACTAGATCTCTGTCAAGCGATGTGGTTTAATATTGGCAGCTGATCCGCTAGGTGTATGGCCCAAATAGATACAATTACATGGGCCAGGATGCATTCCAATGGTTGCCAGTTGGTGTCAGTAGGTGGGATGGGCTTTATCTTGTTGCAGTTAAATAGGCCAGGATGCATTTCAACTTTTTAAGGGCTTATGCCAGCTGGTGGTATTTGTGAGTGGGGTGGGCTTTATCTTATTTCTGCCTACAAGTGCACTGCGACCAACTAGTTGTGCACACCATTCTGAGTATCTAGACAACTGAAGAATTCCCCTAAAAAATAGCTAAACAACTGAAGAAACAAATTAAGGTAAAATCATAAAAATCTATGACCATTTGTGGAATGTGCAATAAACTAAACAATAATGAACAGTGTCATATTAGCGTCCACAAATTTGTTAATTTGCAAAGCAAATGATATTTTACAATGAAAATTTTCATGTCAAGAAGATATGGACCAAATGGATACAATTACATGTTGCCAGTTGGTGTTAGTAGGTGGGCTCGGCTTTATCTTGTTGCTGTTTAATAGGCCAGGATACATTTCAAATTTTCAAGGGCTTATGACAGCTGGTGGTTTGTGAGTGGGGTGGGCTTTATCTTATTTTTGCCTTCAAATGCACTCTGAGTAATCAGTTGTGCAGACCATTGTGAGTTTCTAAACAACTGAAGGAAAAAATAATAGGCGAAATCTCATAAAAATTATGACCATTTGCGGAATGTGCAATAAATTAAACAATAAGTAAAAAATGTGATATTAACATCCGCATATTTATTAATTTACAAAGCAAACGTTCATATTTTACAATGAAAATTTTCATGTCAAGAAGATATAGGACTAGTTATGTCTATATTTGGTTTTTAAAAGCTTCAAGGAATCAATTTTTTTTTTCTGTTGAAAACTGATGATTTTGTTAATGGACCAAGTTGATCACAATAAATAAATCAGTTCTACACAACACGATGAGAGAGCATTGGTGCACTACAAATGTGTAATCTTGCGTCTCAGCCAGATATATAGGACTACTTAAGTCTATATTCTTTTCAAAAGCTCAGAGAAAAGAGTTTTTTTCCTTTTTAAAAAGGGTAATTTTGTCAATGTACCAAGTTGATAGAAACAAATAATTCCATTCTATACAACATGGTGAGAAAATGCTGGTGCATGCAACGAATACAGACGACCAACATAAAAGCTAAACAAGTTAATTTTGCATTAGAAAATGTTAAACATGTATAGAAAACTGTTTCTAATGAACATGAAAATTGTATAATAATTTGTATGAAAGAATATACATCAATACATATATATTAAAAATGTTAATCATGTTTTGGAAATGTTAAATGTGTATAGAAAAAAATGTTTCCGGTGTATACAAAAATATACAACTTTATTGAAAAATAGACATAAAAAGTATAAATTTATAAAATGTTAATCATGTATTTTTAAAACGTTAAACATGTATACAAAAGTGTTTCTGATGTAGACAAAAAATGAACAATGTGTATGGAAAAAGTACATATCAAAACATATACGTTTAAAAAATGTTAATTATGTATATGGAAAATGTTAATCCTGTATATATAAAATATTCCCGACATATACAAAAAATGTACAATGTTTACAGAAAAAGTAGACATAAAAATATGTTTCACGAAATGTTAATCATATAATTCCAAAGTGTTAATCATGTTTTGGAAATGTTAAATGTGCATAGGAAAAATTGTTCCCGGTGTATACACAAATATACAACTTGTATTGTAAAAATAGACAAAAAAAGCATAAATTTATTAAATGTTAATCATGTATTTTCAAAACGTTAAACATGTATACAAAAGTGTTTCTGATGTAGACAAAGAATGAACAATGTGTATGGAAAAAGTAGATATCAAAACATATACGTTTAAAAAATGTTAATTATGTATTTGGAAAATATTAATCCTGTATATATAAAATATTCCCGGCATATATTAGAAATGTACAATGTTTACAGAAAAAGTAGACGTAAAAGTATAGTTTATGAAATGTTAATCATATAATTACAAAGTGTTAAGGTGTATATAACTTTTTCCTAATGTATACAAAAAATGTATAATGTGTATGGGCACAGGTAGACATCAAATCAATATAAGTTTTCAAAAACTGTTACTCATGAATTTGAAAAATGTGAAACGATAGTGTAAAAAATGTTCCTGATGCATACAAAAAATGTAACAAAGAAATGAGAAAAACCAATCAAGAACTGAAAAAGAAAAAGAAAGAAAAACGAAGAAAGAAAAGAAAATAATCAGTGGAAATAAGAAACAAAGGAAAAAAGAAATAACCAGTAAAAACGTGAAAGAAAAAAAGACCGTGAAGAAAAAAAAAACCCAAGAAAAAACAAAGAAAACTAAAGTGCAACGAAGAAAAAAAATAGGATACCGGAGAAAACCAGTGCAAAAATGAAAAATATTGATAAAAGAACACACATAAAACATACAGAAAGAAACACACTTAAAAACCCGTTGTAGCTACCCGAAATCTTCAGACGGGGGGAGCTTCTATCTCGTTATGAGCAAGATATATCGCTCATGCCTCAAGTGCACTTTGACCAACCAGTTGTGCAGAACATTCTAAGTTTCTAACCAACTGAAGGGAAAAAGGTAAAATCCCGACCTACCCTCTCCCTCCCGTGCCGCTCCCGCGCGGCGGCTGGGAGGCCTTCCGGCGCGGCCGCCCCCGAGTTCTCCCTCCTTCCTCCTCCTCCCCCGCCGTCGTTAGAGGGTCTGGCCAGGCAAAGCTCACCCACGGCGGTGGCGACGGGGCCTTCTGGTTCCACCGCGTGCAGAGGAGCGGTGCGGGCCCTTCTCTTCGGCTGGGGGCGCGACGAGGGTGCCGGGTGCCACGGCGCGATGTCCCTGGCGTGCTAGCGGTGCTGGGCCGGCAACGCGACTGGTGGTGGGTCGTGTGAGGCCCAGCCGTGGCGGCGGATCTGGCACGGCGGGGCTCCTGCGGCGCGACCCGGCGGCCCTGGGCATCGGGCGGCGGCTGCTGACAGCGACGGGACCGGTGCAGCAGCGGCTCGCTGGTGGTGGTGGCGGTGCGTGCCCACCGGATCTAGCGATTTCCGGTGGGCGGCGCGGGTTGGGGCACTGGCCCGGCGTGGTTGTTGCTCCGGCTATGGGCGGTGGCGGCGAGGCAGCTCAGCCCTCTAGTGGAGGCTTCCATTCGTCGCGCCAGCACCACGGCGGCTCGGTGGGTTGCCTGCGGCTGGATTTCTGGTGTATGTTCATTTGTAGGCGGCCTGGTGCTACTTCTCGAGCTTGCGTTGTATTCCCTCGAATAAAACGGCAAGGGTGAAGTGGGGGAGAGGAAAACGAGAGGCAAATAAATGTAATGCGAAAGAATAAGGGTTTGTGATAGGTACTTGGTATATGACTTTTGCGTAAGCCTCCCCGACAACGGCGCCAAAAATTCTTCTTGCTACTTCTCGAGCTTGCGTTGTATTCCCTCGAAGAGGAAAGGGTGATGCAGCACAGTAGCGTAAGTATTTCCCTCAGTTTTTGAGAACCAAGGTATCAATCCAGTAGGAGACCACGCACGAGTCCCTTGCACCTGCACGAACAAATAAGAACTTTGCAGCCAACGCGATAAGGGGTTGTCAATCCCTTTACGGTCACTTACAAAAGTGAGATCTAATAGATAGGATAGTTTGATATTTTTGGTATTTTTGGATATAAGAACAGAAAGTAAAAACAGCAAAGTAAAGTAGATTGTAGATTAATATGTTGAGAATAGACCCGGGGGCCATAGGTTTCACTAGTGGCTTCTCTCATGATAGCGGAATTTTACGGTAGGTGAACAAATTACTGTCGAGCAATTGATAGAAAAGCGAATAATTATGAGAATATCTAGGCATGATCATTATATATAGGCATCACGTCCGTGACAAGTAGACCGAAACGATTCTGCATCTACTACTATTACTCCACACATCGACTGCTATCCAACATGCATCTAGAGTATTAAGTTCATAAGAACAGAGTAATGCTTTAAGCAAGATGACATGATGTAGAGGGATAAACTCAAGCAATATGATATAAACCCCATTTTTTTATCCTCGATGGCAACAATACAATACGTGCCTTGCTGCCCCTGCTGTCACTTGGAAAGGACACCGCAAGATTGAACCCAAAGCTAAGCACTGCTCTCATTGCAAGAACTATAGATCTAGTAGGCCAAACCAAACCGATAATTCGAAGAGACTTGTAAGGATATTATAATCATACATAAAAGAATTCAGAAAAGAACCAAATATTTCTCATAGATAATCTCGATCATAAACCCACAATTCATCAGATCTCGACAAATACACCGCAAAAAGATTACATCGAATAGATCTCCTCGAAGACCGAGGAGAACTTGGTATTGAGATCCAAAAAGAGAGAAGAAGCCATCTAGCTAATAACTATGGACCCGAAGGTCTCTGGTAAACTACTCACAACTCATGGTGAGGCAATGGTGTTGATGTAGAAGCACTCCGTGGAAGATCCCCCTTCCAGCGGAGCTTCGGAATAGGCCCCAAGATGGGATCTCACGGGAACAGAAGGTTGCGGCGGTGGAATTAGGGTTTTCTGTGTTGCCTCTGAAAGGATCGATATGGTTGACTAGAGGGGGGGGTGAATAGGCACTAACAATTTTTAGCTTTTCTTAACCACTTTAAATTAAGCGTCAAAGTAAGTTGTCTAGATATGCTACTAAGAAGACAACTAATAGAAAGTAGAGATAACAACTTCACAAGCAAGCTATAGGAGAAAAACAAGTAATGCTTGCACAAGTAAAGGTAAGAAATAACCACAAGAGAAACCGGTGGAGACGAGGATGTGTTGCCGAAGTTCCTTCCCTTTGAGGGGAAGTACGTCTCCGTTGGAGCGGTGTGGAGGCACAATGCTCCCCAAGAAGCCACTAGGGCCACCGTATTCTCCTCACGCCCTCACACGATGCAAGGTGTCGTGATTCCACTAGTGGTGCCCTTGAAGGCGGCAACCGAACCTTTACAAACAAGGTTGGGGCTATCTCCACAACTAAATTGGAGGCTCCCAACGAAACCACGAAGCTTCACCACAATGGAATATGGCTTCGAGGTGACCTCAACCGTCTAGGGTGCTCAAACACCCAAGAGTAACAAGATTCGCTAGGGATTAGTGGGGGAATCAAATATCTCTTGGTGGAAGTGTAGATCGATGCCTTCTCAAGCAATCCCGAGCAAATCAACAAGTTTGATTGGCTAGGGAGAGAGATCGGGCGAAAATGGAGCTTTGGAGCAACAATGGAGTATGTGGGGGAAGAGGTAAGTCTTCTTGGGGAAGAAGACCCCCTATATATAGTGGGAGAGCAAATCCAACCGTTATCCACGTTTCTGCCCGCAGAGAGCGGTACTACCGCATGTAAGTTGCGGTACTACCGCTTGGTGAGCGGTACTACCGCTCTGGGCGCGGTACTACCGCTGAAGCAGCACTAGCCAGATTGCACTCTGACATGAAGGTATACGGGCGGTAGTACTGCCTGAGCGGTACTACCGCTCGCCCTTGCGGTACTACCGCAAGGCAGAGACAAGCAGGCCGAGGACACGCACGGATGAAATAAATTACATCCGTAGCTACATCCGCAGAAACACGGTAGTAGCAAAACACGGCACGGTACTACCGCTTGGAGCAAGCGGTACTACCGCGTAGTATGCGGAAGTAAAAAATTACTTCCGCACCTACTTCCGCACTTGGTGCAGTGCCGGGCCAGATACACGGTACTACCGTTCTGGAGCCGCGGTACTACCGCTGGTGCGGTACTACCGTGTCTGCAGGCGGTACTACCGTGTGGTGGTGCGGTACTACCGCTTATGGAGCGGTACTACCGCTTGCCAGGCAGGTGTACTAGTAAGAAGCCATGGTTTGCATATACGATAAGAAACGGTTGGAGCTCCAGAGAAGCAAGGGAAAGGTGGTGTGGGAGTAAGATGTGTACGTGTTGATTCCACCCAAACCTTTCCAAAACGGACCCCCTCTTAATAGTACGGCTTCCCTATTACTCAAAGCCACCGACAGGGAGCAAGAATGAAACACCGTCTTCCATCGAATCCGAGGGGCAAGCAATCGTCTTGTGCCTAGGTGAGATATACCTGCAGGAGCTTAGAGCACACGAATAGTCCGCAAATGCATTGTCATCAATCACCAAAACTACTTAGGGAGAAATATGCCCTTACAATCTCCCCCTTTTTGGTGGATTGATGACAATACGGGATTTGCACAAGAATATATAAGAGAGTATGCAATCCTAATAAAAGCTAGAATATAGGTGAGCTCCCCCTAGATGTGTGCCTACACGAGAGAGTGCTTTGGACTGCACAACACACATACTAGGTTCACTGCTCCCCCTATATTCTACAAATAATATACTCCTTACATATAAAGAGTAAGAGTCTACGGACAGTGGTAAGGAGGATAAGGTGAGCACATAAACAAGGGAAAGTAAACTAACTACTCACGACATAAAAGTAAAGACATAACAACGAGTTTAACGGCAGAGAAGCATATGTCTTACACCATACGATAGTCTCACGCACACGACACAAAAGCAACCAAACAAACAGAGTTCGAACAACGAAAACACAAGAAACGGCACAAGACGCAAATCACTCTCTCCCCCTTTGGCATCGAGACACCACAAAGGGAAAGAGGACACTAAGAAGGGTGGTAGCTCTGGCAGAGGAACTTAGTCATCGTGCTCTCCATCGGACTCCTGCTGCTCCTCGTCAGACTCAGACCACTTGTACCCCTGACGGGCCATCCATGCTGCCTCAGGGGTGATGTTGTCCTCGGATCCGTTGGACACGTTCTCACCGAAGATCCTCATGATCTTCTTGTCACGTTGGCGAGACTCCTTGTGAGTGACATGAGCCCTGTACTGACCTTGAGCTTGCATGCAGAAAAGGGCCTTCATCATCTTCTTCAACTTTTTAGCCCAAGAGGGCTCAAAAGAGGAAGGAGCATATCTTCCAGGGCTCTCCTCAACTGCCTCCTCCACAGGCTCCTCGTCGGTACCCATCTGAGCCGCAGCAGCTTGTGCACGAGTGGTAGTGTTGGCCCATCGAGTCTTGATGCGAAGACGAATGGGATCATGACGGATACACTCGGCCTCGAACTCCTCATCAGGGTAAACCTTCTCCCAACTCTTGGAGATGAGCAGAAATAGGAACGGACCATAAATGGGTACCTTGCGAGTGTAGATCGCAAAGCGGAGCTCACACCACATGATATGGGATATGTCAAGCGGTGGAGACTGCGCCGTGTGAGCCATTTCACACATCAGCAGCATGTCAACTAGGTATGCATGGATCTTGTCCTTGTCCCCAAGTCGAGGAAACAAGGTGTTGCGGAAGATCCGATGCATGATGTCCAAAAAGGGGTTCAGCACCCATGTCTTCTTGCCACTTGCAAGAGTCTTCTCCACATAGAATGGTAACAGTTTGTCTTTGTTGGCAGCTTCTGGATTGGCATGAGGCCGAGCTCCAACTGGGTTGTGGAGTCCCTCGTCAGCAATCTGTAAAAGATCCATGAATTCCTTCCAAGTGGCAGTCATCTTGTGACCATTAGTCATCCAAGTCATTGGCGATCTTCCTTGGTGTGGAAGTGGACCGACGCATAAAACTGAGCAATGATCTCTGGATCAAAATCCTGCTGAAAGGTCATGAAGTGCTCAAGCCCAAACTGCTCGACCAGATCCAGTGCCTCGGCAAAGTAAGCCAGGTTACTGTCCCTCCGCATGTGGGCCATGTGAAAGAACATGCGGTGCCCCCATGTTTGGTTTTGGTAATTGATGACAATCTCTATGGACTAATGGTTTCCTTGAGTTATATTTGAAGGGTTTGTCCATAGGCTTTTCTTGGAGTTCATTTGTTGGTTTCAAGGAGAGTTTGTGATGACCAAGGTGCTATTAAGGAATTATCCAAAGATTGGTCTTGTGAGTGTTGAGCTTATTGCAAGCATGTCTTGAAGAAGAAGAGTGTGTTATCATTCATGTTTACCTTCAAGACATCATCCAAATGAAGTGTTGGAAAGATTCAAGGTTGATCAAGACTAAGTGAAGGAGTGAATCAAGTTGATCAACACACAAAGCGTAGAAGATGTACCGAGAGGGATCAAGCAATCCTATGGTATGGTAAGCATTGGCAATCACGCTTTGTGTACTAACCCATGGTCTTCGTGAGAGTTCTTTGTGGGGTTAGGTTGCGGTGTGCAAGTTCAAGTGGAGCATCACGAAGAAATCAAGTGCTTGAAACTTGCCGTCCATTGTCGTGACAATGGACTTGTGAAGATATGCCGAAGAGTGGCTCTCCCATAGAGGAGTATGGGGGAGCAATCTACTAGTCTTCACCGAGACAACGCAATCAAGAAAGGTGGTCCAACTTGAGGAAGTCAAGATCGTCTACATCTAGCTCAAGTGGACTGTGTGCAAAGCAAAGGTTTGCCCTTGATAGGTTTTCTATTTTACCGGTCTCGTGGTGGTAGTTGGGAGACCGGGTTATAGGATCGTTTGCCGTACTATCAAGGGGGGCTCTCAAGTTGGTAGCTTGATCGTATCGTTAGTAGAGAGCTCAAACCATTGCATCCTTGCATCATGTTTCTTGGTTCTTGTTTGGTTCTCTTTGTAGTCTTAGAGCTTATGGTCATCTTGATGACAAGCTTGAGTTCATCGAAAACGGAGTTCACATGTGTCTTCTATGATGTTTTCGGTGTTGGAGGTTTTACCAGTCTTATCCGAGAAAGGGTTCTCACCATTTTCTTTTGGGACTTTTCTAACTTGCTTCTTATTGATATTTCTATCAAGATTGTGTTAGCCCTTGTCGCTAGCTTTCCAACAAACTTGGTTTCATCGAATTCGGAGTCCGTATGCAAAAGTTATTGTCGTTTTGGTGTACTGAAAAGGCTGCAGCGGTACTACCGCGCGTAGGAGCGGAAGTAATTTTTTACTACCGCTTTCGGAAGCGGTACTACCGCTTTCGGGAGCGGTACTACCGCCTGGAGCAGTACTACCGCGGCTACTTCCGTGGCTACTTCCGCTCGGGACCAAAAACTCGTCACAAGTCCAGCGGTGGTAGGCACGGATGTAATTTTTTAGTACCGCTCGCAAGCAGTAGTACCGCTACCCTTAGCAGTACTACCGCTACCCCTAGCGGTAGTACCGTGAGGTCAAGCGGTACTACCGCTCCGACGGTTTTTCTAGACTTTTTGCCTCCTCGCTGTTGTTTTTCAAAGGGGTTCTTCTGCCCTAGCGGTAGTACCGCTCCTGGAGCGGTAGTACCGCTCTGTGCGGGCTGTGAGCATAACGGTTGGATTTTTCCCCACCTATAAAAGGGGCTCTTCTTCCCCAATGAACCTTATCCTTTGAGCTCGTGTTCTTCCCCCATTGTTGACCTTCTTCGAGCTTGCTATCTCTCAATCCCTCCATGGATTCTTGCTAGTTTTTGGGGGAAAAGAGAGAGGAGATCTAGATCCACATTTCCACCAATCACTTTCTCCTCTAGGTGAGGGGAACCCCTTGGATCTTGATCTTGGAGTTCTTGGTGTTCTCCTTCTTGTTCTTCCTCTCATTTCCCTCCCTAGCATTAGTTGCTTCGGTGAGATTTGGGAGAGAAGGACTTGGGCACTCCGTGTGCCCTTGCCATTGCATTTGGTGCATCGGTTTGAGTTCTCCACGGTGATACGTGGAAGTGAAGTTGAGAAGCTTATTACTCTTGGGTGCTTGGTACCCTTGAGCTTGTTCCTCTTGGGTGCTTGGGCGCCCTAGACGGTTGTGGTCACCTCGGAGCCATATTCCATTGTGGTGAAGCTTCGTGGTGTCGTTGGGGAGATAGCCCCAACCTTGGTGTTCGGAGCTCAATCATTGTGGTGTAAAGCTCCGGGCAAGCGTCGGGGTCTCCAATTAGGTTGTGGAGATCGCCCCGAGCAATTTGACGGGTTCCGGTGACCGCCCCCAAGGGTTGCCAAAGTGTACGGGTTCGGTGACCGCCCCCAAGGGTTGCCATTTGTACGGGTTCGGTGACCGCCCTCAAGGGTCCCTTAGTGGAATCACGGCATCTTGCATTGTGCGAGGGCGTGAGGAGATTACGGTGGCCCTAGTGGCTTCTTGGGGAGCATTGTGCCTCCACACCGCTCCAAACGGAGATTAGCATCCGCAAGGGTGTGAACTTCGGGATACATCGTCGTCTTCGCGTGCCTCGGTTATCTCTTACCCGAGCCCTTTACTTATGCACTATACTTTGTGATAGATATATTGTTTCTTGTCATATATCGTGCTATCACCTAGTTGTTTATCTTGCTTAGCATAAGTTGTTGGTGCACATAGGTGAGCCTAGTTGTTGTAGGTTTTGTGCTTGACAAATTAACCGCTAGGTTTATTCCGCATTTGTTCAAGCCTAAACCGTAATTATTTTAAAGCGCCTATTCACCCCCCCCTCTAGGCGACATCCACGATCTTTCAATTGGTATCAGAGCCTCGTCTCTCTTTATAGGGCTTAACCGCCTAGAGAGTAAGGATGTCGACTAGGGGTTTAGGATTCTCTGACACTCTTAGTTTCAATGGCACAAATTTTGATATTTGGGTAATTCGCATGCTTAATCTCTTTAGGGTCATGGACCCAAATTTAGAGCGAATTGTAGATATGGGTTTTTCTTCTCCAAAGGATCCACAAAGATTATCCTTAGAGGATGAGAAAAACTCTTATCTCAATGCTCAAGCTTCTAATGTGTTTTTTGATGCTTTGAGCAATGTAGTTATATTTCAACTCATGCCATTCCGGGATGCTCATGAGTTGTGGACAAAGCTTCAAGATAAATATGGTGTGTCCAAGAATTGTAGGAATGATTGTTCTCCCTCCACCTCCGGCCGTGTTGTGTTCTCAACTTCTTCTACTTCACCTACATGTGGTTTGCCACAAGGTAATGATATGGTGAGTAGTGTTGGTCATTGCAATGATGATAGTATGCTTATTGTGGATGATCCTTCATCACTATCTTATTGCAATGCATCTTCTTTGGACTTTAACACTTCGAGCACCCTACATGTTTCACATTCTTGTGTTGATAGTCCTTGCATATCTTGTAGAAATTGCTTGACTAAAACTCATGATGAAATGCTTGCTATGTCTTGTTGCCATGATAAAAATGCATCTATTCCCTCGAATTGTTGTGCTAACAATGTAGAGGAAACCCAACACCCCATGGAACAAGATGTAGTCTTGAATGGTGCTTCAAGGGATCCTACATCATCATCTACTGCATTTTGCCTTATGGCTAAGGCTTCAAAGGTATCTCTCACTTTGAACCCCAATATATCTTGTCATGATAGTGATGATAACAATGATGATGATGTAGAAAATGATGAAGAAAATGATAATGTTGCCTCCTTAAAAATTAAGGGGGAAATGATTTTTAAAGCTCTTCATAAGAATAAAATTGCTCGTTCCAACTTCATGGAAATCATGTCTATTGCCATTGAGGGCAAGAAATATATAGAGGAGTTGGAATCTCATCTAGAGGAGCATGAGGTCACCATTGAGAAAATGGAAGGTCATGAGCGTGATTACGCTAATGAGATCGCCGACCTCTCGCAAGCTCTTGAACTTGAACAAACCACCAAGGAATCTCTTGAGGAGACTTTTGCTCTAGAACTATCTAGAATAAAGGAATCCCGTGATAGAGCTCTCGAGGTGGCTAATGATTTTGAAACTAAAAATGAGAAGCTTGAAGTTGCACATGCTAAACTCCTTGAGGATTTTGATCACCTCAAAAATGGCTCAAGGGTCATTAAGAGTGAGCTCATCAAACTCATCGAGTCTCATGCTCAACTTGAAGCTTCATATTCTAAAGAGCTTGCCAAGTTGCCTTCTCCTCTTGCTATTATTGATGATGCTTGTGCTACTAACTCTATTTCTAGTGAAGCATCTATTTTGAAGGAGAATGTTGAGCTAAGATCTCAACTTGAGTTGCTATCTAGCAATTATGGGAGATTGGAAGAAAGTCATGTAAAGCTCACAAGCTCTCATGATGATCTTCTAGTATCCCATAATGTGCTAAAGATAGCTCATGAGGCTATGATCATCAAGGTAACATCTAGTGAGTCTCATGTGATCGCTAGCACTACTTCTAGTCAAAATGCTATATTGCCATGTGCTAGTCCTCGTAATTCATCTATGCATACCATTGGTACATCTTGTGATGAATTGCTTTCCTTGCCTTGTTGCTCTAACAATGAAGCCTATACTTCCTCTAGTACTTGTGTTGATACTAACCATGTAGAGGAAATCAAAGAGCTCATGGCCCAAGTCTCTTCCTTGAAGAAAGACTTGGAAAAGTGTCATGAACGGAAGTCCACACTCAACAATATCTTGAGTGTGCAAAAATACCCCAATGACAAAGGTGGTCTTGGATTCAACTCCAATAAGAAGAAATCCAAGAGCAATAAGAAGAAGGGCCAAGAACAACTCAAGAATTCGGCCAAGATTATTTGCTTCAAGTGCAAAATTGAAGGGCATCATGTTAGATCTTGCCCATTGAAGAAGAAGGCCATTAGTGACAAGCAACAAGGGAAGAGGCCACAAGTTCAATCTCGTGCTCAACCGCAAGTTGGAGAAAGGCCGCTTCCCAAGAAGACTCATGCTAATGCTTCTCATTTTGAGAAATCAAATGAGAAGAAAGTGAAGAGTAGATGTTGCTACCTATGCCGTGAGAAGGGTCACCTTGCTTCTTCATGCACTAGTGGTAACTTATCCAACCCAATTATTATTAATGATGTCTATTTTCTTGGGAAGGATAATGTTGGCAATGTGTTTGCCAAGTTTTTTGGTACTCAAAGTGGTGTCAAGAAAAGAACCATTTGGGTAGCCAAGCCTATTGTGACTAACCTCTTAGGACCCAACTTGGTTGGGGACCAACTAGCTCAAACTTGATCAATAGGTGTTTTGGATGGCATTGGAGACTTGGCTACATTATGAAGAATTAAGGGGTCTTCATCATTCATATTGTCTCAAGCCAAGTCATTTGGATTATCAAGTTTCTATCTTATATCCAATGTTCCTCCTTGCGGTAACTCGTGCTTAAATTGTCTACATTGAAAGTTACTTGCCCCTTTGCATGTTTTGGTTTTGTTCCTTGCATGTGTTTGTATATGCTGTGCGTCCAATTTGTATATCTTGAGAAATCAAGTATGTGTATATTGGTTTGCACATCATGTATGTGTGTGTCGGGCGTTGAGCCTTTGTGTTTCTTGCTTTTATCTTAGTTGGCTCTTGTGAGAGATTAATGGAACATCCCATTTTGGGGGAGTGATGTGCTTTGTGCACCTCACAATCCTATAAATGTGTGTACATGAGGAATACCATCTAGTGTTGATATTACAAGATTATCTAGTCTCTATGTGGTATGTCTTCTCATGAGAAAGTCAAATTCTAAATGTTCCATTAATTATCTCTTGTTGGTTTTCTTTTTGCATCTTGGTAAGTTTTTCATTGGTATCACATTATGGGGGAGTAATATTCTATGTGCATATTACAAGCCTAGAAAATGTGTAAATTTGAGATATTGCCACCTAGAGTTGATAGTATAAATTATGTTGTTCCTAGGTGGCATGTTAGCTCTACAAGTTGCATTTTGCTTGTGTTTGGCGTGAAGATGATGTTGGATATCATTGCTATCTATCACCGGGAATTATTTCCAAAATACCTCTTGTCTTTGACAATTGGTAATCATTTATGTGGTGGAAATTATTGATCATCTTTACATTGTCTTTTTGGTTTTATTTGTCTTATCTCTTGCCAAGTTTGTGTCAACTCCCATTGCCTTCCGTGCCACTTGTGGATCTTGTTATTTTATTGATTTTGTCAAGTGTTCTAGATATAGTGAAAGTGGTGATCCTACCTTGTGCATTTTGTATTCAAATGCAAATTCTCTTTAATGCACAATTCTTGGGGGAGCTATCCTATCTTCTATAGAACACTCATCTTGTGATCCATATCAAGTGTGTGTTGATGGAAGGCAATCCGTTTCTTTTTGGTACTTTGTGCCATCATGAAACTTTGTAGATGGGTTGGTTTGTTTGGAACCATCCTCTCTTTTGGGAGTGCGATATCTTTCCTTTTGCGTGTATCAATGGATATCTCATTCCTTGATGTATCTTCTAAGTAGATATCTTTCAAGTTATGATTTCTCCATTCGGTATCCTATTTTCACTTGGTATTACTTTTTCATTTCGTTTCGTTTCTTGAAAGTCTTGAGCATGCATATTTACTACATGTATTTTCTTTGGCATGCTTTCTTTCTTTAACCCAATATATAGGGGAAACTCCACCTAGTCTCAATTTGAATGAGATGTGCATGAAACTTATTTTCTTATATAAATGCACATATGTTTGTGAAGTTTGTCCTATGTATTGGTGTTTCTAACTCTTTGGTCCCAATGAGTTTGGGTACCATTTTGTTTGTGTTGTTGTTCTAGGAACAATTGGGGATGCATTGGATGCTCGGCTCATTCAAAAGGAAGGTGGTGTCACCATGTGCTTATTGGAGTCAAGCTAGGATGATCAATGAACTACTATCTACCTTCATTTGGTATCTACTACATCCTTCCAATGGTATCTCGGTAACAAGTATCATCATCTACTTCATGCACACATTTCTTGCACCAACCTTGTGTAGGTTGCATCATGGCATGTTAATCATTCCTTCTTGTGATATTTGTTTCCTTCCTCAAAGCATCCCAACAATGATGCCTTGTTGCTAGTTGTGATGTCTTTGATGTTCGCTTGGTTGGAATTCATGTATATACAATAAGACCTTATCTAGCCATGTGTTATGCATTTAAGCAAAATATCTTATTGGTATAATTATGACTTCCTTGTGGATATCTTTTTACTTCCTTTTTGTAACTATTTCGAGTGTACATTATTCTTTGTGGATTTATATCATCATGATTTTCATCTACCTAGAATCTTATACACTTGAGAGAAATTACATATCTAGAAGATATCCTTTCTTTCACGACCACCTTGTCGTTCTTGTTTATTTTCTTTGGTGGCTCCGTGAAAGCCTTTGCCTTGAGTGCGGATCTTATCTTGTTGCATCTAGATGCACTCTTGTGTGGTGAGGATATTTTTGTCTCTTGCTTGTCTTGACAAGGCTTTTGCCAATTAATTGGTATCCCTCGTCTTGATAACGCTCTCTCTTATATCTTCACCACGGGCTGTCACAAGCATATGTTCTTAATATGCTTATTAGTGAGCTTGTGAACCCGTTTGCTTGTTGTGTGTGGGAATGATAGGCCTTGCACCGAGTATCTCTTTCTTTCAAGACTATATTGATGCTTAATGTTCATCCATACATTAGTCTTCTCAAGTGCTTTGCCATGACTCACACACATCATTTTGGTTGAGCATACTCTTAAGTTGTCTCTTTTATATGTTGCTCAACCATTTGTTTGTTGCAAGTGCTAGGCTTTGTTTCCTTCATGCTCACTTGCACTTGGTGTGAGTGTCTATTGATCTTGGGGGAGTGATGATCCTATTTTGTGCACTTGGTATCCTAATGAAAATATTCTAAGGAGTGCATAAATTATGGGGAGCTTCACTAGTGTCTTTAGAACACTCCGTTGCTATGTAGTGAGGTTCTATTGATCTTGGGGGAGCGATGATCCTATTTTGTGCTCATTATATCCAAATACAAAACTAAATTGTGCACAAATCATGGGGAGCTTCTCTAGTTTCTCTAGAACACTCCTTTGCTCTTATCATAATATCTTTTATTCATTTGGCTTGTCGGATCATTGGTCTAGTTGGGTCAATTGGTATCTTTTGATAGCTTGATTCAATTGGTTTCCTTTGATTGCTTGATTGCGTGTTTTTCTCCCTTTGTTATGCCTTTGTGGCATATCATTCTTTTGCAATCTTTGGGCCTCAATATAGTTTGTCTTCCTCCAAGTATTTACAGTTGGATATATGTATTGCATTCCACTCTCTATTTTGAGGAATACATAATTTATGGAGGAACACAATTTGTATTGACCTTCTAAGTTTTTCGCCCATTTTGGCAATCGATGCCAATGGGGGAGAAGATTCAGAGAGTTTAGTCTTGTGAGGAAGTTTAGAGAGTTGTCTCTTCTCTCTTCTTGCTTTGGTTTTGTTCCTAAGCTTTTGCATCTCATGCGCATACATTATTGTTGCATGGTATGGTGATGCATAATTCCTTATATAAACTCTCTTGAAAGTGATTGTCATCAATTACCAAAATGGGGGAGATTGAAAGAACATGCGGTGCCCCCATGTTTGGTTTTGGTAATTGATGACAATCTCTATGGACTAATGGTTTCCTTGAGTTATATTTAAAGGGTTTGTCCATAGGCTTTTCTTGGAGTTCATTTGTTGGTTTCAAGGAGAGTTTGTGATGACCAAGGTGCTATTAAGGAATTATCCAAAGATTGGTCTTGTGAGTGTTGAGCTTATTGCAAGCATGTCTTGAAGAAGAAGAGTGTGTTATCATTCATGTTTACCTTCAAGACATCATCCAAATGAAGTGTTGGAAAGATTCAAGGTTGATCAAGACTAAGTGAAGGAGTGAATCAAGTTGATCAACACACAAAGCGTAGAAGATGTACCGAGAGGGATCAAGCAATCCTATGGTATGGTAAGCATTGGCAATCACGCTTTGTGTACTAACCCATGGTCTTCGTGAGAGTTCTTTGTGGGGTTAGGTTGCGGTGTGCAAGTTCAAGTGGAGCATCACGAAGAAATCAAGTGCTTGAAGCTTGCCGTCCATTGTCGTGACAATGGACTTGTGAAGATATGCCGAAGAGTGGCTCTCCCATAGAGGAGTATGGGGGAGCAATCTACTAGTCTTCACCGAGACAACGCAATCAAGAAAGGTGGTCCAACTTGAGTAAGTCAAGATCGTCTACATCTAGCTCAAGTGGACTGTGTGCAAAGCAAAGGTTTGCCCTTGATAGGTTTTCTATTTTACCGGTCTCGTGGTGGTAGTTGGGAGACCGGGTTATAGGATCGTTTGCCGTACTATCAAGGGGGGCTCTCAAGTTGGTAGCTTGATCGTATCGTTAGTAGAGAGCTCAAACCATTGCATCCTTGCATCATGTTTCTTGGTTCTTGTTTGGTTCTCTTTGTAGTCTTAGAGCTTATGGTCATCTTGATGACAAGCTTGAGTTCATCGAAAACGGAGTTCACATGTGTCTTCTATGATGTTTTCGGTGTTGGAGGTTTTACCAGTCTTATCCGAGAAAGGGTTCTCACCATTTTCTTTTGGGACTTTTCTAACTTGCTTCTTATTGATATTTCTATCAAGATTGTGTTAGCCCTTGTCGCTAGCTTTCCAACAAACTTGGTTTCATCGAATTCGGAGTCCGTATGCAAAAGTTATTGTCGTTTTGGTGTACTGAAAAGGCTGCAGCGGTACTACCGCGCGTAGGAGCGGAAGTAATTTTTTACTACCGCTTTCGGAAGCGGTACTACCGCTTTCGGGAGCGGTACTACCGCCTGGAGCAGTACTACCGCGGCTACTTCCGTGGCTACTTCCGCTCGGGACCAAAAACTCGTCACAAGTCCAGCGGTGGTAGGCACGGATGTAATTTTTTAGTACCGCTCGCAAGCAGTAGTACCGCTACCCTTAGCAGTACTACCGCTACCCCTAGCGGTAGTACCGTGAGGTCAAGCGGTACTACCGCTCCGACGGTTTTTCTAGACTTTTTGCCTCCTCGCTGTTGTTTTTCAAAGGGGTTCTTCTGCCCTAGCGGTAGTACCGCTCCTGGAGCGGTAGTACCGCTCTGTGCGGGCTGTGAGCATAACGGTTGGATTTTTCCCCACCTATAAAAGGGGCTCTTCTTCCCCAATGAACCTTATCCTTTGAGCTCGTGTTCTTCCCCCATTGTTGACCTTCTTCGAGCTTGCTATCTCTCAATCCCTCCATGGATTCTTGCTAGTTTTTGGGGGAAAAGAGAGAGGAGATCTAGATCCACATTTCCACCAATCACTTTCTCCTCTAGGTGAGGGGAACCCCTTGGATCTTGATCTTGGAGTTCTTGGTGTTCTCCTTCTTGTTCTTCCTCTCATTTCCCTCCCTAGCATTAGTTGCTTCGGTGGGATTTGGGAGAGAAGGACTTGGGCACTCCGTGTGCCCTTGCCATTGCATTTGGTGCATCGGTTTGAGTTCTCCACGGTGATACGTGGAAGTGAAGTTGAGAAGCTTATTACTCTTGGGTGCTTGGTACCCTTGAGCTTGTTCCTCTTGGGTGCTTGGGCGCCCTAGACGGTTGTGGTCACCTCGGATCCATATTCCATTGTGGTGAAGCTTCGTGGTGTCGTTGGGGAGATAGCCCCAACCTTGGTGTTCGGAGCTCAATCATTGTGGTGTAAAGCTCCGTGCAAGCGTCGGGGTCTCCAATTAGGTTGTGGAGATCGCCCCGAGCAATTTGACGGGTTCCGGTGACCGCCCCCAAGGGTTGCCAAAGTGTAAGGGTTCGGTGACCGCCCCCAAGGGTTGCCATTTGTACGGGTTCAGTGACCGCCCTCAAGGGTCCCTTAGTGGAATCACGGCATCTTGCATTGTGCGAGGGCGTGAGGAGATTACGGTGGCCCTAGTGGCTTCTTGGGGAGCATTGTGCCTCCACACCGCTCCAAACGGAGATTAGCATCCGCAAGGGTGTGAACTTCGGGATACATCGTCGTCTCCGCGTGCCTCGGTTATCTCTTACCCGAGCCCTTTACTTATGCACTATACTTTGTGATAGATATATTGTTTCTTGTCATATATCTTGCTATCACCTAGTTGTTTATCTTGCTTAGCATAAGTTGTTGGTGCACATAGGTGAGCCTAGTTGTTGTAGGTTTTGTGCTTGACAAATTAACCGCTAGGTTTATTCCGCATTTGTTCAAGCCTAAACCGTAATTATTTTAAAGCGCCTATTCACCCCCCCCCCTCTAGGCGACATCCACGATCTTTCAATTGGTATCAGAGCCTCGTCTCTCTTTGTAGGGCTTAACCGCCTAGAGAGTAAGGATGTCGACTAGGGGTTTAGGATTCTCTGACACTCTTAGTTTCAATGGCACAAATTTTGATGTTTGGGTAATTCGCATGCTTAATCTCTTTAGGGTCATGGACCCAAATTTAGAGCGAATTGTAGATATGGGTTTTTCTCCTCCAAAGGATCCACAAAGATTATCTTTAGAGGATGAGAAAAACTCTTATCTCAATGCTCAAGCTTCTAATGTGCTTTTTGATGCTTTGAGCAATGTAGTTATATTTCAACTCATGCCGTTCCGGGATGCTCATGAGTTGTGGACAAAGCTTCAAGATAAATATGGTGTGTCCAAGAATTGTAGGAATGATTGTTCTCCCTCCACCTCCGGCCGTGTTGTGTTCTCAACTTCTTCTACTTCACCTACATGTGGTTTGCCACAAGGTAATGATATGGTGAGTAGTGTTGGTCATTGCAATGATGATAGTATGCTTATTGTGGATGATCCTTCATCACTATCTTATTGCAATGCATCTTCTTTGGACTTTAACACTTCGAGCACCCTACATGTTTCACATGCTTGTGTTGATAGTCCTTGCATATCTTGTAGAAATTGCTTGACTAAAACTCATGATGATATGCTTGCTATGTCTTGGTGCCATGATAAAAATGCATCTATTCCCTCGAATTGTTGTGCTAACAATGTAGAGGAAACCCAACACCCCATGGTATATTTATGACTTCCTTGGGGATATCTTATTCATTCCTTTTTGCAACAATTTTGTGTGTACATCCTTCTTTGTGGATTGATATCATCATGATATTCATCTACCTAGAATCTTATACACTTTTGAGAAGTTGCATATCTATTTGATATCCCCTTCTTTCACGTCCACCTTTTTGTTCATGTTTTATTTCTTTGGTGGCTCCGTGAAGGTGTGTGTCTCGAGTGCGGATCTTATATCGTTTCATCTAGATGCACTCTTTTGTGGTGAAGATCATTCTCTCTTGCTTGTCTTGATGAGGCTTTGCCATTTCTACTGGTATCCCTCCTCATGACAAAGCTATCCTTTTTATATCTTCACCACAGGTTGTCACAAGCATAGGTTATTTATATGATTATTAGTGAGCTTGTGAACCCATTTGCTGTTTTGTGTGGGAATGATAGGCCTTGCACTGTGTATCTCATTCATTCAAGAGTATACTGATGCTTAATGTTCATCCATACATTAATCTTCTCAAGTGCTTTGCCATGACTCACACACATCATTTTGGTTGAGCCTACTCTTAAGTTGACTCTTTTATATATTGCTCAACCAGTTTTTTGTTGCAAGTGCTAGGCTTTGTTTCCTTCATGCTCACTTGCACTTGGTGTGAGTGTCTATTGATCTTGGGGGAGTGATGATCCTATTTTGTGCACTTGGTATCCGAATGAAAATATTCTAAGGAGTGCATAAATTATGGGGAGCTTCACTAATGTCTTTAGAACACTCCGTTGCTATGTCGTGAGGTTCTATTGATCTTGGGGGAGCGACGATCCTACTTTGTGCTCGTTGTATCCAAATACAAAACTAAATTGTGCACAAATCATGGGGAGGTTCCCTAGTTTCTATAGAACACTCCTTTGCTCCTATCATAATATCTTTTATTCATTTGGCATGTAGGATCAGTGGTCTAGTTGGGTCAATTGGTATCTTTTGATAGCTTGATTCAATTGGTATCCTTTGATTGCTTGATTGCGTGCTTTTCTCCCTTTGTTATGCCTTTGTGGCATATCATTCTTTTGCAATCTTTGGGCCTCAATATAGTTTGTCTTCCTCCAAGTATTTACAGTTGGATATATGTATTGCCTTCCACTCTCTATTTTGAGGAATACATAATTTATGGAGGAACACAATTTATATTGACCTTCTAAGCTTTTCGCCCATTTTGGCAATCGATGCCAATGGGGGAGAAGTTTCAGAGAGTTGAGTTTTGTGAGGAAGTTTAGAGAGTTGTCTCTTCGCTCTTCTCGCTTTGGTTTTGTTCCTAAGCTTTGGCATCTCATGCACATACATTATTGTTGCATGGTATTGTGATGCATAATTCCTTATATAAACTCTCTTGAAAGTGATTGTCATCAATTACCAAAATGGGGGAGATTGAAAGAACATGCGGTGCCCCCATGTTTGGTTTTGGTAATTGATGACAATCTCTATGGACTAATGGTTGCCTTGAGTTATATTTGAAGGGTTTGTCCATAGGCTTTTCTTGGAGTTCATTTGTTGGTTTCAAGGAGAGTTTGTGATGACCAAGGTGCTATTAAGGAATTATCCAAAGATTGGTCTTGTGAGTGTTGAGCTTATTGCAAGCATGTCTTGAAGAAGAAGAGTGTGTTATCATTCATGTTTACCTTCAAGACATCATCCAAATGAAGAGAGTTGGAAAGATTCAAGGTTGATCAAGACTAAGTGAAGGAGTGAATCAAGTTGATCAACACACAAAGTGTAGAAGATGTACCGAGAGGGATCAAGCAATCCCATGGTATGGTAAGCATTGTCAATCACGCTTTGTGTACTAACCCATGTTCTTCGTGAGAGTTCTTCGTGGGGTTAGGTTGCGGTGTGCAAGTTCAAGTGGAGCATCACAAAGAAATCAAGTGCTTGAATCTTGCCGTCCATTGTCGTGACAATGGACTTGTGAAGATATGCCGAAGAGTGGCTCACCCATAGAGGAGTATGGGGGAGCAATCTACTAGTCTTCACCGAGACAACGCAATCAAGAAAGATGGTCCAACTTGAGGAAGTCAAGATCGTCTACATCTAGCTCAAGTGGACTTTGTGCAAAGCAAAGGTTTGCCCTTGATAGGTTTTCTATTTTACCGGTCTCGTGGTGGTAGTTGGGAGACCGGGTTATAGGTTCGTTGCCGTACTATCAAGGGGGGCTCTCAAGTTGGTAGCTTGATCGTATCGTTAGTAGAGAGCTCAAACCATTGCATCCTTGCATCATGTTTCTTGGTTCTTGTTTGGTTCTCTTTGTAGTCTTAGAGCTTATGGTCATCTTGATGACAAGCTTGAGTTCATCGAAAACGGAGTTCACATGTGTCTTCTATGATGTTTTCGGTGTTGGAGGTTTTACCAGTCTTATCCGAGAAAGGGTTCTCACCATTTTCTTTTGGGACTTTTCTAACTTGCTTCTTATTGATATTTCTATCAAGATTGTGTTAGCCCTTGTCGCTAGCTTTCCAACAAACTTGGTTTCATCGAATTCGGAGTCCGTATGCAAAAGTTATTGTCGTTTTGGTGTACTGAAAAGGCTGCAGCGGTACTACCGCGCGTAGGAGCGGAAGTAATTTTTTACTACCGCTTTCGGAAGCGGTACTACCGCTTTCGGGAGCGGTACTACCGCCTGGAGCAGTACTACCGCGGCTACTTCCGTGGCTACTTCCGCTCGGGACCAAAAACTCGTCACAAGTCCAGCGGTGGTAGGCACGGATGTAATTTTTTAGTACCGCTCGCAAGCAGTAGTACCGCTACCCTTAGCAGTACTACCGCTACCCCTAGCGGTAGTACCGTGAGGTCAAGCGGTACTACCGCTCCGACGGTTTTTCTAGACTTTTTGCCTCCTCGCTGTTGTTTTTCAAAGGGGTTCTTCTGCCCTAGCGGTAGTACCGCTCCTGGAGCGGTAGTACCGCTCTGTGCGGGCTGTGAGCATAACGGTTGGATTTTTCCCCACCTATAAAAGGGGCTCTTCTTCCCCAATGAACCTTATCCTTTGAGCTCGTGTTCTTCCCCCATTGTTGACCTTCTTCGAGCTTGCTATCTCTCAATCCCTCCATGGATTCTTGCTAGTTTTTGGGGGAAAAGAGAGAGGAGATCTAGATCCACATTTCCACCAATCACTTTCTCCTCTAGGTGAGGGGAACCCCTTGGATCTTGATCTTGGAGTTCTTGGTGTTCTCCTTCTTGTTCTTCCTCTCATTTCCCTCCCTAGCATTAGTTGCTTCGGTGAGATTTGGGAGAGAAGGACTTGGGCACTCCGTGTGCCCTTGCCATTGCATTTGGTGCATCGGTTTGAGTTCTCCACGGTGATACGTGGAAGTGAAGTTGAGAAGCTTATTACTCTTGGGTGCTTGGTACCCTTGAGCTTGTTCCTCTTGGGTGCTTGGGCGCCCTAGACGGTTGTGGTCACCTCGGAGCCATATTCCATTGTGGTGAAGCTTCGTGGTGTCGTTGGGGAGATAGCCCCAACCTTGGTGTTCGGAGCTCAATCATTGTGGTGTAAAGCTCCGGGCAAGCGTCGGGGTCTCCAATTAGGTTGTGGAGATCGCCCCGAGCAATTTGACGGGTTCCGGTGACCGCCCCCAAGGGTTGCCAAAGTGTACGGGTTCGGTGACCGCCCCCAAGGGTTGCCATTTGTACGGGTTCGGTGACCGCCCTCAAGGGTCCCTTAGTGGAATCACGGCATCTTGCATTGTGCGAGGGCGTGAGGAGATTACGGTGGCCCTAGTGGCTTCTTGGGGAGCATTGTGCCTCCACACCGCTCCAAACGGAGATTAGCATCCGCAAGGGTGTGAACTTCGGGATACATCGTCGTCTTCGCGTGCCTCGGTTATCTCTTACCCGAGCCCTTTACTTATGCACTATACTTTGTGATAGATATATTGTTTCTTGTCATATATCGTGCTATCACCTAGTTGTTTATCTTGCTTAGCATAAGTTGTTGGTGCACATAGGTGAGCCTAGTTGTTGTAGGTTTTGTGCTTGACAAATTAACCGCTAGGTTTATTCCGCATTTGTTCAAGCCTAAACCGTAATTATTTTAAAGCGCCTATTCACCCCCACCCCTCTAGGCGACATCCACGATCTTTCACCATGTTCACCCAATGAGCATCCACGTACAGGTTGGTCTTGCTCTTGAGCACCTCTGTGTAGATGCGATACTACTGCTTAGTCCAGAAAAGTTCATCCCCATGAAACTGAGCTCGGGGTTCTCCATAAGGGTTGTGCTTCCTCCGTGCCATGAACTCATTAGCTGGCATTTCTTCCATAGTCATAGAGGATTCCTTTTGCTTGTTGGCGGCGGTCTTGAACTTGCGTTGGGGATTGGAGCCCTCTGGTACATCACTGGGGTTGCGCAGACGCTTGGACCCGGTGCCGCGGACTGGATTGGCACGACGAACATCGGAACCGGAGCCACCACCTAAGACACAAACACAAGAACATGACGAAAACACAAAGAGAATCAATGCAAAAAGCCTCAACAAGCACAAGAAACGAGAGAAAGGATAATATGTAAGTGCTACGAAGGAGCTATGATACAAGCGGTAGTACTGTCCGACGGACGCGGAAGTAAAAATTTAGTACCGCTTAGTAAGCGGTAGTACCGCTTGATGGATGCGGTAGTACCGCACAGTATGCGGTAGTAAAAGTTTACTTCCGTGACCAGAGACGGAAGTAAGAAACTAGTACTGCTTAGGGAGCGGTAGTACCGCGGTTGTGTTGCGGTAGTACCGCTCGGTATGCGGTAGTAGATTTTTACATCCGTGTCAGAGCGGTAGGCGCTGTTGCCAGCGGTAGTACCGCTCGGGTCAGATCTGAAAACGGATCTAGACTAGATCGAGTAGATCGGAGAATGGTACTACGGCTGATCATAGTAACTTGGTAGCAACATAAATACTAACATTTCTAGAGCAAAAACACTCTCCTACATCCTACTCTTCCATGGATAAGAACACGAAGAACGCTAGAACACCAAGCATCTCCCCTAACCCTAAAAACAACAACTAGGCAAAAAGAAGAGGGGATATGGGGAGAAACCTTCATACATGGCAAGAGGGCGAGGTGGGAAGCGATCCCACCGGTCGGAATGCGAGGAGAGTGGCCGAGGGAGGAGATCCGGTGAGGTCCTCCGGCGGCGTTCTTGAGAGGGTGAGAGAGAGAGAGACGGCATGGGGGTTAGGAGATGAATGGGTATGGGGGAGTTGGAACTCCCCCTGCCCGCTTATAACCCCCACCCGTTCGAATACGTACGGTAGTACCGCGGTCATCGCGGTAGTACCGCTCTACCAGCGGCAGTAAACAAATACTGTCGTGCTGGACTTGCAGTAGTACCGTAATCTCCTTTCGGAAGTACCGTGACTACGCACGGTAGTACCGCTCCGCCACGAACTTGCACGTTTTGACACAAGGCTTTTTGCACAGGAGAGAAGAAGAACAAAAAGACGCACACGCAAGGCAAAAACACAACTCCAAAGAGGAGGGCGGTGGTCGAGGCCATCTATATTTGAGTTATTTGGTATGGCACCGCGAAGATCTATCCTTGGGCCCATGACCAATACTCGTCTTGAAGCACTTATACCATCTATGTATGGCAAGTGACAAGGACTTGATCAATTTATGCATAATGGGGGGAGGAATAATTCATTCAGAGAACAATACTCCCCCTATGTCCATGCCTACATCTAGACACGATAACTATATTGAGTGTGAGGAGTGTGTGCAAAGACTCAAGCCACATTGCTCAAATCGATGATATTTAGCTCATGCCTTAACTCGCGAAATCTTGCTTCATCTAATGGCTTCGTGAAGATATCTGCAAGATTATCATGAGTGTTGACATAGTGAAGCTCGATCTCTCCTTGCCTTATGTGATCCCGGATGAAGTGATACCGAATCTCTATATGCATCGTCTTGAAGTGTTGCACCGGGTTGACAGAAATCTTGATGGCACTTTCATTGTCACACCAAAGAGGCACTTTGTCACAAGTGACACCGTAATCCTTTAAAGTTTGCCTCATCCATAAGAGTTGAGCACAACAACTGCCAGCAGCCACATACTCTGCTTCGGTGGACGAGAGAGACACACAACTTTGCTTTTTGGAAGACCAACTAATAAGAGAGCAACCAAGAAATTGGCACCCTCCAGAAGTGGACTTCCTATCCACTTTGTCTCCCGCCTAGTCAGAATCAGAGAAACCTACAAGGTTGAAGTTTGGTCCTCTTGGGTACCATAAGCCAAAGTTTGGTGTATGAGCCAAATATCTAAAGATTCGCTTGACAGCCACAAAGTGACTCTCCTTAGGTGAGGCTTGAAACCGTGCACAAATTCCCACACTCAACATAATATCCGGTCTAGATGCACAAAGGTAAAGCAAGGAACCGATCATAGAGCGATATACCTTTTGATCCACCGCTTTACCATTGGGATCAATGTCAAGTTGGCACTTGGTTGGCATTGGAGTAGTAGCCGGCTTGACATCACTTAGATTGAACCTCTTGAGCATGTCTTGAGTATACTTGGATTGTTTGATGAAGATCCCTTCTCTTCTTTGCTTGATCTCAAACCCAAGGAAGTACTTCAACTCTCCCATCATGGACATCTCAAAATGTGTGGTCATGAGTGCGGCGAACTCATCATTGAAAGCTTTGTTAGGAGAACCAAAGATAATATCATCAACATATAGTTGGCATACAAACAACTCCCCTTTGACCTTCTTAGTAAAAAGAGTGGGGTCGATTTTCCCAATTTCAAACCCACGATCTTGTAACAACTCGGTAAGATGCTCATACCACGCACGTGGGGCTTGTTTAAGGCCATAGAGTGACTTATCAAGTTGGTACACGTGATTGGGGAGCTTAGGATCCTCAAACCCCGGGGGTTGTTTATCATAAACCAACTCATTAATAGGACCATTAAGAAATGCACTCTTCACATCCATTTGTTGCAATTTAAAGTTATGATGGGAAGCATAGGCAAGCAACAAACGAATGGATTCAAGACGAGCAACGGGGGCAAAGGTTTCACCGTAGTCGATACCCTCGACTTGGGAGTAGCCTTGAGCCACCAGACGCGCCTTGTTGCGGATGACAATGCCATGAGCATCTTGCTTGTTCTTAAAGATCCACTTGGTTCCAATGACATTATGGTTCTCCTTTGGCCTTGGCACCAGACGCCACACCTTGTTGCGCTCAAAGTTATGGAGTTCTTCATGCATGGCATTGAGCCAATTAGGGTCTTCGAGCGCCTCGTAAACCTTCTGAGGTTCAACACAGGAGACAAAAGCTTGATGAGCACAATAGTTTGCTAATTGTCTACGAGTTCTTACCCCCCTTTTGATGCTTCCTAGAATGTTCTCCATGTGATGTTCTCTGGAAGCAAGCCTGGAGGCAACTTTTGCAGCACGACGCTCTAATTGCTCTTCAAGAGATAACCGAGGAGCATTCAGTTGATCATCTTGAGCGTCGTCAGGAGCTAGATCTTGATCTTGAGCTTCCTCTTGACCTTGATCTTGCTCGGAGGACAGAACTTGGCCTTGTGCATCATTTGGTGGCTCTCCACCATCTTGTGATTGATCTTGCACTTGGCCTTGTTCGTCCGGTTGAGGGCCTTCACTTTGTTCTTCGGAAGCGTGTGGGTCTTGGGTTGGTGATGGTTCCACTTGAGTGGAACATTGTCCTTCTCCTTCGGCCACAAGGGGTTCCTCAATGGGTAGGATATATCCAACACCCATTCTTCTTATGGCTTGAGGAGGAATTTCATCACCTACATCACAAGTACCACTTTGCTCCACTTGGAGCCGTTATTTTCATCAAACTCTACGTTACTCGTCTCCTCAATGAGTCCATTAGACTTGTTGAGGACACGATAAGCATGAGAGTTTGTAGCATAACCAACAAATATGCCCTCGTGAGCTCTAGATTCAAATTTAGACAAGCGAACACCTTTCTTGAGAATGAAACACTTACACCCAAATACCCGGAAGTACTTGAGATTGGGCTTGTTACCAGTAAGTATCTCATATGGAGTTTTGTTCAAGCCTTTGCGGAGGTAGAGCAGATTTGATGCATGGCAAGCGGTGTTGATGGCTTCGGCCCAAAAGTTGTATGGAGATTTGAATTCCGCCATCATGGTTATCGCTGCATCCATCAGAGTTTGGTTCTTTCTCTCCGCTACACCGTTTTGTTGAGGGGTATAGGGAGCTGCATATTGATGTTTGATCCCCTCATCACTGAGAAACTCATCCAAGGTGTAGTTCTTGAACTCGGTGCCGTTGTCACTTCTGATCATCAAAATCTTTGCTTCATATTGTCGTTGAGCTTCATTTGCAAAGTTGATGATGGTTTGTTGGGTCTCACTCTTCTTCTTGAAGAAGTATACCCAGGTGTATGTTGAGTAATCATCCATAATCACCAAGCAGTACTTTCTACCCCCAAGACTGTCAAAAGATGGAGGCCCAAAGAGGTCCATGTGAAGGAGCTCTAGGGGTCTCTTTGAATAGATGATAGTCGTGGGAGGGTGAGCCGTCTCATGTAACTTTCCTTCAATGCAAGCCCTGCAAGCACGATCTTTGGCAAAGCTAACATTTGTTAGTCCACGGACATGGTCCCCCTTGAGAAGACTTTGCAAAGATCTCATATTGACATGGGCCAAACGGCGATGCCAAAGCCATCCCACATCAACTTTAGCCATTAAGCATGTCGCGACCTTAGTGGGTTGCTTCGAGAAGTTTACCACATAAAGACCGTTCTTGACATACCCAACATAAGCTACTTTAAGAGTCTTGCTCCACAAGAGGGCCAAGGTATCAATATCAAAGAATGTAGCAAAGCCCATGAGTGCAAGTTGGCGAACAGAAAGTAAATTGTATGCAAGAGACTCAACAAGCATGACTTTCTCGATTGTGAGATCATGAGAAACAACAACCTTGCCGAGCCCCAATACCTTAGAAGATGAAGCATCACCCCATTCGACATTGGTGGCCATAGATGAACCTAGATGCACGTCCACCACCAAGTCTTTGCTTCCGGTCATATGATTTGTGGCTCCGCTATCGAGCAACCATGATCCCCCACCGGAAGCAAACTCCTACAAGAGATCAATGCTTGGATTTAGGTACCCATTTGGTAATGGGTCCTTTGAGGTTATTAACAAGGGTCTTAGGAACCCAAATGAACCATTCAATGTACTCATAAGAAGAACCAACAAATTTAGCAAACACATGACCATCACTAGCACGACATAAAACATATGAAGGATTAAAGTCGCCGACCATGTTTGATGGTATGGTGGAGTTTTTCTTGACACCACCACTTTTCACCGTTTTCTTCTTCTTTGATGTGCCCTCTCCTTCTTTCACAAAAGTTTGTCGGAGAGGGGGTGATTGCTTGGTCTTGTCATTCTTCTTCTTCTTGGGCTTAGGAACAAACCCAATTCCTTCCTTTGCCACAACCTCCTTTTGATTGCTCAAAAGGTTGTTGAGGTTCTTCTCACCTTGTATACATGTCCCAAGGCCTTTCTCAAGTTGCTTCTTCAACTCGACATTTTCTTCAACAAGATGCACATGCTCGCAACATGGGTTAGTAGCATTTGCATTATCAATTAATAGCATGCGAGGAAAGATAGCCTTTTCCTTGGTTAGAGAAACTTGGAGTTGATCATGAGACTCCTTGAGAGTAGCATGCATACCTTTCAAGGCCTTGTGAGCCTTGTCGAGTATGAAAAACTCTTCTTTGAGTTTAGCATGGTCAACCTCAAGTTTTGCCTTCTCGGAATTAAGCACACGAGAGACAACTAAAGCATGATCAAGATCTTTCTTTAATTTAGCATGATCATCATTGTGTGACTCCTCAAGAGCCAAACGAAGACCACGCTCTTCCTCTAGGGCGTTAGAGAGATACGATATCTCATCGGCATAGTCTCGACTATGTCCTTCCATTTTAGTAATGGTTTCCTCGTGAGCCTCGATCATGTCATTGGCCTCACCGAGTTGTTCCAAGAGAGCAACAAAATGCTTGTTGGGTTTGCCCTTGAGATTTTTCATGAACAACTCAAATTCATTCTCTCCCTCCTTAGTACCCTCACTCTCATCAATACAATTCGTCAATGAAGGATTAGAAGTGATAGTAGTATTGATGTTTGGGGTTACCTTGTTGGTGGCCTTGGCCATGAGGCACTTGGCGGTGATGTTCTCATTTGGTGAATCGGAGAGAGATGAGTGCGGAGTAGTAGCAATAGCAATTGTGTCCATGGAGACCATCTCATCATCTTCATCATTATCATCATCCTCAACATATTCTTCTTGGGCCACCAACCCTTTAGGAGGAGTCTTCTTGTTGAAGTTGTTCTTGTTGGGATAGGACTTTGACTTGTCCTTCCGGATAAGCTTGCCTCCAAAGTCTTCTCTTTTCTCATATGGGCAATCCACAACGAAGTGGCTTACATTTCCACAGTTGAAGCATGTCCTCACTCGTTGCTTGCCCTTGTTTCCACTTGAGTTGTTCCTGTTGAAGTTGGGTCTTGTGTTCTTCTTGTTGCCCCAGAATTACCTTGAAGCAAGAGCCATGTGCTCACACTACTGGAATCAGCTACTTTGCCATCTGCCAGCTCTTTGCCGTCTGCTAGCAGACGGCAAAGAAGCTCTTTGCCATCAGCTACCCAAAAGCAGACGACAAAGAACTGGCTGATGGCAAAGACCTTCTTTGCCATCAGCCAGTTCTTTGCCGTCCGCTAGCAGACAGCAAAGATTCTTTGCCGTCAGCTGGCAGACGGCAAAGAGGGAGGTGGCCCACACTAACGGGCTGATTAAGGAAAACCTAACGGGGCCCCTCTTTGCCATCCGCTAGCAGACGGCAAAGAGTAAAAAAGCGGACGGCAAAGGGGGCAAACAATTAGGGTAATAACGGCCGAGCCCCACCCCGCCCACCTCGATCTCTCTGTTTCTATCCCCCTCCTCCCCGACGACCGCCGCCTCCCGCCGCAGCCCCCGCCACCCACTGCCGCCCCCTTGCCCCACCTCCCCTCGCCGC
>LR738714.1:640299202-640338539 GCA_902687465.1 Secale cereale | reverse complement strand
CCGACACCCCGGCCCCGACCCCCGACCCCCGACACCCTGACACCACACCCCGACCCCGACACGACACCCCGACACCACGACACCCGACCCCGACGCCGACCCCCGACACATGTTGATGCCAATGAACCCTATGAGCCCGTCATTGATTATAGTGATGATGATGATTATGCATTTATTGATGATACTGATCGAGATTATTAGTAGTGTCAGGTATTACATTTTTTATGTTGTACTTGATGATGATACACTTAAGTGATACACATATTATTATTCATGTCGGTCTTTTTTTATGTTGTACTAATTTCGTTTACTGTTTGTCATGGCAGGTGTTGAAAGATGGTGGGCGCTGGTCGGGAGCGTGGTCTGAGGTCTTCCATTCCAGACGCACCTCTCCGCCGAGCGTTGCTGGACAGTATGGCCACACCGCCGGGCCCTTCTTCGTCGACCGTGGTGCCCAGCAGGGGACGAGGTAGGAAGAGAGGAGGTGGGGCACGTGGTCGTGGGAGAGGAGGTAGGGTGACTGCTACGGTGCCTTCCTCGCCGCCACCCCCAGCCGTTTCACCCGAGCACGTGACTGCTAGGGTGGACTCGTCCGAGGAGGAGGCTACACGGACTCCGGTCCACGAGCCTCCGGTCCACGGGTCTTCGGCCCACGAGAGTTCGGCCCACGTGACCCCGGAGGAGCACACGTCCGGATGGGGTACCTGGCCGGATCAGCCCGAGGAGCCGAGTGGCCATGCTGATGATGGCGGGGAGCCGACTGATCTTGAGGAGGAGGGGGGCACCGTCTACCAGCGTGGTGCTACACGGCTCCCGTCCGTGCCGGTGACCCGCGAGCAGAGGTGGTTGATTTTCCCTAATGGGGAGAGGTACGTAAGTGCATTTAATATTTTTGTACCTTGTGCATTCACGTTTTTTCAAATAACTAATGTGTTGGCCTTGTCATTCTGCAGGGGTTGGGACCACCATCATAGTGTCCGCCGGCCCAACTCCGTCCTTGGAGTTCTTTGCCGGCAAAACTTCCTGGGGTTTGTCACGTTGCCTGGTGAGGGTCGGCTTCCAGAGCTTGGATTGAGCTGGGAGCACTACGTGGCTGCCCCGGCCCCGCCAAATGAGATTATCGACGGTGTCGTGTGTGACACGAGGGCAGATATGGTGATCAGAAAGTTCTGGGTAATTTCTCCTTTACACATTTAAAAATCTTCAACTAGCTAGTTATTAATTGTACTAATCAACATTGTCTCATTTGATTGCAGACATTCTACAGGTGTGAGGAGGAATACGAGGAGGACGTGGCAAATGTTATCGAGAACGTCTGCAAGCGCCTACTCCAGAACTTACGGCACGAGGCTCGGGTGCAGGCTGTTCGAGACTACTACGCCTTGCGTGGTATCAAGAAGACCAAGCCGGCGTGCCGCGATAAGTTCCTGAGTAAGGAGCAGTACATGAAGGTAATTCTTAAGGCCTTCTCTACTTAAGTTCCTTCATTTAGTAATTCTTAGCCGTAGCGCTCAAGTTTCTATTTGCTAACTTAGGCGCCTCCGAGATGGTGTGCGGATCGGATGGATTGTTGGGAGGTGTTGGTCGATGAGTGGTGCTCACAACGATGGCTAGCCCTCCACAAGGAGGCCAAGGACAAACGTGCCCAAATGGAAGGTGTGCCACACCATCAAGGCAGCTCCAACTTATATCAGTTCGGGCGCAACTGGGTATGTGGTTTGCTTCATGATTCATGCAATTCATTCATCATGCTAGCTTGAGCCCTTTAATTACTAATTTTCATTGTTTCTCTCTTTCAGGCACGCTACAATAAGGCGGATAAGGTGCTAGAGGTGTATGACCTGTATGCCATGGCCCACACTGCCTCTTTCAAGAAAGTCAAGGCTTTCTCTCAGTCTGACCTCGATGATGCAAACAACTTCACCAACATCTCCTCCCACAACAAGCTCGTGAGATATAGAGATGAGGGGAAGGCGAGGAAAGGGGAGGACTTTAACCCGAGCCAGGGTCCCATTGATCCAGAGCTGTTGATGATATCTGGTGGTGGGAGGTCCCATGGCTCCATAGCCATTGGAGATGGACTTATCCGTTGTCCTAGCACTCTCCCGGAGATCAAGGCGCGCCAGTCGAGCTCCGCTCCTGAGATAAGGCCTCGTGAACGGCCAGTGCAACTCGCCATCAAGGTTAGTGATACGTACTCAGTTATCTTTCTCCATTACATTGTGTGCGCTTCCATCAATGATTACAAATGGTCATGTGAGTGGTATTGCAGGCTGCTATACAGAGTGAGAGAGATAGAACAGAGAAACTTCTGGCGGAGGCGGCGGAGAGGCAGCGGGAGTTGGAGGAGAGGACGACAAAGATGCTGGAGGAGGAGAGGTCACGGAATGACATGCAGGCAAGGGCCATGTACGAGCTCCTTGTGGTAAGTTTCTTCTGCAGATTAGCCAAAACATTCATGTAGTGTTTGTCTCATTACTAACTAGTATGACTGAGTCGTCAAAACCAAATGTGCAGTCTGTGTGCGAGAATTCAGGTCAGACCGCTCCGCCGATGCCAGTGATTGCTCCTGGGACCACGGTGAGTTTTATTTGAATGGACATTACTTGCTAGCCTTAACATTTGAGTGTCATCATGCTAACAAGACATTGGAAATGATCTTTGGTGCAGCATAACTCCAGACAAGCATCACACGATCCTTCTCCAGCTACCGACACGAGCCACCCCGCTCCTACACCTCCTGGATCTTGGTAAGTTTATCTAGTGTTTTGCTTAACACATGCATAAAGACCTAGACTTAGCTTTATTTCCTCCAATGCTTATCATAATGACGTAGACTTAGCTTCTTCTCCTCCAAAATGACTTAATAAGCTTACTGACCTCCAAAACCATCCATTTTACCTAAGTTAGCTCTAAAACGATCTATACTTAGCTTACTTATGTCAAAAATTGCATAATTAGCTTAGTTAGCTCATATACGATCCATTTTACCTAAGTTAGCTCATAAATGATCCATTCTACCGAAGTTAGCTCTAAAATGACCCATTTTACCTAGCTTAGCTCCAAAATGATCCATCTTACCTAGGTTACCTCTAAAATGATGCATTTTACCTAAGTTTGCTCATAAGCGATCCATTGCACCTAGGTTAGCTCATAAACGATCCATTTCACCTAAGTTAGCTCACAAATGATCAATTTCACCTAAATTAGCTCATAAATGTCATATATATTCTTCTTCTTCTTCATTTTCTTCTTCTTCTTCTTCTAATCTTCTTCTTCTAACTTTCTTATTTCCCATTTTGCAGATTTCATTCACTTGACGAAAGCTTGCTTAGATGGAGTGCTCCTTATCCCTTTCTCTGTTTCTTTTGTATCGTTGAACTATGCATGTATCGTTGGATGAAACTATTGTAATATATATGGTT
Organism: Secale cereale; assembly: GCA_902687465.1. Lineage (NCBI taxonomy): Eukaryota > Viridiplantae > Streptophyta > Magnoliopsida > Poales > Poaceae > Secale > Secale cereale. The sequence continues at coordinate 640,335,114 of LR738714.1, read as the reverse complement.
GGATGCCTCTATGTTGAACTTGTTATGTATGATGGAACTATGCATGTAATATATATGGTTGGATGATGAAGTTATGTGTTGGATATCTTATATGTTTGCTCTATAATGGCCTTTTGAAATATACCTATATATGTCATATATATTTGTGATGAAAATTGTTGGATTTAATAAAAAAAACAGATAAAAGAGCCAATATGCAGGCTCTTTGCCGTCTGCCACCGACGGTAACGGGCTCTTTGCCGTCTGCCGCGGACGGCAAAGAAGCCACGTGGCGTCCACCTGTTCTTCCTGGGAGCTGACCCATTTGGTCAGTTTGCCGTCAGTGGCAGACGGCAAAGACTTTGCCGTCAGTGGCAGACGGCAAAGAACCTGCCATGTAGTGACGTGCAGATGACATCATACGGCGGACGGCAAAGACCCTAGAAATTTTGCCGTCCGCGGCGGACGGCAAAGGCCTTCCGTTAGCCACTTAACGGACTGACAGCGCAATTATTGCCGCCCGCCATCTTTGCTGTCTGCCGCTCTCTCTTTGCCGTCCGCCGTAGACGGCAAAGACTTTGCCGTCAGTAGCAGACGGCAAAGAACCTGTTTACCGTAGCCTACTTTGCCGGAGCCTTTTGCCGTCCGCCGCTGACGGCAAAGGCCTTTGCCGTCCGCCGTTCGTTCCTTTGCCGTCCGCTATGGCGGACGGCAAAGTAGCTGATTCCTGTAGTGTCATGATAGGCATATTTGGTGTCCTCGGGGCTACACTCATCATCATCCTCCACCTCCTCTTCTTCCACACAAGCCTTGGCCTTCAGGGCAAGATTAGGCTTCTTCGATCGTTGAGCTCTTAAGACCGCATTGTCGGCGGTCATATCCAAGATCCTCATGGCAAAAAACTCATCCAACACTTCATTTGAGGATAAGTGCTGGAAGTCCGGTCTCTGACGAATGACAGAGGACATAGCCTTATGATAGGGCATCATGGCCTTGAGGAACTTGCGCTTGATCCAATTGTCATCCGTGTCCTTACTGCCATGATCTCGAAGAAAGACCGCAAGGGTAGTTAATCTCCGATAAAGTTCACGAGGATCTTCTTCTTCGATCATAGCAAACTCATCGGCTTCATCTTGCAGAACTTCATAGTTGGAGCGTTGAATGCTAGTGCTTCCCTTGTACATCGTGCCAACATGCTCCCAAGATTCCTTGGCCACAGTGAAGGGTCGAAGATGTGCAATGTCTTCAGGAGGGATAGCATCTTGAAGAATGCAAAGAGCGGACTCGTTGAATTGATGATCCGCAGTTTCTCTTGGAGTCATGTTGTCGGGATCACGCGGATAAAAACCTTGCTCAATGATTCTCCAAATATTAGTAGAACAATGATTTATATGACGTTTGAAACGAAACACCCAAGTAGCAAAATCAGAATTTTTGGTAAACTTGGGAGGAGGCCCAACGGAATTTAAATGCGGTGTGGGAACGGGTCCTCCATAGTGAGTAGGAGGAGCGGAGTGGGCAAATATTCCACTCCAATTCTTAGTAACAGGGGCTTGTTCACTACTAGCTTCTCCCTTGTCGGGATTAGCCTCCGACACGTTGGTAGCGGGACGAACCACTTCCAACGGTGCGGTGGATAATTTAAGCCCCTCAAGCAAATCTTTAAACATGCCTTTGACCTCGGTCGCTAGTGACTCTTTCAATGTGGTCAAGGCCACATTGAACACCTCACGAGAGACCGAGGCTCCCCCATCGGACGTAGGCAAGGACGGAGTTCCATCGGAATGATCCTCTGTCTCGACTACGTTGTCACCCATACTCTTTGGACGGTAAAATCCTTAAAAAGAGACGAGGCTCTGATACCAATTGAAAGGATCGATGTGGTTGACTAGAGGGGGGAGGTGAATAGGCAACTAACAAGTTTTAGCTTTTCTTAACCACTTTAAATTAAGCGTCAAAGTAAGTTGTCTAGATATGCTACTAAGAAGACAACTAATAGAAAGTAGAGATAACAACTTCACAAGCAAGCTATAGGAGAAAAACAAGTAATGCTTGCACAAGTAAAGGTAAGAAATAACCACAAGAGGAACCGGTGGAGACGAGGATGTGTTGCCGAAGTTCCTTCCCTTTGAGGGGAAGTACGTCTCACGTTGGAGCGGTGTGGAGGCACAATGCCCCCCAAGAAGCCACTAGGGCCACCGTATTCTCCTCATGCCCTCACACGATGCAAGGTGCCGTGAATCCACTAGTGGTGCCCTTGAAGGCGGCAACCGAACCTTTACAAACAAGGTTGGGGCTATCTCCACAACTAAATTGGAGGCTCCCAACGAAACCACGAAGCTTCACCACAATGGAATATGGCTTCGAGGTGACCTCAACCGTCTAGGGTGCTCAAACACCCAAGAGTAACAAGATCCGCTAGGGATTAGTGGGGGAATCAAATATCTCTTGGTGGAAGTGTAGATCGATGCCTTCTCAAGCAATCCCGAGCAAATCAACAAGTTTGATTGGCTAGGGAGAGAGATCGGGCGAAAATGGAGCTTTGGAGCAACAATGGAGTATGTGGGGGAAGAGGTAAGTCTTCTTGGGGAAGAAGACCCCCTATATATAGTGGGAGAGCAAATCCAACCGTTATCCACGTTTCTGCCCGCAGAGAGCGGTACTACCGCACGTAAGTTGCAGTACTACCTCTTGGTGAGCGGTACTACCGCTCTGGGTGCGGTACTACCGCTGAAGCAGCACTAGCCATATTGCACTCTGACACGAAGGTATACGGGCGGTAGTACTGCCTGAGCGGTACTACCGCTTGCCCTTGCGGTACTACCGCAAGGCAGAGACAAGCAGGCCGAGGACACGCACGGATGAAATAAATTACATCCGTAGCTACATCCGCAGAAACACGGTAGTAGCAAAACACGGCACGGTACTACCGCTTGGAGCAAGCGGTACTACCACGTAGTATGCGGAAGTAAAAAATTACTTCCGCACCTACTTCCGCACTTGGTGCAGTGCCGGGCCAGATACACGGTACTACCGTTCTGGAGCCGCGGTACTACCGCTGGTGCGGTACCACCGTGTCTGCAGGCGGTACTACCGTGTGGCTGTGCGGTACTACCGCTTATGGAGCGGTACTACCGCTTGCCAGGCAGGTGTACTAGTAAGAAGCCATGGTTTGCATATACGATAAGAAACGGTTAGAGCTCCAGAGAAGCAAGGGAAAGGTGGTGTGAGAGTAAGATGTCTACGTGTTCATTCCACCCAAACCTTTCCGAAACGAACCCCCTCTTAATAGTACGGCTTTCCTATTACTCAAAGCCACCGACAGGGAGCAAAAAGGAAACACCGTCTTCCATCGAATCCGAGGGGCAAGAAATTGTCTTGTGCCTAGGTGAGATATACCTGCAGGAGCTTAGAGCACACGATTAGTCCGCAAATGCATTATCATCAATCACCAAAACTACTTAGGGAGAAATATGCCCTTACAATCTCCCCCTTTTTGGTGGACTGATGACAATACGGGATTTGCACAAGAATATATAAGAGAGTATGCAATCCTAAAAAAAGCTAGAATATAGGTGAGCTCCCCCTAGATGTGTGCCTACACGAGAGAGTGCTTTGGACTGCACAACACACATACTAGGTTCACTGCTCCCCCTATATTCTACAAATAATATACTCCTCACATATAAAGTGTAAGAGTCTACGGACAGTGGTAAGGAGGGTAAGGTGAGCACATAAACAAGGGAAAGTAAACTAACTACTCACGACATAAAAGTAAAGACATAACAACGAGTTTAACGGCAGAGAAGCATATGTCTTACACCATACGATAGTCTCAAGCACACGACACAAAGGCAACCAAACAAACAGAGTTCGAACAATGAAAACACAAGAAATGACACAAAACGCAAATCACTCTCTCCCCCTTTGGCATCGAGACACCACAAAGGGAAAGAGGACACTAAGAAGGGTGGTAGCTCTGGCGGAGGAACTTAGTCATCGTGCTCTCCATCGGACTCCTGCTGCTCCTCCTACTGCTCCTCGTCAGACTCAGGCCACTTGTACCCCTGACGGGCCATCCATGCTGCCTCAGGGGTGATGTTGTCCTCGGATCCGTTGGACACGTTCTCACCGAAGATCCTCATGATCTTCTTGTCACGTTGGCGAGACTCCTTGTGAGTGACATGAGCCCTATACTGACCTTGAGCTTGCATGCAGAAAAGGGCCTTCATCATCTTCTTCTTCTTTTTAGCCCAAGAGGGCTCAAAAGAGGAAGGAGCATATCTTCCAGGGCTCTCCTCAGCTGCCTCCTCCACAGGCTCCTCGTCGGTGCCCATCTGAGCCGCAGCAGCTTGTGCACGAGTGGTAGTGTTGGCCCATCGAGTCTTGATGCGAAGACGAATGGGATCATGACGGATACACTCGGCCTCAAACTCCTCATCAGGGTAAAGCTTCTCCCAAGTCTTGGAGATGAGCAGAAATAGGAACGGACCATAAATGGGTACCTTGCGAGTGTAGATCGCAAAGCGGAGCTCACACCACATGATATGGGACATGTCAAGTGGTGGAGACTGCGCCGTGCGAGCCGCTTCACGCATCAGCAGCATGTCAACTAGGTATGCATGGATCTTGTCCTTGTCCCCAACTCGAGGAAACAAGGTGTTGCGGAAGATCCGATGCATGATGTCCAAAAAGGGGTTCAGCACCCATGTCTTCTTGCCACTTGCAAGAGTCTTCTCCACATAGAATGGTAACAGTTTGTCTTTGTTGGCAGCTTCTGGATTGGCATGAGGCCGAGCTCCAACTGGGTTGTGGAGTCCCTCGTCAGCAATCTGTAAAAGATCCATGAATTCCTTCCAAGTGGCAGTCATCTTGTGACCATTAGTCATCCAAGTCATTGGGCGATCTACCTTGGTGTGGAAGTGGACCGACGCATAAAACTGAGCTATGATCTCTGGATCAAAATCCTGCTGAAAGGTCATGAAGTGCTCAAGCCCAAACTCCTCGACCAGATCCAGAGCCTCGGCAAAGTAAGCCAGGTTACTGTCCCTCCGCATGTGGGCCATGTCCACCCAATGAGCATCCACGTACAGGTTGGTCTTGCTCTTGAGCACCTCTGTATAGATGTGATACTGCTGCTTAGTCCAGAAAAGTTCATCCCCATGAAACTGAGCTCGGGGTTCTCCATAAGGGTTGTGCTTCCTCCGTGCCATGAACTCATTAGCTGGCATTTCTTCCATAGTCATAGAGGATTCCTTTTGCTTGTTGGCGGCGGTCTTGAACTTGCGTTGGGGATTGGAGCCCTCTGGTACATCACTGGGGTTGCGCAGACGCTTGGACCCGGTGTCGCGGACTGGATTGGCACGACGAACATCGGAACTGGAGCCACCACCTAAGACACAAACACAAGAACACGACGAAAACACAAAGAGAATCAATGCAAAAAGCCTCAACAAGCACAAGAAACGAGAGAAAGGATAATATGTAAGTGCTACGAAGGAGCTATGATACACGCGGTAGTACTGTCCGACGGACGCGGAAGTAAAAATTTAGTACCGCTTAGTAAGAGGTAGTACCGCTTGATGGATGCGGTAGTACCGCACAGTATGCGGTAGTAAAAGTTTACTTCTGTGACCAGAGACGGAAGTAAGAAACTAGTACTGCTTAGGGAGCGGTAGTACCGCGGTTGTGTTGCGGTAGTACCGCTCGATATGCGGTAGTAGAATTTTACAACCGTGTCAGAGCGGTAGTACCGCTGTTGCCAGCGGTAGTACCGCTCGGGTCAGATCTATAAACGGATCTAGACTAGATCGAGTAGATCGGAGAACGGTACTACGGTTGATCATAGTAACTTAGTAGCAACATAAATACTAACATTTCTAGAGCAAAAACACTCTCCTACATCCTACTCTTCCATGGATAAGAACACGAAGAACGCTAGAACACCAAGCATCTCCCCTAACCTAAAAACAACAACGAGGCAAAAAGAAGAGGGGATATGGGGAGAAACCTTCATCCATGGCAAGAGGGCGAGGTGGGGAGCGATCCCACCGGTCGGAATGCGAGGAGAGTGGCCGAGGGAGGAGATCCGGTGAGGTCCTCCGGCAGCGTTCTTGAGAGGGAGAGAGCGAGACGGCGTGGGGGTTAGGAGATGAATGGGTATGGGGGAGTTGGAACTCCCCCTGTCCGCTTATAACCCCCACCCGTTCGAATACGTACGGTAGTACCGCGGTCATCGCGGTAGTACCGCTTGGGCGGAAGTACCGCACGCTAAGCGGTAGTACCGCTTGACCAGCGGCAGTAAACAAATACTGCCGTGCTGGACTTGCGGTAGTATCATAATCTCCTTTGAGGTAGTACCGTGACTATGCACGGTAGTACCCCTCCTCCACAAACTTGCACGTTCCGACACGAGGCTTTTAGCACAGGAGAGAAGAAGAACAAAAAGACGCACACGCAAGGCAAAAACACAACTCCAAAGAGGAGGGCGGTGGCCGAGGCCACCTATATTTGAGTTATTTGGTATGGCACCGCAAAGAACTATCCTTGGGCCCATGACCAGTACTCGTCTTGAAGCATTTATACCATATATGTATGGCAAGTGACAAGGACTTGATCAATTTATGCATAATGGGGGGAGGAATAATTCATTCAGAGAAAAATACTCCCCCTATGTCCATGCCTACATCTAGACACGATAACTATATTGAGTGTGAGGAGTGTGTGCAAAGACTCAAGCCACATTGCTCAAATCGATGATATTTAGCTCATGCCTTAACTCGCGAAATCTTGCTTCATCTAATGGCTTCGTGGAGATATCTGCAAGGTTATCATGAGTGTTGACATAGTGAAGCTCGATCTCTCCTTGCCTTATGTGATCCCGGATGAAGTGATACCGAATCTCTATATGCTTCGTCTTGAAGTGTTGCACCGGGTTGAGAGAAATCTTGATGGCACTTTCATTGTCACACCAAAGAGGCACTTTGTCACAAGTGACACCGTAATCCTTTAAAGTTTGCCTCATCCATAAGAGTTGAGCACAACAACTGCCATCAGCCACATACTCTGCTTCGGTGGACGAGAGAGACACACAACTTTGCTTTTTGTAAGACCAACTAACAAGAGAGCAACCAAGAAATTGGCACCCTCCAGAAGTGAACTTCCTATCCACTTTGTCTCCCGCCCAGTCAGAATCAGAGAAACCTACAAGGTTGAAGTTTGCTCCTCTTGGGTACCATAAGCCAAAGTTTGGGGTATGAGCCAAATATCGAAAGATTCGCTTGACAGCCACAAAGTGACTCTCCTTAGGTGAGGCTTGAAACCGTGCACAAATTCCCACACTCAACATAATATCCGGTCTAGATGCACAAAGGTAAAGCAAGGAACCGATCATGGAGCGATATACCTTTTGATCCACCGCTTTACCATTGGGATCAATGTCAAGTTGGCACTTGGTTGGCATTGGAGTAGTAGCCGGCTTGACATCACTTAGATTGAACCTCTTGAGCATGTCTTGAGTATACTTGGATTGTTTGATGAAGATCCCTTCTCTTCTTTGCTTGATCTCAAACCCAAGGAAGTACTTCAACTCTCCCATCATGGACATCTCAAAATGTGTGGTCATGAGTGCGGCGAACTCATCATTGAAAGCTTTGTTAGGAGAACCAAAGATAATATCATCAACATATAGTTGGCATACAAACAACTCCCCTTTGACCTTCTTAGTAAAAAGAGTGGGGTCGATTTTCCCAATTTCAAACCCACGATCTTGTAACAACTCAGTAAGATGCTCATACCACGCACGTGGGGCTTGTTTAAGGCCATAGAGTGCCTTATAGAGTTGGTACACGTGATTGGGGAGCTTAGGATCCTCAAACCCCGGGGGTTGTTTAACATATACCAACTCATTAATAGGACCATTAAGAAAAGCACTCTTCACATCCATTTGTTGCAATTTAAAGTTATGATGGGAAGCATAGGCAAGCAACAAACGAATGGATTCAAGACGAGCAACGGGGGCAAAGGTTTCACCGTAGTCGATACCCTCGACTTTGGAGTAGCCTTGAGCCACCAGACGCGCCTTGTTGCGGATGACAATGCCATGAGCATCTTGCTTGTTCTTACAGATCCACTTGGTTCCAATGACATTATGGTTCTCCTTTGGCCTTGGCACCAGACGCCACACCTTGTTGCGCTCGAAATTATGGAGTTCTTCATGCATGGCATTGAGCCAATCAGGGTCTTCGAGCGCCTCATAAACCTTCTGAGGTTCAACACAGGAGACAAAAGCTTGATGAGCACAATAGTTTGCTAATTGTCTACGAGTTCTTACCCCCCTTTTGATGCTTCCTAGAATGTTCTCCATGTGATGTTCTCTGGAAGCAAGCCTGGAGGCAACTTTTGCAGCACGACGCTCTAATTGCTCTTCAAGAGATAACCGAGGAGCATTGAGTTGATCATCTTGAGCATCGTCAGGAGCTAGATCTTGATCTTGAGCTTCCTCTTGACCTTGATCTTGCTCGGAGGACAGAACTTGGCCTTGTGCATCATTTGGTGGCTCTCCACCATCTTGTGATTGATCTTGCACTTGGCCTTGTTCGTCCGGTTGAGGGCCTTCACTTTGTTCTTCGGAAGCGTGTGGGTCTTGGGTTGGTGATGGTTCCACTTGAGTGGAACATTGTCCTTCTCCTTCGGCCACAAGGGGTTCCTCAATGGGTAGGATATATCCAACACCCATTCTTCTTATGGCTTGAGGAGGAATTTCATCACCTACATCACAAGTACCACTTTGCTCCACTTGGGAGCCGTTATTTTCATCAAACTCTACGTTACTCGTCTCCTCAATGAGTCCATTAGACTTGTTGAGGACACGGTAAGCATGAGAGTTTGTAGCATAACCAACAAATATGCCCTCATGAGCTCTAGATTCAAATTTAGACAAGCGAACACCTTTCTTGAGAATGAAACACTTACACCCGAATACCCGGAAGTACTTGAGATTGGGCTTGTTATCGGTAAGTATCTCATATGGAGTTTTGTTCAAGCCTTTCCGGAGGTAGAGCCGATTTGATGCATGGCAAGCGGTGTTGATGGCTTCGGCCCAAAAGTTGTATGGAGATTTGAATTCCGCCATCATGGTTCTCGCTGCATCCATCAGAGTTTGGTTCTTTCTCTCTGCTACACCGTTTTGTTGAGGGGTATAGGGAGCTGCATATTGATGTTTGATCCCCTTATCATTGAGAAACTCATCCAAGGTGTAGTTCTTGAACTCGGTGCCGTTGTCACTTCTGATCATCAAAATCTTTGCTTCATGTTGTCATTGAGCTTCATTTGCAAAGTTGATGACGGTTTGTTGGGTCCCACTCTTCTTCTTGAAGAAGTATACCCAGGTGTATCTTGAGTAATCATCCACAATCACCAAGCAGTACTTTCTACCCCCAAGACTGTCAAAAGATGGAGGCCCAAAGAGGTCCATGTGAAGGAGCTCTAGGGGTCTCTTTGAATAGATGATAGTCGTGGGAGGGTGAGCCGTCTCATGTAACTTTCCTTCAATGCAAGCCCTGCAAGCACGATCTTTGGCAAAGCTAACATTTGTTAGTCCACGGACATGGTCCCCCTTGAGAAGACTTTGCAAAGATCTCATATTGACATGGGCCAAACGGCGATGCCAAAGCCATCCCACATCAACTTTAGCCATTAAGCATGTCACGACCTTAGTGGGTTGCTTCGAGAAGTTTACCACATAAAGACCGTTCTTGACATGCCCAACATAGGCTACTTTAAGAGTCTTGCTCCACAAGAGGGCCACGGTATCAATATCAAAGAATGTAGCAAAGCCCATGAGTGCAAGTTGGCGAACAGAAAGTAAATTGTATGCAAGAGACTCAACAAGCATGACTTTCTCGATTGTGAGATCATGAGAAACAACAACCTTGCCGAGCCCCAATACCTTAGAAGATGAAGCATCACCCCATTCGACATTGGTGGCCATAGATGAACCTAGATGCACGTCCACCACCAAGTCTTTGCTTCCGGTCATATGATTTGTGGCTCCGCTATCGAGCAACCATGATCCCCCACCGGAAGCAAACTCCTACAAGAGATCAATGCTTGGATTTAGGTACCCATTTGGTAATGGGTCCTTTGAGGTTAGTAACAAGGGTCTTAGGAACCCAAATGGACCATTCAATGTACTCATAAGAAGAACCAACAAATTTAGCAAACACATGACCATCACTAGCACGACATAAAACATATGAAGGATTAAAGTCGCCGGCCATGTTTGATGGTATGGTGGAGTTTTTCTTGACACCACCACTTTTCACCGTTTTCTTCTTCTTTGATGTGCCCTCTCCTTCTTTCACAAAAGTTTGTCGGAGAGGGGGTGGTTGCTTGGTCTTGTCATTCTTCTTCTTCTTGGGCTTAGGAACAAACCCAATTCCTTCCTTTGCCAAAACCTCCTTTTGATTGCTCAAAAGGTGGTTGAGGTTCTTCTCACCTTGTATACATGTCCCAAGGCCTTTCTCAAGTTGCTTCTTCAACTCGACATTTTCTTCAACAAGATGCACATGCTCGCAACATGGGTTAGTAGCATTTGCATTATCAATTAATAGCATGCGAGGAAATATAGCCTTTTCCTTGGTTAGAGAAACTTGGAGTTGATCATGAGACTCCTTGAGAGTAGCATGCATACCTTTCAAGGCCTTGTGAGCCTTGTCGAGTATGACAAACTCTTCTTTGAGTTTAGCATGGTCAACCTCAAGTTTTGCCTTCTCGGAATTAAGCACACGAGAGACAACTAAAGCATGATCAAGATCTTTCTTTAATTTAGCATGATCATCGTTGTGTGACTCCTCAAGAGCCAAACGAAGACCACACTCTTCCTCTAGGGCGTTAGAGAGATACGATATCTCATCGGCATAGTCTCGACTATGTCCTTCCATTTTAGTAATGGTTTCCTCGTGATCCTCGATCATGTCATTGGCCTCACCGAGTTGTTCCAAGAGAGCAACAAAATGCTTCTTGGGTTTGCCCTTGAGATTTTTCATGAACAACTCAAATTCATTCTCTCCCTCCTTAGTACCCTCACTCTCATCAATACAATTCGTCAATGAAGGATTAGAAGTGATAGTAGTATTGATGTTTGGGGCTACCTTGTTGGTGGCCTTGGCCATGAGACACTTGGCGGTGATGTTCTCATTTGGTGAGTCGAAGAGAGATGAGTGCGGAGTAGTAGCAATAGCAATTGTGGCCATGGAGACCATCTCATCATCTTCATCATTATCATCATCCTCAACATATTCTTCTTGGGCCACCAACCCTTTAGGAGGAGTCTTCTTGTTGAAGTTGTTCTTGTTGGGATAGGACTTTGACTTGTCCTTCCGGATAAGCTTGCCTCCAAAGTCTTCTCTTTTCTCATATGGGCAATCCGCAACGAAGTGGCTTACATTTCCACAGTTGAAGCATGTCCTCACTCGTTGCTTGTTTCCACTTGAGTTGTTCCTGTTGAAGCCGGGTCTTGTGTTCTTCTTGTTGCCCCAGAATTGCCTTGAAGCAAGAGCCATGTGCTCATGATAGGCATATTTGGTGTCCTCGGGGCTACACTCATCATCATCCTCCACCTCCTCTTCTTCCACACAAGCCTTGGCCTTCAGGGCAAGATTAGGCTTCTTCGATCGTTGAGCTCTTAAGACCGCATTGTCGGCGGTCATATCCAAGATCCTCATGGCAACAAAGAAGTGGTGGAAGTCCGGTCTCTGACGAATGACAGAGGACATAGCCTTATGATAGGGCATCATGGCCTTGAGGAAATTGCGCTTGATCCAATTGTCATCCGTGTCCTTACTGCCATGATCTCGAAGAGAGACCGCAAGGGTAGTTAATCTCCGATAAAGTTCACGAGGATCTTCTTCTTCGATCATAGCAAACTCATCGGCTTCATCTTGCACAACTTCATAGTTGGAGCGTTGAATGCTAGTGCTTCCCTTATACATCGTGCCAACATGCTCCCAAGCTTCCTTGGCCACAATGAAGGGTCGAAGATGTGCAATGTCTTCAGGAGGGGTAGCATCTTGAAGAATGCAAAGAGCGGACTCGATGAATTGATGATCCACAGTTTCTCTTGGAGTCATGTTGTCGGGATCACGCGGATAAAAACCTTGCTCAATGATTCTCCAAAGATTAGTAGAACAATGATTTATATGACGTTTGAAACGAAACACCCAAGTAGCAAAATCAGAATTTTTGGTAAACTTGGGAGGAGGCCCAACGGAATTTAAATGCGGTGTGGGAACGGGTCCTCCATAGTGAGTAGGAGGAGCGGAGTGGGCAAAGATCCAACTCCTATTCTTAGTAACATGGGCTTGTTCACTACTAGCTTCTCCCTTGTCGGTATTAGCCTCCGACACGTTGGTAGCGGGACGAACCACTTCCAACGGTGCGGTGGATAATTTAAGCCCCTCAAGCAAATCTTTAAACATGCCTTTGACCTCGGTCGCTAGTGACTCTTTCAATGTGGTCAAGGCCACATTGAACTCCTCATGAGAGACCGAGGCTCCCCCATCGGACGTAGGCAAGGACGAAGTTCCACCGGAATGATCCTCCGTCTTGACTGCATTGTCACCCATATTCTTTGGACAGTAAAATCCTTAAAAAGAGACGAGGCTCTGATACCAATTAAAAGGATCGATATGGTTGACTAGAGGGGGGATGAATAGGCAACTAACAGTTTTTAGCTTTTCTTAACCACTTTAAATTAAGCGTCAAAGTAAGTTGTCTAGATATGCTACTAAGAAGACAACTAATAGAAAGTAGAGATAACAACTTCACAAGCAAGCTATAGGAGAAAAACAAGTAATGCTTGCACAAGTAAAGGTAAGAAATAACCACAAGAGGAACCGGTGGAGACGAGGATGTGTTGCCGAAGTTCCTTCCCTTTGAGGGGAAGTACGTCTCCGTTGGAGCGGTGTGGAGGCACAATGCTCCCCAAGAAGCCACTAGGGCCACCGTATTCTCCTCACGCCCTCACACGATGCAAGGTGCCGTTATTCCACTAGTGGTGCTCTTGAAGGTGGCAACCGAACCTTTACAAACAAGGTTGGGGCTATCTCCACAACTAAATTGGAGGCTCCCAACGAAACCACGAAGCTTCACCACAATGGAATATGGCTTCGAGGTGACCTCAACCGTCTAGGGTGCTCAAACACCCAAGAGTAACAAGATTCTCTAGGGATTAGTGGGGGAATCAAATATCTCTTGGTGGAAGTGTAGATCGATGCCTTCTCAAGCAATCCCGAGCAAATCAACAAGTTTGATTGGCTAGGGAGAGAGATCGGGCGAAAATGGAGCTTTGGAGCAACAATGGAGTATGTGGGGGAAGAGGTAAGTCTTCTTGGGGAAGAAGACCCCCTATATATAGTGGGAGAGCAAATCCAACCGTTATCCACGTTTCTGCCCGCAAAGAGCGGTACTACCGCACGTAAGTTGCGGTACTACCGCTTGGTGAGCGGTACTACCGCTCTGGGCGCGGTACTATCACTGAAGCAGCACTAGCCAGATTACACTCTGACACGAAGGTATACGGGCGGTAGTACTGCCTGAGCGGTACTACCGCTCGCCCTTGCGGTACTACCGCAAGGCAGAGACAAGCAGGCCGAGGACACGCACGGATGAAATAAATTACATCCGTAGCTACATCCGCAGAAACATGGTAGTTGCAAAACACGGCACGGTACTACCGCTTGGAGCAAGCGGTACTACCGCGTAGTATGCGGAAGTAAAAAATTACTTCCGCACCTACTTCCGCACTTGGTGCAGTGCCGGGCCAGATACGCGGTACTACCGTTCTGGAGCCGCGGTACTACCGCTGGTGCGGTACTACCGTGTCTGCAGGCGGTACTACCGTGTGGCTGTGCGGTACTACCGCTTATGGAGCGGTACTACCGCTTGCCAGGCAGGTGTACTAGTAAGAAGCCATGGTTTGCATATACGATAAGAAACGATTGGAGCTCCAGAGAAGCAAGGGAAAGGTGGTGTGAGAGTAAGATGTGTACGTGTTGATTCCACCCAAACCTTTCCGAAACGGACCCCCTCTTAATAGTACGGCTTTCCTATTACTCAAAGCCACCGACATGAGCAAAAAGGAAACACCGTCTTCCATCGAATCCGAGGGGCAGGCAATCGTCTTGTGCCTAGGTGATATATACCTGCAGGAGCTTAGAGCACACGATTAGTCCGCAAATGCATTGTCATCAATCACCAAAACTACTTAGGGAGAAATATGCCCTTACAGCCTCGATGTTTTCAGGGTATATGGGTATATATAGGAGGAAGGAGGGCATTGGGGGAGCCAGAGGGGGTCCACGAGGGTGGGGGCGCATCCTGTAGGAGGGGACGCGCCCTGGACCCTCATGGCCGCCTCCTTCGTTCCCTCGCGTGTACTCCAAGTCTTATGTGTTGGTATCGTTCCAAAAATAACTCTCGCGAAGGTTTCATTCCTTTTGGACTCCGTTTGATATTCCTTTTCTGCGAAACCCTGAAATAGGCTAAAAAACAGCAATCCGCACTGGGCCTTTGGGTTAATAGGTTAGTCCCAAAAATAATATAAAAGTGTATGATAAAGCCCATTAAACATCCAAAACATCATATATAATAGCATGGAACAATAAAAAATTGTAGATACGTTGGAGACGTATCACCTGGTTCGACCTTCGAGCCATCTTCGCGGCATCCGGCCTCTATCTTCGTTAAAGGGCTGGCCCTCCCCCGCTGTCGGTGTCAAAACCGGCAGATCTCGGGTAGGGGGTCCTGAACTATGCGTCTGTGGATTGATGGTAGCAGGAGACTGGGACACGATGTTTTTACCCAGGTTCAGGCCCTCCCGATCGAGGTAATACCCTACTTCCTGCTTGATTGATCTTGATGGATATGGGTTACAAGAGTTGATCTACCACGAGATTGTAATGGCTAAACCCTAAAAGCCCAGCCTATGTGATTGTTATGATTCTCGTCGCTACGAACTAAACCCTCCGGTTTATATATGCACCGAAGGGACCTAGGGTTGTACATGACCATCTTGTAGAGGAAGGAAAGTATTACACCCGGACTCTAAACTTGGTATTTTACACATATGGGAGTCCTATCCGGATACGGGAGATAGTCTTTAGTAATAATCTTCATGACCCACCAGTCCGGCCTATAACGAGCGATCCGGCCACCTGAGGACCCCTTAATCTAGGACTCCCTTAGTAGCCCCTGAACCAGTCTTTGATGATGATGAGTTCGGCTCGCGTACTGTCTTCGGCATTGCAAGGCGGGTTCCTTCTACCAAACACATTGAAGCAATATTCCCTACACAAAGGAACTATGTCCGGCTCTGCATGGTTAGTACAATCCTTAGACTCGAAGGCAAGGTATCAAAAAAATGGACACTCTGTCTTTACTGACAACTTTTCAGCAAAGCGTCACGTGTGTCCCTTTAATGTATCAAACCGTTTTCTTGGCTCCAATTTCGCGTTTCGAGGTATATCCCCATTGGCACGTCTTGTCAAAACAGAGATCGTGCCCGCTTATTACGGGATCCTTATCAATGTGACGTGAGCATCCAAAACCGCGCCTTACGCACGACTACGCTAGGAATCGACGAGTTTTACGGCTAGAGTGGGAGGCATTTAGCATTCACCGCTTATAAAAGGATACCAATCCATTTCATTAACCTCACAGTTTCCTCAAGCCCTAGCTCTCCAATCTCCCCAGCCCAAGCACCCATAGCTCTTGCGCCCACAACTCTCAACTCCTCCACCACCGCCTCCCTTCCCAGTAATGGACGAATCCGGTTCTAAGGGCAAGTGGGAGGCTTCTACGGTCACGAAGAATACTGTAAAGAACCTTCGGAGCGCGGGCTATCTCGCTGACGATATAGCACACCGGGTCCTTGAAAAGGACCAAGTGATCCCCGCCCCTAAGGTGGGTGAGATGGTTGTCTCCCTCTTTCACTTTATCCGGGGGATGGGATTTCCTCTCCACCCCTTTGTACGGGTCTCTTATTTTTCTATGGTCTAGATTTCCATGATCTAGCCCCGAACTCTGATACGTCTCCAACGTATCTATATTTTTTTATTGTTCCATGCTATTATTTATGAAGTCTTGGATGTTTAATGGGCTTTATCATTCACTTTTATATCATTTTTGGGACTAACCTACTAACCCAAAGGCCCAGTCCAGATTGCTGTTTTTTGCCTATTTCAGGGTTTTGCAGAAAAGGAATATCAAACGGAGTCCAAACAGAATGAAACCTTCGCGAGAGATATTTTTGGAGAAAATCACGCCAAAGGAACTTGAGAACCACGTCAGGGGAGCCTCGAGTGGCCCTCGAGGGTGGGGGCATGCCCCCTGCCTCGAGGCCCACTCGAGCGGTCCCCTGGTGCCCTCCTTCTTCCTATATAAGTCCACGTACCCCAGAAACTCCGTACGCAGAGAGAAAACCCTAATTCCACCGCCGTAGCTTCTGTTCCCGTGGAGATCCCATCTTGGAGCCTGTTCCGGAGCTCCACCGAAGGGGGATCCATCACAGAGGCCTTCATCATCATCATCATCGCCCTCACCATGAGTTGTGAGTAGTTTACCACAGACCTTCGGGTCCATAGCTAGTATCTAGATGGCTTCTTCTCTCTCTCCGGATCTCAATACAAAGTTCTCCTCGGTCTTCGAGGAGATCTATTCGATGTAATCTTTTTTTGCGGTGTGTTTGTCGAGATCCGATGAATTGTGAGTTTATGATCAAGGTTATCTATGAAAGATATTTGGTTCTTCTCGGAACTTTTTATGTGTGCTCATAATATCCTTGCAAGTCTCTTCGAATTATCGGTGTGGTTTGGCCTACTAGATCTATAGTTCTTGCAATGGGAGAAGTGCTTGGCTTTGGGTTCAATCTTGCGGTGTCCTTTCCCAGTGACAGTAGGGGCAGCAAGGCACGTATTGTATTGTTGCCATCGAGGATAAAAAGATGGGGTTTACATCATATTGCTTGAGTTTATCCCTCTACATCATGTCATCTTGCTTAAGGCGTTACTCTGTTCTTATGAAATCAATACACTAGATGCATGCTGGATAGCGGTCAATGTATGGAGTAATAGTAGTAGATGCAGGCTGGAGTCGGTCTACTTGTCTCGGACGTGATGCCTATATACAATGATCATGCCTAGATAGTCTCATAATTATTCGCTTTTCTATCAGTTGCTCGATAGTAATTCGTTTACCCACCGTAGAATATTTCTATCATGAGAGAAGCCACTAGAGAAAATTATGTCCCCCGGGTCTATTCTCAACATATCAATCTACATCTACTTTACTTTTACCGCTTTTATTTGCTGTTTTATTAAACCAAAAATACCAAAAATATAAACTATCATCTCTATCAGATCTCGCTCTCGTAAGTGACCGTAAAGGGATTGACATCCCCTTATCGCGTTGGCTGCGAAGTTCTTATTTGTTTGTGCAGGTGCGAGGGACTCGTGCGTGGTCTCCTACTGGATTGATGCCTTGGTTCTCAAAAACTAAGGGAAATACTTACGCTACTGTGTTGCATCTCCCTTTCCTCTTCGAGGGAATACAACGCAAGCTCAAGAGGTAGCAAGAAGAATTTCTAGCGCCGTTGCCGGGGAGGCTTACGCAAAAGTCATATACCAAGTACCTATCACAAACTCTTATCCTTCGCATTACATTTTTTGCCTCTCGTTTTCCTCTCCCCCACTTCACCCTTGCCGTTTTATTCGCCCTTCTTCCGCCGTGTGTTTATCCTTTGCTTGCTTCTTGTTTGCTTGTGTGTTGGATTGCTTGCTTGTCACTATGGCTCAGAACAATACCAAATTGTGTGACTTCTCCAATACCAACAACAATGACTTTATTAGCACTCCAATTGCTCCTATTACCGATGCTAAATCTTGTGAGATCAATGCTGCTTTGTTGAATCTTGTCATGAAAGATCAATTCTTCGGCCTTCCTAGTGAAGATGCCGCTACCCATCTAAACAACTTTGTTGATTTGTGTGATATGCAAAAGAAAAGGGATACAGATAACGATATTGTTAAATTGAAGTTAATTCCGTTTTCACTTAGAGATCGTGCTAAAACTTGGTTCTCCTCTTTGCCTAGAAATAGTATTGATTCGTGGAATAAGTGCAAAGATGCTTTTAATTCTAAGTATTTCCCACCTGCTAAGATCATCTCTCTTAGAAACGATATTATGAATTTTAAGCAACTAGATCATGAGCATGTTGCACAAGCTTGGGAGAGAATCAAATTGATGATACGTAATTGCCCTACACATGGTTTGAATCTATGGATGATTATTCAGAACTTTTATGCTGGCTTGAATTTTGCTTCTAGAAATCTTTTAGATTCGGCCGCCGGAGGCACTTTCATGGAAACTACCTTAGGAGAAGCTACCAAACTCCTAGATAATATTATGGTTAATTATTCTCAATGGCACACCGAAAGATCTACTAGTAAAAAAGTGCATGCTATCGAAGAAATTAGTGTTTTGAGTGGAAAGATGGATGAACTTATGAAATTGTTTGCTGCTAAGAGTACTTCTTCTGATCCTAATGATTTGCCTTTGTCCACTTTGATTGAGAATAACAATGAATCTTTGGATGTGAATTTTGTTGGTAGGAATAATTTTGGTAACAATGCTTATAGAGGTAATTTTAATCCTAGGCCTTTCCCTAGTAATTCCTCTAATAATTATGGTAATTCCTACAACAAATCTTATGGAAAGATGCCTTCTGAATTTGAAACTAGTGTTAAAGAGTTTATGATCTCACAAAAGAATTTCAATGCTTTGCTTGAAGAGAAATTGCTTAAGGTTGATGAATTGGCTAGAAGTGTGGATAGAATTACTCTTGATGTTGATTCTTCTAAATTTAGATCTATCCCACCTAAGCATGATATCAATGAGTCTCTCAAAGCCATGAGAATTTCCATTGATGAATGCAAAGAAAGAACCGCTAGAATTCGTGCTAAAAGAGAAGATTATATTAAATCATGTTCTTCTAGTTATCATGAAAATAAAGATGAAGATCTGAAAGTTATTGTTGTGTCTCCTATTAGATCCTTGTTTTCTAGTATTAATCTTGATGAAGATAGGATTGGAGATGATTCTGCTTTAAGTTGTCCCAATGATTCAGAGTTTTTAGATCTTGATGCTAAAATTGCTAAAAGTGGGAATGAAGAGATTAAAACTTTGCATAGTGATGAACCCACTACTTTGGATTTCAAGGGATTCAATTATGATAATTACTCTTTGATTGATTGTATTTCCTTGTTGCAATCCGTGCTAAATTCTTCGCATGCTTATAGTCAAAATAAAGCTTTCACTAAACATATAGTTGATGCTTTGATGGAATCTTATGAAGAAAAACTTGAGTTGGAAGTTTATATACCTAGAAAGCTTTATGATGAGTGGGAACCTACTATAAAAAGAAAAATAAAAGATCATGAATGCTATGCTTTGTGTGATTTGGGTGCAAGTGTCTCCACTATCTCAAAAACTTTGTGTGATTTGCTAGGGTTCCATGAGCTTGATGATTGTTCTTTAAATTTGCATCTTGCGGATTCCACTATTAAGAAACCTATGGGAAGAATTAATGATGTTCTTATTGTTGCCAATAGGAATTATGTGCCCGTAGATTTCATTGTTCTTGATATAGATTGCAATCCTTCATGTCCTATTATTCTTGGTAGACCTTTTCTTAGAACGATTGGTGCAATTATTGATATGAAGGAAGGAAATATTAGATTCCAATTTCCATTAAGGAAAGGCATGGAACACTTTCCTAGAAAGAAAATCAAATTACCATATGAATCTATCATGAGAGCCACTTATGGATTGCCTTCCAAAGATGGCAATACCTAGATCTATCTTGTATCGTGCCTAGCTAGGGGCGTAAAACGATAGCGCTTGTTGGGAGGCAACCCAATTTTTTATTTTTATTTTTGTTTCTGTTAGGGAATAACTATTGCATCTAGACTCTGATTAGATGTGGTTTCTTGTTTTTTTTAGTGTTTGTGCCAAGTAGAACCTTTGGAAAGACTTGTGTGAAGTTTATATGATCTTGCTGTGAAAAACAGAATCGTTAGCGCTTGCTAAAGTAGTCGTGGGATTTTACTGGAGCGTTCTTTTTAGTTGGTTATTTTTTAAGATGATTGGTAGACAAATTGCGCAAATTTACCAATTTAGTTTGAATTTTTTGGAGTTCCAGAAGTAGGCGAACCCTGCAGATTACTATAGACTATTATGTCTTTGACAGATTCTGTTTTTCGTGTGTTGTTTGCTTATTCCGATGCATCTGGGAGTAGTATTGGAGGATATGAACCATAGAGAGGTTGGAGTACAGTAGATTTAAAACCAATATAAACAAAGAATGAATTCATTGTTGTACCTTTGAGTAGTGGTTTGCTTTCTTATACTAACGGAGCTCACGAGAATTTTTGTCTAAGTTTTGTGTTGTGAAGTTTTCAAGTTTTGAGTATTGCTTTGATGGACGATGGAACAAGGAGTAGCAAAGGCCTAAGCTTGGGGATGCCCATGGCACCCCAAGTAAATTCAAGATAATCATAAGCCTAAGCTTGGGGACGCCCCAGGAAGGCATCCCCTCTTTTGTCTTCATTCATCGGTAACTATACTTGGAGCTATATTTTTATTCGCAACATGATATGTGTTTTGCTTGGAGCATCTTGTATAATTTGAGTCTTTGCTTGTTAGTTTGCCACAATCATCCTTGCTGGACACACCTATTTGAGAGAGTTAAATATGGCCTAGAAATTATTAGAACACTCTATGTGCTTCACTTATATCTTTTGAGTTGAATAGTTTTTGCTCTAGTGCTTCACTTATATCTTTTAGAGCACGGTGGTGGTAATATTTTGTAGAAATTGTTGAATTCTCATGCTTCACTTATATCTATTTGAGAGTCTATTAAAACAGCATGGTAAAGTGTTTGGGCTAAAGAAACTAGTCTTCACATGATAGACATCCAATGTCAATGTAGTAAAAAAAATTCACACCAAGTGCATTGAATAGAATGAGATGTTGGATGGTTGATAATTGTTTTGTGACGCCCCAAGACCGACGCTCTAGAAGATTTCCAGATATTCTGGGTTTCACCGTGTGTTTCAGTTGTGCTTGCTCTATTTATTTTGCATTGCATCATATCATCATGCCATCATGTCATAATTCTTTTGCATTTAAACTAAATAAATCATATGGATCTTCGATCCATTTTAATCGAGGGATATTCACATGGTGAATTCTCTTTATAACCTATACAAAGCCTCCCAATATTATTAAGGAGCTATAACAAAATATTCCATTGCTTTGGAATCATCGAAACACACTTGCAATTTCCCCATGCCTTTTCACTCCAAGTTTCGGCTCTCAAACCTTGCCAACAATTCTTATCCATTTTATCGAGGTTCCTCCAAAAATCCGAGCATTTTTGGACACTTCTGAAACCTAGTCCTAGTTCAAACTATTTGAATTTAATTCAAATGAGTTTGAATTTAATCTTGCAATCTTGCCACTTCTGTTTTTCCTGGATAGGGCTCATTTTTATGAGTCCGGGAAAATTACCCGCTTGCGCAAAAATCTTTCCCTAAGCCTCCCTTTCTTTTCCATCTTTCTTCTTTTTTCTGTTAAAGAAAATTAGAAGAGAGAGAAGGAGAAGAGCCCAGCAGGCTTTGTTCCTCTGGGCAGCCCGCGGCCTCCGAGGCCAACTATCCATCCCCAACTTCTTGGGCCTGACCACCGCTCCGGCCCAACCATCCCTCCCAGCCCACCTAATCCTCTAACCCTAGCTACCCGATCGACCGTCTTCTCCCTCACCGCTCGACCCTTTTCTTCCCAGCGCCGCACACCTCCTCTCCCTCGATCCCATCTCGCCTCCCGCTCCTTCTCCTCCGCCACGAGCCCTCTACCTCGCCCGCTCGACCTCCTCCCCTCCAGCACTCCTGGCCAACCCTGCGGCCTCCTCCTTGCACCGTCTCCACGCCGCGGCCCTGCAGAGCGTCACCGACCCCGCGTCCGACCTCCACCCCGACGGCGAGTCCAGGTCACCACCGTCCTCGCCACCTTGACGGGCCCCATCCTCCTTCCTCCGCGCCCGCGCCCGCGCCTGTCTGCTTCATCGTCTCGCTGCGTTGCCAGGGCCGCCGGGCACCGCAGCTCGCCACCGAGCGCCGCCCTCACCTCTCCTTCCCCCGCACCATGGCGCCCGTCCCTGCTGCCTCGCCGAGCCGCTCAAGACCCGCCGGTCGCCCTCGTCCCCGCCTCTGTTTTCGGCTGCCGTGATCGAGCAGCTCCGTCATGGCCATGGAGTCCCAAGCCCTTGCCTGCCTCGCCCCCTGGTTCTCCTCTCCGCGTGAGAGATGCCAGCGCCCGCCTCCGCCTTCGATCCTTGCCGCGACACCGTCTTCCCTCTTGCCGACCACCAGCACCTCCCCACGCCCCAGCTTCCTTCCCTCGTCGCCTTGCTGTTGTTGCTCTGCTCCGGCCGCCACTCCTTCATCGACGGCAGCAGCCAAGGCCACCACAAGCCTCCCTGGACCAGCGCCATGGTCCTGCCTCCACCATCTTCTGCCTCCCTTTTGTTGACCAAGATCCGAGGCCTTTCGCGTTGCTTTGTTTTGGATGCGCCCTCTCCGACAGATGTACGAGTACACACGGGGATGCATCAAGTTCCACTACCGTCGAACCTCGCCAAGTGCCTCGACGACCAAGTGTACGACTATAGGGATTCGACAAGTACCACACCGGCAAGCGTGTACGCCCGAACGACTACCTTCGCCGAAGACTCGTGAACGACCACACATCTGAAACGTGACAAGTACCATGACGCCTGGAGCCCTCGGAACCGCCAAGTTCCTCTACGACTCGTGAACGACTACCGCCACCGTGACATCTACGAAAACGTGTTCCTCTACCGTCGCTGAAGACCCATGTACAACTATCGGTGCCGTGTACGACTACTTCCACGACGTCCAACAACGACTACTTCCTTTTGGCAACATGAACGACAATTTCGACGATGACCCGCGAGTACCACTACTTCCACTACGATCTCGAACCGCCCCAAAACACACGCTCCGAAGGTATACCCCCGAGACGACGCCCGTGGAATGGATGCATGTTGTGTTGTATGAGGTGTATCACTTGTTCGCATCATGTCCGAGTTGTCGGATCATCGGAACGTTGCTGTGGCACCGTTTCCATTCTCGCCGCCATGACACCCTTTTCCTTTCCGTCGTGGTGACCAAATGCTCCATATCTTGTTAATGGTCAACTTTTACTAAAAATTGCGTGAAGACATGCAAATGTCATCCGCATCATGATAACAACCTTTAATGACTTAAATTGTTGTTTGCTTCAACAATTGCTAAATGACATGAGGAGTTTACGGAATTGTTGTTGTTATTTCTGGCCTCATTTAAATGACTAGATAGTGTAGTTTTGCTCATGCTTCACCTCTTGCCATGTTTAATAAAAACATTTAATCTTGTCTTGTAAATAAACGAGAGTCACTAAATAAATATAATGTGGTGTTTTGTCGATATGCAACTTGTTGCATATTGAGCTTTGCTTAAATTGTAGTGTTGCTTGTGCACTCTGCCATGCCATGCCATGCATATTTAAACCGGACATGCATCATACTTGCTTGTGCATCATTACATGCTTATGTTTGTGTGTTTACCTTATTGTTTGCTTCTTTCCGGTATGCTTCTCTCGTTAGCTTCGGTTTCGTTCCGGAGTTGTGAGGTTTTGTTCGACTACTTCATGGACTCGTTCTTCTTCCTTGCGAAATCCCAGGCAAGATGACCATTCTCAGATATCACTACTATCTTTGCCTATGCTAGATGTCTCGCTCTTTAGATATTGTCTCGATGCCTATGTCTGTTTGTCAGCCCTCCTATTGTTGCCATGAAACTCCTTAACCACCCTCCTAGCAAACCGTTGTTTGGCTAAGTACGCATCGCTCAGCCCCTCTTATAGCATTATTAGTTGCAGGTGAAGATTTGAAGATTCTTGCTTCATGATGAAGTTATTGTTGGGATATCACAATATATAATCTGTTAACTAAATCACCTATATATTGGTAATGGGTGGAAGGCTAAGCCTCTTGCTTGGTGTTTTGTTCCACTCATGCCACCCTAGGAACCGATAAACCGGTGTTATGTTCCTTGATTTTGCGTCCCTAACACGGTTGGGGTTTATGGCCCCCCCTTGATAACTCGCTCAGTGCTAAAGCTTTTCCAGCAAGGCCCAACATTGGTTTTACATTTGCCTAACAACTAAAACTTACTGAGGGAGTAATTAACCCGAGGATTTATTAATCAACCCCCTCGGCCAGTGCTCGTCTTGAGTGTTGGTCCAAACTGGGCGTGCTGCGGGGCCACCTCGGGGAAACTCAAGGGCTGGTATACACCCGTAGCTTGTCCCATCCGGTCGTGGCCTGAGACGAGATACGCGTGGCTACTATCATGGTGTCGGCCCGCCGGGAGGTCTTGCTAGATTAGTTTTACCTTTGTCGAAATATCTTGAGCACGGGATTCCGAGAATACTCGGGTCTTCCCACCATGGAGTTGCGACTCCGCAGATCGTGAGCTTGTGATGGGCTAAGTTGCGACACCCCTGCAGGTTTTGATCTTTCGAAAGCCGTGCCCGCGGTTATGTGGCAGATGGGAATTTGTTAATATCCGGTTGTAGATAACTTGACACCATGTTCATAATACACTACCTGCGTGAGTAACCGTGATGGTCTCTTTCCGAAGGGGTTCGGGAAGTGAACACAGTGGGGTTATGTTTGACGTGAGTAGTTTGGATCACTTCGTGATCACTTTGACGATCGTTGGCACTTTCTCTTCTCGCTCTATACACGTAATCTAGTGCTAGTGCTGCTGCAACCTTGTTTAAGCCTTTTCCACACCTAAGGCTTTGATAGTATTGCTACCCGGGAATGGGATTGTTGAGTCCTCCGTGGCTCACAGATTCTACACAACACCAGATGCAGGTACCGTTGAGAACTACACAGGTGGTGGTTCAGAGTTGTACTGGGAGTTTGATGAAGAGCGTGGGCGATACTACGTGTCTTACCCCGAGGATAAGTAGGGCTCTTACTAGGATAATCGGGACCTTGTGTTGCTTTATTTATGGTATCTTTCATTTGGATTTCCGTCCGTAGTCGGACCCTGTGTCATTTGGATGATGAATGCTATTGTATTCATTGTGTGACGTGGCGAGTGTAAGCCAACTATCTTTTCTATTTTTCATCCCTGAACTTTTACATGAGATGTGCAAAGATACCATACTTGAGATCATTCCAGAATGCGCTTATGTCTTTAAGTCGTGCCTCGACACGTAGGAGACATAGTCGCATCATGGGCATTACAGATAGTGATATTAGAGTCATGCTACTAGAGTTCTTATGAAATTGAGAAATACTTGTGTTAAGGTTAGTGATTCCCGTATCATGCACGTATGGTGAACCGCTATGTGACGAAGTAAAAGCATGAGGTATTTGTAGAGTGCCAACCTTTGTGTGGAGGTCGGGGGCGCGCGATGGTTAACTCCTACCAACCTCCCCCCTAGGAGCATGCGTTGATTGCTTTGTTTTGATGACTCATAAATTTTTGCAATAAGTATATGAGTTCTTATGACTAATGTTGAGTCCATGGATTATGCGCACTCTCACCCTTCCACCATTGCTAGCCTATCTTGTACCGCGCAACTTTCGCCGGTGCCATAAACCCACTATATATCCTTCCTCAAAACAGCCACTATATTGTTCCTCAAAATAGCCACCATACCTACATATCATGTCATTTCCATAGCCATTCCGAGATATATTGCCATGCAACTTTCCACCGTTCCATTCATATGACACGCATCATATTGTCATAGTGCCATGCATGATCATGTAGTTGACATCGTAGTTGTGGCAAAGCCACCATGCATAATTTTTCATATATGTCACTCTTGATTCATTGCAAATACCGAAACACCGCCGGAGGCATTCATGTAGAGTCATACTTGTTGTAGTATCGAGTTGTAATAAAAAGTGTGATGATCATCATTATTAGAGCATTGTCCCGTGTGAGGAAACAAAAAAAAGTAGAGACAAAGGCCAATAAAAAAAGAGATGGCCCAAAAAATAGAGAGGGGCTAATAAAAAAAGGAGAAAGCCCCTCCAAAAAAATGAGAGAAAAGAGAGAAGGGACAATTGCTACTATCTTTTTCCACACTTGTGCTTCAAAGTAGCACCATGATCTTCATCGTAGAGAGTATCATGCTTAGTCATTTTCATATACTAGTGGGAATTTTCATTATAGAACTTGGCTTGTATATTCCAACGATGGGCTTCCTCAAATGTCCTAGGTCTTCGTGAGCAAGCAAGTTGGATGCACACCCACTAGTTTCATTTATTGAGCTTTCATTCATATTTAGCTCTAGTGCATCCGTTGCATGGCAATCCCTACTCACTCACATTGATATCTATTGATGGGCATCTCCATAGCCCATTGATACGCCCAGTCGATGTGAGACTATCTCCCTCCTTTTTGTCTTCTCCACAGCCACCTCTATTCCACCCATGGTGCTATATCCATGGCTCACGCTCATGTATTGCGTGAAAGTTGAAAGGTTTGAAAAGATAGAGTATGAAACAAATGCTTGGCTGAAATCGGGGTTGTGCATAATATGAATATTTTGTGTGATGAAGAGGGAGCATAGCCAGACTATATGATTTTGTAGGGATAACTTTCTTTAGCCATAGTATTTTGAGAAGACATGATTGCTTTGTTAGTATTGCTTGAAGTATTGTTATTTCTTTTGTCAATATAGACTTTTATCTTGAATCTTTCAGATCTGAACATTCATGCCACAATAAAGAGAATTACATTGAAAAACTATATTGTTTAGCATTCCACATCAAAAATTCTTTCTTTATCATTTACCTACTCGAGGACGAGCAGGAATTAAGCTTGGGGATGCTTGATACGTCTCCAACGTATCTATAATTTTTAATTGTTCCATGCTATTATTTATGAAGTCTTGGATGTTTAATGGGCTTTATCATTCACTTTTATATCATTTTTGGGACTAACCTACTAACCCAAAGGCCCAGTTCAGATTGCAGTTTTTTTGCCTTATTCAGGGTTTTGCAGAAAAGGAATATCAGACGGAGTCCAAACGGAGTGAAACCTTCGCGAGAGTATTTTTGGAGAAAATCACACCAAAGGAACTTGAGAACCACGTCAGGGGAGCCTCGAGTGGCCCTCGAGGGTGGGGGGCACGCCCCCCTTCCCAGGGCGCACCCCAGAAACTCCGTACGCGGAGAGAAAACCCTAATTCCACCACCGTAGCTTCTGTTCCCGTGGAGATCCCATCTTGGAGCCTGTTCCGGAGCTCCACCGGAGGGGGGTCCATCACGGAGGCCTTCATCATCATCATTATCGCCCTCACCATGAGTTGTGAGTAGTTTACCACAGACCTTCGGGTCCATAGCTAGTATCTAGATGGTTTCTTCTCTCTCTCCGGATCTCAATACAAAGTTCTCCTCGGTTTTCGAGGAGATCTATTCGATGTAATCTATTTTTGCGGTGTGTTTGTCGAGATCCGATGAATTGTGAGTTTATGATCAAGGTTATCTATGAAAGATATTTGGTTCTTCTCTGAACTTTTTATGCGTGCTCATAATATCCTTGCAAGTCTCTTCGAATTATCGGTTTGGTTTGGCTACTAGATCTATAGTTCTTGCAATGGGAGAAGTGCTTGGCTTTGGGTTCAATCTTGCGGTGTCCTTTCCCAGTGACAGTAGGGGCAGCAAGGCACGTATTGTATTGTTGCCATCGAGGATAAAAAAGATGGGGTTTACATCATATTGCTTGAGTTTATCCCTCTACATCATGTCATCTTGCTTAAGGTGTTACTCTGTTCTTATGAACTCAATACACTAGATGCATGATGGATAGCGGTCGATGTGTGGAGTAATAGTAGTAGATGCAGGCAGGAGTCGGTCTACTTGTCTCGGACGTGATGCCTATATACAATGATCATGCCTAGATAGTCTCATAATTATTCGCTTTTCTATCAATTGCTCGACAGTAATTCATTTACTCGCCATAGAATATCGCTATCATGAGAGAAGCCACTAGAGAAAACTATGACCCCCGGGTCTATTCTCAACATATCAATCTACATCTACTTTACTTTTACCGTTTTTATTTGCTGTTTTATTAAACCAAAAATACCAAAAATATAAACTATCATCTCTATCAGATCTCACTCTCGTAAGTGACCGTAAAGGGATTGACAGTCCCTTATCGCATTGGCTGCGAAGTTCTTATTTGTTTGTGCAGGTGCGAGGGACTCGCGCGTGGTCTCCTACTGGATTGATACCTTGGTTCTCAAAAACTGAGGGGAATACTTACGCTACTGTGCTGCATCTCCCTTTCCTCTTCGAGGGCATACAACGCAAGCTCAAGAGGTAGCAATCTCAATTCTCCACATATCCGCTTTCATAGTGGTATGTGAGGCGTTCCTCCGCATCCCCCCACACTTCGGCCTATGGCTCAAAACCTTTAATTTGAAGCCGAAGGTGGTCGATGGACAGCACGCGGAGTGCGGAGGAGCCATGGTGAGGAAGCTCCCTGACGCCACCTGGCCAAAGGGGGCCTTTGTGGAGACAAACAAGGTCTGGCAGTAGGAGTGGTTTTACATCACCGAGCTCTGCGAGGCCAAGTGGGTGGCGGCGGCCGCATTTAGATCTGGACCCCCGGAGAGGCTGACCTCTTGGACCGACAAGAGTCCGGATTGGGGGTCTCAGCCGGAGGTGCTAGCCCTCCAAAATCGCATCTCTGGCATGATTGGGAAGGGCACCCTCCTCACAAATGTGATTCAGGTAATGCTCGTCCATCTCATCCTTCCCTGCCAACGTCAGGACTCCCATTTGTGGGAGTACAATTCGAAAGGGCCCCGGCCTTTGAAGCATCTCTTCGGCACCACGCACGAAGACATCTCGAAGCATCTCTTCAAGGCCCAAAAGGGGTGTCTGGCGGAGATCGAGGACAAGGGCTTCAGCAGTGCGTTCACTGCTTTAGAGGTAATCAAAATTTCTGCCGAATACATACTCCGTCCATACTTCAATTATAACAGGAGTTAGAGTTTTTGCGTTCTATCCAGGCCTGGACGAAAAAGGCGGAGCGGATCAAATGTCCGGCTCCCTTGCCTGAAGACCCGGAGATGCCTCAGCTGACGACAATGTTGGTTTCGGCGACGTACAAGGCGCTAGAGAAGAAGGCCAAGAAGAAGGGCAAGGAGGTCAAGAGCGACCCCCGCCCTATAGATCCCGCGGACACAAGGTCCGGGGAAATCGGCTCCCACCTCTCCCCCAAAGAAGAAGAGGAGGAGGAAGAAGATGACTCCCCCGTCCAGGTAAGGGGGGGGGGGAAGAGTAGCCCCTGCTAACGCAGGAAAGGCCGTTCCCAGGAAGAAGCTAAATCTTCCAGATAGTTCGGACTCAACGTCCGAACATAGCTTCTGAGTTCAGCCCAGGATTAAGCCCATGGCCGAATCGTAAGTACTTAGACGATAACTGCTTATGTTCAGAGAATTTTTCTTTTCAGCATCTAATGTCATTTTGCCTTTATATAGTCCTCCCTATGACATCCCCGTGGCTTCACTATCATCGGGGAATTCCCTATCGTCGGGGATGGCGGAGAGCGATACGCCTCCACGGGGATCGTCGCCCGTTGTAGGGGACACCGAGGTGTCCTCTCTGCAAGCTCCCCCTATTCGAGCAGGTGGGAGTGGGATGGACGAGAAGGCGCCTGAGGTTAATCCCTCAGCCGTTGTCAACCAAGGGGGAGCGATCCCCATGGTGACCGAATACGGGGGGTCCAAGCAATCCGGGCCCCCGCCGAACAATGTTCCTGAGCCCAGTGCGGCTCCAGGATCAGGAAACCAGCCTTCCCCATGATGGGGAAGGAGAAACTGCTTATTAGGTATCATTTCTTGAGAGATCATGTGGAAAAGGGTGATGTTGATATTGCTCATGTTGGTACAGATATGCAACTTGCAGACATTTTCACCAAGCCATTGGATGAAGCAAGGTTTTGTCAACTTAGGCATGAACTTGGTATCTTGGAGCTTGACAACATTATGTGAAATCTCGCACCCATGCATGAAATTTACTTCATGTCTTGTCTTGATGCATGCATATATTTAGGGGTAGACACTCAACTCATGAGTACTCTCACCCTATGTAATGCATAAATAGAATAAACACTCTCAAAGCTTACCATGATTATTCTAATGGTGGTGCTTTAAAATGACAGAGTAGTGATTATGCACCCAAATTTCAAATCCTTGCGGTGTCACATCACATATACTCAAACATGGTGGCATCGGCCACCGCTCTTATCGGTTAGAATATTATCTGAGTGGGTTGTTTAGTACAAGAGCGGCTGGGGCTCGGACTGTCCGGACTCGTGGTTTGTCATCGGTAGTGAATGTGATTGACGCGTCGTTCCATGGGCTTGCAGCGGTTATTTGATGAACCTCGGCGAGCTCACGATGTGCTCTCTTGCACTGGTTGTTTAAAGAGAAGGTCTTGAAAACCATGAGGACGTCAAATTTGTCCTCCTCTGGAGTTGCAGTGGCGAGGATGGCTTCACCGTTTTTAGCTACCTGCCGAAGTACCCAACATGCTCGAAGGCTGTGGGTTGGGATCATGCCCGGGGATGCATGTATCCGGCAAGGTTTATCTAAGAGTTCATCCAGAATGGACCCGTGTTCTGTAAAAGGTTTATGTTTCTTGCCGACGGGCATATGATCGGATGCCCTACTAGGATATGTCTGTTTTGCTTTAGCGGCATATTGTCCGAAGACAGACTATTTCAGATGGGTATTCTGGGCCTTCCGAGTACTTTCCATGGCGCAGTACTTTCGTACTAAGTGTGGAAACTCTGTAAAACTCCATATGCGATGGCGGATGAGGGCGTTTAGCACTCCCTCGTTCGTGCAATTGCGGTGAAAGTTTGGAACCACGTCGTCGTTGCAGCAGTCCTTAATCTTGTTTTTAACAAGTAGAAATCTGGTCCAGAAGTGATGGACCGTCTCCTCGGGCTGCTGCCGCATATACATTAAGTCACATATGTCTGGAGGGCCAGAGTTACTTGGAGAGTATTCACTGTGGTGGGTGGGTGTGGTAAAATTTGAATCCCGACCCAATATAGTGTTGGGGAATGTAGTATTTAAAAAAAATTCCTACGATCACACAAGATCTATCTAGGAGAAGCATAGAAAATGAGCGGGGAGAGTGTGTCTACGTACCCTCGTAGACCGAAAGCGGAAGCGTCTAGTTATGCGGTTGATGTAGTCGAACGTCTTCGTGATCCAAGCACCGAATGTACGGCACCTCCGCGTTCAGCACACGTTCAGCTCAATGACGTCTCACAAGCTCTTGATCCAGTTGAGCGTCACGAGAGAGTTTCGTCAGCACGACGGCGTGGTGACGGTGATGATGAAGCTGCCGGCGCAGGGCTTTGCCTAAGCATTGCAACGATATGACCGAGGTGTGTAACTGTGGGGAGGGGCACCGCACACGACTAAAATCAACTTGTGTGTCCATGGGGTGCCCCCTGGACACATATATAAAGGATGGAGGGAGGAGGAGGCCGGCCCTCATAGGGCGCGCCAAAGTGTGGAGTCCTACTAGGACTCCCTAGTCCTAGTAGGATTCCACCTCCCACATGGAATAGAAAAAGAGGAAGGGAGAAGGAGAAGGAAGGAAGGGGGCGCCCCTTTCCCTAGTCCAATTCGGACCAGTCCATGGGGAAGGGGCGCGGCCACCCTTGAGGCTTTTCTCTCCTTTCCCGTATGGCCCATTAAGGCCCAATACGAATTCCTGTAACTCTCCGGTACTCCGAAAAATACCCGAATCACTCGAAACCTTTACGATGTCCGAATATAGCCTTCCAATATATCGATCTTTACGTCTCGGTCATTTCGAGACTGTTAGTCATGTCCGTGGTCTCATCCGAGGCTCCAAACAAACGTCAGTCATCAAATCACATAACTCATAATACAAATCGTCATCGAACGTTAAGCATGCGGACCCTACGGGTTCGAGAACTATGTAGACATGACCGAGACACATCTCCAGTCGATAACCAATAGCGGAACCTGGATGCTCATATTGGCTCCTACATATTCTACGAAGATCTTTATCGATCAAACCACATAACAACATACGTTGTTCCCTTTGTCATCAATATGTTACTTGCCCGAGGTTTGATCGTCGGTATCATCATACCTAGTTCAATATCGTTACCAGCAAGTCTCTTTACTCATTCTGTAATGCATCATCCCGCAACTAACTCATTAGTCACATTGCTTGCAAGGCTTATAGTGATGTGCATTACCGAGAGGGCCGAGAGATACCTCTCCGACAATCGGAGTGACAAATCCTAATCTTGATCTATGCCAACTCAACAAACACCATCGGAGACACCTGTGGAGCATTTTTATAATCACCCAGTTACGTTGTGACGTTTGATAGCACAAAAAGTGTTCCTCCGGTATTTGGGAGTTGCATAATCTCATAGTCATAGGAACATGTATAAGTCATGAAGAAAGCAATAGCAACATACTAAACGATCAAGTGCTAAGCTAACGGAATGGGTCAAGCCAATCACATCATTCTCTAATGATGTGATCCCGTTCATCAAATGACAACTCATGTCTATGGCTAGGAAACTTAACCATCTTTGATTAACGAGCTAGTCAAGTAGAGGCATACTAGTGACACTCTGTTTGTCTATGTATTCACACATGTACTAAGTTTTCGTTTAATACAATTCTAGCATGAATAATAAACATTTATCATGATATAAGGAAATAAATAATAACTTTATTATTGACTCTAGGGCATATTTCGTTCATATAGTGTTCGGGGTTTGCAAATCCTCCGGTGTAGACAACCCGGGCCCAGCAGGATCTGAGCCTTCCCCAGGCTCGGTGTCTATCCCTGAGCCCGAAAGATGTGGAGTCCCACCCGTAGGAAGGGCGTTGGGATCAAAGGGTCCGGAGATCCATCCGGTCTCCAGTTCATGAGGAGAGATGTCTTCGGCCCGTTCCTCGACGGCCGCCACCAGGTGAGTGATCGGGGTGGAATTGTCTTCCTCCTGATCGGGTTTAGGCCCGATCTGATCATTGGATGCTGAAAGCCCCAGGGCAACAATGCGATCCAGCAGCTCGTTTAAGGACGAGGAGTCCGCCGGATTCGCGCCTTCAGAGTGTCTGGAGCCAATGTAGGAGTGGTGCTCGGTGACCGCAGGGGACGCGGTCGGCTTAAAGGCCACGCGGGTGCATATGGCGAATCCACCGAGCTGGAGGACCTGGCCAAGAGCCAGGCTTTTTCCGAGGGTGATGCCGTCGTTGATGACGAGACGAGCCACCGATCCCTTCTCGCGAGTACACAACGGAGCTCTCAATGAAAACACCATTGTCGGTGTCAAAACCGCCAGATCTCGGGTAGGGGTGCCCAAGTTGTGCGTCTAAGGATCAATGGTAACAAGTGGCTAGGGACACAATGTTTACCTAGGTTCGGGCCCTCTCTATCGAGGTAATACCCTACTATATGCTTGATTAATCTTGATGAATATAGGGTTACAAGAGTTGATCTATCTCGAGATCGTAATGGCTAAAACTCTAGAAGTCTAGCCTATGTAATTGTGATTCTGCTAGCCTCTACGGACTAAACCCTCCAGCTTATATATACACCGGAGGGGGCCTAGGGTTGTATAAAGATGACTTGGGGAGGAAGGAATCATTACATTCGGACATCTATTTTGCCTTTCTACATACATAGGAGTCCGATCCGAACAACGGGGATAACCTTATGCTTTTATCTTCACGTCCCATCAGTCCGGCCCAGCTTCACACTAGTAGAAAACATGGCTTTGGTTCAGGCCTGGCAAGCCCATTGGTCCCGGCTCACTCACGAACCGGGACCCATGGGGGCATACGTCCCGGTTCGTGCGCCCAGGGGGCCGGCCGGGCCTCGTGGGGCATCTGTCCTGGTTGGTCGAGACCCATTTGTCCCGGTTCCAGGCACGAACCAGGACCAACGGGCCTCGCTCCTGGCCCACACCCATTGGTCCCGGTTCTTGTCTGGAACCAGGACAGAAGGTTGGCCTTTAGACCCGGTTCCTATCACAAACATGGACCAATGAGTTTCCTATATATAACCCATCGCCAACCACTCACTCCACTGCTCTATTTTATCTGGCCGGCCAGGGGGAGCTTTGTGGTGCTCTAGCTAGCTCACCTCCTATGCACATGAGTTGTTCAATGAAATGCCCGAGCCACACTAGTTAAGCTTTTCTCCTCTCGAAGCTCGAACTCCAAGCTCCATTTTCTCCGAGATTTGTCTAGGTTTAGCGGTCCGTCACGTCCCGTCCCCGTCTTCACCGCCGTCGATCTCCCCCGCCGATCTCGTCACCAGCACCACCATGGTGAGCCTCTTGTTCTGTCTATGCTTTTCTTACTTTTATTATTGCTTGTTATTATTGCTTTAGATAGATATTTGTCTAATTTTCTTATGTTTATTATTTCTTGTTATTATATAGTGCGATGGTTGTGATATCTGCCCACGTCGGCCCTCGTCCTATCTACGATTCGGATGTGGTATATTATCTTTAATTTATAACTATTTGTTTTAGTGTTTATGCCAATTATGCCGACCAACCTGACATAGATGTTTTTATATGTCTAGGAGGTAGGTGAACCAGAAATTCCAACCGACCCTCTTGTGGAGAGGTTAAATTTAGTTGAAAAGGAAAACATTTCGTTGAAGAAAAAATTGGAAAAAACAGAGGAGGAGGAGATGGAATTGGAGTTGCATGTTGCGGAACTCGTCGATGATCACAAGATCAAGATGGACCCTATTGTCAAGAGGTTAAATTTAGTTGAAGAAGAAAACAATTACTTGAAGGAAAAACTAAAAAAAATTGAGGAGGAGAAGATGATATTGGAGTTGCATGTTGCGGATATCGTTGATGATCACAAGATCAAGATGGATGCCATGCGCTTGAAGATTAGAAAGATTAGAAAATATGACATTCATACCGAGTCTTGGTATCATTATGCCGTTGGATCAATTGTTACCTTGGTTGCGATTATGATCGCATTTGTTGTTGCGTTGAAATGTTCTACATAGTTTCAATGTATGGTTTAATAAGATGCTCTAGAGAGCTACGCATGTACTTTGAATGGCATGTGATGATGAACTTATATTAATTTGATCACTTATCTATCCATGATGTTCTGTAATTGTTTTTGACACGCTTAATTATATATCGTGGGAGTGGAGGGCAAGACAGACATTCAGGGTCTTATAGCTCAAAAAATTGAGTAATGCATGAAAAATAGCAAATGAAGTCAGAAATGGTTGAAAATTGATGATGTGGCTTTGAATGGTGCATTTTGAACACATAAAAAGTCTATAGTTCAAATAAGTTCAAAAAAACGAAATCCCTTTGTAACAGACGAGTTTTCGTCTGAAACCCTGATACCTCGAAAGAGATTGTTCGTTTTGTACACGAAGTGCATCCAGTTTTTGCCGTAACCCTCTCTACTTTTGTGCACATGCTTTGTGGGTGAAATGATGATACCATGTCAACTTTCTACCTTTTCAGAGTTCATTTGAAATGCTTTTCCATTTCAGGGTCTTATAGCTCAAAAAATTCAGTAAATGCATGAAAATAGCAAATGAAGTCAGAAATGGTTGAAAATTGATGATTTGGCTTTGAATGGTGCATTTTGAACACATAAAATTTTTGTAGTTTAATTAAGTCCAAAAAATGAAATCCCTTTGTAACAGA
>LR738714.1:640149842-640298719 GCA_902687465.1 Secale cereale | reverse complement strand
AATGGTTAAAAATTGATAATGTGGCTTTGAACGGTGCATTTTGAACACAAAAAAAGTCTGTAGTTCAAATAAGTTAAAAAAATTGAAATCCCTTTGTAACAGACAAGTTTTCGTCTGAAACCCTAATACCTCGAAAGAGATTGTCCATTTTGTACACGAAGAGCATCCAGTTTTTGCCGTAATCCTCTCTACTTTTGTGCACATGCTTTGTGGGTGAAATGATGATACCATGCCAACTTTCGACCTTTTCAGAGTTCATTTGAAATGCTTTTCAATTTCAGGGTCTTATAGCTCAAAAAATTCAGTAAATGCATGAAAAATAGCAAATGAAGTCAGAAATGGTTGAAAATCGATGATGTGGCTTGGAATGGTGCATTTTGAACACAGAAAAAATCTGTAGTTCAAATAAGTTCAAAAAAGGAAATCCCTTTGTAACAGACGAGTTTTCGTGTGAAACCCTGATACCTCGAAAGAGATTGTCCGTTTTGTACACGAAGTGCATCCAGTTTTTGCCGTAACCCTGTCTACTTTTGTGCACATGCTTTGTGGGTGAAATGATGATACCATGCCAACTTTCTACCTTTTCAGAGTTCATTTGAAATGCAACTCTAATAGCAAAAATAAAATAAATAAGTAGAATAATTTATGCAACTAAAATTATCAAAGTATTTTCTGTTCAAAACATTAAAGGAAAAAGAATTTTCATAAAATAAATAAAGAAGCAAAAAATAAAATAAAATAAATAAGTAGAATAAAAATAAAATAAATAAGTAGAAACAAAATAAACTTTAATAAAGTAAAATCAACAAACTTTAATAAAATAAATAAAAATAGCAACGGTAAGTATTTTGTTGAAAGTAGAAACAAAACTAAAAAAAATAAAGCAGCAAAGAAAAAAATGGAAAAATAGATGCCACCTACTGGGCCACCACGGCGTGAATACGACTAGAAACCCAACAGTGGGCCAGGATTCTGGCCCGCAGAAGGCCCAGTAAGCCCACATGCATAGCAGTGTCAAATTAGGCCCGTAAGCCTGCAATGGAGAGGAGCTCGAGAGGGGTGCGGCGGTGGTGCTTATAAACCACTACGCGCCCCTCTCAACTAGCGAGGTGGGACTAAAAATTTTGGCCATCCACGGGCAGCACGGGGCCATTGGTCCCGGTTGGTCGCACGAACCAGGACTAAATGGGCGCATTGGTACCGGTTTGTGATACCAACCGGGACCAATGCCCCTCTTTAGTCCCGGTTGGTGCCACCAACCGGGACCAAAGGCCTCTGTTTCCCGCCCTTTGGGCTGCTGAAAACTGGCCTTTTGTCTCGGTTGGTGGCACAAACCGGGACTAAAGGGGGCATTGGTCCCGGTTGTTGCTATGAATTGGGACCAAATCCTTTGCTATATAAGCAACACTTGGGAAATTTTCAGATTTCCATCGTCAGTTGCCCCGACGCCGCCAGGCTGCCCGCCGATCGAGCTCGCCGTCGCCGCCTCTGCCCCGACCTCACGCCTCTGCCGGACCTCGCCGTCGCCCTGCCTCGTCATCGCCATCCCTGCCGCCGTCGCCCTGCCTCGTCGTCGCCGTCCCCGCACCCTTCGTCGCCGCGCCGTTTGCCCCCACCGACGTCCCCGCGCCCGTCGTCGCCGTCGTCTGCCCCCGCGACCGTCCCCGCGCCGCCCCTGCCCCGACGCCGTCGCCCTGCCTCATCGTCACCGTCCTCGCTGTGAGCGCCGCCGGCCCCAATCCCCTCCTCTCCTGTCATGATGATGTATAGATGTAATTTTAGTTTTAGTTATACAAATGTTAGATGAATTTTAAAAATGTTACTTAGTTATATATACAAATGTTAGATGAATTTTCTGTTTTTATAGTTTTTTTATAGTTTTGGTGATAGAATGTAGTTTTTTTAGTAAGAACTAGTTTATTTTTAGTAAAACTAGTTTATTTTTAGTAAGAACTAGTTCATTTTTATTTATAGTAAGTGCTTATTAGTTGAACTAGTTGAATTAATAGAACTAGTTTATTTTTAGTAAAACTAGTTTATTTTTAGTAAGAACTAGTTCATTATTATTTACAGTAAGTGCTTATTGGTTGAACTACTTGAATTAATTAATAGAACTAGTTTATTCTTTTAGTTCAAGCAATTATTCCCACATCGACGTCGACGATGCCTATCCCGCATCCTCGTCATCGACTCAACGGAGGCCTGCTTGATCAGAGGGGTCATGTTCGGGACTGGGCTCCGCCGGGCTGGTATTGGGAGGTGCTTCCTTCCGGGGGCGCAACTTGGTGAGGAGCCAACCCGTTGTTGACCCGAAGCTTCTTTGGTGGCGGGCGCGCGGGCTAGTGACGGTGCGGAGGCTTGAGGACCCCGCGGAGGTTGTACATCACCGTGTCAGCGAGGAGGATGAGCACGTCCGTCGCTACATGTTTGCGTTGTAGGGCAGGTTCGACAATACATGGCAGATTCTTCAGGGATCTCACTGGAGCTATGATCCTGTGATGGTTCCTTCTCTTTGGGGTCCACCACCAGCGCCGATACACGTCGTTCGCTAGGGTTTTAGCTGTATTAATTAATTAGTGGTGCTATATGTATGATACTATTCGAGATGTAGTAGTGATAATATTCGACGATGTACGGACGCAAGAGATGATTTAGTTTTTCTTATTGAATGCTCAAAACTGGAGTCCAACCAAATCTTCATGTCAATATGAGTCCTATAATTAAGATATTTTGAAATGTTTTTGTTTGTATTTTCAACCATTGAAATTCGGCATGATTTGTGCTACAATATGTAGGAAATGTCTACGTCTGACAATGACGATAGGATCCCGGCGTGCGACTGGTGTGGCGATGACCGGGGCCAGTGCAAAAGGCCACACCTGGTAGACGATCGATGCTTCGATGTTAAGCTTGATGAGGCCTTCGATTTTGAGACGGTATGCAACACGACAAGTCTTGTTTGGTAATTAAGCATGACTTATGCCTTCTTTTCAATGTGTAATTTTCGTCTTTTACAATTCGACTAGCTTATCCCATGCCATGCAAGATGCTATGTCTTGGAGCATCTGGATTTCGAAGATCATGAAATTATGGAGACAAAGAAAATTCATCTCAGCACCCATCATGATTATGATTTTCTTGTAAAGCTATACAATTCGGAGAGCGTAACCCATTTTGGTTGGTCGAATTGGAGAGCACTGTGCAAGGCATATGATTTCAGGAGGGTATGTATGTCACCTTTGACATTGGTGATGATGACGATGTCATGTGGGTCCTTGTTGATACGCTTCCAGTTCTACCTCTATGTGAGTTTCTCAAACATATTTATTAAGTAATTTATATTGTTCATTTCAAAATAATTGACAGCTTATTTCCAGTAACAGCTTATTTCCATTCTTCAAGAAATGTACGGAAGATGGTAGACAGAACCCACTACACTGATGGTGCAGAATTAACTTGTCAGAAGAAAAATCATCTTGTCTCATTACTTTCTTATTTTGAGCGTTACAATACCTATTCTAAAACTCCTGCACATTATGGTCAACATGTGCCACTAGTGCACGTGTTGAACTACGGTAACATCCATGGAGATGTCATGGTAAGATTTGTGGCCGATCATCTTTTGCATAAATTCTTCTAAAACTAAACTACATTACTAACTACAAAGTTATTACTATGTTTTTCAACAGAAAATCCCTTCGGATTGTGTGCCTCATCTGATGTTTCAGAAAGGTCACCTCAATGTTATGAGCTTATTACCGTGCTCGTCAGGTCATCATCCTACACATAACTGTCCATACAGGATTTCTAAATCCAATGAAGACATGACAATCAAAGATTGGAAGAAATGTATGGTCAGTCGTAGGGAGCTACATGGAAGCGACATTGTGCGAAAGCCAAGAATTGGAGACAGGATAATCTGCATTCTCCATAATGGAGAGTCAGGGCCTATCTTGTTTTATGCTATTTCACCTTAGAGAGGGTGTACTTAATTAAGTCTGGCTACTTATGATCATGTGCTAAGAAGTTGTTAGATGACTATGATGATGATGATGATGATGATGATGAGTAGGACTTGTTATTATGACAACGAGTAGAAGTTGTGAGATGACGATGATACTGAGTACGACTTTTTTCTTATGACAACGATGATGATGATTTATTATTAATTATGATGATGCATTGTTATATGAGCATGCACGAAGATAAGAGAGGACACTTCTCTCTATTAGCTAGCTAACACAATATATGAAACTCCTAAATTAACCCTACAAAACCCCCAAACCCTCTCCCCCCTTTCAGAAAAAACAAAAACCCTAGCCCCATGAACTGCTGACGCGTGGAAGCCTATTTGTCCCGGTTGGTGCTACCAACTAGGACAAAAGGCCCCCCTGCTAGCGCAAGCCGCAATTGCCACGTGGAGGCCCATCTGTCCCGGTTGGTATAAGAACCGGGACTAATAGTCTATGGCATTTGTATCGACCGTTTAGTCCCGGTTCCCAACCGGGAAAAATGGCCCTTATGAACCGGGACAAATGACCCTTTTTGCACTAGTGTCAGTAGCCCGGATACCCGAGGACCCCTAAATCCATGACTCCCTCAACAGTGACAACCTTCTCCATCTTCGAAGGGGCATCAGCCCCCTCGCCCTGGCACGAAGGGCGCCAATCTATCAAGAGATGAAGACGCTCCCCCAAGAACAAAGGTGTGGACCCGGCTTGAAATGTATGCGGATAGTGTTGGATGGCCGCTTCCCGCGTCTGTGTCCGCGGACTGATCCCTGTTCGTGGACGGTTGCAGAAAGAAATTTGGAGGTTAGCGGTGGAGATGCCCTAAAAAACCCGGATGGAGGGAGTATGCATGGCTAAAATATTTATTTTTTAACTAGGTACAACTATACTTCTTTCCTTTGAATTTCCTAATGTCCACTCGAATAAGAACACAAACAATTTTCTGGCCAAATTACAATTAGTGCCACAAGACCAGGCAACTTCTATACCAGTGAAACTGCGTTCTACTTCTACTGCAAGACTAGTAAACTCTAGTGCAGTTGCGAGGCAGTTGGTCCACGGAGGCTGCTGCACCCTCTATCCTCTGTTCGAATGATTCACTGATCTCCGACGCCGGCGTCCCCTCCGGCGAAGAGCCAGCATTCATCTCCGAGCTGATGTGCACGCTCAGCGGGCTCGCCCCTCCCATGGCTTGTTCCTCCCCACCGGCCCTCGGCGTCAGGCTCGCGTCGCCGCCGGTCCATCTCGGCGTCCTGCCCGCGAAGTCGCTACCGTTCCTCACGGATTCGTCGTTCCACGTCTTGAAGGTGGGGGATTTGAGGTCCCTCTTGTCGTAGTGCTGCAGCCAGGCGCGCAGCCTCCGCACGGACACGCTCCCGGAGCCGGCCTCGGCCTTCGCCTTCGCCTCCGCCTCCGCCTCCCGGAGCTCATCACGCTCGCGGTACGCGAAGATGGCGACGTAAAGCAGCAGCATGAGGCTGGAGACGATGCCGGTGATGAGGAACAGCCCGCCGAAGCTCCGGAAGCTGAGGTTGGACGAGCCGCCGCCAATGTCGCCCAGCACGTCGCGGCACGTGCCGGGCTCGCCGAACCACGCCTTCTCAATCCGCGCCATCTGATCGCCCTCCGCCAGCCTCAGGATCTCCCGCGACACGTCCCCCACCATCGGCGACCCCCTCGGGAAGACGAACCCGAAGCCGTCGGTCTTGTAGATGGGCCCCACCTGCACGTACCCGTCGCAGTGCTGCGACAGGAACAGCTTGAGGTACGGGATCTCGTCGAACACCGCGTCCACGCCGCCGTTCGCCGAGCCCTTGGACAGCGCTTCGGCGTACTGCTCCTCGGAGCTGTACTTTTTCATCTTCCGCTCTTCGAAGCCCATTTTCTTGAGCATGGGCTCGATGAAGGTGCCCTCCTGGTACCCGATGTATTGGCCGCGCCTCTGGAGCTCCTTCACGTCCGTCACCGTCGGCCGGAGCTGCTGTACCGTCAACATCGACGTCAGGCTCGCCGTGTAGCTCGACGTAAGGATCAGCACCACGAACACCCATATGATCACCACCAACCTCGACAGGTTGCTCTCCAGCTTCTCCTCTGGAAATTAAGACATCAAGATTGCTTAAATTGGTGATTGATATTCTTCAAGAACTCTGTAGAACTGAGATGATGAGATGGTTAGTAAAGTGGCTTACTGTGTGCGAAGACGAGCGTTGAGAAGGCAAAGTAGAAGATGAGACCGAACTGCTGCGATGGCGTGCCCCGGAACTCCGGGTTGACGCGGTGCTCGATGACCCACACCACGAAGCCGGTGAAGCAGAAGAAGGCGAGGCTGGTGAGCCATAGGCTAGTGGTCAAGGGCTGCAGGAAGATCCACATGCTGGCGCTCGTGTCCGGCCGCGTCGCCACCACCATTGCCCACCCGGACTCCGTGAACGGCATGGTGAAGTCCGCCTCGTCCATCCTGCTCGCCGTGATCGTCACATCCCCCACCACAATGTCTGCCGCCCGGCCGCTCACCTGATCCACCAGCATCTCGTACGAGTCCGGGCTGTCGGGGAACGGCACGTACCGGTAGTTCACGGGGTAGGGCAGGCTCTTCATCACCGCCTCGAACACGTCGATGCAGTACCCGGTGACCTTCGGCGTCGTCGAGTTCTTCACCCAGACAACATCCACGAACTGCTTGAACCCGTTCTTCATCGGTACGGCGACATTGAGCACCCGTCCGTTCGGCGATTCGGTCCAGCCTCTCGGCTTGGACAGTGTCTCGCCCGGCCAGAGGATGTGTTTCAGTTGCCGCTCAACCTTGTCGCCGCCGACGTCCAGGTCCCGTGAGATGCCGGACTCCGGCGTCCAAAACCCCACGGTTCTGGCGCCGTTCCCGATGACGTTCACGACTTCGTACGCCGCCACCTGCAGCTGCCCGTCCACAAGATTGAACCTGCCAGCCATCCCGT
Source organism: Secale cereale (assembly GCA_902687465.1). Taxonomy (NCBI): domain Eukaryota; kingdom Viridiplantae; phylum Streptophyta; class Magnoliopsida; order Poales; family Poaceae; genus Secale; species Secale cereale. The sequence goes on along the minus strand of LR738714.1, from coordinate 640,291,752 downwards.
CGAACGTTGTGTTGAGCACCCCTCTGAGAAGCGCTGCTCCGGTGGCCGACACGCCGAGCCGGTCCAGGTCTGTAAGGGGCCTGCCACGCTGCGGTGTCCGAAATGCCGGGCCAGCGACACTGGCCGCCTCGGCTGCCGCGGCGATCGCCCACGCTGTGTCGTATGACCAGAGCCTCGTCACGGTCGGTTCATTGATCACGTAGTCGTCGGAGGCTGGGTTGTCTCGCCGGAACCTCGCCCTGAACCGCGCCGAGAAGTTCCTGACCTGGCTCGTGAACTCCACGTGGGGCCGGACGCTGACGACGCCCTGCAAGGCGTCGACGTCTTCGGGGCTGAGCGTATCCACGAAGCTGCCGACACAATCTGTGACGACCCAAGCGTAGCCTTTAGACATCATCCCGGCCTCCAACGCTCGTCGGAAGAGCTGCGTCGCCAGGTGATAATTGGCGTGCACGACAAACACGCGCGTCGGCATCGCCTTGAGGCGGTACAGCAGCGCGTCGAGGGCGTCGTCGTGCGCGCCGCTCGGCACGGCCACGCGTTCCACGATGGCCGCGCTGTCGACGCTCTGGAGCGCGTCGGCGAGCGCCGGGAGGATGCCGGTGCCGTAGGGAGAGTCCTCGTGAAGGACGACGGTCGCGCGCCAGCCGAAGCTTGCGAGGACGGCAGCAACGGGGGCTGCCTGCAACGAGTCGTTGGCGGCGGTGCGCACGAAGTAGGGCGTCTGCGCCGGGGAGAGGGACGGGGAGGTGGCGGAGTAGGAGAGCACGGGGACGTGGGCGCGGCTGCCGAGGTGGGCGATGAACTCCGCCTCCGCTGACGTCTTGGGCCCGATGATGGCCTGCACCTGCGCGTTATTGATCAGGTCCAACGCTGCAACAACAACAAAGAAACGGAGTTTTAGGCCCATGGAACTCTTTCGGCCCTTTAAAATTTGAACCCATTAGAAACTTTTAAGGAGCCCAAACTAGGAGAGAAAAATGGAACATTCTACAAGTGTGAACTAATGAACACCCATTATCTCAACAAAGGAAACATCATTATTTTTAAACATTGTTTTTTAGGGAACGAAGTAAACATTTTTTTTTGTGGGAGCAAAAGTAAACACTATAAGTGTGAATTAATGAACACCCGATTCTGTTCCCATGAAAGATCTATTAGAAGCTGATGAGCAGTCAATGTCATCAACCAAATTAACAAGACATCTACAGAACATGTACAGTGCGTGGTTCGTAAATTAATGAACATGTACAGTGCGTGGTTCGTAAATTAATGAACATCCGATTTTCCTGTCGTGCAAGATCTAGCCATTAGAAGCTGTCGAGTCACTTTCATGGTCCAAATTAACAAGCGGCCTAGCATCTTTCGGGAGACTTTGACAAGGAACTCGAAAGCGAGTTATCTCAGATAGACGACACATATGCTAGCTAGATACTCTCTTTAGTGTTGAAAACACTGTTATATTATGGGATGGAGGAAATATCTTGGACTGCATACATGACCCACGATGATGATGAAGAATGCATGACCGGCATGACAAGTGAGTACTACCTCCGTCCGGATTTATTGGTCTCATGTTAAACTGTGTCAAATTTTGACTATAAATCTAACTAATAAAATGGTCATGCATGTTATAAAAAATTATATCATTAAAAATTATGTTTAAATACAAATCCAATAATATAATTTTTGTTGACATGCAGTAACATTTTATCAGTTAATTTTTTTGTCAAAATTTTGCACAGATTATAAAGAGAGCCAATAAACGGACGGAGGTAGTACGTACTATAGCGTAGTACGAATTTTCAAGAGTAGTACACTAATTTTGGACTGGCCGTTCAACGTTGCTGACCCGACATGGGTGATGCACCAAAAATGCTAGACATACAAAGGTTTACAAGCATTTACACGCTCTTTCTATCTAACAACCAATCACAAACCTTCTCCCCCCTGATTTTAAGAGGGGTGGGCCGCCTCGCTCACCTATTGACCAATCAAGATTAACCCACCCTGTAAAAGCCTGTAAACGTTTGTACGTGTAGCATTGCTCGGTGATGCACGTACGTCCACATGGTGACCGTCACACCGATCGAGTTGAGACTTGGATCGATCCCATGCATCTAGGGGAGTGGTTGCGATGCTTTGCAGAACGGATATAGTAGGATTTGAGAGGCATCCATCTCTGTCCTTGTCGACTGTCTAGTGCCCAACCAATCAATCTAGCCACAACTACATGATACTACATGAGGTGGTAGTAGCTTGACCGACTCGCGCGCTAGCACGTGCATGCATGCATACGCGGTGAAGAAGCGGACCGCACCAGTCCAAGTGCCCAATGATCGACTCTAACAGATGTAGCGAATATCTGCACTTTGAGTTCACCACCCTGACAGAAGTAGCGAATATCTGCACTTTGAGTCCACCTGTCGCGGTTAAAAATGGCGGTTTATGCCATGTGGGATGGATTAGTTGGGATTCCAGCGCAGTTCGATGGAGATGTGGAAGTTGTTAATTTGGATCCCCGTGCGTCGTCGTCGCCCTTGTGTTGACGATCGAGGAGCTGGCTGGCTGGACAAAACGGCGACAGGGCCGGCCACGATGGATGTCCATGCAAGACGACAATTCTAAGGCTGGCGGCCCGGCAGCCGGCCGTGAGAGGCGCCGCCGTATCCCTGACGGCGGGAGCTGCACAGTCATGCGCGCGCAGCTAGCAACCCCGGCCCAGTGGGATTGACTAAGACAAAAGATAGTGCTAATCTCGAGACGAACGTGAATTAGAAGCTTAATTACAGCTAACAGTCATGGTGGCGCGGCGCCGAGGACGTCGTTCCCGGCGACGTTCGGGCCCTGGAATGGAGATCGACCCTGGTGGCCGAACGCGGCAGGGTGCGCCGCGCAGCCATGAGAGCTGGGGGTGGTCGCCGCCGGTGGTCGAGCGACTAAAAAGGCCAGGCCAGAGAGCTAATGTCGAAACGGCAAGCTTGCGTTTGCAAGTGCGATCGTAGACTCACTGTAGCGTACGTGCTCTTGCATAGATTCATGAAGCGAAAGACCATAATTAGAGAAGCAACTAGGGAGCGAGCTTACCGGCGGAAGCGGCGCCGACGACGTCCCCTTTGGAGTCCCCGAAATGGAGCTCCACCCGCGTGGCCGACCCCGGATGCGCCGCGTAGTAGTCCTCTACCGCCATCTGAATGCCCGTCCGCCGCCTCAGCGACACCGCCGACGACGCCTTGGTCGCCCAGTCCAGGATCACCCCGACGCGCACCGGCACCGGCGCCGGCACGCTCTGCGCCGTCGCCACCCGCAGCGGGTGCTGCCCGACGAGCGCGGCCACCACGAGCAGCAGCAGAGCGTACAAGGGGGAGGGGCCGACGAGGGAAGAAGGCGAGAGCGCGCGCACCATTGGGAAGAAGCTATGAGCTCGATGCGTGAAGGATCAGTACCCTCCAGCGGCGCCGGCCGCGGTCGCTTTATAGGCGACGTGGATGGACGGCGATGGAGGTGGAACCTCGCGCGGTCGATTTGGTTTTGCGGTGGCGTACGGCGACGTTGCTCTTGAAAACCACTCGACTCTTGACTTTGACTTGTAAGCGTGAGGTGGGCCACGTACGTGTACGATCGACAGCTACGTGGCTGCCCAGGAACCGGTCAAGGAATACTTACGTCGGGCGTATATATTATACAAGTAGAGGTCGACGAGGAGTAGAAAGTAAACCATGGTGAAAAAAACAGAGTGAAAAGCTCAGAGCTCTCGTCTTCTTTTAATCCCACACTTTTGATCTAGCAACTCTGGAGCTTAATTATCTGCTGGTCGATTGACTCTGCTCGTCCTGTGCGTGGATTTTTTTACCAGCTTCAAAGAGGAATCATGTTCTTCGCTGTTGAAAAATATGTACCACAGTGATTATTTATTAACATAAAATGGGATGACCGCGGGGTGCATCTACGTAGTGTGTACACCGGACGTGGGGCGAGCACCGACCATGGCCACGACTTTGCTGGGGTGCATTCGTTCCTGCCCCGTACAAGACGTTTGTCGAGTTGCACAGGGTCAAATTTTAAGAGCAGCTGCTATAGAGAATCTTCTGTAGTATTTTACATATGGTTTGCTTTGTCAAGCCCTGGATTTGGATGGTAGCAGGTGGTTCTGTTAATTGGCCCGTCTTGTTGGATAATTAACAGTACAATATACCATGAAAGTACCTACCTCCAGGAGACAAGATATATATAGATTACCCTAAATATGAGAAATATAGGCCACTTGCTAGCTTGCTTCACGTCACTTGTTAAGCTGGTGTACGCATTCTATACTCGATCGACGAACGACATGCGAAATTTCCCAGAGCATTCCAGCATCTACACGACTATACCCAAGAATGTCACCTGCAGAAAAAGAATATAAAAAACACACCGATGTCAAACCTCGTCCCATAATTTCCAAATTTGATCCTGACCTGACCTACTACTCGCTTATTCAGGAAGTCCACCGGTTGCATGAAAGAGATGTGCAAGGTTCAAAGTGTGCCTGCCTATCATGCGTCTGTCGACCTTTTTTGGAGAAAAAAGTGCAGAAGTTTTCCTAACGCCCCAGCTCAAGCGTCATAGACGACGACGCTACAAGTAGAAAATACACTCATGTATGTATTTATTGATTGATGGGTGGAGCAAAGATAGAGACTTTTAAAATTTGCAAAGTCAACTTGGAGAAGATATACGTATAGTGTATAGTCGATCCTATGCTGTGACATGTCGCTCAATGCGCTCAAGATCGTGAAACTTATCAGATGAAAGTTAGTAGATAATCCGATCGGCTGGTAGAGCCTCCGTGGAAGTGAATCAGCCAAAGTTGGCCGGTGACCCGTCACTGGCGCAGTGTACTACGCAACAGGCCAATGCCGCGAAAATTTGGTGAAAACGAAAGAGGCCAAGGGGCAAAATAGCCCCGTACGTGCTGCTTATTCGGAGCTGCAGGAGCATGCAAGCGACGTCCATTTCTTCGTTCAACGTTCTCGATTTTTAATTTTAATTACAAGAGAAATATAGTGATTCAGTGGTAGACGGCATACATTCTCCTGGCCACAGGGCTCCGTGCCGAAATTTCGATAGAGTTTCCTTCTGATCAGTGATCAGCGTGCGTGCCGCCAATTAACATCACCGAAAGATCTTTGTGGATTTCGCATCGCGTACGAAAATTCTCCGCCTTTGAAGTCCGAATCTAGCACGGTACTCACTGTCTGTCTCTCTTTCCCTGACTGACCTGAGAGCAACTACAGCGAGGTCACACAAACGAACGTCGATTTTATCCACATTTTGTTTATTTAGGTCGCCTGCCCGCCATCCGTGTCCGTTTTTTTGATTTGGGTCGGCAGATGTGCCCAGCAAGAGCAGACGCATTTTTCGACATGTCCGTGCCGGCATTCAGTCGAACATCTGATGGTCGAGTCTCCAAGAATTGCCCCGCGCCCACCCATGCTCCCCCTCCCGGGCTATTGCGCCCACCTGACCGCCCAAGCTCCCGTGCTACTGTGCTCGTGCGCCCGCATCCACGCGCTTCGCCCCGCGCCCTCAAGCCCCCGTGCTCACGTGCCCGCCCCGCCCGCGTCCCTGTCGAGTCGACCTTCGAGCTCCATGTTAACTCTGAGGCCGCCGCGTAGATGGCTCTAGGTAAACTGGCACCGGGATCTCGCCGGCGAGGAGGGGAAGGAAAAATGAGTCACGAGCTCTCCGGCCACTGAACCCCTTCCGGTGCGCGGCCGGCGGGCTCTGCTGCTCCTGACCGAAAGCAGCAGACGGCGGTTGCTGCTCTGTGGTGGCTAGGACCGTGGCTTCTGCATAGATGTGCGTGCTGAGGTACACAACGCCGAAGAGCAACGGGCCGGCCGTCGCGCGCTACGCCTGTTTGATGGCGGCGCAGTGACGAGGTTACAGACCTAGGGTAGGGTCACAGGCCCGACCAAGGTACCCCACCCAAGGTCACTACCCTAGAAGATCAAAAGACAAAACTTATGATGACAAAGACAGTCGACTGAGACGGCTCAAGAGGACATCCCACTCGACTGGACATCACCTACAAGACGACTCAACTCCACTCGACCAATCCAAGGCACTCGACCCCCGAAGGTCAAGGATCCATTAGGACAATAACGGCCTGGTATTTACTCGCTGTAGTAAATGCCTTAATTACTCTTTACTGTAGGCGTTATCAGTAACGCCTGCCTTAATGTACATCGAACCCTTGGTAACGTGGAGCATTGTTGGGGTCCTGGCGCATTATATAAGCCACCCCCCTCCTCCGGTACAAGGGTTCGCATCTTTGTAACTCACATATACACATACCAGTCGACCGTCTCCGGGCACCGAGACGTAGGGCTGTTACTTCCTCCGAGAAGGGCCTGAACTCATAAACACCTTGTGTACAACTCCACCATAGTTAGGGCCTTGCCTCCCCATTCGTATCCCCTACTCGTACTGTCAGACTTAGAACCACGACAGTTGGCGCCCACCGTGGGGCAAGGCGTCTTAGCGACATCTGGTGAGGTTGCAACTTCTTCTCCGACATCCTTCATCATGGTGTCAGGCGATGGTTTAGCGTTGGGCCGCGAGATCCGGCTCGACGCGCTCTTTTTCATCGCCGACGACTCCGCGTGGCTCTAGGAGGCCCCTCTTGACGTCGAGGCTCTGCCCACCCGGGGGGCTGCGCACTTCCGCGCCAGCGCCTGCGGCGTCCTCCTTCGGCAGCCGTCGACTCAATATTCATCGATCCCTACATTATCCCCCATCCCCGCCGGACGCCGCCACAAGCGATCCGGTCGCTCACGGCTCCAGCGGTGGGTGAAACACGCGGTGGCCCATCAAGCGGCCACCCCTCAAGTCGCGGCCATTGAGCCCGACGGTTACCTCTACGGGCCGGCCGATCAGTCAACCGAGCTCGTGGATTCTGTTTCCGAGTGCGGGAGCAGCGATCCCGCATCGGAAATCCTCATGGTCGATTCGCGCCGCAGCCCGCCGGGTTTTCCTCGCGGTGCAGACGGCGGCAGCGGCGGCGGCAGATCACACGACAACGACGGTTACATTCCTCAACCCCTCACCTCCGAGCAAATGGCTGAGCTTTGTCGCCGCAACGAAGATGCACTCTTCACTCCCATCGTGGGGGATTCTTCGGAGGCTCTGGCCCTCGAAGCCACACGCTTGGCCACCGTGGCCGAGCGCACGCGCTTGGAAAATATCCAACGCGCACTCGACGAACGGGCCCGCCGACTGGTCTCCGAGTCCAGTCGACGACCGCGGCAATCGCGCCAGCGCGAGACTCAGGTGTTCCGCACGCCAGTTCAGAACCTCGAAGCCGCGGCTCGCATCGCGGAGTCGATTAAACCCTCTCAGTCGGAGGCTGGGAGAGGCCTTTAGCAGATCCGAGCTTTGCTCCGAACGGTTGAAGAGCAAAACGTGGCTGTTTCTCAGTCGCGCAACAGGATTCACAGCAGATCGGTGGCTGCAGACACCGTATGGTCGGCCCACAGTCCAAGATCGCCCCTGAGGCGTGAGGAACGTGGCCCGCGGCAAGACCGGCATCTGGGTCGGAATGACGAGCAACACGACCGTCGACACGGACATCACGACCGCCGTCGAGCGCCTACGCCTCCTCCGGGAAGCGGATCGTACTCGCCCCAGCGGCACAAGGGCAGGCGCCTGCTAGACGATGAGCGGAGGATTCCCCCAGATCCTTGGAGGCCGGGTTTCGATGCAAGGTCTATCCTTGTGCAGGGACGGGTCGACCGGAACAGGGCATTCAGAGAAGAGCAAGGCAGAGATCAACCGAGTGGCAGCCGAGCACCTGTCTCTGGACCCGAGTGTTTCTGTAGTGCTATCAGAGCCGCAGAGATCCCCCCGAACTTTAGGTTAGCGATGGGGGTAAGCAAGTTCACCGGTGAGTCGAAACCAGACACCTGGCTAGAAGACTACCGAGTGGCTGTACAGATCGGAGGCGGCAACGATGACGTGGCCATGAAGCACCTTCCTCGGATGCTGGGCGGTTCTACTCGGGCGTGGCTCAATCAGTTGGCCCCCGGGAGTATTTATAGTTGGGAAGAGCTGGCGCGAGTGTTCATTCGGACCTTCGAAGGCACCTGCAAGCGGCCTGCTGGACTCGCAGAGCTTCAGCACTGCGCACAGAAGTCGAATGAAACTTTGAGAGATTACATCCAGCGATGGACCACCTTGCATCATGATACGTCCAAAACGTATCTATAATTGCTGCTTGCTCCATGCCTCTTTTGGGTGATATTGCTATGATATTTATACACTTCCATACACTTTTGATCATATTTGGACTAACCTATTAACTCAGTGCACCCCAGTGCCAGTTTCTGTTTTCTGCTGTTTTTGTATTTCAGGTTTTCCCATTACGAAAACTGCCAGAAAAATCCCGGAAAAATTATATAAAAAATCAGCGTTCCAGAAGCTTCCCGGCAGCCAAAGTAGAGCCAGAGGGGGGCCACCAGGGCTCCAGGCGCCCTGGTGGCGCGGCCCCCCTCCTGGCCGCGCCGGGGGGCACCTGGGCCCCCCAGGCCTCCGCTGATGCCCCCCTTTGGCATATATTTATATCGCGTCCCGAAACCCTCGAGACGGAAACCCTTTTTCGCGATCTCATCTCTGTTCCGCCGCCGCGGCGCTTGCAAGATCGGGAGCACCAGGAGAACTCTTCCCGGCACCCTGCCGGAGGGGAGGATCACCACCGGGAGCCTCTCCACCACCATGGACGCCTCCCGGATGAGTTGTGAGTAGTCTCCCTTGGACCATGGGTCCATGACCAGTACTATGTGGTGTTCTCCTCCCCTTCTTGTGCTTCACTAATTAGACCTCGTGAGCTGCCCTACATGATCGAGGCACATATGTAATCCTTATGCTGTTGCTATGATGAGTTTGCTGGGATCCGATGGATTGTGAGATTATGTTCAGATTATGTTTGAGTAATATATTTGATTTACCTGTTTTATATTTATGTTCGTAAGTAATTCTTGCATGTTCTCCGTTGCTATTTATTGCTTTGGCCAAGTAGTAGATAGTGACTCCAAGAGGGAACGTTATGCTTGATTGTGGGTTCATGCCCCTCGATGACTAGATTGAGTGACAGAAACATGAGTCTAGGGGATGTGGTGTTGCCACAAGGGGGAAAACAACGGTGCTTGTGCCCGCGGGTGCAAGGATTGTTTACTTTACGCAAAGTTCTTTTAATGCAGTTATCTGTTGCTTTGAGTTTACACTATGGGTGGGACTCGCAACTTAATACCATCGAGATGTTCTGGATAGATATCTCAAGGTGGATGATTAGTAGTAGATGCAGATGGATTTCGGTCTACTTGCCTTGGCGTACCGCCCATGCTTTGAACCTCTACCTTTCTTGCAACATAGTTAGCATTGGTTTGCGCACATAATTCTGTCAATTGCCCAGCTGTAATTCATTTACCTCACATAGCTGTTTTATCGTCTTTTGGGAGAGAGACATCACTAGTGAACATCATGGGACCCTGGTCCATATTACCATCACTGATCACATTCGCTATTTACTTTCCGCTTTTACTTACTATTTGCAGCAATACCTATCGCTATTATCACTTGCGTTTGATCCTTTGTAAACGACAAGGCTGGAGGGATTGACAACCTCTCTGTACTCGTTGGGAGCAAAGTTATTTGTATCTGTGTGCAGGTCCACGTTGATTGCTAATATCTGGCGCCGTTAGCAGTTGACACCTTCTTGTTGAAACTAGGAGTCTCAGGGGAAATCGATCCTTGGTATCTTTGCCAAGGGAAAACTACCGCTACACTGCATCTCAAACCTTCCACTTGGGGTAACCAACGAGGGGAGAGAAGCCATCAAGCAAAGTTTTCTGGCGCCGTTGTCGGGGACTCCACTCTTCAAGATAGGGGAGTTGCACGCTATCTTTTACCTTTGCTTTTTAGTCTTGTTAGTTTACCTTTCAGTTTTGCTTTAGTATCCTTTATCGAAAACCACAAAAAAAATATTAATTATTTGCTAGTCGTCCTTTCTGTTTAGTCAAGCATGTTAGGATTTGATGCTTTGAGGGAATCAGAAGTTTTAGATTTCCATCAAAAGAATGGAGAAAATATAAAGAAGGCATGGGACAGAATTTCTGATGCACATAGGAGAATTATGCCTTGGATACCTATAAAAATTGTGCTTAGAAATTTTTACCATGGTCTTTTTAAATGGTGTAAACACTCCCTTGATATTATAGCTGAGGGAGATTTCCTAGAGTGTGATGAAGCTAGAGCTCTTGAAATTATACATGGTCTATCTAGTAACTTTGTTTATGATCATAACTTTGATACTGTCATAGATAGACTTGCTACTATTGAGAAGAGAATGGATGCTCTAGACTTAATGAAGGTAGAGAAACCCAAACCCAATAAGAGAGATATTTTGGAAATAGACAATGATTGGGAGCCTTTTGTTAGGATTAGCATCTCTAATCAAGACTTCCTTGCTTATTGTGATATTGGATCTATGGTTTCTACTATGCCAAAAATTATTCATGATTCTTTAAAATTTGACATGGATAGATTATCATCTTATCATGAACACACTAATGGAGATATTTCTGAAATCCAGAGAAGAATAAAAGACGTGCCAGTTAAATTCCTTAAAGGGATTGCAATGATTGATTTCTTCATCATGGAGCCAAACTGTAATCCCCAGGATGGGACTATATCTCCTACGTGTCGAGGCACGACTTAGAGACATAACCCCATGCTGGAATGATCGCAAGTCTGGTATCTTTGCACAACTCATGTAAAAGATGGGGATGGAAAACATAAAATAGTTGGCTTACACTCGCCACGTCACACAAATACAATACATGTCCAAATCATCATTCAATAAAACATCACAGCCCTCTAAGGGTAAAATCCAAATGTCAAGATACCAAACATAATTTAAATCCACAGGTCGGATCGAATCCTAGTAGAAGTCTCCACTACTGATCATCAGGATAACGAACATAGTAACGACTACGCTCCTCGTCGTACTCCCAGTCTAGCTCGGTGCCATCACCTGGATAGCTCACCATCGGACCTGCATCTGGTGTGGTGAAGTAACTGTGAGCCACAGAGGACTCAGCAATCCCGTTCCCGGGTAACAAGACTATTTAAGCCTTGGGTGAGGATAAGGCTGAAGAAAAGAGTAAGAGTCTGCAGCAGCAACTAGCACTAGCTTACATGAGAGAGTGCGAGAAGAGAAGTGCCTCAGACGAGAGATGATCACGAAGTGATCCTAGCTAAAGCTCAACAAACATAACCCCACCGTGTTCAACACCCGAATCCCTATTCGGAAATTGACAGTCACGGTACACACGCTGGTAGTGTATTGGAACATTGTGTCAAGTTATCTACAACCGGATATTAACAAGCTCCCATCTGCCACATAACCGCGGGCACGGCTTTCGAAAGTTCATAACCCTGCAGGGGTGTTCCAACTTGGCCCATGACAAGCCCAAGATCCGCGGAGTCGCAACTCCAAAGTGGGAAGACCCGAGTATTCTCGGAATCCCGTGCTCAAGATACTCCGAACTAAGGTAAGGCTAATCCAGCAAATCCTCCCGGCGTGCCGACACCCTGATAGTAGCCGCGCGTATCTCGTCTCAGGCCACGACCGGATGGGTGATCCCACAGGTTTTTACCAAACCTTGAGTTCCCTCGAGGTGGCCCCGCGTAACCCCCAGTTTGGACCAACACTCATGTGGAGCACTGGCCTGGGTTGTTGATTAAGAAAGAGGGTTAATTACTCCCTATGCAAGTTATTTAGTTATTAGGCAAATAGTACCAATGTTGGGACTTGCTGGAAAAGACTTAGCACTTAGCGGTTTATCGAGGGGGTCCCATAAACCCCAACCGTGTGAGGAACGCATAATCAAGGAACATAACACCGGTTTAAACGGTTCCTATGCGGCATGAGTGGAACAAATCACCAAGCAAAAGGCTTAGCCTTCCACCCATTGCCAATATATAGATGATTTCATTTTTAAGCATTTATATAGTGTGATATAACCCAACAAAACTTCAACATGAAGCAAGCATCTTCAACTTCACCTGCAACTAGCAACGCTATAAGAGGGGCTGAGCGAAGCGTACTTAGCCAAGCAACGGTTTGCATAGGTAGGGTGGTTAGACATGGACATGGTTACAAGTAGGAAGCTGACATGAAAGACATGGGCATCGAGGCAAAACTATAGATCGTGACTTCTAGCAATAGGCAAAAATAGTAATGGTATCCGGGTTCGGTCATCTTGCCTGAAAAGTTGACGTTCGGATCGTAAGAAGGGTCCTCGTGCTCAACCTCATTGGTAACCTCGTGCTCGTACTCGTACTCGGTCTCAGCTTCCGGCTCTAAACAATACAATCACACAAGGCACGAATCAACAAGATGCAATACGCACACAAAATGATGGATGCATGATGGATGCACTAAGAGAGCACACGGAGCACGGAAAATAGCACTCAAGCAAAACACTTCAAAACATGACAACAATAGGATATTATGAATCTACACGGAAAATCAATCAAGTTTCATATAAGACTCGCTCAAAACGGAGCTACGGGCTAAAAGTTATGCCCGAAACAAGAAACATGCACAAGCTGTAAATTACAGCCACATAGCAACTTCGGAGCACTAGATAAATAAGCTTCAGCACTCAAACATCATGGCAAAGAGCATGAACATAAACTAGAAATGTCCTACAGAAAATAAGTCCAAAGGTGCACCCCCAAAGGAGCCACGGATCAATAGCAACAAGCTTGGACATATTGAACTTGACAACAAAATCCTGACAGCAGTAATTTATTGAAACTTTGGAGCAAAAGATAAATATACTACAGCCACTCAAATAAGCATGTGAGAGCATGAATGGATATCCAACAATATATACTACAAGGAACCATCAAGAGTCACTCCAAAACTATCATGGATTGTCCTAGAACAGCAAGCAAACATGGCATCTGAGAATTACAGATTCCAGACTTAGTGAAATTTCACTAAGTGTTAAAACATCAGTTTCATCATGGCATCTTTGAGAGCAAGTTTAAGTCACCTCAAAACTGAACATGGCAAGTGGTAAGCACCACATCAAAGTACACATGATGGTGATTCCGAAACACCTAAGCATGCATCATGGAGATAAACACAACGATAGCAATGAGCTCAACAAGATGGCATTTCATAACAAGTCTAACAACATCACAGCCACATAGCACTTTGCAATGAAGATAAACATGGCAAGATTAAATCTATCATGCAACTTAACACAAACAACATGTAGAGCATGGCAAGACGAACACGTGGACATGTCATTTGCATCATTCGGATAAACGAGCTAAAAGATATCACTATGCAAAGATGGCATAAAAACAACACAAACAGCAGTTTATATCGGGATGCACTCTTGCAACAGAAAAATAAGCATCTAAATGATTTCAAACATGCATGGCACAATGGAATGAAACGTAGTGCTAGTCACCACGAACGTCTGGACATATCATTTGCGCAAAACGGAGCAACACACAAAAAGTTATCACAGTTCTAATATTGCATCAGACAGATAAAACATCAGGGACTTAGAAGGATTTGGGGAGTCAACCTCAGATCTGGAGATAATGGGCTCGGGGAGTGGATCGGGCCGGGGCGGCTGGATCGGGCCCTGCGGAGGAGAGGCGTCGCGGGCCGAGGCCGAAGGGAGGCGGCCCGCGCGGAGGAAGGCCCGACTGGCCTGGGGCGATGCAGCGGCCTGGAGGGATGGCGGTCTGGGCTGGGGAGGAGCGGCCCAGGAGAAGCGCTTGCGGGCGCTGGCCCGCCTGGCAGATCGGCGCTGAGACAAGGCGCTGGGCCTGGAGCGATGGCGAAGGTGGGGCCCAGGAGGCGAGGAGCTAGCGCGGGGCGGCAGGGAGACCGGGCTTCGGGAGGATGGCGATGGCCCAGCTGTCTAGCGGGCGAAGGAGGCGGCCCAGGCGAAGGGAACTGCGCCCGCGGGGCTCCGGGCGCTGGCGGCGCCTAACGGGCCTCGGATCGAAGCTCCAGATCTGGTAGGGTCGCCCGCAGCCTGGTTCGATTGGATCGGAACGATCGAGGCGCTGGATCCTTGATCCCGCGAGCTGGCGGCGGCGAAGCTCGATGCTGGCGGCGGGGCTCTGCGGTGGAGGTGGCGCTTGCGCCCTGGCCGGTCGGCGAGGCGGCGGGGTGGCCAGCCCGGCGGCGAGGAGACCAGAGAGGCGGCCGGTGAGGTGAGGTTGGTGGATTCCGGCGAGGTGGTGGAGCTCCGGCGAACTTTGGCGAAGCTCCGGTGAGATTCCGGCGAGGTGGCTGGAGGTGGAAGAGAAGTGGCTAGGGGAGCTAGGGTTTCCTTGATTTGGGGCAAAAATTGGGGAAGTGGACAAATATATAGGCACAAGGAGCTAGGGTTGCCCAAATGGAGTGCGGTTTTTGGCCACACGATCAGGATTGGATGGCCTAGATGATAGAAGTGGCTAGGAGAGGTTGGTGGGCTGTTGGAGGGGGTGTCTTGGGCCTCAAAGTGGAGGCACTTTGAGCCCATGAGAATAACTGTTGGGGTAGCAAACGGACTCGAAACGCGACGAGATTTGACAGGCGGGTTACACACACCAAAACAACAACACACGACAAGTCTCACGCCAAACGGGTAACGTTACACGGCCAAACACCAAAGTAGGCCTACGAGATGCCACAGACACGTGAGGGAGCTCTGGAACGCGAAACGGACAACGGAAGGAACGCGTGGAACCGGATGCAAACGACAACACAAATGCAATGCGATGCACATGACTATATGATATGAATGAATGCCACACACGCACACAACAAAACGACGAAACCCGAAAGACAAAGAACCCGGAATGGAATAGATGAGCCAGAGATATATTATATGCCCAAAAGGGAAAGTATTACATCCGGGGCATTACAAACTCTCCTCTACTACAAAAAGATCTCGTCCCGAGATCTAGGACTAGAAAAAGGAAGGGTACTCGGAACGAAGATGATCTTCTCGTTCCCACGTAGCTTCTCGATCGGTGTGATGTGACCACTTGACTTTCAAGAATTTGATGGACTTGTTGCGGGTCTTGCGTTTGGTTTCTTCGAGAATAGCAACGGGATGCTCTCGGTAGGACAAATCTTGTTGAAGATCAATCTCTTCAAACGGAATCATGCGTTCAGGTGCCTTGAAGCATTTGCGGAGTTGAGACACATGGAACACATCATGAACATTGGCGAAGTTGGAAGGGAGCTCAAGTTGATAGGCTAGGTCGCCTCTTTTGCCAAGGATCTTGAAAGGCCCGACGTATCTAGGAGCAAGCTTTCCTTTGATACCGAATCTTTGGGTGCCTTTCATCAGAGAAACACAGAGATAGACATGATCACCAATGTTGAAAGCCAAATCACGATGCTTGCCGTCATAGTAGCTCTTCTGACGAGACTGAGCGGCCTTGAGATTCTCACGTATGACTTTGCACATTTCTTCGGCTTCTGAGATCAAGTCATTGCCAAGAAGTTGACGTTCTCCTGTTTCAGACCAGTTGAGAGGGGTACGGCACTTTCTGCCATAGAGGATTTCAAACGGAGCTTTGCACGCACTTGCTTGAAAGCTATTGTTGTAAGAGAACTCGGCAAATGGAAGGCAGTCTTCCCATTTCATGCCAAAAGAGATGACACAGGCTCTGAGCATGTCTTCTAGAATATGATTCACTCGCTCGACTTGACCACTAGTCTGAGGGTGAAAAGCAGTGCTGAACCTGATCTTAGTGCCCATGGCGGACTGAAAAGAGTCCCAGAACTTTGAAGTGAACAAACTTCCACGGTCTGAGGAGATGACTTGAGGAATGCCATGTAAAGACACAATTCTGGAAGTATACAACTCTGCCAATTGAGCTGCATTGATTGATTCTTTGACTGGAAGGAAGTGAGCGACTTTGGTAAGCTTGTCAATCACCACGAAGATAGAATCATTCCCTTTCTTGGACTTAGGAAAGCCAGTTACGAAATCCATTTCAATGTGGTCGAATTTCCACTCGGGAATAGGAAGAGGTTGGAGAAGACCGGCTGGACGTTGATGTTCTGCTTTCACTCTTCTGCAAACATCACATTCATTCACGAATTGGGCAATTTCCCTTTTCATGCGTGTCCACCAGTAAGATTGCTTGAGATCTTGGTACATCTTGGAACTGCCAGGATGAATGGAAAGGATAGAATCATGTGCTTCTTCCATTATGAGCTTCCTGAGATCACCTTTGTGAACAACGAGTCTGTCCTCGAAGAACAAGGTATCTCTCTCATCAACACGATAGCACTTGTATTTAGGAGTGCCCTTTGCAATACCATGTTTGACCTTCTGCACCATGGCATCACTGAGTTGGGCCTCACGGACCTGACCTTCCAAGGTAGGAGCAATTTGAAGATTTGCTAGAAAACCCTTTGGAACAACTTGGAGGTTGAGTTTCCTGAATGCTTCACAAAGCTCAGGCTGGAACGGCTTGATAAGAAGGCTATTGCAATATGCCTTTCTGCTCAAAGCATCTGCAATCACATTCGCCTTGCCAGGAGTGTATTCAATGCTGGGATCATACTCTTGGATCATTTCAACCCAATGGGTCTGGCGGAGGTTCAGATTCGGCTGTGTGAAGATGTACTTCAAGCTCTTGTGATCGGTGAAGATGTCGACTTTTCTGCCCAACAACAGATGTCTCCACGTAATCAAAGCATGTACCACAGCTGCTAGCTCGAGATCATGTGTGGGATAGTTCTTCTCACTTGGCTTCAGCTGACGAGAAGTGTATGCCACAATTCTCTTATCTTGCATAAGCACACCACCAAGGCCTTGAAGAGAAGCATCACAGAATACTTCATAGGGCTTGGACTCATCTGGATGAGTAAGAACTGGAGCAGAGACGAGCTTTTCTTTGAGAGTTCTGAATGCCACTTCACACTCTGGAGACCAAAAGTATTTGACATTCTTCTGAAGCAAGTTGGAAAGAGGCTTGGCAATCTTGGAGAAGTTCTCAACGAACCTTCTGCAATAGCTGGCAAGATCCAGAAAACTTCGGAGTTGCTTGACGTTCTGAGGAGCTTCCCAGTTGACAATTGCTTCAACTTTCTCGGGGTTCACCGCAATACCGTCAGCTGAGATGATATGGCCCAGGTACAAAACCTTATCGAGCCAAAATTCGCACTTGGAGAACTTGGCATAGAACTTATGCTCACGGAGTCGATCAAGAACCAGACGTAAGTGATTTTCGTGATCTTCTTCATTCTTGGAAAACACCAGAATATCATCCAGATACACAAGCACAAACTCGCCGGTGTAGGGGTTGAAGATGTAGTGCATCATTCTCGAGAAGGTAGGAGGAGCATTAGCGAGACCAAAGGACATGACCGTATACTCGTATGAGCCGTAGCTCGTTCTGAGAGCAGTCTTGGGAATGTCTTGCTCGCGAATGCGAATTTGGTGATAGCCCATTCGGAGATCGAGCTTAGAGAACACTTTAGCTCCTTTGAGCTGCTCGAAGAGTTCGTTGATGTTGGGGAGCGGATACTTGTTCTTTATTTTGTTCTTGTTCAATGGCCGGTAATCGACGCTGAGACGCTCCGTGCCATCTTTCTTCTTGAAAAATAAGACACCACAGCCCCAAGGAGACGTACTAGGCCTGATGAGACCCATACGCTCCTGTTCATCAAGCTGCTTCTTCAATTCCTTCAATTCTTTAGGAGAGAGCTTGTACGGACACCGGCATGATGGCTCAGTACCCGGCTCGAGTTCAATGACGAATTCCACCTGACGGTGCGGAGGCATGCCTGGAAGTTCTTCAGGAAAGACGTCTTGGTATTCGTTAACCACCGGAATTTGAGATATGGCATTAATCTCGCCCTTATCATTGAGAGAGAAAAGCCTGATAGTGTTATCCCTGGAGGCGAAGATAATCACATCTTCATCAGGATGAGTCATCTTGACTTCCTTCTGTGCACAATCAATGTGAGCATCATGCTGAGAAAGCCAGTCCATCCCGAGGATGAGGTCAATGTCGGAATTACCAAGAACCACCGGAGAAGCCAAAAATCGATAATCACCCATGCGAATAGAAACATCCGAAGCATATATACGAGAATGCATCAATCTACCCGGAGAAACAACTGGTAACTCCCTTGGCAAACTTTTGATGTCAACATTGTACTTGGATGCAAATGGTTGAGACATGAAAGAGCATGAAGCACCCGAATCAAACAAAACATTAGCAGGGATAGAGTTAACTGGAAGGTTACCCAAAATGACATCAGAAGAATTCTCCGCTTGCGCTGCATTCATCAGATTCACCCTTGCAGACTTTGGATTATGCTTGACAATAGCTGTGCTCACAGGTGGAGGAGGTGGAAGACGCTTCGGGTTTGGACATCTGTTGGCATAGTGACCTTTCTGAGTGCACTTGTTGCAAGTCACTTCTGAGAGAGGACGGAAATGAGAACCACTTGACTTGGAACCTTGAGACTGAAACTGGTTCTTCGACTGGTTGCTCGGGTTGGGTGGGTGGGAGAAACCACGTCCACTAGAGTTCTTGTTGCTGTTGGAGTTATTGTAAGGAGCTCGAATCACTGGAGGAGGAGGAAGCCAAAATTTCTGCTGCTTTGCGACGACTTGAGAAGACGAGGAGGAGTGAACGGCATCTCGAATCCTCTTTTTGGAAGCCTCCATCTTAAGCTGAGCTGCCTCTTGTTTCAAAGCCATGTTGTAGAATTTGTCGAATTCATCGGGCTCGAACAATGTGAGAGCAAGTTGAAGTTCATCTTTCAGGCCTCCGCGGAACTGATAGATTTTTCTCTTGGCATCAGGAATGTCTTGCTTAGCATAGCAGGCGAGGTTTTGGAACTTGACATTATACTGATAGACTGTCATAGAGCCTTGCTTGAGGTTGCGGAATTGCTCACGCATACCCTCGATGACACTTGTTGGAATATGGTGAGAGCGAAAGTCCTTGCAGAAATCCTCCCAAGAGAACACACGACCTGGTCTGGAGTCTTTGTACTGCTGCCACCAGTCAGCTGCTTGGTCTTTGAGTTGGAAGGCTGCAAACTTCACATAGTCATCTTCTCTTACGTTACTGCACTCATAATGCTTCTTTATATCGGTTAACCAATCTTCAACATCAAGAGGGTCGACACAGTAACTGAAAGCTTTTGGATTATTGGCCAAGAATTGGTTGAGAGTAGCATGGTGCTGCTGGTTGAAGAAGTTGCCTTGATTCCCTGGAACACCCTGATTAACTTGATTAGCTTGCATCTGCTGCATCATCTGCATCAACATCTGGGTGTTCTGAGTTGTAGTCTGCATAATCGCTCTCCAAGCCCCAGACGGAGGAGGAGGGGAAGGAGGACGATCTGGGACCTCTTCACCCTCTGGGTTAGCATTGGGAACTCGTTTTGGAGCCATCCTGAAAGAGATGACCATGAATCAGCAATTGATTGACAGAAGGTATAAGCTGAATCAATGGAATGAATTGCAACAAGTCTTCACAATAATCATTCGAACAATAGGAACGAATGAAATCATTCGAACAAGAGGAACGAATGAAATTCTCAGTTTAATGATAACAACAATCTTCACGAGAAGCCACATAGGGGACAAAAGGTAAAATAAGAAAAACAACAAGGTACGGATGGAAACAAACACAAGATAGGAGCTTCGTTCTAACATCTTTGTGCTGTAAGCTCATGAACGCGTTACGAAAGGGTTTTGCAATCCCCGGATCAGCATAGCCAAGGACCCTTTAAGATGCAACTCCCGATCGGAACATCGGTCATAATACCACTTCACTCAATGTAGAACCCCAAACTCGCTAACCTGCATTCGTTGGAAGAATGCCTACGATCTACTGGATAAACCCACCTATGAATTTCCGAAAGATTCCAGTTATGCAATCAGGTGTTGGGGATACAGGGGAAGCACCGCGCAATCAACTCTAAACCTACATCCAGCTGTATCCATCCTTCAACACATAACCAGTCTTTCTCGGAAACTGTCTACCTCGGACCTTCGAAAAGCATCCACTATAACAAGCTATGGCAATACTCCCGAACTACCTCCCCAGACTGGGTGATGTCGGGGTTATCTTGCCACTAACCGTATAGGAGAGATTTTCGATGTCGGCCGTCTTGAGTATTTAGTACTGCCGCGATATGCTTGTGACGACAATACCCCGAAGCTCAACTCCCCGGGACACTGCCACAACCCCTAATGTCAGGAGGCATCGAGAACAATATTCTCGTCACAAGAACATCGAAACAATACCAGAATACTCACGAGATTCCTAAAAAAAAGTTTGTGCAATTTTTGAAAGTAGAAGAGACAAGAGTAGACGTCAGGAGTCCTCACCAGAGAGAAAGGGGATGAGAAGCAAAGAAATCCTACTCTCCGATATAAATATAGGACTCAAAATATTTTTTCAGTGTGTGCCTAGACTCGACCGTCAACGATTCGATCAATCAGTGGGGGCTCCTAGGTCGGAGAAGGCTCTGAATAACAACTTGTAATGCCCAGGATGGGACTATATCTCCTACGTGTCGAGGCACGACTTAGAGACATAACCCCATGCTGGAATGATCGCAAGTCTGGTATCTTTGCACAACTCATGTAAAAGATGGGGATGGAAAACATAAAATAGTTGGCTTACACTCGCCACGTCACACAAATACAATACATGTCCAAATCATCATTCAATAAAACATCACATCCCTCTAAGGGTAAAATCCAAATGTCAAGATACCAAACATAATTTAAATCTACAGGTCGGATCGAATCCTAGTAGAAGTCTCCACTACTGATCATCAGGATAACGAACATAGTAACGACTACGCTCCTCGTCGTACTCCCAGTCTAGCTCGGTGCCATCACCTAGATAGCTCACCATCGGACCTGCATCTGGTGTGGTGAAGTAACTGTGAGCCACAGAGGACTCAGCAATCCCGTTCCCGGGTAACAAGACTATTTAAGCCTTGGGTGAGGATAAGGCTGAAGAAAAGAGTAAGAGTCTGCAGCAGCAACTAGCACTAGCTTACCTGAGAGAGTGCGAGAAGAGAAGTGCCTCGGACGAGAGATGATCACGAAGTGATCCTAGCTAAAGCTCAACAAACATAACCCCACCGTGTTCAACTCCCGAATCCCTATTCGGAAATTGACAGTCACGGTACACACGCTGGTAGTGTATTGGAACATTGTGTCAAGTTATCTACAATCGGATATTAACAAGCTCCCATCTGCCACATAACCGCGGGCACGGCTTTCGAAAGTTCATAACCCTGCAGGGGTGTTCCAACTTGGCCCATGACAAGCCCACGATCCGCGCAGTCGCAACTCCAAAGTGGGAAGACCCGAGTATTCTTGGAATCTGTGCTCAAGATACTCCGAACTAAGGTAAGGCTAATCCAGCAAATCCTCCCGGCGTGCCGACACCCTGATAGTAGCCGCGCGTATCTCGTCTCAGGCCACGACCGGATGGGTGATCCCATAGGTTTTTACCAAACCTTGAGTTCCCTCGAGGTGGCCCCGCGTAACCCCCAATTTGGACCAACACTCATGTGGAGCACTGGCCCGGGTTGTTGATTAAGAAAAAGGGTTAATTACTCCCTATGCAAGTTATTTAGTTATTAGGCAAATAGTACCAATGTTGGGACTTGCTGGAAAAGACTTAGCACTTATCGGTTTATCGAGGGGGTCCCATAAACCCCAACCGTGTGAGGAACGCATAATCAAGGAACATAACACCGGTTTAAACAGTTCCTATGCGGCATGAGTGGAACAAATCACCAAGCAAAAGGCTTAGCCTTCCACCCATTGCCAATATATAGATGATTTCATTTTTAAGCATTTATATAGTGTGATATAACCCAACAAAACTTCAACATGAAGCAAGCATCTTCAACTTCACCTGCAACTAGCAACGCTATAAGAGGGGATGAGCGAAGCGTACTTAGCCAAGCAACGGTTTGCATAGGTAGGGTGGTTAGACATGGACATGGTTACAAGTAGGAGGCTGACATGAAAGACATGGGCATCGAGGCAAAACTATAGATCGTGACTTCTAGCAATAGGCAAAAACAGTAATGGTATCCGGGTTCGGTCATCTTGCCTGAAAAGTTGACGTTCGGATCGTAAGAAGGGTCCTCGTGCTCAACCTCGTTGGTAACCTCGTGCTCATACTCGTACTCGGTCTCAGCTTCCGGCTCTAAACAATACAATCACACAAGGCACGAATCAACAAGATGCAATGCGCACACAAAATGATGGATGCATGATGGATGCACTAAGAGAGCACACGGAGCACGGAAAATAGCACTCAAGCAAAACATTTCAAAACATGACAACAATAGGATATTATGAATCTACACGGAAAATCAATCAAGTTTCATATAAGACTCGCTCAAAACGGAGCTACGGGCTAAAAGTTATGCCCGAAACAAGAAACATGCACAAGCTGTAAATTACAGCCACATAGCAACTTCGGAGCACTAGATAAATAAGCTACATCACTCAAACATCATGGCAAAGAGCATGAACATAAACTAGACATGTCCTACAGCAAATAAGTCCAAAGGTGCACCCCCAAAGGAGCCACGGATCAATAGCAACAAGCTTGGACATATTGAACTTGACAACGAAATCCTGACAACAGTAATTTATTGAAACTTTGGAGCAAAAGATAAATATACTACAGCCACTCAAATAAGCATGTGAGAGCATGAATGGATAGCCAACAATATATACTACAAGGAACCATCAAGGTTCACTCCAAAACTATCATGGATTGTCCTAGAACAGCAAGCAAACATGGCATCTGAGAATTACAGATTCCAGACTTAGTGAAATTTCACTAAGTGTTAAAACAGCAGTTTCATCATGGCATCTTTGAGAGCAAGTTTAAGTCACCTCAAAACTGAACATGGCAAGTGGTAAGCACCACATCAAAGTACACATGATGGTGATTCTGAAACACCTAAGCATGCATCATGGAGATAAACACAACGATAGCAATGAGCTCAACAAGATGGCATTTCATAAGAAGTCTAACAACATCACAGCCACATAGCACTTTGCAACGAAGATAAACATGGCAAGATTAAAGCTATCATGCAATCTAACACAAACAACATGTAGAGCATGGCAAGACGAACACGTGGACATGTCATTTGCATCATTTGGATAAACGAGCTAAAAGATATCACTATGCAAAGATGGCATAAAAACAACACAAACAGCAGTTTATATCGGGATGCACTCTTGCAACAGAAAAATAAGCATCTAAATGATCTCAAACATGCATGGCACAATGGAATGAAACGTAGTGCTAGTCACCACGAACGTCTGGACATATCATTTGCGCAAAACGGAGCAACACACAAAAAGTTATCACAGTTCTAATATTGCATCAGACAGATAAAACATCAGGGACTTAGAAGGATTTGGGGAGTCAACCTCAGATCTGGAGATAATGGGCTCGGGGAGTGGATCGGGCCGGGGCGGCTGGATCGGGCCCTGCGGAGGAGAGGCGTCGCGGGCCGGGGCCGAAGGGAGGCGGCCCGCGCGGAGGAAGGCCCGGCTGGCCTGGGGCGATGCGGCGGCCTGGAGGGATGGCGGCCTGGGCTGGGGAGGAGCGGCCCAGGAGAAGCGCTTGCGGGCGCCGGCCCGCCTGGCAGATCGGCGCTGGGAGAAGGCGCTGGGCCTGGAGCGATGGCGAAGGCGGGGCCCAGGAGGCGAGGAGATGGCGCGGGGCGGCAGGGAGACCGGGCTTCGGGAGGATGGCGACGGCCCAGCTGTCTGGCGGGCGAAGGAGGCGGCCCAGGCGAAGGGAACTGCGCCTGCGGGGCTCCGGGCGCTGGCGGCGCCTAACGGGCCTCGGATCGAAGCTCCAGATCCGGCAGGGTCGCCCGCAGCCTGGTTCGATGGGATCGGAACGATCGAGGTGCTGGATCCTCGATCCCGCGAGCTGGTGATGACCCTCAAACGTAAGGGATCTATTGCAGCGTTTTCGATAAGTAAGAGTGTCGAACCCAACGAGGAGCAGAAGGTATTGATAAGCGATTCTGAGCAAGAAATTACTGCAAGCACTGAAAGATAACTTTTAGGGGTTTTCTCGGTATAAGCAACAGGAATGTAAAGGCAAGTAATGTAAAAGGTACTGAGAGTAACAAGTGGCCCAATCCTTTCTTAGCAAAGGAGAGGCCTAGCAACTGAACTTATAAAGACTAAAGCGTTCTTGAGGACACATGGGAGAGGTAGTCATGTGCTTTCGCCATATTCCGTATCGATACTATGTTATGTGTTGATAAGTGTTGAGTGGGTGGATCTATGCTAGTGCACTCTCTAGACTAAGATGAATGCACTCTTATGATTAAACACCTTGCAAGCATCCGCAAATACAAGATAGAATTTAAGGCAAAAGCCTAACCATAGCAATACGATCGAGGATCCATTATTCCCTTATGCAAAAGCGTGCGAACTGGGTTCAGGTATCTGTCACTCCGGCAACCCACCATAAGCATTCTTTATACACCATGTATTCTCCTAGGTCCTTAATAAGGCGAAGTGTTGGGTGTTCGACTCACACAACACCACTAGTAGAATGACAACACAACTTAAATATCAAACAACACATATTACTTCAACAGCATATGACTACTAACAATAAGACTTTCCCCATGTCCTCAAGAACTAAGGTAACTACTCACAAGACATAAAAGAGATCATGATCAGTGGGGATGAATATGTGATAAACAATCTGGACATAATAATATTTCTCCAACAAAACTCAATAGCATTCACCACAAAGTAGTAATCAACACCGATGGAGTAGAGAGGATAGGTAGTACGAGTTACAACACGAGTTGCGATTGTAAGATGAGATTTGGATGAAGATGGAGATGGTGCTGGTGTCGGGGATGATGTTGATGATGATCTCGATGATGCCCGTGACGATGGTGATGACGATGGCGACGATCTCCCCTTCCGGGAGGTGATCTCCCCGGCGGAATCTGCCCGCCGGAGATGCCCTTTTCTTCTCTGTAGGTTTCCGCCTCGAAGCGGCGGCGGAACTCCGTAAAAAGTCCCGTCCCCAGGGTTTTTGGATCACGGAGAACATATATGCAAAAGGGGGCGACCAGAGGTGGGCCAGGGGCTCCAGGCGCCCCCTCGGCGCGGCCAGGGGGGCGCGCCCCCAGGCCGCCTGGGCACCCTGTGGCCCCCCCTCTGACTCCCCTTTTGCGTGTCTTCGTGATTCGTCTGAAAAATACCTCCCATCAATTTTCAGGTAATTTGGAGGTATTCTTCTTCAGCAACTCAGCATCCACTTTTTCCTGCTGAATCCCGCATCTACTGTTCCGGCATCGGAAAGTTGCAAACTGTGTAAAATAGACCAAAACAACATAAGAACATCATCATAACGTGAAATATATCAATGAATAGGGATAAATTATGATACAAAATAGTGATGCGTTTTGGACGTATCAACACCCCCAAGCTTAGACCTCGCTTGTCCCCAAGCGAATATGAACTCGGTAAACCTGTCCACAAGTTTAGAGAGTGAAGTGTCGATAAATAGAATATGGACAAGAAGCATCATAGTTTCTTTACCAACTCAAATATCCCCAACAGCAATCTTCAACTCATAAGGTCCTTATGAAAGAGTGATAACACTTATATTCGAAAGTAGGGCTAAGGAAACTCATTATATCATGGCAAACATGTCTTTTGGTCAAAGAACAACAATAGATTTAACTTTTGCTCTTATATTTGATGAGATCAATTGAAGCTTTTTGAAATAACATGTTAATAGGCAAGAAGTGAAAGTGTTAACACAAAGGAAGATATTTGCCTTAGCTGGGCATGACAGACAACTTACTTATCGAATGATAATGTCAACAAGGATATGATATGACAAATCTTAATGCAGGCTCTATATGAATGAATCCTTATCAACATCAAACGTCTGCTCTCTCTGGGAAATAGAAGGAAGTAGAAATAACTGACTGAACTTAAAATTAAAAGATAGGCCCTGCTCTAGGGTAGTAGGGAAAACTCATGTGCTATCCTTAAATCAAACAGAAATGAAAACAAGTTTTGAGGGGTGCATGATTTGTCAACGAATGCTAATAGATAACTCAATTGATTCTTGAACTGGACAAGTTTCGAGGAACGGCTCCCGCACGAGGACGATAACATCCTCTTATTCTATTTTGTTTATCACTGCCAAAGTTTTCTGATTTCTCATGAACAAAGCGTGAAGGAGGGTTTGTTTGTTATATTATTTTTAAGCCGGGCGCACTCAATGCCAGTTCCTTTTCGTATTATGGGTTTGCACATTAAACATGCAATCCCGGGGTGAAGCTTGTCCAACTCAAAAAGATCATGAATTAGCTACTACTTTCTCATGAGCTAAAGCAGAGGCACACAATAAAAGATTTTGAACTTTTAAGGATAACACATAAATTATATACTTTTAGGAGGTGGTAGTGGAACACCACAAGTAGGTAGGTATGGTGGACTCATATGGGAGGTATTGGTTTTAAGGGTATGGATGCACAAGCAGAATACCGCTTAGTACAGAGTTAGGCTAGCAAAGGTTTTGAGAGAACAGACAATTGATGATGACTAAGATGCAAAGCAATATAAAGCATGAACATTGAAATAAGCATAACACATCAAGTTGTCTTCCTTGTCAGCATAACACTTCAAGCATAATAACATAAAGTTTTGGCTATGTTGGTAATTTAAGAAAATCATGCTTGTTGTTATGACCAAAGCTATATTTGCCAAGATTAAATAAAGTTTCATAGCCATACCTGACATAAGGTCAATACTCCCCATAAGAATCATCATATAAGGTCGATTGCGTGAAGAGAATACCGAGTGCAGCAAAAGGAACCAATAAACTTCTCATTGATATTCCATTATAAACGACTCCACACTCACGGATACAATTCCTCACCGAAGGAGCGATAGACCTCAATGCACACACCTATCTCATATAACAACCTCCCTAGACATGATACGGCCCTACTTGACTCTAAAAGACAAAAGGTAAAAGAGAAAGATACCGGGCACTCCCCCAAGCTTGGAACAAGCCAAGGGAATGCCATTACCCCAGGAGATTTCACTCATCATCCTTGTTGGCGTTGATCAAGTAGTCCTTGGCGAAACGCTTCCATGGAAGGGGTTCTCCAGTCTCATATGAGAAGCTCGTCTCCTAGATCCTGCATTCAGCACCCAAACCCATGCGCAGAAACCTTTGTTCATACTCACAGTTCTGGTTATGTAGATCATTAATTTGCCCTTGGAGCTCTATAATTCTTTCTTCAGATGCGGTGATTCTTTCCCACATCTCCTTCATCTCCTTCAGGAAGTAGTTCTTCAGCTCGTTGGTGATGTCAAAGTTAGCTTCAACACCACGCTCGATCATCTTCTTGTACTCGAAGACTTCTTGTTCCACTTCTTCCAGCCTGGCCTGGACGCTCCCCTCCTTGATAGGTCCCTTCATATCTTCTTGATGAAGGACCCCGTCCTTCATCTGAACAACCTGAGGGTGCTTCTTCACCTCAGCGAGGTAAGGGTTGATGACGTTGACGACGAACTTGTCCTTGGGGGAACTTGGAGAAGCCATGGCACCTAAATTCAGCTGAAAGATTCCCTGGCAGAAACAGACCGAAGAGAAAACACGGGAAATCGCAAGATAAGTTGCCGGAACAATCCGGGCAAATATATAGGAAAAATTTATGCACAGAAAGGAAGGTAACGGACCAAAGCGGGGTCGGAGGCGGACTCCCGAGTGTCCAGGCGGCCTACCGGCGCGGCCCAGGGGGGCGCGCCAGGGGGGCGCCTGGACTCCCTGGAGGTCGTCTCCGGCTCCACTTAGACTCGGAATTTTACTAATTTTGCAAAAACTCGTAATACGGAACTTTTATGGCGGTTCGCGATGTTTCCTTACCGTACTACATACCTTTTCTTTATTCTGCTTCTGCTGGCGTCTGAAACAGGGCTGCAACATGTTCTTCGTGGGTTGTTGTGTATATTGTATTCACATCAACATCGACAGGGTCTCCTGCTATGTAATGTTTAAGTCTTTGCCCATTCACAACTTGAGGTTTGGTGCCTTCAAAATTATTAATCTTAATTGCACCAGACCGATAAACTTCTTCAATATGAAATGGTCCTTCCCACCTGGAAAGTAGTTTACCTGGAGAAAACCTGAAACGGGATCTAAACAGCAAAACTTTATCACCAACATTAAATTCACGTTTCAGAATCTTCCTATCATGCCACTTTTTTACCTTTTCCTTGAACATTTTAGCGCTCTCGTAAGCTTCACTTCTCCATTCATCTAGAGAAGTCAAGTTCATGAGACGCTTCTCACCAGCTAGTTTTGGGTCAGCGTTAAGCTCTCTAACAGCCCAGAAAGCTTTGTGCTCTAACTCTAATGGCAAATGGCAAGCCTTGCCATACACCATCTTATAGGGAGACATTCCCATGGGGTTTTTGTAAGCAGTTCTATATGCCCACAAAGCATCTCCTAACTTGTTTGACCAATCCTTCCTATTTCTGTTTACTGTTTTCTGCAAGATCAACTTAATCTCTCTATTGATGAGCTCAACTTGCCCACTAGTTTGAGGATGATATGGTGAAGCAATTCTATGATTAACATCGTATTTAGCCAAAGCTTTTCTAAAAGCTCCGTGCGTGAAGTGTGATCCCCCATCGGTCATGAGATACCTTGGTACACCAAACCTAGGAAAAATTACATCTTTAAGCATTTTCAAAGATGTTTTGTGATCAGCACTTTCAGTGGGGATTGCTTCAACCCACTTGGTCACATAATCAACAGCTACTAAAATGTGAGTGTACTTGTGTGAAGAAGGAAAAGGACCCATAAAATCAAAACCCCAACAATCGAAAGGCTCAATCACTAGTGAGTAATTCATAGGCATCTCATTCTTTCTACTAATGTTTCCAACTCTCTGACATTTATCACACGCTAAAACATAATTTCTAGCATCTTTAAAGAGAGTAGGCCAATAGAAACCTGATTGAAGAACCTTATGTGCAGTCCTTTCACCGGCATTATGTCCTCCATAGGGACTATCATGACACCATCTGAGAATGTCCTTCTGCTCATGTTCCGGAATGCATCTTCTCACGATCCCGTCGGGACCTTCTTTGAAAAGATGTGGGTCATCCCAAAAGTAGTGCCTCAAATCATGAAAGAACTTCTTCCTTTGCTGAAATGTTAGACCTGGAGGCAAATACTTTGCAACAATAAAATTAGCATAATCTTCATACCAAGGATCGGAAAGAGATTGTACTTTTACAACGGCAAGTTGCTCGTCTGGAAAACTATCGTTAACTGGGATGGGGTCATGAGGTATATCTTCCATTCTTGAAAGATTGTCCGCCACCGGATTGTCTTCCCCTTTCCTATCAACAATCTGCAAATCAAATTCTTGAAGAAGGAGTACCCATCTGATAAGCCTTAGCTTGGCATCCTTCTTTGTCATAAGATACTTAATGGCAGCATGATCAGTATGAATAATAACTTTGGAATCAACAATATACTTCCTAAACTTATCACAAGCAAAAACTACAGCTAAGAATTCCTTCTCAGTAGTAGCATAATTTCTTTGAGCACTATCAAGGGTTTTACTAGCATAATGTATAACATTCAATTTCTTATCAACTCTTTGTCCTAAAACAGCTCCAACAGCAAAATCACTTGCATCACACATAATCTCAAAAGGTAAATTCCAGTCAGGTGGTTGTACTATAGGAGCAGTTATTAAAGCTTTCTTAAGGACTTCAAAAGCTTCCTTACAGTTTTCATCAAATACAAAAGGAACATCCTTCTGGAGAAGATTAGTGAGGGGTCTCAAGGTTTTAGAAAAGTCTTTAATAAATCTTCTATAAAAACCTGCATGACCGAGAAAACTGCGAATACCTTTGATGTCCCTTGGATAGGGCATCCTCTCAATAGCTTCGATCTTGGCCTTGTCCACTTCAATTCCCCTTTCGGAAATCTTGTGACCAAGAACAATTCCTTCATTAACCATAAAGTGGCAGTTTTCCCAGTTGAGTACCAAATTTGTCTCCTCGCATCTCTGCAAAACTTTATTAAGGTTGTGAAGACAATGGTCAAAAGAAGTTCCATAGACGGAGAAATCGTCCATGAAGACTTCCATAATATCCCCGCAGAAACCATGAAAGATAGCATACATACACCTTTGAAAAGTAGCAGGGGCATTACATAAACCAAAAGGCATACGTCTGTAAGCATAAGTACCAAAGGGACAAGTAAAAGTGGTGTTCTCTTGATCAGCAGTGTTAACATGAATTTGAGAGAAGCCAGAATAACCATCGAGATAACAAAAGTGGGTATTTTTGGATAACCTTTCAAGCATTTGGTCGATGAACGGCAACGGGTAGTGATCCTTCCTGGTTGCCTTGTTCAACTTCCTGTAATCAATACACATTCTATATCCAATAATAATTCTCTGAGGTATTAATTCATTTTTATCATTAGGAACCACAGTTGTACCTCCTTTCTTAGGAACACAATGTACCGGACTTACCCACTTACTATCAGCTATAGGGTAGATAATACCTGCGACTAGAAGCTTGAGGATCTCAGTTCTCACAACATCCATCATCTTCGGGTTCAACCGTCGTTGATGATCAACAATTGGTTTAGCATCAGGCTCAAGGTTGATAGTATGTTGGCAGATAGATGGATTAATCCCCTTAAGGTCATCAAGGGTGTAGCCAATTGCGCCTCGGTGTTTACGAAGTACTTCCAATAATCGCTCTTCCTCATA
This sequence comes from Secale cereale, assembly GCA_902687465.1. Classification (NCBI taxonomy): domain Eukaryota; kingdom Viridiplantae; phylum Streptophyta; class Magnoliopsida; order Poales; family Poaceae; genus Secale; species Secale cereale. The sequence goes on along the minus strand of LR738714.1, from coordinate 640,260,839 downwards.
TCCTGAAAGGTTAGAATTGATAATAACATGATATACTTTCTTTTCATCTAAATAAGCATACTTGAGCGTATCGGGAAGAGGTTTAAGATCGAACACCGGGTCTTCTTTCGGTTTTGATAAAATTCCCAAAGGTTCAACCGGAAGGTTGTGCTTCAGGATAGCAGGCTGCCTCAAGAATATTTCATCTAGTTCATTTCTTTCCTGCATATGCAAATCATTCTCGTGGTCCTCCATGTATTGCTGCAAAGGATCATTAGGGGGAATAGCAATAGAGGCAATACTTTCAATAATTTTATCATCACTAGGTAAATCAGTACCACGAGGCTGCTTAGAGAACTTAGAAAAATTAAATTCATATGGCTCACCATCGAATTCAACAGAAACTTTACCTTTCTTGCAATCTATTATAGCTCCACAAGTTCTAAGAAAAGGTCTACCAAAAATAATTGGACAAAAATTGTCCCTCTTTGAACCAAGTACTAGAAAGTCGGTAGGGTATTTTACCTTTCCACATAGGACTTCAACGTCCCTCACAATTCCGATAGGAGAGATAGTTGTTCTATTTGCAAGATGAATAGTAACATCAACTTCTTCAAGTTCACAAGGGGAAATCTCACCGATGATTTCTTCATAGAGTGAATAAGGAATAGCACTTGCACTCGATCCCAAATCGCATAGCCCATAATAATTGTGATCTCCTATTTTAACAGATACCACTGGAGTACCTGAAATTGGGCCTTTATTCTTGGCTGTGACAAGGTTAGTGGAAACAGCACAAAAATTTATATTGGAATCCAAAACATCATCAGTAGCAAGATCTTTAATCAATGCAACTTGAGGATCGATCCTGATCTGGTCCTCAGGCTCATCAACTCTTTTCTCACTTTTATTTATTATGCCTGTCACAAGAGAGTGCTCCCTTATCCTCGTGGGAAAAGGAGGCTTTTCATATATAACTGCAGGCAAAATAGGGTCAGCAACATAAATATCAATAGGTGGTTCTTTAAAAGGTTCATGGTGCTGGTCTCTCTTCTTTTTAAAAAAATCAACATGAGAGGCAAAATTCTTACACAAATCAATCACTAGATGGGAATCAAGACCAATCTTAGAGCAAAAAGTATTGAAGTAATCAGTTTTCACATAGCTCTCAATATAATCATATTCATAATTTATAGCGGGTTCAATACCTTTATCAATTTCCCAATCTTCGGTATTCCTCTGGATTCTTTCAAGGAGATCCCACCTTTCTTCAACACTCTTCTTCTGAAATACCCCACTAGAGGAGGCATCCAGCATCTCCTTATCCTGACGAGAAAGCCTGGCATAAAAATTTGTAAGTATGATTTCCTTGGGAAGCTTATGAATAGGGCATTTGAGCATTAGAGACTTCAATCTCCCCCAAGCTTGAGCAATGCTTTCTCCGTCACGAGACCTAAAGTTATAGATATAATTCCTGTCTCGATGAATTTCATGAAGAGGATAAAACTTAGTATAAAAGAGAGACATAAGCTCCTGCCAGTCCAGCAAGTGTGAGTTATCGAGAAGCCCATACCAATCTGAAGCTTTATCTATAATTGATACGACAAACAATTTCCTCATGACAAACTCCCTCGATACACCTGCAAGCTTAAATAATGAACATAGTTGTGACAGATATAGCAAGTGTTCACCGGGATGTCTGTCTCCTGCGTAATGATTAGCCAAAACATAATCGATAATACCAGCTGGTATTTTATAAGGCACAATTTCAGTAGGGGGAGGATCAACCACCACAGGTGTGGGGCGTCTTCCCGCAAGCAACGATCCAATAATAGGGTTGTCCATAAGGACAAGGAGCAGCAAATAGCAAAAATAAAAATAGAATTATAAAAAACTTTCTTACCAGTTTCACTTTACCAATAGCGCTACGCTCCCCGGCAACGGCGCCAGAAAACGGTACTTGATGACCCTCAACCGTAAGGGATCTATTGCAGCGTTTTCGATAAGTAAGAGTGTCGAACCCAACGAGGAGCAGAAGGTATTGATAAGCGATTCTGAGCAAGAAATTACTGCAAGCACTGAAAGATAACTTTTAGGGGTTTTCTCGGTATAAGCAACAGGAATGTAAAGGCAAGTAATGTAAAAGGTACTGAGAGTAACAAGTGGCCCAATCCTTTCTTAGCAAAGGAGAGGCCTAGCAACTGAACTTATAAAGACTAAAGCGTTCTTGAGGACACACGGGAGAGGTAGTCATGTGCTTTCGCCATATTCCGTATCAATACTATGTTATGTGTTGATAAGTGTTGAGTGGGTGGATCTATGCTAGTGCACTCTCTAGACTAAGATGAATGCACTCTTATGATTATACACCTTGCAAGCATCCGCAAATACAAGATAGAATTTAAGGCAAAAGCCTAACCATAGCAATACGATCGAGGATCCATTATTCCCTTATGCAAAAGCGTGCGAACTGGGGTTCAGGTTTCTGTCACTCCGGCAACCCACCATAAGCATTATTTATACACAATGTATTCTCCTAGGTCCTTAATAAGGCGAAGTGTTGGGTGTTCGACTCACACAACACCACTAGTAGAATGACAACACACCTTAAATATCAAACAACACATATTACTTCAACAGCATATGACTACTAACAACGAGACTTTCCCCATGTCCTCAAGAACTAAGGTAACTACTCACAAGACATAAAAGAGATCATGATCAGTGGGGATAAATATGTGATAAACAATCTGGACATAATAATATTTCTCCAACAAAACTCAATAGCATTCACCACAAAGTAGTAATCAACACCGATGGAGTAGAGAGGATAGGTAGTACGAGTTACAACACGAGTTGCGATTGTAAGATGAGATTTGGATGAAGATGGAGATGGTGCTGGTGTTGGGGATGATGTTGATGATGATCTCGATGATGCCCGTGACGATGGTGATGACGATGGGGACGATCTCCCCTTCCGGGAGGTGATCTCCCCGGCGGAATCTGCCAGCCGGAGATGCCCTTTTCTTCTCTGTAGGTTTCGGCCTCGAAGCGGCGGCGGAACTCCGTAAAAAGTCCCGTCCCCAGGGTTTTTGGATCACGGAGAACATATATGCAAAAGGGGGTGACCAGAGGTGGGCCAGGGGCTCCAGGCGCCTCCCCGGCGCGGCCAGGGGGCGCGCCCCCAGGCCGCCTGGGCACCCTGTGGCCCCCCTCTGACTCCCCTTTTGCGTGTCTTCGTGATTCGTCTAAAAAATACCTCCCGTCAATTTTCAGGTAATTTGGAGGTATTCTTCTTCAGCAACTCAGCATCCACTTTTTCCTGCTGAATCCTGCGTCTGCTGTTCCGGCATCGGAAAGTTGCAAACTGTGTAAAATAGACCAAAACAACATAAGAACATCATCATAACGTGAAATATATCAATGAATAGGAATAAATTATGATACAAAATAGTGATGCGTTTTGGACGTATCAGCTGGCGGCGGCGAAGCTCGATGCTGGCGGCGGGGCTCTGCGGTGGAGGTGGCGCTTGCGCCCTGGCCGGTCGGCGAGGCGGCGGGGTGGCCGGCCCGGCGGCGAGGAGACCGGAGAGGCGGCCGGTGAGGTGAGGTTGGTGGATTTCGGCGAGGTGGTGGAGCTCCGGCGAACTCCGGCGAAGCTCCGGCGAGATTCCGGCGAGGTGGCTGGAGGTGGAAGAGAAGTGGCTAGGGGAGCTAGGGTTTCCTTGATTTGGGGCAAAAATTGGGGAAGTGGACAAATATATAGGCACAAGGAGCTAGGGTTGCCCAAATGGAGTGCGGTTTTTGGCCACACGATCAGGATTGGATGGCCTAGATGATAGAAGTGTCTAGGAGAGGTTGGTGGGCTGTTGGAGGGGGTGTCTTAGGCCTCAAAGTGGAGGCACTTTGAGCCCACGAGAATAACTGTTGGGGTAGCAAACGGACTCGAAACGCGACGAGATTTGACAGGCGGGTTACACACACCAAAACAACAACACACGACAAGTCTCACGCCAAACGGGTAACGTTACACGGACAAACACCAAAGTAGGCCTACGAGACGCCACGGACACGTGAGGGAGCTCCGGAACGCGAAACGGAGAACGGAAGGAACGAGTGGAACCGGATGCAAACGACAACACAAATGCAATGCGATGCACATGACTATATGATATGAATGAATGCCACACACGCACACAACAAAACGACGAAACCCGAAAGACAAAGAACCCGGAATGGAATAGATGAGCCAGAGATATATTATATGCCCAAAAGGGAAAGTATTATATCCGGGGCATTACAAACTCTCCTCTACTACAAAAAGATCTCGTCCCGAGATCTAGGACTGGAAAAAGGAAGGGTACTCGGAATGAAGATGATCTTCTCGTTCCCACGTAGCTTCTCGATCGGTGTGATGTGACCACTTGACTTTCAAGAATTTGATGGACTTGTTGCGGGTCTTGCATTTGGTTTCTTCAAGAATAGCAACAGGATGCTCTCGGTAGGACAAATCTTGTTGAAGATCAATCTCTTCAAACGGAATCATGCGTTCAGGTGCCTTAAAGCATTTGCGGAGTTGAGACACATGGAACACATCATGAACATTGGCGAAGTTGGAAGGGAGCTCAAGTTGATAGGCTAGGTCGCCTCTTTTGCCAAGGATCTTGAAAGGCCCGACGTATCTAGGAGCAAGCTTTCCTTTGATACCAATCTTTGGGTGCCTTTCATCGGAGAAACACGGAGAAATACATGATCACCAATGTTGAAAGCCAAATCACGATGCTTGCCGTCATAGTAGCTCTTCTGACGTGACTGAGCGGCCTTGAGATTCTCACGTATGACTTTGCACATTTCTTCGGCTTCTGAGATCAAGTCATTGCCAAGAAGTTGACGTTCTCCTGTTTCAGACCAGTTGAGAGGGGTACGACACTTTCTGCCATAGAGGATTTCAAACGGAGCTTTGCCTGCACTTGCTTGAAAGCTGTTGTTGTAAGAGAACTCGGCAAATGGAAGGCAGTCTTCCCATTTCATGCCAAAAGAGATGACACAGGCTCTGAGCATGTCTTCTAGAATCTGATTCACTCGCTCGACTTGACCACTAGTCTGAGGGTGAAAAGCAGTGCTGAACCTGATCTTAGTGCCCATGGCGGACTGAAAAGAGTCCCAGAACTTTGAAGTGAACAAACTTCCACGGTCTGAGGAGATGACTTGAGGAATGCCATGTAAAGACACAATTCTGGAAGTATACAACTCTGCCAATTGAGCTGCATTGATTGATTCTTTGACTGGAAGGAAGTGAGCGACTTTGGTAAGCTTGTCAATCACCAAGAATATAGAATCATTCCCTCTCTTAGACTTAGGAAAGCCAGTTACGAAATCCATTTCAATGTGGTCGAATTTCCACTCGGGAATAGGAAGAGGTTGGAGAAGACCGGCTGGACGTTGATGTTCTGCTTTCACTCTTCTGCAAACATCACATTCATTCACGAATTGGGCAATTTCCCTTTTCATGCGTGTCCACCAGTAAGATTGCTTGAGATCTCGGTACATCTTGGAACTTCCAGGATGAATGGAAAGGATAGAATCATGTGCTTCTTCCATTATGAGCTTCCTGAGATCACCTTTGTGAACAACGAGTCTGTCCTCGAAGAACAAGGTATCTCTCTCATCAACACGATTTCACTTGTATTTAGGAGTGCCCTTTGCAATACCATGTTTGACCTTCTGCACCATGGCACCACTGAGTTGGGCCTCACGGACCTGATCTTCCAAGGTAGGAGCAATTTGAAGATTTGCAAGAAAACCCTTTGGAACAACTTGGAGGTTGAGTTTCCTAAATGCTTCACAAAGCTCAGGCTGGAACGGCTTGATAAGAAGGTTGTTGCAATATGCCTTTCTTCTCAAAGCATCTGCAATCACATTCGCCTTGCCAGGAGTGTATTCAATGCTGGGATCATACTCTTGGATCATTTCAACCCAACGGGTCTGGCGGAGGTTCAGATTCGGCTGTGTGAAGATGTACTTCAAGCTCTTGTGATCGGTGAAGATGTCGACTTTTCTGCCCAACAACAGATGTCTCCACGTAATCAAAGCATGTACCACAGCTGCTAGCTCGAGATCATGTGTGGGATAGTTCTTCTCACTTGGCTTTAGCTAACGAGAAGTGTATGCCACAATTCTCTTATCTTGCATAAGCACACCACCAAGGCCTTGAAGAGAAGCATCGCAGAATACTTCATAGGGCTTGGACTCATCTGGAGGAGTAAGAATTGGAGCAGAGACGAGCTTTTCTTTGAGAGTTCTGAATGCCACTTCACACTCTGGAGACCAAAAGTATTTGACATTCTTCTGAAGCAAGTTGGAAAGAGGCTTGGCAATCTTGGAGAAGTTCTCAACGAACCTTCTGCAATAGCTGGCAAGACCCAGAAAACTTCGGAGTTGCTTGACGTTCTGAGGAGCTTCCCAGTTGGCAATTGCTTCAACTTTCTCGGGGTTCACCGCAATACCGTCAGCTAAGATGATATGGCCCAGGTACAAAACCTTATCGAGCCAAAATTAGCACTTGGAGAACTTGGCATAGAACTTATGCTCACGGAGTCGATCAAGAACCAGACGTAAGTGCTTTTCGTGATCTTCTTCATTCTTGGAAAACACCAGAATATCATCCAGATACACAAGCACAAACTCGCCGGTGTAGGGGTTGAAGATGTAGTGCATCATTCTCGAGAAGGTAGGAGGAGCATTAGCGAGACCAAAGGACATGACCGTATACTCGTATGAGCCGTACCTCGTTCTGAAAGCAGTCTTGGGAATGTCTTGCTCGCGAATGCGAATTTGGTGATAGCCCATTCGGAGATCGAGCTTAGAGAGCACTTTAGCTCCTTTGAGCTGCTCGAAGAGTTCGTTGATGTTGGGGAGCGGATACTTGTTCTTTATTGTCTTCTTGTTCAATGGCCGGTAATCGACGCAGAGACGCTCTGTGCCATCTTTCTTCTTGACAAATAAGACACCACAGCCCCAAGGAGACGTACTAGGCCTGATGAGACCCATACGCTCCTGTTCATCAAGCTGCTTCTTCAATTCCTTCAATTCTTTAGGAGAGAGCTTGTACGGACGCCGGCATGCTGGCTCAGTACTCGGCTCGAGTTCAATGGCGAATTCCACCTGACGGTGCGGAGGCATGCCTAGAAGTTCTTCAGGAAAGACGTCTTGGTATTCAAGTGTGCGAGGGTACTAACCTCGCTAATCAGATTATGATGAGTTATGTATGAAGGGAGTTTTCAAGTGTGCGAGGGAAGATGATAAAAAGATTCAGGAGTGTCAAGCGCTCAAGCTTGGGGATGCCCCCATGCACCCCCAAGAAATATTCAAGGAGACTCAAGCGTCTAAGCTTGGGGATGCCCCCGTGAATCCCCTTCTCCATCAACATTATCAGTTCGTCTTTCGTTCCACTATATTTTTATCATTTCATGTGTTATGTTCTATGCTTGGAGCGTCTTGCTTTTAGTTTTCCTTTTTAGTTTTCTTTAGCTTTTCATAACGAGTCGGAACTCAGCTTTCTTTGTGTGGGAGAGAAACACGCTCCACTTCTACCTAGAACATAACATAGATTTTTCATGTCTATCTTTGCTGTGTGTGTTCTTTGTCTTTCAATAGCTACTATCATGCTTAGCTCTTAGTTTTCATGCTTATCTTTTTAAAGAGCTTTTGTTTAGTTGGTTGCTTGAACTCTCTTTAGTTATCATGCTTATCTTATTAAGAGAGTTTGCTTCTGTTGCATTGGTTGATATGTCTATGATAAAAATGCTACGTGCATAATGGTGCTTAGTAGTTCATGTTTTCTTATGGTTAGTCTCAAATAGCTGGGGGTTTCCCAATGTGTTATTGGAGTACCAACATGATTTGTTTGCCTATGATGTGGTATGGTTTATAATATCTTCCTTCGAGAATTTATTTTGATTGACTTGGCGTATGCTCACGCATATTTAAGACTGTACAGAAAGTCTGTCAAGCCTTGATGATCTTTTGTTTCTGAGTAGCGATATAACTTCCATGCCTAATTCAATGTTGCTTTATCGCTCTGCATGATTATGACCGTCATTGCTCTTTTAGTTGGTCGCTCCCAGTCTTTTGCTAACCTCCACCTGTACTAAGCGGACTGACTGCTTGTGCATCCAAATCCTTTAAACCAGTTATGCCATATGAGTCCACCATACCTTCCTATACATGGTATTTACCTGCCATTCCTAACGGAGACTTTCATGTACCATCTCCAAATTATTCAAAAAAGGCATTCCTATTTTGTGCCTCTGTTTTAGTTCATGAGGAAGTAGTAGTTAATTCATGATCTTTTTAAGTTGGACAAGCTTCACCCCGGGATTGCATGTCTAATGTGCAAACCCATAATACGAGAAGGAACTGGCAAAGAGTGCGCCCGGCTCAAAAATAATATAACAAACAAACCCTCCTTCACGCTTTGTTCATGAGAAATCAGAAAACTTTGGCAGTGATAAACAAAGGAGATTAAGAGGATGTGATCGTCCTCATTTGGGAGCCGTTCCTCGAAACTTGTCCATCTCAAGAAGTGATTGAGTTGTCTGCTAGCATTCGTTGACGGAACATGCATAATCTAAAAAAAATTATTACCTCTGTTTTTAAAACCAAGAGCTCTGGTACATGTTTTGTCTTTGTTTCCGACTACGGGTTTTCAACCTTGCCAACAAAAGCCACGGTTCGAGAGTCTCCACCTTCTTTTAAAGCACCAACTACTGAGAGCATGATTGTCATTCTGAGTGTAATGTGCATTGTCCCAAAGTAGCATTGTCTTTTGCATGATTGTGATATCGTTTATTCTGAAATCATTGTATCTAGTCATCACTTAAACCTTGGAGGTGCCCCTGCATTTATGTTTTGCTTCACTAAAGGGGGCAAGCGAGATATCACTTTATCATATTTGCACACCATGCTCATTACAAATCTATTTGATGTTTCAGTATCATATTGTAAAACTTTCAGTTCTTTGTGATTTTCTCATAAGGCAACTTAATTACTACAAATTCATTGTCTCAGTAAGCTTTTGTCATATGACTATGAAAAGTCCTATATGGTTAATAGCATGTCACCACAGAAATTATTCTTGTTATCATTTACCTACTCGAGGACGAGCAGGAATTAAGCTTGGGGATGTTGATACGTCCAAAACGTATCTATAATTTCTGCTTCCTCCATGCCTCTTTTGGGTGATATTGCTATGATATTTATACACTTCCATACACTTTTGATCATATTTGGACTAACCTATTAACTCAGTGCACCCCAGTGCCAGTTTCTGTTTTCTTGTGTTTTTGTATTTCAGGTTTTCCCATTACGAAAACTGCCAGAAAAATCCCAGAAAAATTATATAAAAAATCAGCATTCCAGAAGCTTCCCGGCAGCCAAAGTATAGCCGGAGAGGGGCCACCAGGGCTCCAGGCGCCCTGGTGGCGCGGCCCCCCTCCTGGCCTCCGCTGATGCCCCCCTTTGGCATATATTTATATCGCGTCCCGAAACCCTTGAGACGGAAACCCTTTTTCGCGATCTCATCTCTGTTCCGCCGCCGCCGGGCTTCCAAGATCGGGAGCACCAGGAGAACTCTTCTCGGCACCCTGCCGGAGGGGAGGATCACCACCGGGAGCCTCTCCACCACCATGGACGCCTCCCGGATGAGTTGTGAGTAGTCTCCCTTGGACCATGGGTCCATGACCAGTAGCTATGTGATGTTCTCCTCCCCTTCTTGTGCTTCACTAATTAGACCTCGTGAGCTGCCCTACATGATCGAGGCACATATGTAATCCTTATGCTGTTGCTATGATGAGTTTGCTGGGATCCGATGGATTGTGAGATTATGTTCAGATTGTGTTTGAGTAATATATTTGATTTACCTCTTTTATATTTATGTTCGTAAGTAATTCTTGCATGTTCTCCGTTGCTATTTATTGCTTTGGCCAAGTAGTAGGTAGTGACTCCAAGAGGGAACGTTATGCTTGATTGTGGGTTCATGCCCCTCGATGACTAGCTTGAGTGACAGAAACATGAGTCTAGGGGATGTGTTGTTGCCACAAGGGGGAAAACAACGGTGCTTGTGCCCGCGGGTGCAAGGATTGTTTACTTTACGCAAAGTTCTTTTAATGCAGTTGTCTGTTGCTTTGAGTTTACACTATGAGTGGGACTCGCAACTTAATACCAGCGAGATGTTCTGGATAGATATCTCAAGGTGGATGGTTAGTAGTAGATGCTGATGGATTTCGGTCTACTTGCCTTGGCGTACCGCCCATGCTTTGAACCTCTACCTTTCTTGCAACATAGTTAGCATTGGTTTGCGCACATAATTCTGTCAATTGCCCAGCTGTAATTCGTTTACCTCACATAGCTGTTTTATCGTCTTTTGGGAGAGAGACATCACTAGTGAACATCATGGGACCGCGGTCCATATTACCATCACTGATCACATTCGCTATTTACTTTCCGCTTTTACTTACTATTTGCAGCAATACCTATCGCTATTATCACTTGCGTTTGATCCTTTGTAAACGACAAGGCTGGAGGGATTGACAACCTCTCTGTACTCGTTGGGAGCAAAGTTATTTGTATCTGTGTGCAGGTCCATGTTGATTGCTAATATCTGGCGCCGTTAGCAGTTGACACCTTCTTGTTGAAACTAGGAGTCTCAAGGGAAATCGATCCTTGGTATCTTTGCCAAGGGAAAACTACCGCTACACTGCATCTCAAACCTTCCACTTGGGGTAACCAACGAGGGCGAGAAGCCATCACATCACACGGTGGAGAATGTGTCTGAGCACCAGGCGGTTTGCGCTTTCAAGGAAGGCGTGCGTAACCGAGAGCTGAATCTGAAGTTTGGTCGAACATGCCATATGTCCCGATCGCGGATGATGGAGATTGCCAGTCGGTACGCCAACGGTGAGGAGGCCGATCGGCTCCGCAGCGGCAAGAAACCGGTCGGACAGGATGATCTGAATTCCATTCGGAAGAACAAGCGTAAGGCCGAGCCAGCTGCTCAGGGAGAGGCTGCAGTGGTCAATCAGGGAAAGGGCAAAGGAAAGCCGAAAGGTTCCTGGGCCCCCAAGAAAGGGAAGGATCAAGCTGGAGATGATGTGCTCGACCAGCCGTGCCCCATACACACGAAGAAAGATGAAGAGGGAAACTTGGTATATCCCAAGCACACCACTCGACAGTGTCGGCTCCTGATCCAGAACTTCCAGAAAGATCAGTCGACTGAGAAGGGGAAAGAATCAGAAGAGTCCGAAGACAAGGAAGGGGACAGAGGATACCCCCGGATCAACTCCACTTTGGTGATCTTCGCGGACGTCGAGAGCAAAAGTCGACTGAAAATCATCAATAGAGAAGTAAATATGGTTGCCCCGGTGACCCCCACATTTTTGAAATGGTCCAAGACCCCCATCACATTCGACCAGTCTGATCACCCAGCACACATTGCCACCCCCGGGCGGTAGGCACTGGTGGTCGACCCAGTGATCGAGGGCACGCGTCTGACCAGAGTCCTGATGGATGGGGGCAGTGGCTTGAACATCTTATATGCAGCAACCCTCCGGGATATGGGCATTCCGATGTCCAAGCTGAGGGAAAGTAACATGAGGTTCCATGGGGTAATCCCCGGGAAGAAAGCCGGCTCACTTGGCTAGATCACACTCGATGTGGTCTTTGGTGAATCAAAGAATTATCGCAAAGAGAAGCTGACGTTCGAAGTGGTGGACTTCAACAGCGCTTATCACGCCATCCTGGGTAGGCCCGCCTACGCAAGGTTCATGGCTCGACCATGTTACGTTTACCTCAAGCTGAAGATGCCGGGACCCAACGGTGTTATAACCGTCACTGGGAACCATCAGAAAGCGGAAGAGTGCTTCCAGAAAGGTTCGAAGATCGCCGACAAGCAAATGGCAGTAGTAGAGATGGAGGAGTACCAAAAGAGCATGGATACGAGTGATCTGCTGAGGGCGAAGAAGCCGGCTTCCGAGTCAGCCTTCCAGTAGGCCGGGGACACAAAACCCGTGCACGTCCACCCCACCGACCCCAACGCAGCACCGACCCACATTTCCACTACACTCGACAGCAAATAGGAAGAAGCGCTCGTCCAGTTCCTCCGTGAGAACTGGGACATCTTCGCATGGAAACCATCAGACATGCCGGGTGTACCCAGGGGATTGGCTGAGCACCATTTGCGAGTCGACCCGAAGGTAAAACCTGTGAAGGAACATCTCCGTCGGTCCACTGCAGAGAAACGAAAGGCAATTGGCGAGGAAGTGGCTCGGCTCCTGGCAGCTGAGTTTATCCGCGAGATTTACCACTCCAAGTGGCTCGCCAATGTCGTCATGGTCCCCAAGAAGGACAAGTCTCTCCGCATGTGCATCGATTTCAAGCACATCAATCGGGCCTGCCCGAAGGATCATTTTCCTCTTCCCTGCATCGATCAGATAGTTGACTCGACTGTGGGATGTGAACGTTTGTCCTTTCTGGACGCGTATTCCGGGTACCATCAGATCCGCCTGTTCGGATCCGACAAAATCAAGACAGCTTTCATCACCCTCTTCGAGTGTTTCTGTTATGTCACCATGCCTTTCAGTCTCAAAAATGCCGGTGCTACCTTCATGCGCATGATCCAGAAGTGCTTAATAAAGCAAATCAGTCGGAACGTCGAGGCATACATGGATGACATTGTGGTCAAGTCACGGAAAGGTTCCGACCTGCTGACCGACCTCGCTGAGACATTCACAAACCTAAGAAGCTATGATATCAAGCTCAATCCATCAAAATGTACATTTGGAGTTCCTGGCGGCAAGTTGCTCGGTTTTCTCGTTTCTGAACGGGAATCGACGCCAACCCAGAGAAGGTTAGCACCATCCTTCGAATGAAACGCCCCGAGCGTATACACGACGTCCAGAAGCTTACTGGTTGCTTGGCCGCATTGAGTCGATTCATTTCTCGTCTTGGTGAGAAGGCACTGCCCCTCTACCGACTCAAGAAGAAATCCGACAAGTTCGAGTGGAATTCTGAAGCCGAAGCGGCGTTTGAAGAGCTCAAAGCCCTGCTGTTGACCCAGCCGGTGCTCGCTGCCCCAGTCAGCGGAGAGCCTCTTCTGCTGTACATTGTAGCCACCGGACAAGTTGTCAGTACTGTACTCATGGTCGAGCGGGAAGAAGAGGGCAAGGCATACAAGGTCCAACGCCCGGTCTATTACATATCCGAAGTTTTGACTCCCTCCAAGAAAAGGTATCCACATTACCAGAAGCTTGTGTACGGGATTTACTTGACTGCAAAAAAGGTTTCCCATTACTTTTCGGACCATACAATCTCAGTCGTCAGCAACGCCCCGCTGTCAGAGATCCTGAACAACCGAAACGCAACCGGTCGAGTGGCAAAATGGGCGATTGAACTTCTTTTGTTAGATATCAAGTTTGAAGCGAAGAAAGCCATCAAGTCTCAGGCTATAGCAGATTTTGTGGCCGAGTGGATAGAACAAGAGCTGCCGACTCAAGTTCAGTCGGACCACCGGACTATGTTCTTCGATGGATCCAAGATGCTGAACGGATCCGGCGCAGGCGTGGTACTGGTTTCCCCCAGGGGCGACAAGCTCAGTTACGTCCTTCAGATCCACTTTGACTCATCAAACAACGAAGCCGAGTACGAAGCACTTTTGTACGGGTTGCGCATGGCCATCTCACTCGGCGTCCGTCGCTTGATGGTTTATGGCGACTCTGACTTAGTGGTGAACCAAGTGATGAAGGAATGGGATGTCAGGAGCCCGACAATGACCAGTTATTGCAGTGCAGTGCGGAAGCTTGAAAAGAAGTTTGAAGGCTTAGAGCTCCATCATGTGCCCAGAGCCAAGAATCAGCTGGCCGATGACCTCGCAAAAATTGGGTCAACTCGGAGGCCTATACCCAAGAATGTGCTCCTCGAGCATCTGCACACCCCTTCTATCAAAGAAGACCCTTCACGGAAGAGCCCCCACAGCCAGTCAGCGCGTCTGATCCGACTGAAGTGGAAGTACCTGCTGTGGTCGACCTGATCATGGAGATCCTAGTGATTACGCCAGACTGGACTGTGCCATATATATCGTATCTGCTCAGGCAAGAACTCCCGGAAGATGAGGAGGAAGCACGCCAGATCGTCCGCCGATCCAAGGCGTTCACTGTCATTCAGGGCCAGCTCTACAAAGAAAGCATCACCGGAATCGCTCAGCGCTGCATCGCTCCAGAGGAAGTCGACTGATCCTGGATGAAATTCACTCGGGAACTTGTGGCCACCATGCCTCCTCTCGGACTATAGTGGCCAAAGCATACCGAGCCGGGTTCTACTCGCCCCGCGCCAACGAGATGGCCAAGGATATTGTGGACAAGTGCGCAGGCTGCCAGTTCTACTCCAACAAGTCCCACAAGCCGGCGTCCGCCTTGAAGACCATTCCGCTAGTCTGGCCCTTTGCTGTTTGGGGCTAGGACATGGTCGGCCCCTTCAGGACAGGCAGAAGCGGATTCACCCACCTACTCGTGGCAGTCGACAAGTTCACCAAATGGATTGAGGCCAAGCCCATCAAGAACCTCGAGTCGAGCACCGCCATCAGCTTCATCAGGGAATAGATATTCAGATATGGAGTCCCTCACAGCATCATCACAGACAACGGCTCCAACTTTGACTCGGATGAATTCAGAGCTTTCTGTGCTTCTCAAGGAACACGAGTCGACTACGCCTTCGTGGCGCATCCGCAGTCAAACGGACAGGTAGAAAGAGCAAATGGTTTGATTCTCTGAGGCCTAAAGCCGCGGCTCATGCGTGATCTTAAGCATGCCACTGGGGCTTGGGTAACTGAACTACCATCTGTCTTATGGGGTCTCAGGACAACTCCAAACCGGTCGACTGGTCGTACCCCTTTCTTCATGGTCTATGGAGCCGAAGCTGTGTTGCCGAGCGACTTATTGCACAACGCCCCCAGAGTGGAACTCTTCTCCGAAGCCGAGGCAGAGCAGGCTCGTCAGGATGCAGTCGACCTTTTGGAAGAGGAAAGAGAGATGGCCTTGATCCGGTCGACCATCTATCAACAGGACCTACGTCAATTCCATGCTCGCAACGTCCGAAGCCGAGCATTCCAGGAAGGAGACCTGGTCCTTTGAGTGCGTCAGAAACGTCCACACAAGCTCGCCCCAGCCTGGGAAGGTCCATTCATCGTCACCAAGGTACTGCACAACGGATCATACCACCTCTACAATGTCGCCAAGAAGAAAGACGAACCTCGTTCGTGGAACGCGGACATGCTCCGCCGCTTCTACAGTTGAGACAGTCAACAGTCGAGTTGAAATAAAGATTTCCCAATTTGTTTCAAAGACAAGTTAGCAGTGGTCCTCTAATGATTGATGCTTTCTAAAAACACTGGTCTTCAAAATCCCCCAGTGGGTGCTTAGCTGCGAACCCGATTCGCCTAAGTTTCAAACGCTCACTCCGAGTGAAGAGCAACCCTCTCACTTGGGGGCTTAGCTGCGGTCCTCCGAGCTGCGTCATAAGTATAATGTGGCCCTATCTTCCGAGCTCCGCCACAAATACAACGTAGCTTGGAATCGTCTAAGTTTCAAACATCCACTCCGAGTGAAGAGCAACCCTCTCACTCGGAGGCTTAGCTGTGACCCCGTGACTCGCCTAAGTTTCAAACGCTCACTCCGAGTGAAGAGCAACCCTCTCACTCGGGGGCCTAGCTGCGGTCCTCCGAGCTGCGTCATAAGTATAATGTGGCCCTGTCTTTCGAGCTCCGCCACAAATACAACGTAGCTTGGAATCGTCTAAGTTTCAAACATCCACTCCGAGTGAAGAGCAACCCTCTCACTCGGGGGCTTAGCTGCGACCCCGTGACTCGCCTAAGTTTCAAACGCTCACTCCGAGTGAAGAACAACCCTCTCACTCAGGGGCTTAGCTGCGGTCCTCCGAGCTGCATCATAAGTATAATGTGGCCCTGTCTTCCGAGCTCCGCCACAAATACAACATAGCTTGGAATCGTCTAAGTTTCAAACATCCAATCCGAGTGAAGAGCGACCCTCTCACTCGGGGGCTTAGCCGCGACCCCGTGACTCGCCTAAGTTTCAAACACTCACTCCGAGTGAAGAGAAACTCTCTCACTCGGTGGCTTAGCTGCGGTCCTCCGAGCTGCGTCATAAGTATAATGTGATCCTGTCTTCCGAGCTCCGCCACAAATACAACATAGCTTGGAATCGTCTAAGTTTCAAACATCCACTCCGAGTGAAGAGCAACCCTCTCACTCGGGGGCTTAGCTACGACCCCGTGCCTCGCCTAAGTTTCAAACGCTCACTCCGAGTGAAGAGCAACCCTCTCACTCGGGGGCTTAGCTGAGGTCCTCCGAGCTGCGTCATAACTATAATGTGTCCCTGTCTTCCGAGCTCCGCCACAAATACAACGTAGCTTGGAATCGTCTAAGTTTCAAACATCCACTCCGAGTGAAGAGCAACTGTCTCACTCGGGGGCTTAGCAACCCCGTGACACGCCTAAGTTTCAAACATCCACTCCGAGTGAAGAGCAACCCTCTCGCCCGGGGGCGCCTTAGCCGCGTGATACGTCCAAAACGTATCTATAATTTCTGCTTGCTCCATGCCTCTTTTGGGTGATATTGCTATGTTATTTATACACTTCCATACACTTTTGATCATATTTGGACTAACCTATTAACTCAGTGCACCCCAGTGCCAGTTTCTGTTTTCGGCTGTTTTTGTATTTCAGGTTTTCACATTACGAGAACTGCCAGAAAAAATCCAGAAAAATTATATAAAAAATCAGCGTTCCGGAAGCTTCCATGCGGCCAAAGTAGGGCCGGAGGGGACCCACAGGGGCTCCAGGCGGCCTGCCCACGCGGCCCCCCTGGCCGCGCCGGGGGGGGGGGCACCTGGGCACCCCTGACCCCCTCTGATGCCCCCCTTTGGCATATATTTACACCGTGTCACGGAAACCCTGATTCCGGACCCCTTTTCTCCAGACGCGATTCCGATCTCCGCCGCCATCGCCATCAAGCTTCGGGGGACCAGAATTCCTGCGCCGGCACCCTGCCGGGACGGGGAAGTGCCCCCGGATTCATCTCCATCGACGTTGTTGCTTCCTCCCTCCATGATGCGGGAGTAGTTCCTCCTCGGGGCTAAGGTTCTTACCAGTAGCTATGTGGTCAATTCTCTCTCCCATGATGTGATCTTCGTTGTGATCATAGGCTATGTTAATCTAGGGTGATCCCATGATATGTCCCCTTCCTCTATGTATTGGATTGATGTACTCACTTGTCTTTATCTAGTATAATCCCCGAGACCAAGGTGACAGCGGTCTATTGGACATGGATTGGAACAATATTTTCATGAGTGATTTCCTCTCTTGTGTGTTGATTGAAGATTGAGAGTCTCTTGGTGCTTGTCTTTGACTATCCTTTAGATATGTTGTGGTGATTGTGGGACTCTCTTTGGATGGCCGCGGTGACATTGGGAAATCCTTAGATTGAGAACTACGAACTTTGAGGTGTGCTTTTGTAGCCCTACATAATTCTCGTCCTCTCTTGACCACAAAGGAATGACCTCCGAGTGCGTCCCCTTTGCATGTTTTATGGGAAATATCATGTGATTCGATTATGTTAATGTTGTTGGGAGTTGCCACTAGTGAAAGTATGAAGCCTAGGCCTTGTTTCCACCATTGCAATACCATTTGTGCTCACATTTACCACTTGTTTGCTTGCTGCACTTTTTATTACAGATTTATATTACTTTGTTTTGCCATCCATATCACTTGCCATTTAACATCTCTTCGCCGAACTAGTGCACCTATACAACTCCTAGTTGTATTAGGTGTGTTGGGGACACAAGAGACTTCTTGTATCTTAGTTGCAGGGTTGCTTGAGAGAGACCATCTTCAACCTCTACTTCCCTGAGTTCGATAAACCTTAGGTCATCCACTTGAGGGAAATTGCTGCTGTCCTACAAACCTCTGTGCTTGGAGGCCCAACATAGTCTACAAGAGTAGAAGCGTGTGTAGACATCAAGCTATTTCTGGCGCCGTTGCCGGGGAGGTGAGCGCTTGAAGGTATATCTTTAGATCTTGCAATTAAATCTTTTTGTTTCTTGTTTTTATTTCACTAGTTATGCTTATGGACAACCTTGCTATTGGATCGTTGCTTGCGGGAAGACGCCCCACACCTGTGGTGGTTGCTCCTCCCCCTACTGAAATTGTGCCCTATAAAATACCAGCTGGTATTATCAATTATGTTTTGGCTGATCGTTATGCAGGAGACAGACATCTCGGTGAACACTTGCTATATCTGTCACAACTATGTTCATTATTTAAGCTTGCAGGTGTATCAAGGGAGTTTGTCATGAGGAAATTATTTGCCTTGTCACTGAAAGGAAAAGCATTGGAATGGTATAGGCTACTAAATGACTCTCACCTGCTGGAGTGGCAAGAGATCCAGTCTCTCTTTTACTCCAAGTTTTATCCTCTTCATGAAGTCCATGAGAATAGGAATTATGTTTATAATTTTTATCCTCATGACGGAGAGAGCATAGCTCAAGCTTGGGGGAGACTGAAAACGTTAATGCTAAAATGTCCTAACCATGGGCTCCCCAAAGATATGATTATTACTAATTTCTATGCGAGGCTTTCTCGACAGGATAAAGATTTGCTCGACGCTTCCTCTATGGGTTCTTTCACAAACAAAAAGATTGATGCTAAATGGGAACTCCTTGAAAGAATTCAACGCAACACTGAAGATTGGGAGATCGACAAAGGTAAAGAGTCAGGTATAATTTATGAGTATGATTGCATTAAGTCCTTTGTTGAAACTACAAGTTTTAATAAGTTTAGTGCTAAGTTTGGGCTTGATTCTCAACTCCTTGTTGATTTCCTCAAATCTTTTGCTTCACATCTTAATATGCCTAAGGAGGATTGGATCAAGTATCATAAACCTTTTAAAGAGACTTGCAAAGAAAATGAAATTGTTCATGATGATTGCAACATGCATGATCCAATTCCTAAAAATGAAGTTTTATATAAGCATGTTAATTTTTGTGGAGTGGATAGACCTTGTGAAAGGCCTATGATTGAAGAAGAGAAGTATTGTAAGCAACATAAGCATGAAAGAACAATCACTTGGGTCAGAGATTTAAATGAAATTGCTAGAGAATTGTGTGACCTTTATCCTTTTACTTGTGAACTTTGCCGTATAGAGGGTCACTTTAATTTTCAATGCATGAACTTTCAAAACATAACTATTAACCGTTTGTGTGATAACATGATCACCTCTGATCTTTATGATGAGCTTATGTTATTTTTGATGTGTGAAGAGTTATCAGAAAAGACTTCATGGCTAGATGTTAATGCCATCGGAATAAAAAACACTTTGCAAAATTGCCATCTCTATTGTGTTGTTAATTGCCATGAAAATGATTACACAGGTAAGATTATAAAGGAGGGAACTTTACCAAAGTATAAAAATGTCTCTTATATTTCTGCTAATAAAAAGGAGAGTTTCTCCCAAGTTTCCCCTATTGTTTCTAATGATAAACCAGGATATGTGGAGAAGCTTCATCTCCAACCACTCCCTCCTAAGGTTAAGAAGAAGAAAAAGAAGAGGAGGAGGAAGAGGAGCAAGAAAGAAGAAGAATGGGTATCAACCTGGCCTGAGCATATTCCTCCCATCAACTTTTATCCTAACGATTGTAAGTTTAAAGAAGAAGGTGAAGTTTATTGCCTTAATTATCATCTTGATGATATGTCCGTAGGTACTATTGAAGATGATTTTGATTATGATATGCATGTTACTTATTGTGATTGGGAAAATGATGATAATGCTACTTATGATCTTGAAAATCTTTTTGGTACCAACTCTGTAAGTGATGATATGGGAAGCTCTAAGCTTGGGGATGATAGGATTGAAAATCCTTTACCCACTAGTGATGTGATAATTGATAATTCTTTTGCTCGTAAGAATAAAGACAACATGATTACAAATATAGTTGCTAGCAATGATAATGCTCTTCTCTACTATGATGATGTCATAACTCCAACCTATAGTGATTATAAAGGTACCTATGACATAAGGAGAAATTATCCTTATGAAACTTGTCATAATCATGGAGGGAATTACTCCCTTGTTGAACACCACCCTCCTAATATACAATTAATCTATAGTGTTCAAGTTGTTTATGATAGTCCTACTCCCACTATTACCAATGAGAAAGATTATGCTTATGTGGAGAGTAAGAGTACCTTTTTGCATGTGGATCATGGTAACAATGCTTTACGTGATGCTTATATTGTTGAGTTTATTCGTGATCCCACTGAAAATTATTATGAGAAGGGAACATATGCTTATAGATATTTCAATAATATCAAGTTCCCTCTCTTTATGTTGAGGTTTTGAAGCTGCACTTGTTTTGTCTTCCTATCCTTATTGCTTTGTGCTTCAATGAATTATTCTATTGCAATATTCCTATGCATAGGAAGCATGTTAGGCTTAAATGTGTTTGGTATTTGCTTCTTGATGCTCTCTTTTGTTCTTCAATTCTTATTCCTACGAGAGCATCATTAAAGTCTTATGCCTAGCTTAAAGGCATAAAAGAAAGCGCTTTTGGGAGGCAGCCCACAATGAATAAAATTTTATTTTGCTTTTGTTGTGTCTTGATGTTGTTACTACAGTAGCATCATCATTGTATCTTTGCTTTTCAATTTTGTGCCAAGTATAGCCTCTGATTGCAAGAAAGTTCAAAAGTTGTGACGTGTTGTCCAGGAAACAGATTCTGTCCTTGGATAGAAAAATTCGTATAAAATAACCAGATCATCTTTTTGGTATGAATTGTTTCGACAGCGTGCTCTATATAATTGTCTTTCGTGCGTCTGTTTTGAGTTTTTTGATTAGAGTTGCAGAAGTGCCCCGAACAAATCATTTACTACCTGCTGTTCTGTTTTTCACAGATTCTGTCCTGTTTTGCCTTTCCTTCATTTTGCAAACCTAGAGCTTGCTTTTTCTTTGCAAAAACCTTTTGGCAATCTTGAGAAACAGTAGACATTCAAGAATATCCTTATTTCCAGCAAGGAACAATTATTTTATTAAGGGTACTAACCTCGCTAATCAGATTATGATAAGCTATGTATGAAGGGAGTTTTCAAGTGTGCGAGGGAAGATGATACAAAGATTCAGGAGTGTCAAACGCTCAAGCTTGGGGATGCCCCCATGCACCCCGAAGAAATATTCAAGAAGACTCAAGCGTCTAAGCTTGGGGATGCCCCCGTGCATCCCCTTCTCCATCAACATTATCAGTTCGTCCTTCGTTCCACTATATTTTTATCACTTCATGTGTTATGTGCTATGCTTGGAGCGTCTTGCTTTTAGTTTTCCTTTTTAGTTTTCTTTAGCTTTTCATAATGAGTCGGAACTCAGCTTTCTTTGTGTGGGAGAGAAACACGCTCCACTTCTACCTAGAACATAACATAGAATTTTCATGTCTATCTTTGCTCTGTGTGTTCTTTGTCTTTCAATAGCTACTATCATGCTTAGCTCTTAGTTTTCGTGCTTATCTTTTTAAAGAGCTTTTGTTTAGTTGGTTGCTTGAACTCTCTTTAGTTATCATGCTTATCTTATTAAGAGAGTTTGCTTCTGTTGCATTGGTTGATATGTCTATGATAAAAATGCTACGTGCATAATGGTGCTTAGTAGTTCCTGTTTTCTTATGGTTAGTCTCAAATAGCTGGGGGGTTCCCAATGTGTTATTGGAGTACCAACATGATTTGTTTGCCTATGATGTGGTATGGTTTAGTAATATCTTCCTTCAAGAATTTATTTTGATTGACTTGGCGTATGCTCACGCATATTTAAGACTGTAAAGAAAGTCTGTCAAGCCTTGATGATCTTTTATTTCTGAGTAGCGATATAACTTCCATGCCTGATTCAATGTTGCTTTGTCGCTCTGCATGATTATGACCGTCATTGCTCTTTTAGTTGGTCGCTCCCAGTCTTTTGCTAACCTCCAACTGTACTAAGCGGACTGACTGCTTGTGCATCCAAAATCCTTTAAACCAGTTATGCCATATGAGTCCACCATACCTTCCTATACATGGTATTTACCTGCCATTCCTAACGAAGAATTTCATGTACCATCTCGAAATTATTCAAAAAAGCATTTCTATTTTGTGCCTCTGTTTTAGCTCATGAGGAAGTAGTAGTTAATTCATGATCTTTTTAAGTTGGACAAGCTTCACCCCGGGATTGCATGTCTAATGTGCAAACCCATAATACGAGAAGGAACTGGCAAAGAGTGCGCCCGGCTCAAAAATAATATAACAAACAAACCCTCCTTCACACTTTGTTCATGAGAAATCAGAAAACTTTGGCAGTGATAAACAAAGGAGATTAAGAGGATGTGATCGTCCTCGTTCGGGAGCCGTTCGTCGAAACTTGTCCATCTCAAGAAGTAATTGAGTTGTCTGCTAGCATTCGTTGACGAAACATGCATATCCAAAAAAATAATTATTACCTCTGTTTTTAAAACCAAGAGCTCTGGTACATGTTTAGTTTTTGTTTCCGACTACGGGTTTTCAACTTTGCCAACAAAAGCCACGGTTCAAGAGTCTCCACCTTCTTTTAAAGCACCAACTACTAAGAGCATGATTGTCATTCTGAGTGTAATGTGCATTGTCCCAAAGTAGCATTGTCTTTTGCATGATTGTGATATCGTTTATTTTGAAATCATTGTATCTAGTCATCACTTAAACCTTGGAGGTGCCCCTGCATTTATGTTTTGCTTCACTAAAGGGGGCAAGCTAGATATCACTTTATCATATTTGCACATCATGTTCATTACAAATCTATTTGATGTTTCAATATCATATTGTAAAACTTTCAGTTCTTTGTGATTTTCTCATGAGGCAACTTAATTACTATAGATTCATTGTCTCAGTAAGCTTTTGTCATATGACTATGAAAAAGTCCTATATGGTTAATAGCATGTCACCACATAAATTATTCTTGTTATCATTTACCTACTCGAGGACGAGCAGGAATTAAGCTTGGGGATGTTGATACGTCCAAAACGTATCTATAATTTCTGCTTGCTCCATGCCTCTTTTGGGTGATATTGCTATGTTATTTATACACTTCCATACACTTTTGATCATATTTGGACTAACCTATTAACTCAGTGCACCCCAGTGCCAGTTTCTGTTTTCGGCTGTTTTTGTATTTCAGGTTTTCACATTACGAGAACTGCGAGAAAAAATCCAGAAAAATTATATAAAAAATCAGCGTTCCGGAAGCTTCCATGCGGCCAAAGTAGGGCCGGAGGGGACCCACAGGGGCTCCAGGCGGCCTGCCCATGCGGCCCCCCTGGCCGCGCCGGGGGGGGGGGGCGCCTGGGCACCCCTGACCCCCTCTGATGCCCCCCTTTGGCATATATTTACACCGTGTCGCGGAAACCCTGATTCCGGACCCCTCTTCTCCAGACGCGATTCCGATCTCCGCCGCCATCGCCATCAAGCTTCGGGGGACCAGAATTCCTGCGCCGGCACCCTGCCGGGACGGGGAAGTGCCCCCGGATTCATCTCCATCGACGTTGCTTCCTCCCTCCATGATGCGGGAGTAGTTCCGCCTCGGGGCTGAGGTTCTTACCAGTAGCTATGTGGTCAATTCTCTCTCCCATGATGTGATCTTCGTTGTGATCATAGGCTATGTTAATCTAGGGTGATCCCATGATATTTCCCCTTCCTCTATGTATTGGATTGATGTACTCACTTGTCTTTATCTAGTATAATCCCCGAGACCAAGGTGACAGCGGTCTATTGGACATGGATTAGAACAATATTTTCATTAGTGATTTCCTCTCTTGTGTGTTGATTGAAGATTGAGAGTCTCTTGGTGCTTGTCTTTGACTATCCTTTAGATATGTTGTGGTGATTGTGGGACTCTCTTTGGATGGCCGCGGTGACATTGGGAAATCCTTAGATTGAGAACTACGAACTTTGAGGTGTGCTTTTGTAGCCCTACATAATTCTCGTCCTCTCTTGACCACGAAGGAATGACCTCCGAGTGCGTCCCCTTTGCATGTTTTATGGGAAATATCATGTGATTCGATTATTTTAATGTTGTTGGGAGTTGCCACTAGTGAAAGTATGAAGCCTAGGCCTTGTTTCCACCATTGCAATACCATTTGTGCTCACGTTTACCACTTGTTTTCTTGCTGCACTTTTTATTACAGATTTATATTACTTTGTTTTGCCATCCATATCACTTGCCATTTAACATCTCTTCGCCGAACTAGTGCACCTATACAACTCCTAGTTGTATTAGGTGTGTTGGGGACACAAGAGACTTCTTGTATCTTAGTTGCAGGGTTGCTTGAGAGAGACCATCTTCAACCTCTACTTCCCTGAGTTCGATAAACCTTAGGTCATCCACTTGAGGGAAATTGCTGCTGTCCTACAAACCTCTGCGCTTGGAGGCCCAACATAGTCTACAAGAGTAGAAGCGTGTGTAGACATCACCGCGATCCTCCGAGCTGCAGTATAAAGTGGCTCTGTCTTCCGAGCTTCGCCACAAATACAACGTAGCTTGGAATCGCCTAAGTTTCAAACATCCACTCCGAGTGAAGAGCAACCCTCTCACTCGGGGGCTTAGCTGCGGTCCTCCGAGCTACGTCGTAAGTATAACGTGGCTCTGTCTTCCGAGCTCCGCCACAAATACAACGTAGCTTGGAATCGCCTAAGCTACAAACATCCACTCCGAGTGAAGAACGACCCTCTCACTCGGGGGCTTAGCTGCATCCCCGTGACTCGCCTAAGTTTCAAACGCTCACTCCAAGTGAAGAGCAAACCTCTCACTCGGGGGCTTAGCTGCGAATGTTGACTCGAAGATTCAGGCGATCAAAAAAGAGCCGCAAGCCAAAAGGTCGAATCCAGATAAAAGTCCCGCAAGATTCGGGCAAGAGTACCTGGGCCACAGGCCCACCAGAGTTTAACGGTTACAAGACCACTCGACATTCCGAGGCAAATTGAATTAAAGTGTCAAAGTTAGCTCATCCCTCAGGTGGAGGCGGACTCGCGGGCGCAACGAACTGGTCTAGGTCGATCCCATCAGTAATACGAGTGGCGGCTTCCAAGAAAGTCTCCATGAATGACTGGAACTGAAGCTCCTTCGTATTGGCAACCTTGAGCGCTGCGAGCCTCCTCTCCTTCACTTCCTTGCAGTGCACACGGACCAGAGACAACGCCACGTCGGCTCCACCCCGGGCGGACGACTTCTTCCACTCCTGCACTCGGTTGGGGATCTCGTTGAGTCGAGTCATCAGAGACTCAAGGTCGTTCTCCTGCATGACTCCCCTCCAGAGCATGTTGTCGATCCGGGCCATCACCGCTTTCAGCTGTCCCAGATAGTCCGTGGCCGCAGTAAGGTGGGACTCCAGCCTCAAGATGTTCATGGCAACCTCGTCCTTCATGATGGAATTGGCTGGGTCCAGGCCAGGCTCGACCCGCCCAGTCTCTTCTTCGAAGTTGCGACAGAATTCTGCACCGGAAAACAGTGAGTCGAGTCAGCAAGAAAAACATGGGTTGACCGATCCAGCTTAACCTGAGCCAAAAGAGACATACCTTCGAGCACAAGGTACCACTTCTTGGTAAGGTCGCCCAGATAGGCCTCAAGATCAATCCTCTTCTGGAAAAGGGCCTCGTACTTGTCATTCAAGACAGACTTGGAATTCTTCAGTCGAGTCACCTCTTGATTGGCTGCGTCGAGTGAGCCTCTCAGCCTGATAATCTCCGCCTTGAGCGCGCCTACAGAGGCCAGCTTCTGCGCCGCCAGTTCTGCCTTCTCTTGAGCCGCCTGCTGTGCCGCCGCCAGGTCGAGATCTTTCTGCTCCAAGGCCGCTTTCAGTTGACCTACCAAAGACGTCACTGGACAGATGAACATGAGGAAACACAAGGCACATTTATCAAAAGTCAGTCGACAAATAGTTAGCGTCAGTTACCGGCCGCGTCAACCCGCGTCTTCCTCAGATGGTCCCGAGCCAGCTGCAGGTCGAGATTGAGCTAGATTTGCTTCTTCTCAAGGTCTGCAAATTTGGCCCCAAACTCGCAAGATTTCTGCATCAACACAACAAAACAAGATTCTAAGACTACAGTCGAGTCAAACACTCAACCGCAGTCTCGGGGACTACACCCAGTGGGTGCACTGAGCGTGCCCCCACTGGTTTTCACTCGGCCAAGATCAGTCTGGCTCGAGCTAAAAAAACAACAAGGAAGAAAAGTTCTATCGTCAGACCATGGCCGACCGCCAGCAGTCGACCACAGTCTCGGGGACTACACCCAGTGGGTGCACTGAGCGTGCCCCCACCGGTTCTCACTCGACCAAGATCAGTCTCGCTCGAGTTCAAGAGAAGTCGAAAGCAAACACCTCAAGACCCTCACCCAGTGGGTGTGACATCATCTTACGAACAAAGCAGCAGATTCTCTCAATGCCAAAGACTATTCCCGCGCAGCAAACCAACCAGTGGAGAAAACAAACCTGGACGTTGGCCCGAAGAGCAGAACTAGCGTCGTAAGCAGCCATGCTGGCCTCGTACGCCGCCTTCGTCTTCTCCATCATCAACCCCGCCTGGCGAACGGCTTCTTAAGCCGCTCCCACAGTATCCTCCGGGAGGCAGTAGGAGGAGAAGAGAACGGACGACGGAGCAGGCGCTGGGTCGACGGTGGGAGCGGGCGCTGGGTCGACGGCGGGAGCGGGCGCTGGGTCGACGACTGGAGCAGGCGCTGGGTCGACAGCTGGGACAAGCACCGGGTCGATGGCCCTTCCAGCTGACGAAGTGGGACGTACGGTCGACACGGGGTCGGCAAAGGAGACCGTGGCTCGGGCCGCGCCTTCCAGTTGCTGGGCCTCCGAGCCAGAAGGCGCCTTCCGGCCCTTCTTCCATGTGCGTCGTCGATCTCCTCCCAAGCGCTCTTCATCAACATCATCATCGTCATCTGGGAGCTCTATGACGTGGCGCGGCACTTCAAGACAAACAATAGCGAAGTTCAGTCGACCGTCACCCCTAACCGACGAAAAAACAAGACACGATCTATAACCCGCACCTGCGCGGGATGTCACGGCATCTGAGGACTCCTCGTCGTCCCGGCCCTTGTCAATGTCCATTGAGGTCATGGAAGCAGCAGCGCTGAAGAAACCCCTCGAAGATGAGTCGACGGAAGACACAGTCGACCTCCAAAAGATAGAAAGAAACAAAACCGAATGATACTTACGTGGAGGCGATGGGAACATCCACCTTAATCCTGGGCAGGGCCTTCTGGGGCTTGGTGGTGGTGACCTTGGGGTGCTTGGGCACCTTCTCAGAGGGGTCGGGAGTGGCCGTGCGAGCGCGCTTGGGCGTTTGAGAGCCTGAGGGACCTGTCCGAGGGCGCGCAGCCCCTGGGTCGTGCTTCCCCTTGGACCACCTTTCATCACGGGGAGGTGACTCGACTTCCTCCCCGCTGCTGTAGTCCTCACTCTCCTCCTCGGTCTCCTCCTCTGACTTCCACTCGGTGGCGTCGCCCACGCCCTCCTCGCCTTCCTGGACCAAATCCCCATTGGGCAGCGAGTACATCTCAGTATAGATCTGCAAAAAGGGAAGATTGACCAAATATCAGTCGGATCCGTCAAGTCAAATTACAAGCCAACGACAGAAACATCACTCGGGAGCCGAAGACGAACCTTATCGAGCAAATGGCCAGCGTCGAATGGGAGGACCCTCCCAGACCCCCTGGGGTTGTCTTTGTTCCCCGTGATGCACTTCAGGCACTGCGCCACGTACTTCACGTCGGCCGCCTCCGGGTGGACTCGCGACGAGTCGTCGGTGCCGGAGTACAACCACATCGGGTGGTCCCGAGCGTGGAGCGGCTGGATCCTCCGCATGAGGTACGCCTCAAACAGATCCATCCCTGTTACACCCTCGCGGACCAACTGGACGACCCGCTCCACCAACATGTTCACTTCGGCCCTCTCGGCCTTACCCACTATCATTGAAGGAGGCTGGCTGGCTCGGCCAAGAGAGAAAGGGGGAAGACCAATCGACTGACCCGGGGTCGGACTGTCCTTATAGTAAAACCAAGTCGACTGCCAGCCCCGAATTGACTCCGGAAAGATTATGGGGGGAAAGACGCTCCTATTCCTAAGTTGGATTCCGAGCCCGCCGCACGCCTGGAGGACGTGCGTCTTATCGTCGCTCGGATTCGCCTTCTTGACGGTTTGCGAGCGGCAGGTAAAGATATGCTTGAACACGCCCCAGTGCGGCCGACAGCCGAGGAAGTTCTCACACATGGAAACGAACGCGGTTGACGTGGGTCGCGAGGAGGACGCACTCGCCCTCCCGCGACCGAGGCTCGAGTTCGTCCTCCGGCACCCGCCAGGATCCGCGGGCAATCAGTCCCTCCTCCTCCAGCTCCTCCAGATCCTCTGCCACGACGGTGGACCGGATCCAACCCCCCTGGATCCAACCAGGAGGGAGCCCAGACCTCGACGACGATCCGCTCCGACCGGACCGCCTCCCCTTCCCCGTCGCCGCCTTCTTCGAGCGCTCAATCGCCGCGGTCTTGTCCTTGCCCATGGCACGCGCGCCGGCGGTCGCTGTGGAGAAAGGCAAGAAGGAGCAGAGGCACGGCAAAGAGGCGGAGGCGGAAGAAGAAGGATTGGGCGCACAGTGCTCCCGCTTCGGGCTCGGCGCACACTTATAGTGCCCCGGTCGAGTGGCTGACCGGTAGCCCCGAGCGATCTTATCAAATCCCGCAACAGGTGCAGACGCGATACATGGCGAAAAAGGTGGCGCGAGGATCGAGGCGTCTCAAGCATATCCGTCCGATTGCTGCGGCACGTCCCGCCCCGCGCGCTTTCCCAAATTTCGAAACCCCGTGGAATCCGGCGACCAAAGAGCAACCAACCCCGCCAAAAACTGCGCACGCTAACGGCACCCGACGCCTAGCGCAAAGTTCAGTCGACGAAAGAAGCAACCAACACACTCGACGGTTCCAGAATCGATCAAGGCGACCAAGACAAGACTGAGGAGGACAGCCTAGTCCGCGAGCTCGGAAGTAGACTACCCCAGGGGCGTCGAGCCAGAACCGGAGCTTTCCTCAGCACTCTCTCTCTCTTGCTGAAGCCTCAATCCATTCGGGGGCTACTGACGAGGTTACAGAGTTAGGGTAGGGTCAGGCCCGACCAAGGTACCCCATCCAAGGTCACCACCCTAGAAGATCAAAAGACAAAACTTATGATGACAAAGACAGTCGACTGAGACGGCCCAAGAGGACATCCCACTCGACTAGGCATCACCTGCAAGACGACTCAACTCCACTCGACCAATCCAAGGCACTCGACCCCCGAAGGTCAAGGATCCCTTAGGATAATAACGGTCTGGTATTTATTCGTTGTAGTAAATGCCTTAATTACTCTTTACTATAGGCGTTATCAGTAACGCCTGCCTTAATGTACATTGAACCCTTGGTAACGTGGAGCATGGCTGGGGTCCTGGCGCACTATATAAGCCACCCCCCTCCTCCGGTACAAGGGTTCGCATCTTTGTAACTCACATATACACATACCAGTCGACCGCCTCCGGGCACCGAGACGTAGGGCTGTTACTTCCTCCGAGAAGGGCCTGAACTCGTAAACACCTTGTGTACAACTCCATCATAGCTAGGGCATTGCCTCCCCATTCGTACCCCCTACTCGTACTGTCAGACTTAGAACCACGACACGCAGCCCTACGTGTGCCGGGGAGTGCACCGAAAGTAGGATCTGGGATGGCCCGATCGATGAACGTGGCCAGCACGGCGCAGAGCTCCCTCGTGGCACCCAGCACGCCCTGGTGGGCGCCCACCCGCACCTCTAGCTCCCTCGTCATGGCCAGAGCAGCCCGTCGAGCTCTGTCGTCAGTGTCACCGTCGCGGCGTCCAACCGGCCCTCCGTTCAGTACCAGCAAACACTGGAAAAAAATGTGTGAGTGGATGGCAGGTGGGCCACATTGGGCCGACAGCGGACAGAGGCAAACAAGAGGGACGCAGGAAATGTCAGGTTTGTGTCCGCTTCGATCTCTTAAATTTTGAGCGAAAATGTGTCCACGCGAATGCAAAATGAAACTGAATTTTTGTGTTAGGCCTTCGTTTTTGTCCGTGCAAACCAAAACGAACATGGCCGCGACGAAATGGTTCGTCCTGTTGGAGTTGCTCTGAACCTGTAGCTGAAGGGTGACCATGGATTAGGCTATGGATGGGCGCTGAAGTTGCACGGCAAATCCACATGCATGGACGGACGTCACGTAATTAATCTTCAGCGTGGAGATTTGAGTTCTGGCCTTCAGGGTGACTGATGCGTGCATCGTAGACACTGTGAGGGGCCGGGGGGCTATAGGAAAGCTTATTTCTAATGAGGTCTGGTTTGAACGTCGGAAAATGACTTGACTGAAGAAGATCGCGTCTCGATCGCTTGCACATGTGCGTTGGTGACCGACCTGCCCGGGACTTGGGCGCTCCAAGTGGGCTGGTTTTGTTGACAAAACTTGCACATACGTACGTGCATCGCAGAGAGAAGAATGCAAGAACATTCCAGATTTGTCGACCAGAGCTGCATACAACTCTTCTCTGCAGAGTGCAGACCCTCGGCCGCCTCTGCGCTCTCCTTGCTATGCCGGTCACAGGCCGTCCGATCCGGACTCCAAGAGATCTCTACCGTCGTTCAACTTGCAGAAGAGTGCTCCAGACTTTTGGAACGTAGACGCTAGATGCGTCCGGTTTTAAATTAATAAAGCCACTTAGTCAGCATCCACCACACACGAATTAGTCTTACAAACCAAACATAAAGCGAACAAACTAAAGACTTCGAATAGGGGGCCGAAGTGAAGCTATTACATAACAAGCGCCGGGCACCTGGGCCCTCGCAACAAAAGAGGAGCAGAGCAACGATGGATAGATAGATAGTGATGTAGGCTTCATGCAGTCGTCGCGCCGTGACACGCCTTCGCCATAGTCGTCTTGATCTGCTCCATAGTCTCCTTCATGAGTTGTTCGTCACGCGGTTTCCCCAACGGCGTCCAAACCTGTAGAAAAAGATGACATTTGAAAATGATGTCAGCCGGGTGAGTCGAGAACTTATGCTCAATGGTGATTTTGTTCCGGACCGACCAAAGGGACCAAAGAAGCGCCCCAACGCATCTCCACACTATTCGCGCATTGACCCCTCTTTGCGCCGTAAGGATTGTTAGGAGGTCGTTGCTAGACCGTGGGTTCCAGTTTTGTTTAAACGCATATCTGACCGTGCTCCACGCAAATCTAGCCAAATCATACCCAAAGAAAACATGATTGGCGTTTTCCCCTACCCCACAAGTGGTGGTCCAGACTCCGGTTGTTGAAGTTACATTTCCCCTTTCAATTTTTTTACCCCGGTTATTTTTGACTCGTTATTTTTTATAGAAAAAAAAGGGGACGATCAGCTGTGGTGTTCAGTACTTCAGTGTGTAGTGTGTACAAAGGACGTCCGCGCTCAAGACAACGGACAGGACCTGGGCTGCGTTCGTGCCCCGAATAAGTTCCTTTTGCAAAGGGTCAAAAGAGCAAAGAGAAAACTTTGGAAGAGCAGCTAGCCAGACTCCAATGAATTGGCTGGTCGCGTTGGAAGCATGAAATTAATATACCTGCCCTCTAGCTAGGAGATCAAGACCCTAGAGCACAGTGTGCACCGAAGCATCTCACAAAAAGCATGGTTAATAATATAGCTAGCTGCTGGCTATATGATGTTGCCATGTCACATATAGCCAAGCTTATAGCCAACAAGTACAATAGCTAGATATAAATATATACTACTTTGTTGATACATGGCCCACCTCATTCTCTCACAAAGTACCTAGGAGCACGTGCTGCAGCCGGCTGTTAACTAGTAGCCCGCTTCTCTTCTCTCTTCTATTCTCTCTCTTCCAATTAAGCAAAAATATAATATTTAATGTCTTACAGCCCGCCTACATCAACTTATTGTACTTGCTCTAATGTGGACGTTTCATATTTCCATTTGTTTAGGTTAGTTCTAGCAACATTCGTTTTATGATGCATGCATGGAAGGACACACGAAATTCCACCGAGTTTTCAAGCATCAGTCTAACTTCCCAGGATGTCAAGCTCTTTCTCTCTCTCTCTCTCTCTCTCTCTCTCTCTCATCAAAAGAATAGAAAGAATAGCAAATGCTGTCCCATGATTGCCACTTGAACTGTACCCACTTGCTGATTCAGAAAGTGCGTTTAATTAGTACGTAGCATCTCTTTTGCTGGGCCGGCAGAAGAACCAGATGCTAGTTTGCGCGAGAAGATTAATTGATTTGATGGGTACAAGGTGCTTAGCTAGTGTGTCCATCACTCTTGCTTACTTGTCGGCTTTGTCGCTCATGCATGTGTGCACAACTTTTCCTGATGGAAAAAAACCCAGCTCAAGGTCGCAGATGTTGGCGCTACTGCCAAAGAACAGATGTTGCCACGTATATATTGATAGGTGATGCAAAGATGCAAACTTTTAAATGCAAAGTCAACTTGGAGAAGGTAATACACACACATTTCGTGCATGTTTCTTAATTAGCTACCGATGGATGCAGATATCTTGCTCAAAACTTGCAGGCCAAGTTCAGATCAGGCTTGGTCGGTTGATACTTCTCTGTACGCAAATGGAATTTATGCCCCGAAAATTTAGAACAAAAAAAGGGGATGAAAATGAGGCTGCGCCACTGCTTGCAACTGTAGCTGTTTTGTGCATGAAGCATGCCATTACATAACACAAAGTACTCTTATTGGTCTTCCGTCATGCGGAAATTTCCGTAGCATTTAACATCGTCGCGATACTGGATATTTCATCTCCCGTGATTAAACAACTTAATCAAAGTCTGAATCTAGCAAATACATCTCGCCGTGTTTTCCCTTACCTGAATGAGGACCGTGGAAGATTAAGCTACTGAACCCGCGCAACAGTCCACATGGCACGATTTTCTACATCGAGATTTCTGAATTACAACGTGTGCATCGTACCACAAAATACACGACGCGCTAGAAAAATTACCTGCCTTGCACTAGCAAAATTAAATAATGTTTGTGCAGGACTGGATAAACCTGAATAGTCTCCTTGGACGTCAGAAATATGACTTCTTGGATGTCAGAAATATGACTTGACTGAAGAAGTATGCGGTGACCAGCTTGTTCAGACTTCAAGTGGGTGGCTTTTCGCTGATCGTCCGGAGCGTCAGACGTTTCTGATTCGTCAGTCTTTAATTCATGAATTTGCTCAATCTTACCCAAGTCCAACCTCTATCTATATCATATATAAAAAAGTATTCAACGGGTTAAACAAAGAAAGATAAATTAATAGACTAGAAAATCCCACAAAAACCAGTAACTTATGGCCGTTGATTTAGTAAATTAGCAAACCACGTCCAATAGAGATCTTCCAGGTCGAATAGAAAGCCCTGCCAAACAAGTCGTTGATGAGTCAGACCGACGATCAGAGCCAGTGTGGCGAAGATGAGGACTCTGATGATGATGATGATGCAAATTATCGAGTTGTTATTCATGGTAAACAGGTATGTGTAGTTCTTCAGGCAGCAGGGCAACAGACGTAGCTTCGGGTAGTGGGGCAGCGGATGTAGACGCCCCTCAAACAGGTGCTGCCATTGCTGAATAGCCAGACAGTGGAGCAACAAATGATGAAAGGCATCCCTGTCCGTGTGGACGATGAACGTGTTATTGAGTTTCAGATTATGTTGATTATGACTTCTCACTCGGCATCAGATTATTCATGGGATGGCATGCTTAACCTGCGAGATATGACAGACAAGCAAGTCGAGGCGGCCACGTAATCTTCTGTCAAAATATGTGATGCTCATCTTGTGAATACTTTGGCTTACTAGAGGTGCAAGAAATTGAAGCTACCATCTCCGCCCCGTCCAGTGTCAGCAGTTGAGCCTGCCTTGCCATCAGAGGCCAATATTCATCTATCTATCAAGAAAATTATCGCCCAAGAGCTTGGGATCCGTGTGGCTGACAAGGGCACACTAGTAGAAAACAGGTTTTTGGTTGAGGCCAGGATAAGGGCATTAATCCCGGTTCACTCACGAACCGGGACCAAAGGGTGCATCAGCCCCGGTTCGTGAGGCCACGGCGCCGGCCGGGCCTCGGTGGGTCCCGGTTCCAGACATGAACCGGGACCAATGGACCTCGCTCCTGTCCGCTACTGGTCCAACACATTTAGTCTCGGTTTGCGGCTGGAACCGGGACCAAAGGTCAGTCTTCTGTCCCGGTTCTAGCTACCAACCGGGACTAAAGTTAGACCTATATATACCCCCGCCCCTGCCCGCTCACTACTCTATTTTTTTGGCCGGCCGGCGTGTGTAGGTGTGTGTTGCTCTAGCTCTCACCTCCTATGCACATGAGGTGTTTGATGAAATGCCCGAGCCACACTTAAGCTTTCTCTTCTTCAAGCTCGACCTCCAAGCTCCATTTTCCTCAAGATTTGTCTAGGTTTGGTGGTCCGTCCTATCCCGTCCCCATCCTCACCTCCGTCGATCGCCCGCGCTGATCTCGTCGCCGGCACCGCCGTGCAGGGGCGGAGCCAGAATTTGAACATGAGGGGGGCGAGAAACCAATGCTTAGAATAGATGAAATATCATGACATATTAAGTCTCACAATAACGTTGAGGGCAAAGCATAAGAAATATTCGTTGAACTACAAAATAAAGTTACATATCTATTAGCTTAAAATGAGCTCTACGACCACCACTGTCAAAAAAAATTGATTATTACATCAGATGTGATCTTTGCAGCTATTTCCTTCCCAATGTAGATGACCGTGTAATGCCGAAGAAAGTCGTCTCCCATTTTGTTTCGAAGACGTGTCTTGACTAGTTTCATAGCTGAAAAAGCTCGTTCAGTTGTCACGGTTGACACCGGAAGAGTTATGACCAACCGTAGTAATCTATCAACCATTGAGTATGTAGCGGCTTTACCTGTATTTAATAATCAAGCTGTCAAATAAGCAGGAGTTATGAACAACTGCAGTAATTTATCAATCATTCAACCATTGAGTATTTACCAACTTTACCTGTTTTAAATAATCCAATAGTCAAATCAGCAAGTGAGGCCGAACTCTTTAGCTCCGAAACATCAAGCTGGAAATGGGGAAGTTGATACTCCAATTGAGCTCGTTCTTGACTAGAAAAGTCAACATGATAAAATTTCTCCACTAATGTGCATATATTAGACATGTCAAATGAGTCATGTCGTGGATCCAAAGATCCACAGAGTGTCAAAAGCTCTGTGTTTTGAACACCGAAACGATCATTTAGCTCAACCAATTGCTGATCTATGGCAACATTGAACACATCTGCTTTGTAGTGATGTAATGTAGTAGTGTTATCATGTTTGTTGCGAGACTTTGTAACATGTACGTACATACAAATCACATCATATATTAGTAAATATGATAGATAATATTCTAAATTGTATGTACAAGAAAATATATGTTACCTGCTATTCAGATCAGGAATGTCAATCTCATGCTTCAAACAAAAAGATTGAACCTCCTTTAGAAGGGGATCCCAACCATCTTCTCTCAGCTTACCAAGTAGCACCTTTGTGTTTGAGACCAAATCTAATGCATTCAGAATGTCTAGTGACTTCTTTTGGAGTGTTTGACGTAAAACATCAGTGATTTTCATGATTTTATCCATTAGATGTAAAATAAACACAAAATCAAATGACATAATTATTTTAAGGCTCCTACGACATCTCCTCTAGAAAATTTCGAGGCTGCACGGTCATTTGCTATACTCCTTAGGACCTCAACTGTAGCATCAAACATCTTCTGTAAACTCTGAATTGACTTGAAGTGGGAACTCCATCTAGTGTTCCTATCTGATTTTGCCCTTTTCCTGTATCGAGTTCTCCCAATTCAATTTCACGTGCAATCTCCACAGCTTTATTTGCTAACAACTCATCATTACGTTTAGTCGACGCGCTAACAACATTTATAATGAATTTTGCATTTTGGAAAAAGTTATGCACATCATGTACCTCCCTTGACACCGCAACAAGCGCCAACTGTAACTGATGAGCCATGCAATGCACATAGTATGCATAAGGGCAGTCATTCAGAATTAGAGCCTTCAATCCATTCCATTCACCTCTCATATTACTTGCCCCGTCATAGCCTTGTCCTCTAATGTCTTGGACATTCAAATTATTATCAAAAAGGACTTTGCAAATTGCCTTCTTGAGAGTCAAAGCAGTAGTGTCAGTGACATGAATTACATCAAGAAAACGCTCGTGTATTAACCCCTCGGTGCTCAGGAATCGAAGTACCAATGCCATTTGCTCTTTTTTAGATTCATCTCGTGCTTTGTCTACCATTATGCAGAACTTGGTACTACCAATTTCATCTCTAATTTTTCTCTTAACTCCACTAGAAATTAATGTGAGGATTTCTAGTTGCACTATATGGGAGGTGTACTTCGCATTCTTTGGAGCATTTTCCAAGACAACCCCATTCACCTCTTTGCTATAAGAAGCCAAGAACCTCACCAGGTGGAGAAATTACCCTGATTACTGAAGGAAATATGCCCTAGAGGCAATAACAAAATTGTTATTTATATTTCCTTATATCATGATAAATGTTTATTATTCATGCTAGAATTGTATTAACCGGAAACTTAGTACATGTGTGAATACATAGACAAAACAGAGTGTCCCTAGTATGCCTCTACTAGACTAGCTCATTGATCAAAGATGGTTATGTTTCCTAACCATAGACATGAGTTGTCATTTGATCAACGGGATCACATCATTAGGAGAATGTTGTGATGGACTAGACCCATCCGTTAGCATAGCACTATGATCGTTTAGTTTTACTGCTATTGCTTTCGTCATGACTTATACATGTTCCTATGACTATGAGATTATGCAACTCCCGAATACCGTAGGAACACCTTGTGTGCTATCAAACGTCACAACGTAACTGGGTGATCATAAAGATGCTCTACAGGTGTCTCCGAAAGTATTCGTGGTGTTGGCATATATCAAGATTAGGATTTGTCACTCCGAGTGTCGGAGAGGTATCTCTGGGCCCTCTCGGTAACACACATCATAATAAGCCTTGCAAGCAAAAGACTAATGAGTTAGTCACGAGATGATGTGTTACGGAACGAGTAAAGAGACTTGCCGGTAACGAGATTGAACTAGGTATAGAGATACCGACGATCGAATCTCGGGCAAGTAACATACCGATGACAAAAGGAACAACGTATGTTGTTATGCGGTTTGACCGATAAAGATCTTCGTAGAATATTTAGGAACCAATATGAGCATCCAGGTTCCGCTATTGGTTATTAACCGGAGATGAGTCTCGGTCATGTCTACATGGTTCTCGAACCCGTAGGGTCCGCACGCTTAACGTTTAATGACGATCGGTATTATGAGTTTATGAGTTTTGATGTACCGAAGGTAGTTTGGAGTCCCGGATGAGATCACGGACATGACGAGGAGTCTCGAAATGTCCGAGACATAAAGATTGATATATTGGACGACTATATTCGGACACCGGAAGTGTTCCGGAAAAGTTTCGGATTTAACCGGATTGCCGGAGGGGGTTACCGGAACCCCCCACGAGGGGGGATGGTCCATAGTGGGCCTTGAGGAAAGAAGAGAGGCAGCCCATAGAGGCTGGCCGGCGCCCCACCAGGGGATCCTAGTTGGACTAGGATTGGGGGGCGCCACCTCTCCCTCTTTTTCCTTTCCCTCTCTTCCTTCTTGGTGGACTCCTACTAGGAATAGGATTGCAATCCTATTCCTAGTAGGATTGCCCTAGCCGCACCATAGGAGGCCGGCCGGCCCTCCTCCCTTGCTCCTTTATATACGGGGGCAGGGGGGCACCCAAAGACACACAAGTTGAATTGTTCTAGCCGTGTACGATGCCCCCTTCAACAGAAACACACCTCGGTCATACCGTTGCAGTGCTTAGGCGAAGCCCTGCGCCGGTAGATACATCATATCCGTCACCACGCCGTCGTGCTGACGAAACTCTCCCATGAAGCTCAACTGGATCAAGAGCTCGTGGGATGTCATCAAGCTGAACGTGTGCTGAACGCGGAGGTGCCGTACGTTCGGTGCTTGATCGGTTGGATCGCGAAGAAGTTCGACTACATCAACCGCGTCACTTGACGCTTCTGCTTCCGCTCTACGAGGGTATGTAGACACACTCTTCCCTCTCATTGCTATGCATCTGGTATATAGATCTTGCATGATCGTAGGAAAATTTTAAAATACTACGTTCCCCAACAGTGGCATCATGAGCCAGGTCTATGCGTAGATGATATGCACGAGTAGAACACAATGAGTTGTGGGCGATACTAGTCATGCTGCTTACCAGCATGTCATATTTTGCTTCGGCGGTATTGTGAGATGAAGCGGCCCGGACCGACATTACGCGTACGCTTACGCGAGACTGGTTTCACCGTTAGGAGCACTCGTTGCTTAAAGGTGACTGGCGGGTGTCTGTCTCTCTCACTTTAGCTGAAACAAGTGTGGCTACGCCCGGTCCTTGTGAAGGTTAAAACATCACATACTTGACGAAACATCGTTGTGGTTTTGTATGCATAGGTAAGAACGGTTCTTGCTTAGCCCGTAGCAGCCACGTAAAACTTGCAACAACAAAGTTGAGGACGTCTAACTTGTTTTTGCAGGGCATGTTGTGATGTGATATGGTCAAGACATGATGAGTTATACGGTTTTGTATGAGATGATCATGTTTTGTAATGTTATCGGCAACTGGCAAGAGCCATATGGTTGTTGCTTTATTGTATGAAATGCAATCGCCATGTAATTGCTTTACTTTATCACTAAGCGGTAGCGATAGTCGTAGAAGCAATAGTTGGCGAGACGACAACGATACTACGATGGAGATCAAGGTGTCGCGCCGGTGACGAAGGTGATCATGACAGTGCTTTGAAGATGGAGATCAAAAGCACGAGATGATGATGGCCATATCATGTCACATATTTTGATTGCATGTGATGTTTATCTTATTATGCTTCTTATTTTGCTTAGAACGACGGTAGCATTATAAGATGACCCCTTACTAAATTTCAAGGTATAAGTGTTCTCCCTGAGTATGCACCGTTGCGAAAGTTCGTCGTGCCGAGACACCACGTGATGATCGGCTGTGATAAGCTCTACGTTCAAATACAATGGGTGTAAGCCAGTTTTGCACACGCAGAATACTCGGGTTAAACTTGCAGATATGGCCTCGGAACACTGGAGACCGAAAGGTCGAGCGTGAATCATATAGTAGATATGATCAACATAAGATGTTCACCATTGAAACTACTCCATCTCACGTGATGATCGGACATGGTTTAGTTGATTTGGATCACGTGATCATTTGGATGACCGGAGGGATATCTATCTAAGTGGGAGTTCTTTAATTAATATGATTAAATTGAACTTTAATTTATCATGAACTTAGTCGTGGTTATATTAGCAAATCTATGTTGTAGATCAATAGCTCGCGATGTTGCTCCCCGTTTATTTTTTATATGTTCCTAGAGAAAACTAAGTTGAAAGATGTTAGTAGCAATGATGCGGAATTGTTCCGTGATCTGAGGATTATCCTCATTGCTGCACAGAAGAATTATGTCCTTGATGCACCGCTAGGTGACAGACCTATTGCAGGAGCAGATGTAGACGTTATGAACGTTTTGACAAAAGCTCGGTATGATGACTACTTGATAGTTTAAGTGCACCATGCTTTACGGCTTAGAACCGGGACTTCAAAAACGTTTTGAACGCCACTGAGCATATAAGATGTTCCAAGAGTTGAAATTAGTATTTCATACTCATGCCCGTGTCGAGAGGTATGAGACCTCTGACAGTACTTTGCCTACAAGATGGAGGAGAATAGCTCAACCAGTGAGCATGTGCTCAGATTGTCTGGGTACTGCAATTGCTTGAATCAAGTGGGAGTTAATCTTCCAGATAAGATAGTAATTGACAAAGTTCTCTAGTCACTATCACCAAGTTAGTAGAACTTCGTGATGAACTATAATATGCAAGGGATGACGAAAGTAATTCCCGAGCTCTTCGCGATGCTGAAATCGGCGAAGGTAGAAATCAAGAAAGAGCATCAAGTGTTGATGGTTAACAAGACCACTTGTTTCAAGTAAAGGGCAAAGGGATAGAAGGGGAACTTCAAGAAGAATGACAAGCAAGTTTTCACTCCCGTGAAGAAACCCAAAGCTAAACTCAAGCCTGAAACAAGTGCTTCTACTGCAAAGGAAATGGTCACTGGAAGTGGAACTGCCCTAGATACTTGGCGGATAAGAAGGATGGCAAAGTGAACAAAAGTATATTTGATATACAGATTATTGATGTGTATTTTACTAGTGTTCATAGCAACCCCTCGGTATTTGATACTGGTTTAGTTGCTAAAGAGTAGTAACTCGAAATGGGAGTTGCATAATGAACAGAAACTAGTTAAAGGATGAAGTGACGATGTGTATTGGAAGTAGTTCCAAAATTGATATGATCATCATCGCACACTCCCTATACTTTTGGGATTAGTGTTGAACCTAAATAAGTGTTATTTGGTGTTTGTGTTGAGCATGAATATGATTTGATCATGTTTATTGCAATACGGTTATTCATGTAAGTTAGAGAATAATTGTTGTTCTGTTTACATGAATAAAACCTTCTATGGTCATACACCCAATGAAAATGGTTTGTTGGATCTCGATCGTGGTGCTACACATATTCATAATATTGAAGCCAAAAGATGCAAGGTTAACAATGATAGTGCAACTTATTTGTGGCACTGCCGTTTAGGTCATATTGGTGTAAAGCGCATGAAGAAACTCCATAGTGATGGACTTTTGGAATCACTTGATTATGAATCACTTGGTGCTTGCGAACCATGCCTCATGGGCAAGATGACTAAAACTCCGTTCTCCGGAACTGTGGAGCGAGCAACAGAGTTGTTGGAAATCATACATACTGATGTATGCGGACCAATAAGCGTTGAAACTCGCGGCGGGTATCGTTATTTTCTGACCTTCACTGGTGATTTGAGCAGATATGGGTATATCTACTTAATGAAGCACAAGTCTGAAACATTTGAAAAGTTCAAAGAATTTCAGAGTGAAGTAGAGAATCATCGTAACAAGAAAATAAAGTTTCTACGATCTGATCGTGGAGGATAATATTTGAGTTACGAGTTTGGTCTTCATTTGAAACAATGTGGAATAGTTTCACAACTCAAGCCACCTGGAACACCACAGTGTAATGGTGTGTCCGAACGTCATAACCGTACTTTATTAGATATGGTGCGATCGATGATGTCTCTTACCGATCTACCACTATCGCTTTTAGGGTTATGCATTAGAGACAGCTACATTCATGTTAAATAGGGCACCATCTAAATCCGTGGAGATGACACTGTATGAATTGTGGTTTGAAAAGAAACCTAAGTTGTCATTTCTTTAAGTTTGGGACTGCGATGCTTATGTGAAAAAGTTTCAACATGATAAGCTCGAACCCAAATCGGAGAAGTAAATCTTCATAGGATACCCAAAAGAAACTATTGGGTACACCTTCTATCACAGATCCGAAGGCAATGTCTTTGTTGCTAAGAGTGGATCCTTTCAAGAGAAGGAGTTTCTCTCGAAAGAAGTGAGTGGGAGGAAAGTAGAACTTGATGAGGTAATTGTACCTTCTCCTGAATTGGAAAGTGGAACATCACAGAAACTAGTTCCAGTGATTCCTACACCAATTAGTGAGGAAGCTAATGATGATGATCATGAAACTTCAGATCAAGTTTCTGCTGAACGTCGTAGATCAACCAGAGTACGTTCCGCACCAGAGTGGTACGGCAACCCAGTTCTGGAAATCATGTTACTAGACCATGATGAACCTGCGAACTATGAGGAAGCGATGATGAGCCCAGATTCCGCAAAATGGCTTGAGGCCATGAAATCTGAGATGGGATCCATGTATGAGAACAAAGTGTGGACTTTGGTTGACTTGCCCGATGATCGGCAGGCCATCGAAAATAAATGGATCTTTAAGAGGAAGACCGACGCAGACGGTAATGTTACTGTTTACAAAGCTCGACTTGTTGCTAAAGGGTTTCGACAAGTTCAAGGAGTTGACTAC
Source organism: Secale cereale (assembly GCA_902687465.1). NCBI lineage: Eukaryota > Viridiplantae > Streptophyta > Magnoliopsida > Poales > Poaceae > Secale > Secale cereale. The sequence continues at coordinate 640,218,588 of LR738714.1, read as the reverse complement.
GATGAGACTTTCTCACCTGTAGCGATGCTTAAGTCTGTCCGAATCATGTTAGCAATTGCCGCATTTTATGATTATGAAATCTGGCAAATGGATGTCAAAACTGCATTCCTGAATGGATATCTCAAAGAAGAGTTGTATATGATGCAACCAGAAGGTTTTGTCGATCCAAAAGGTGCTAACAAAGTGTGCAAGCTCCAGCAATCCATCTATGGACTGGTGCAAGCATCTCGGAATTGGAATATACGCTTTGATGAGGTGATCAAAGCTTATGGTTTTATACAGACTTTTGGAGAAGCCTGTATTTACAAGAAAGTGAGTGGGAGCTCTATAGCATTTCTAATATTATATGTGGATGACATATTGCTGATTGGAAATGATATAGAATTTTCTGGAAAGCATAAAGGAGTGTTTGAAAGGAGTTTTTCAAAGAAAGACCTTGGTAAAGCTGCTTACATATTGGGCATCAAGATCTATAGAGATTGATCAAGACACTTGATAAGACTTTCGATGAGTACATACCTTGATAAGATTTTGAAGTAGTTCAAAATGGATCAGCCAAAGAAGGAGTTCTTGCCTGACTTGTAAGGTGTGAAGTTGAGTAAGACTCAAAGCCAGACCACGGCAGAAAAATATAGAGAGAATGAAAGTCATTCCCTATGCCTCAGCCATAGGTTCGATAAAGTATGCCATGCTGTGTACCAAACATGTTGTGTACCTTGCCATGAGTTTGTCAAGGGGGTACAATAGTGATCCAGGAGTAGATCACTGTACAACGGTCAAAATTATCCTTAGTAACTGGATGACTAAGGAAATGTTTCTCGATTATGGAGGTGATAAAGAGTTCGTCGTAAAGGGTTACGCCGATGCAGCTTTCACACTAAATCCAGATGACTCTAAGTATCAATCTGGATGCGTATTGAAAGTGGGAGCAATTAGCTAGAGTATCTCTATGCAGAGCATTGTAGACATAGAAATTTGCGAAATACATACGGATCTGAATGTGACAGACCCGTTGACTAAACTTCTCTCACAAGCAAAACATGATCACACCTTATTACTCTTGGGTATTAATCACATAGCGATGTGAACTAGATTATTGACTCTAGTAAACCCTTTGGGTGTTGGTCACATGGCGATGTGAACTATGGGTGTTATTCACATAACGATAAATCACATGGCTATGTGAGCTAGATTATTGACTCTAGTGCAAGTGGGAGACTGAAGGAAATATGCCCTAGAGGCAATAATAAAGTTGTTATTTATATTTCCTTATATCATGATAAATGTTTATTATTCATGCTAGAATTGTATTAACCGGAAACTTAGTACATGTGTGAATACATAGACAAAACAGAGTGTCCCTAGTATGCCTCTACTAGACTAGCTCATTGATCAAAGATGGTTATGTTTCCTAACCATAGACATGAGTTGTCATTTGATCAACGGGATCACATCATTAGGAGAATGTTGTGATGGACTAGACCCATCCGTTAGCATAGCACTATGATCGTTTAGTTTTACTGCTATTGCTTTCTTCATGACTTATACATGTTCCTATGACTATGAGATTATGCAACTCCCGAATACCGTAGGAACACCTTGTGTGCTATCAAACGTCACAACGTAACTGGGTGATCATAAAGATGCTCTACAGGTGTCTCCGAAAGTATTCGTGGTGTTGGCATAGATCAAGATTAGGATTTGTCACTCAGAGTGTCGGAGAGGTATCTCTGGGCCCTCTCGGTAGCACACATCATAATAAGCCTTGCAAGCAAAAGACCAATGAGTTAGTCACGAGATGATGTGTTACGGAACGAGTAAAGAGACTTGCCGGTAACGAGATTGAACTAGGTATAGAGATACCGACGATCGAATCTCGGGCAAGTAACATACCGATGAAAAAAGGAACAACGTATGTTGTTATGCGGTTTGACCGATAAAGATCTTCGTAGAATATGTAGGAACCAATATGAGCATCCAGGTTCCGCTATTGGTTATTGACCGGAGATGAGTCTCGGTCATATCTACATAGTTCTCGAACCCGTAGGGTCCGCACGCTTAACGTTTGATGACGATCGGTATTATGAGTTTATGAGTTTTGATGTACCGAAGGTAGTTCGGAGTCCCGGATGAGATCACGGACATGACGAGGAGTCTCGGAATGTCCGAGACATAAAGATTGATATATTGGACGACTATATTCGGACACCGGAAGTGTTCCGGAAAAGTTTCGGATTTAACCGGATTGCCGGAGGGGGTTACCGGAACCCCCACGAGGGGGGATGGTCCATAGTGGGCCTTGAGGAAAGAAGAGAGGCAGCCCATAGAGGCTGGCCGGCGCCCCACCAGGGGATCCTAGTTGGACTAGGATTGGGGGGCGCCACCTCTCCCTCTTTTTCCTTTCCCTCTCTTCCTTCTTGGTGGACTCCTACTAGGAATAGGATTGCAATCCTATTCCTAGTAGGATTGCCCTAGCCGCACCATAGGAGGCCGGCCGGCCCTCCTCCCTTGCTCCTTTATATACGGGGGCAGGGGGGCACCCAAAGACACACAAGTTGAATTGTTCTAGCCGTGTACGGTGCCCCCTTCCACAGAAACACACCTCGGTCATACCGTTGCAGTTCTTAGGCGAAGCCCTGCGCCGGTAGATACATCATATCCGTCACCACGCCGTCGTGCTGACGAAACTCTCCCGTGAAGCTCAACTGGATCAAGAGCTCGTGGGACGTCATCAAGCTGAACGTGTGCGTAACGCGGAGGTGCCGTACGTTCGGTGCTTGATCGGTTGGATCGCGAAGAAGTTCGACTACATCAACCGCGTCACTTGACGCTTCTGCTTCCGGTCTACGAGGGTACGTAGACACACTCTTCCCTCTCGTTGCTATGCATCTGGTAGATAGATCTTGCGTGATCGTAGGAAAATTTTAAAATACTACGTTTCCCAACAATTACTAGATCCCGGAGATTCATCATGGCCTCTATAAGCACAAGCTTGGAATGTTAACCACTTGATGAAATCAACAAGAAAAAAGTTATAACTTGTTTTATTGTACATTATAGAATATTTGAATTCTCAAAACATAAATTTTTTCTTACTTGATGCAATCAATTGTAAATTTAAGCCTTAGACTTGCATCTGCAACTTTTTTTCCAGACACTTTCACCATTGCCTTGTCGATGTGAGTCACAGTATTTTTCAGATTATCATGACACCGCTGAGAAAAGTTATGAGCAGAGTTGGAATCTTTGCCCATGTGAGTTTAGAAAGCACATTCGCTTCCATCATTCACCTTCTTCCAATTATAAAATCCCTTGATTGTGAATGCATCAGAGCCACACCTTCCACTTGGCCTTTTTGTGAAGAGAAAACAAGGTAGGCAGTACGCACGATGTGTTTCCATCGAATACTCAAGCCAAGGAAAAGAATTGAAATAACTGTATTGAAATCGACGACGATTTTTTCCTGCTTTATTATATGGATATTCTCTCATATATGGTTGATAAGCTCCTTTCAAAATATAGAAGCGGCGTGCTTCTTCTTGCTCATCATGAGGAAGGTCCCAAATTTGCTGGCGCATACCGGGGTCCCTTTCATATTTTGTGCTTTCAATTGTACCTTCCCCTGGTGCAACTTCTTCCGCTGCCACAACCTATTGCTCATCAGTTTGCATATCAACAGGAATATCATTTGTTTGGTTATCTGCAATAGGTTGCTCCTGAGATGGAATCACATTTTCGGCACCAGTAATGTTGGAGCTTGAAGTTGACCTAACTAGCGTGAAAAAGGAATTTATCCCCCTAGTTGTTGGTGCTTTTCGCTTCCTCATTGACTACTATATAAAGGAATACCATGATTAATATATTAATTAACTATTTTGTAGACAACACTAACATACCAGATTAGGATACTAGGATTTTAATTCATAATAACTGATAGCTACAAGTACGTACTGTTACCTTCCTCTATCTGATCTTTCTTTCTCCCTGTAAAACTTTGATCCAATGAAGCCTCCTCCTGTCCTCCAGACTCCAGTACTCCCTCCTTAGTCCTTGGACACTGGACACACAGCAGAAAAGGACGACAGATCAGCGCAGCCGATAGGTAGGGACGGTCGGCGGCGGCGTGGTGAGCGCCTTACCTGAGTAGGAGCGGCAGCCGGGCAGCCGGCGGCTGGGGCGCTGGACGGCAGCGGCAAACAATGCCCTAGTGCAAGAGGTCATGATCAATTGATCGCAGGGGGCAAGAAAACAACAAAATGCAGCCGTCTATTGGGCTTTTGGTCTCATATAGGCTAATTTCCCTAGAAAATATATTATATGGGCTAATGATGTCATTATCTCTGGCCAATTAGCACATATACAGTAGACTACCTATACTACTACCTACTACAAATCGTTGGGGGTGGGGGGCGATTGGCAGGGGTCTAGCCCCTGCTCGCCCCCCCTCTCTCCGCCTCTGCCACCGTGGTGAGCGTCTTGTTCTTATCTTCTTTCTAAAAGAACAAAATTCTTACTTGTATGATTTAGATAGATACTTGTATAATTTCATTACTTTTATTATTATTTGTTATTATATGGTGCCATAGTTTTGGTATCCGCGTCCGTCGGCCTCGTCCTGTCTATGATTCGGATGTGGTATATTATCTTTTATAAGTATTTGTTTCATTTAGTGTTTATGAGAATTATGCCGACCAATGTGACATAGATGTTTTTATCTAGGAGGTATGTGAACCGGAAATTCCAATCGACCCTCTTGTGGAGAGGTTAAATTTAGTTGAAAAAAAAAATATTTACTTGAAGAAAAAATTGAAAAGAACTGAGGAGTAGAAGATGAAATTGGAGTTGCATGTTGCGGATGTCGTCGATAATCACAAGATCAAGATGGATACAGTGCGCTTGAAGATTAAAAAGATTAGAAAATATATCATTCATACTGAGGCTTGGTATCATTATGTCGTTGGATCAATTGTTACCTTAGTTGCGATTATGATCGCATTTGTTGTTGCATTAAAATGTTTTACATAGTTTCAATGTATGTTATAATTAGATGCTCTAGAGAGTTGTATGTTGTTCAATGAGAACTATGTATTAACTTTATGTATTTATTTTCTCAGTAATAACATTTGATCACTACCGTACTTTGGTTTTAATGTGGTGATGAACTTCTATTAATTTGTTCACTGCTCTATTCATGATGTTATGTAATGGTTTTCGACACACTTAATTTTATATAATGCACGCAGATGAACCGGCAATGGATGTACGGTGACAGACGCACCTCCGAGTACATTAAGGGCCTGCATAATTTTCTCGAAGTGGCCGAGGCAAACAAGCAGAATGGTTTATGTGTTGCCCATGCCCTATCTGTGGGAATACAAAGTCTTACTCTGACTCGAAAACCCTTCACATCCACCTGCTTGAGATGGATTTCATGCCGCACTATAATGTTTGGACCAAGCACGGAGAAAGAGGGGTTATGATGGAAGACAACAAAGAAGAAGAGGATGATGAAAACTATCCGCCCCTGAATATGGTTATGCTGCAATGGGGGAAGCTGAAGATTAAGAGGAACCAGACGATGTGCCTGATGATAATCTTTGCCGGATCATTGTTGATGCAAAGAGACAACGCCACAGTGAAAGGGAGAAGTTGAAGTTCGATCGCATGTTAGAGGATCACAAAAAGGGTTGTACCCAAATTGCGAAGATGACAACACAAAACTCGGTACCACACTGGAATTGATGCAATGGAAGGCAGACAATGGTGTATCAGACAACGGATTTGAGAAGCTACTGAAAATAATGAAAAAAAAGCTTCCATAGGATAACAAATTGCCTGAAAGTACGTACGAAGCAAACAAGATTCTATGCCCTCTAGGATTGGAGGTGCAGAAGATACATGCATTCCCTAATGACTGCATCCTCTACCGCGGTGAGTACAAGGAATTGAACGCATGCTCGGTGCTTAGCGATCTACAAGGGTATGTGGATCCAACTCTCCTCTCGTAGATGTGCATCTCCTAGATTGATCTTGGGTGTTCGTAGGAATTTTTTTGTTTCCCATGCAACGTTCCCCAACACAAACACACCGCAAAAAGAGTTACATCATATGGATATCCAAGAGACATATTGTATTGATAATCAAAAGAGAGAGAGGAAACCATCTAGTTACTAACTACGGACCCGTAGGTCTACAAAGAACTACTCATGCATCATCGTAGAGGCACCAATGGAAGTGGTGAACCCCTCTGTGCTGGTGTCTAGATTGGATCTGGTGGTTCTGGACTCTGCGGCGTATGGAATTAATTTTTGTCGACTCCCCTAGTGTTTCTGGAATATTTGGGGTATTTATAGAGCAAAGAGGCGGTCCGGGGGGCACCCGAGGTGGGCACAACCCACCAGGGCACGCCTGGGCCTCCTGGCGCGTCCTGGTGGGTTGTGCTCCCCTCGGAGCACCCCCGGGTGCTTCTCCGGCCCACTGGATGTCTTCTGGTCCAAAAAAAATCCACAAAAATTTTCGCTGTGTTTGGACTCCATTTGGTATTGATTTCCTGCGATGTAAAATACATGCAAAAACAACAACTATCACTTGGCACTATGTCAATAGGTTAGTACCAAAAATGATATAAAATGACTATAAAATGATTGTAGAACATCCAAGAATGATAATATAACAACAAGGAAGAATAAAAAATTATAGATACGTTGGAGACGTATCACTTGCTAACACGTGGGTAGTATCACGCAGGCTGAACATTGCGAGCTAATGATAAAATGGCAGAACCTGACCTTGAAGGCGGCGGTCAGCTCTGTTGTACCTCCTCAAGCTGAGGGAACTTTTCATTGCCGTCTGATTCCACATGGCTATGCTATTGTGATGGTGGATGACATAATGGATAGATTTAAGGAGCTGGAGCTTGACTACCCTACAGGTGAAGATGAGAATCGTTTGGGAAATGCTTTAAAGAGTACCTGTCTATGGAGAAAGGAATACATCAAGCTTCCAAACTGGACGCCTCCTCCTCCTCCGCCGCCGTCGACGCGTCAGGGCACTCTGCCACCTCCTCCTCCTCCTCCTCCGTCGCGTCAGGGCACTCCGCCTTCTTCATCGCGTCAGGCACTCCGCCTCCTCCTCCACCTCCTCCATCGCGTCAGGGCACTCTGCCTCCTCCGACGCGTCAGCACACTCCACCGCCTCAGCAACAGCGGAAGAGAGATGCCGCCGCTCCGGCGGCTAGCAGTACAAGAGGCGGGAAGAAATTAAAATTTGGTCCAAGCCTCAAGCCTCTTCCAAAGTTACCATATGAGAGGACAGACGAGGAAATCAATGACATCGTGGAAGCCGTAGTGAAGGACCATTTTGAATGGAAACCTACACCTCCGAAGGAAACGGTAAATCCGGTGAAAGTGAAGCGCAGCTGGATGCCCTTAAGCGACCACCACCGTCTCCACCGCGATCCAACTATGACCGCTATATTGCAAGGACATATGGTGAAGCACAGCGGTCGGGAAGTACTTCAAGTGCTGCAAGAGAAGCAAAATGAAGAAGTGGGAAAACAATTCCCCAGCTCGGCGAACAGGAGAAGCAATCGTGCCCCCCGCTCAATGTGTCCAGCGATATCGTCGCTAATCGTCCAGAGCTACTGCCCGGTGCCAATCTTGGTGATTACGTGGGCAATGATGTACAATATGAGACTATGGAGGTAGTAGAGATCTTCAGATACGAGCACGTGAGGCCTCTCGTCAAACCTGATCATCCTCCTCTAACAACGATGATGCGAAGATTGCATCAGTGGTACATGGATACCTGTAGGAAGTCTGGGACCGACAGTTTATTACTGAAAATTAAAGATGAGCACGGCCTCATTGGAACTGACGTGATGCATGTTGAATCTATGGAATTATTTCAGTTATTCAATCAAGAGGCCCTCGACAAACAACTCATGACTTGCTAGTGTCTGTAAGTATTACTTCTATAATTAAGTCTCTAGCTAAGCTCGTTCATTGCATGTATATATAATTATCCTCACTATATTATGCAGATTGAAGATTGTCAAATGCAAAAGAGGACAAATCTATGACATTGGGCTCATTAGCCCAAATACCGTAAATGAATGGTCGGTACAAAATAAAGTTGAAGGTAGTGAGAAAAACTTGCTAAAATCATTCCTTAAACATCAAAACAAAGGGAAAATACTATTTCCTTACAACTTCAAGTGAGTGTTACTGTCTTGTGCATATTCGGTTTCGCTTACTTGAGGTTAAGTAATGTAATTGATGAATTATGCATGCGCATGTTCCACTTTATTCTGTTATCCATTAAGCTTGATGGGGCAGTAGTGACTATCTTAAGACTCGAGACGTAAAGATCCCCAGGACTATGCGGACATGACTAAATGCTCCAGAGGCAAGTTCATCATTATCACACCATATCGGCAACTTTCGTTCATTTCCTGATATCAAGTAATCATTTTCTTCGCCGGTTGGGCAGGTTTTGGAAAACGTTCGCTGGAATGGTCTCGGGTCTGAGTAAGGAGCTGTGGTTTACACACCCCAAAGTAAGTAGTACTAGCTAGTTCCGTGCATCTCTTATTGATTCTAGTTTCATCAATGCCATTATCATGCTTGATTATCAGCTTGATTGAACTATATTATCGTAAAGTGCTTGTGGCACGAAGACGAGAATAATTTATGTGGATACTATGTTTGCGAGTTCATTCACCACTCTACCTCTGAGCATGGCATGTCTGACAAACAATTTAAAGTATGTAAACAATAATATTCATAATTTTATTTTATTACCATCAACTGTGTTTAGTTTCATTCATATATATGTATTGACCCCCTTCTTTAAATTAGATGTGGAAGATGCGAGATGAACTCATACCACATGATCGCACACAAGCAATTCAAGAGAAATTGGCGGGATTCTTTCTTGACCACGTCATAAATGAAAGGGAGAATACCATGCGGAAGTTCAATGGGAGTTTGACGCTTGATGATGTCAGGGATGTTATATTGTATATATGTAGTAACGTCGGATAGATATACAAGAACTTGTTGTTCGACCAAGCACGGAGAAAGAGAGGTCACTTCTCTCTATATATGTTCATGATCACAATGTTGTGTAATTAATGGTTCCTTCATTTGCTTACTAGCTAGCGTCGAGTTCTCTCTATATGTATAGTAGCTAGCGTCGACCAATGCTACTTCTCGAGCTTGCGTTGTATTCCCTCGAAGAGGAAAGGGTGATGCAGCACAGTAGGGTAAGTATTTCCCTCATTTTTGAGAACCAAGGTATCAATCTAGTAGGAGACCACACACGAGTCCATCGTACCTGCACAAACAAATAAGAACCTTGCAGCCAACACGATAAAAGGGGTTGTCAATCCCTTCTCGGTCACTTATAAAAGTGAGATCTGATAGAGATGATAAAATAATATTTTTGGTATTTTTGGTATAGAGAAAAAGTAAATAAAGCAAAGTAAAGCAACGGCGAAATAAATTGGCAAGTTGACGGGAAACTAATATGATGAAGATAGACCCGGGAGCCATAGGTTTCACTAGTGGCTTCTCTCATGATAGCAGATTTCTATGGTGGGTGAACGAATTACTGTCGAGCAATTGATAGAAAAGCGCATAGTTATGAGAATATCTAGGCATGATCATTATATATAAGCATCACGTCCGTGACAAGTAGACCGAAATGATTCTGCATCTACTACTATTACTCCACACATCGGCCGCTATCCAGCATGCATCTAGAGTATTAAGTTCATAAGAACAGAGTAACGCCTTAAGCAAGATGACATGATGTAGAGGGATAAACTCAAGCAATATGATATAAAACCCATATTTTTATCCTCGATGGCAATAATACAATACGTGCCTTGCTGCCCCTGGGAATGGACACCGCAAGATTGAACCCAAAGCCAAGCACTTCTCCCATTGCAAGAACTATAGATCTAGTAGGTCAAACCAAACCAATAATTCGAAGAGACTTGCAAGGATATTATAATCATACATAAAAGATTTTAGAAAAGAATCCAATATTGTTCGTAGATAATCTTGATCATAAACCTACAATTCATCGGATCTCGACAAACACACCGCAAAAAGATTACATCGAATAGACCTCCTCGAAGATCAAGGAGAACTTTGTATTGAGATCCAAAGAGAGATAAGAAGCCATCTAGCTAATAACTATGGACCCGAAGGTCTGTGGTAAACTACTCACAACTCATCGGAGAGGCTATAGTGTTGATGTAGAAGCCCTCCATGATCGATGCCCCCTCCGGTGGAACTCCAGAACAGGCCCCAAGATGGGATCTCACGGGTACAGAAGGTTACGGCGGTGGCATTAGGGTTGCGTGGATGTCCCCGATGTTTTCAGGGTATGAGAGTATATAGGCTGAAGAGGCATGTCAGGGGAGCCAGAGGGGGCCCACGAGGGTGGGGGTGCGCCTAACCCCCTGGGCGCGCGCCCTGCCCTCGTGGCCGCCTCTCTTGCTTCCTGGCATGTACTCCAAGTATTCTGTGTTGATATCGTTCCAAAAAATAACTCCCCGGAAGGTTTCATTTTGTTTGGACTCCGCTTGATATTCCTTTTCTGCGAAACACTGAAATAGGCAAAAAACAGCAATTTGCACGGGCCTTGGGTTAGTAGGTTAGTCCCAAAAATAATATAAAAGTGTATAATAAAGCCCATTAAGCATCCAAAACAGAATATATAATAGCATGGAACAATAAAAAATTATAGATATGTTGGAGACGTATCAAGCATCCCCAAGCTTAATTCCTGCTCTCCTCGAGTAGGTAAATGATAAAAACAGAATCTTTGATGTGGAATGCTAACCAACATAATTCTCAATGTAATTTTCCTTATTGTGGCATGAATGTTTAGATTCGAAAGATTCAAGACAAAAGTTTAATATTTACATAAGAATAATAATACTTCAAGCATACTAACAAAGCAATCATGTCTTCTCAAAATAACATGGCCAAAGAAAGTTATCCCACAAAATCATATAGTCTGACTATGATCTATCTTCATCACACAAAATATTTATATCATGCACAACCCCGGTTTCAGCCAAGCAATTGTTTCACACTTCAATTTTTTAACCCTTTCAACTTTTACGCAATACATGAGCGTGAGCCATGTATATAGCACTATGTGGAATAGAGTGGTGGTTATGGAGAAGACAAAAGAGGAAGATAGTCTCACATCAACTAGGCGTATCAATGGGCTATGGAGATGCCCATCAATATATATCAATGTGAGTGAGTAGGGATTGCCATGCAACGGATGCACTAGAGCTATAAGTGTATGAAAGCTCAACAAAAAAAACTAAGTGGGTGTGCATCCAACCTGCTTGCTCACGAAGACCTAGGGCATTTAAGGAAGCCCATCATTGGAATATACAAGACAAGTTCTATAATGAAAATTCCCACTAGTATATGAAAGTGACAAAACAAGAGACTCTCTATCATGAAGATCATGGTGCTATTTTGAAGCACAAGTGTGGAAAAAGGATAATAACATTGTCCCTTCTCTCTTTTTCTCTCATTTTTTTATTTTTTTCTTTCTCTTTTTTTTTATTTGGGCCTTTTCTCCTTTTTCTTTTCCTTTTTATGGCCTCTTTTTTTCTTTCTCTTTTCTTTTCTTACGTCCGGAGACTCATCCCAACTTGTGGGGGAATCATAGTCTCCATCATCCTTTCCTCACTGGGACAATTCTCTAGTAATGAAGATCATCACACTTTTATTTACTTACAACTCGAAGCTAGAACAAAATATGACTCTATGTGAATGACAATGATGAAGCGTGTCATATGAACGGAACGGTGGAAAGTTGCATAGCAATATATCTCGGAATGGCTATGGGAATGCCATGATAGGTAGGTATGTGATACGTCCATTTTGCATCATGCTTTTATGTTGATATTTATTGCACTACGGGTTGTTATTACACGTTATGTCACAATACTTATGCCTTTTCTCTCTTATTTTACAAGGTTTACATGAAGAGGGAGAATGCCGGCAGCTGGAATTCTGGGCTGGAAAAGGAGCAAACATTGGAGACCTATTCTGCACAACTCAAAAGGCTCCGAAACTCCATGAAACACCGTTTCAGAAAATATCAAAAATATCTGGTGAAAGAGATCTGCCGGGGGGCCACCACCTATCCACGAGGGTGGGGGGCGCCCCCCCTCTAGGCGCGCCCCCTGCCTCGTGGGCCAGCCGGTGACCCCCCCGATGCCCATCTTCTCCTATGTGAGGTGTTTTGACCTAGAAAAATCATAAGGAGGCTTTCGGGACCAGACGCCGCCGTCTCGAGGCGGAACCAATCTAGGGCTCCGATGGAGCTGTTCTGCTGGGGATACTTCCCTCCGGGAGGGAGAAATCGTCATCGCCGTCATCACCACTCAACTCTCCCATATTGGGGAGGGTTATCTTCATCAACATCTTCACCAGCCCCATCTCCTCCCAAACCCTAGTTCATCTCTTGTATCCAATCTTTGTATCAAAACCACATATTGGTACCTGTAGGTTGCTAATAGTGTTGATTACTCCTTGTAGTTGATGCTAGTTGGTTTACTTGGTGTAAGATCATATGTTCAGATCTATTATGCATATTAATACACCTCTAATCATGAACAATATTATGTCTTGTGAGTAGTTACTTTTGTTCCTAAGGACATGGGATACGTCTTGCTATAAGTAGTCATGTGAATTTGGTATTCGTTCGATATTTTGACGAGATGTATGTTGTCTCTCCTCTAGTGGTGTCATGTGAACGTCGACTACATGACACTTCACCATTGTTTGGGCCTAGAGGAAGGCATTGGTAAGTAATAAGTAGATGATGGGTTGCTAGAGTGACAGAAGCTTAAACCCTAGTTTATGCGTTGCTTCGTAAGGGGCTGATTTGGATCCACGTGTTTCATGCTATGGTTAGGTTTACCTTAATACTTCTTTTGTAGTTGTGGATGCTTGCAATAGAGGTTAATCATAAGTGGGATGCTTGTCCAAGTAAGGGCAGCACCCAAGCACCGGTCCACCCACATACCAAATTATCAAAGTAACGAACGATATCATATGAACATGATGAAAACTAGCTTGACGATAATTCCCATGTGTCCTCGTGAGCGTTTTCCTTCATATAAGAGTTTGTCGAGGCTTGTCCTTTCCTACAAAAAGGATTGGACACAAAACTATCAATTACCTTATTTATTTTTACTACTTGTCACTTGCTACCAATTACCTTATCACAAAACTATCTGTTACCGATGATTTCAGTGCTTGCAGAAAATACCTTACTGAAAACTGCCTATCATTTCCTTCTGCTCCTCGTTGGGTTCGACACTCTTTACTTATCGAAATGACTACGATAGGTCCCCTAGAATTGTGGGTCATCAAGACTCTTTTCTGGCGCTGTTGCCGGGAAGTGAAGCACCTTTGGTAAGTGGAATTTGGTAAGGAAAAATTTATATAGTGTGCTGAAATTTACTGTTACTTGTTACTATGGCCCATAATCCTTTGAGGGGCTTGCTTGGGGTATCTTCACCCCGACCAGTAGAGCAAAGAGTTGCTCCTCAACCTACTGAATCTACTGAAAATGTTGCTTTGAAATTCCTTCGGGTATGATAGAGAAACTGCTAGATAATCCCTTTACAGGAGATGGAACACTGTATCCCGATTTACATCTAATCTATGTGGATGAAGTTTGTGGATTATTTAAGCTTGCAGGTATGCCCGAGGATGTTATCAAGAAGAAGGTCTTCCCTTTATCTTTTAAGGGAGATGCATTGAGATGGTTTAGGCTATGCGATGATATTGGATCATGGAACTACAATCGAATGAAGTTGGAATTTCATTAGAAGTTCTATCCTATGCATCAGGTTCATCGTGATCGTAATTATATATATAATTTTTGGCCTAGCAAAGGAGAAAGTATCTCTCAAGCTTGGGGGAGGCTTAAGTCAATGTTATATTCATGCCCCAATCATGATCTCTCAAGAGAAATGATCATTCAAAAAAATTTATGCTCGGCTTTCTCTCAATAATCGCTCCATGCTCGATAATTCTTGTACTGGTTCTTTTATGATGAAGACTATTGAATTCAAATGGGATTTATTGGAAAGAATTAAACGCAACTCTGAAGATTGGGATCTCATCAAAGGTAAGGAGTCAGGTATGACCCCTAAGTTTGATTGTGTTAAATCTTTTATGGATACCGATGTTTTCCGTGCATTTAGCACTAAATATGGACTTGACTCTGAGATAGTAGCTTCTTTCTGTGAATCATTTGCTACTCATGTTGACCTCCCTAAGGAGAAGTGGTTTAAATACCATCCTCCCATTGAAGTAGAAGTAGTTGAACCTGTTAAAGTTGAAGAAAATACTATCACTTATAATGTTGATCCTATTGTTCCTACTGCTTATATTGAGGAACCGCCTTTCCTAGTTAGGATAAAGGATCATGCTAAAGCTTCAATTGTGGTTCGTAAGAGTAATACTAGAACACCTACACCCTCTGAGCAAATTAAAGTTGAACCTAGTGTTGCTATAGTTAAAGATCTCTTGGTTGAAAATTTAGATGGACATGTTATTTACCTCCAAGAGGAAGCTGCTAGAATAGCCAAACCCGATACTAGGAATAAACATAGACCTGTTGTAGGCATGCCTGTTATTTCTGTTAAAATAGGAGATCATTGCTATCATGGTTTATGTGACGTAGGTGCCAGTGCGAGTGTAATACCTCATTCCTTATATAAAGAAATTATGCACGATATTGCACCCACTGAGTTGGAAGGGATTGATGTTACTATTAAGCTGGCTAATAGAGACACTATTAGCCAACTTGGGATTGTTAGAGATGTTAAAGTCTTGTGTGGGAAAGTCAAATACCCTACTGATTTTCTTGTTCCCAGTTCCCCACAAAATGACTTTTGTCCCATTATATTTGGTAGACCCTTCTTGAACACTGTTAATGCTAAGATAGACTGCGAAAAAGATACTATTACTGTTGGTTTAGGGGATATGTCTCATGATTTTAACTTTGCTAAATTTCGTAGACAACCCCATGATAAAGAATTGCCTAGTAAGGATGAAATTATTGGTCTTGCTTCTATTGCCGCGCCTCCTAACGATCCTTTAGAACAATATCTGCTAGACCACGAAAATGATATGTATATGAATGAGAGAAGAGAAATAGATGAAATATTCTTTAAGCAGGGACCCTTATTGAAAAACAACTTGCTTGCTGAAATTCTAGGGGATCCTCCTCCATCCAAGGGTGATCCCGTGTTTGAACTTAAACCATTACCTGATAATCTTAAGTATGTTTATCTCGATGAAAAGAAGATATATCCTGTTATTATTAGTGCTAACCTTTCAGAGCAGGAAGAAGAAAAATTATTGAAAACTCTGAAGAAGCAGTGTGCTGCTATTGGATATACTCTAGATGATCTTAAGGGCATTAGTCCCACTTTATGCCAACACAAGATAAAGTTGGAAGAGGACGCGAAACCGGTTATCGATCATCAACGATGGTTAAATCATAAGATGAAAGAAGTGGTAAGGAAGGAAATACTAAAGCTTCTAGATGCAAGTATAATATATCCAGTTGCGGATAGCCAGTGGGTAAGTCATGTCCATTGTGTCCCTAAGAAAGGAGGTATCTGTTGTTCCTAATGATAAAGATGAATTGACCCCGCAAAGAATTGTTACAGGTTATAGGATGGTAATTGATTTCCGCAAATTAAATAAATCTACTAAGAAAGATCATTAGCCTTTGCCTTTTATTAATCAAATGCTAGAAAGTTTATCCAAACACACACATTTTTGCTTTCTAGATGGTTATTCTGGTTTCTCTCAAATACCTGTGTCAAAAGGGGATCGAGAAAAGACCAATTTTACTTGTCCTTTCGGTACATTTTCTTATAGACGTATGCCTTTTGGTTTATGTAATGCACCTGCTACCTTTCAAAGATGCATGACGGCTATATTCTCTGATTTCTGTGGAAAGATTGTTGAGGTTTTCATGGATGATTTTTCCATTTACGGAACTTCTTTTAATGATTGCTTGAGCAACCTTGATCGAGTTTTCCAGAGAAGTGAAGACACTAATCTTGTCTTGAATTGGGAGAAGTGCCACTTTATGGTTAATGAAGGCATTGTCTTGGGACATAAAATTTCTGAAAGAGGTATTGAAGTTGACAAGGCTAAGGTTGATGCTATTGAAAAGATGTCGTGTCCCAAGGACATCAAAGGTATACGAAGTTTCCTTGGTCATGTCGGGTTTTATAGGAGGTTCATTGAGGACTTCTCCAAAATCTCTAGGCCTCTCACTAATCTCTTACAGAAAGATGTTCCTTTTGTCTTTGATGATGATTGTTTAGAAGCATTTGAAATACTTAAGGAAGCATTGATCTCTGCACCTATTGTCCAGCCTCCTGACTGGAATTTACCCTTTGAAATTATGTGCAATGCTAGTGATTATGCTGTAGGTGTTGTTCTGGGACAAAGAGTTGATAAGAAATGAATGTTATCCAATATGCTAGTAAAACTCTAGACAGTGCCCAGAGAAACTATGCTACTTCTGAGAAAGAGTTTTTAGCAGTCGTATTTGCATGTGATAAGTTTAGACCTTATATTATTGATTCTAAAGTAACTATTCACACTGATCATGCTCCTATCAAATACCTTATGGAAAAGAAAGATGCTAAACCTAGACTTATTAGATGGGTTCTCCTGCTGCAAGAATTTGATTTGCATATTATTGATAGAAAGGGAGCTGAGAACCCCGTTGTAGACAAATTGTCTAGGCTAGATGATACGTCTCCAACGTATCTACTTTTCCAAACACTTTTGCCCTTGTTTTGGACTCTAACTTGCATGATTTGAATGGAACTAACCCGGACTGACGCTGTTTTCAACAGAACTGCCATGGTGTTGTTTTTGTGCAGAAATAAAAAGTTCCCGGAATCGCCTGAAAATCAACGGAGATTTATTTCAGAAAATATAAGAAATACCTGCAAGAAGATCCACACCTGGGGGCCCACGGGCTGTCCTCGAGGGTGGGGGGCGCGCCGCCCTTCCTAGGGCGCGCCCCTGCCTCGAGGACACCCCGATGCCCCACCGACATATCCCCAGGTCCTATATATTCCGTTTCATGGAGAGAAAAATCAAGGAGAAAGAATTATCACGTTTTACGAGATGGAGCCGCCGCCAAGCCCTAATCTCTCTCGGGAGGGCTGATCTGGTGTCCGTTCGGGGGTCCGGAGAGTGGAGATCGTCGCCATCGTCATCATCATCCTTCCTCCATCACCAATTCCATGATGCTCACCGCCGTGTGTGAGTAATTCCATCGTAGGCTTGCTGGACGGTGATGGGTTGGATGGGATCTATCATGTAATAGAGTTAGTTTTGTTAGGGTTTGATCCCTAGTATCCACTATGTTCTGAGATTGATGTTGCTATGACTTTGCTATGCTTAATGCTTGTCACTAGGGCCCGAGTGCCATGATTTCAGATCTGAACCTATTATGTTTCCATGAATATATGTGTGTTCTTGATCCTATCTTGCAAGTCTATAGTCACCTACTATGTGTTATGATCGGGCAACCCCGAAGTGACAATAATCGGGACCACTCCCGGTGATGACCATAGTTTGAGGAGTTCATGTATTCACTATGTGTTAATGCTTTGGTCCGGTACTCTATTAAAAGGAGGCCTTAATATCCCTTAGTTTCCAATAGGACCCCGCTGCCACGGGAGGGTAGGACAAAAGATGTCATGCAAGTTCTTTTCCATAAGCACGTATGACTATATTCGGAATACATGCCTACATTGCATTGATGAACTGGAGCTAGTTTTGTGTGACCCTAGGTTATAACTTCTACATGATGAATTGCATCCGACGTAATTTCCCATCACCGATCTAATGCCTACGAGCTTTACCTATATTGCTTGTCGCTTATTTACTTTTCCGTTGCTACTATCACAAAAACTACAAAAACACTATCTTTACTTTTTATTGCTGCTACCACCACTATCATATTACTGTGCTACTAAACTATCTTGCTGCAGATACTAAGTTTCCAGGTGTGGCTGAATTGACAACTCAGTTGCTAATACTTAAGAGTACTCTTTGGCTCCCCTTGTGTCGAATCAACAAATTTGGGTTTAATACTTTACGCTCGATAACTATTGCGATCCCCTACACTTGTGGGTTATCAAGACTATTTTTTGGCGCCGTTGCCGGGGAGCATAGCTATATTCTTTAAGTCACTTGGGATTTATATCTGCTTATCACTATGAAGAATTTGAAGGACTCAAAAACAAAGATCTTACCCTCAACTACGAGGGGAGGTAAGGAACTGCCATCTAGCTCTGCACTAGATTCTCCTTGTGTTATGAGTAAACTTGCGACACCTACTCCTGCTATCGAATCTGATATGTCGTATGTTCTTGATGATGCTACTTCTGCTATGTATGATGAAACTACCTCTATGCCTGATACTGTGCCACTAGGTGAATTTCTAGATGAACAAATTGCTAAGGTTAGGGAGAGTGCAAAATGTTGATGATATTTATGAAAGTGATCATGAAACTACTCCCAATAGATATGAATTGCCTGTTGTGCCTGAGGGTTACGTTATGGATGATGAAACTGCTAGAGACTTTCTTGCTTGCAATGATAGATATGATCTTAAGAAGTTATTAGCTAAGCTTACAGAAAAGTCCTTGTATGCTAGAATGAAATATGACCCTGCTTTTGCTACTTCACCTATATGTGTCACTAATAAGGATTATGAATTCTCTGTTGATCCTGAGTTAATTACTTTGGTTGAATCTGATCCTTTCCATGGCTATTAGTCTGAAACTATTGTGGCACATCTTACCAAGTTGAATGATATAGCTACCCTGTTTACCAATGATGAAAAGATTCACTATTACTATATCCTTAAGTTGTTTCCGTTCTCGTTAAAGGGTGATGCTAAGACTTGGTTTAATTCTCTTGATCCTGGTTGTGTGCGTAGTCCCCAGGATATGATGTATTACTTTTCTGCTAAATATTTCCCCGCTCATAAGAAACAAGCTGCCTTACGGGAAATATATAACTTTGCTCAAACTGAAGAAGAGAGTCTCCCACAAGCTTGGGGGAGGCTTCTCCAGTTACTTAATGCTTTGCCTGATCATCCTCTTGAAATGCATGATATACTTGATGTCTTTTATAATGGACTAACCGATGCTTCCAGAGACCACCTGGATAGTTGTGCTGGTTGTGTTTTCAGGGAAAGAACAGTGGAACAGGCTGAATTACTATTGAATAGTATGCTAGCCAATGAAAATAATTGGACACTTCCTGAACCAGCCCCTAAGCCAACCCCGAAGAAAAGAGGTGTTCTATTTCTCAGTCCTAAAGATATGCAAGAGGCAAAGAAATCTATGAAAGAAAAAGGCATTAAAGCTGAAGATGTTAAGAATTTACCGCCTATTGAAGAAATACATGGTCTTGATAACCCGACACAGGTAGTAAAGGTAAATTCTCTTTATAGATTTGATGAAGGTGATATTCCTCGTTATAAGTATGCTAGCCAATGTTTAGATGAGTTTGACAATTTTATTGTGAAGCAAGAGAACTTCAATGCTTATGTTGGTAGATGTCGGTGTACTAGAATAGGGGTACCCTAGTATCCCGAACTTGTGCACGGGCAGTCGCAGCGTCCCGCGGCAAGGCTTGCCGGGTGACCGCCAAGGCCCTCTGTGGTTCCTTTGGAGCCATTCAAGAACAAAGTATTTAAGCCAAGAAGACAAGACCCCGGCAAGAGGAGCTTGTCGGGAAGGCCAACCAAGGCATCTCAAGGAACTTGCCGCGACGCGCCACGCGTCCCGGCAAGGCCCGGTGAGCGGCAAGCTCCCGGACGCGGCAAGACAACGACCGCGGCAAGGCACTTGCCGCGGCAAGCTTCCACTCTGTGCCCGCGCTCCAGCACATCCACCAACGTGTCGCACTGGGACCCTTCCAGGCATACGTGGCGGGAGGCTGCGCAGCCAGCGATACGCGGTGGCAAGCGGCGCTGACAAGATCGCCATCGTGGCGAGCGGTGGCGCCCCTGACGGTCCCTTTTTGCATTGTTTGGGCGACGCTGATGGGCATTTAATGCCCTTGTCCCCTGCCGTCAGGGTTAGGTAGGATACACTGTACAAGTAGCTGTACCAGCCGCAACACCTTTCCAGTTTTACCCTTGCCTACGTTGCCACCTGTCGGTGACCCCTTGAGCATATAAAAGGAGGCCCATGCGCAACGTAGAGGGGGGTTCGAAGGAGAAGAACACTCATGCTCGGTCTCGTTAGCTGCTAGTGTGCACTGTAGCACTCAGCGCTCCCGAGCAAGAACTCAATACAAACCACAAAGCAGGAGTAGGGTTTTACGCATTCGTGCGGCCCGAACCTGGGTAAACTGCTCGTGTGCATTGCCTCGATCCGCTCTTCGCGCGATCTCCGCCCCCGCCAAACCGAAAGGGGCTCGGTCCGCCGGTCCCCATAGGTGTTCGTGGATCAGTTTCCCCGACATCTTTGGCGCGCCAGGTGGGGGTGCGTCGAGGTTGTGTGAACCTGATCCGGCGTCCACACGAGCTAGATCGTCATCATCTTCATCGAGATGCCTCCGAAGAAGAAGGCTTCGGAGGCAGCTGCTCCGTCCGCGTCGATCCCAGCACCGCCGGAGCAAACAGCTGGTGGGGTAGACGCCGGCGGAAGAACGGGCGTCGACAAGGGAGCTCAAGGTGCCGCCAAGTCCAAGGACAAAGCTGCGGTGCCCATCGGCGGCGTAGTTGACTCCCACAATGACCGGGCGCACTCCAAGACCTCGGCGTCCGTACATGCACAGCGCCCATCTCAGGAGGCGCGAGACCGGCAGTGTCATGGTACTCACGGTACCATACGTTTGCTGGACCAAGATCGGGCTGGTGGATCTCGGAATGCTCAAGACCAGCATGCACACCAACATGCCGGCACGAGCAAGGCACGGTCGCCTGGACGGGATACTGCTCCTTCTAACATAGTTAGAAGTCCAAGCATATCCCGCTCCTCACACCGTTCGCCACCGCTACCCGCCACTCCAGCAGAAGCTCTGGCACGAGCTCAACTGCTCCTAGACTACCCTCCAACGGCAGACAAGATCGACAACTGGAGGGCCACCATTCAGAGTCTCATCGCTTTCGCCAACGGCGACACTCCACGGCAGCCTAGTACATCGTAGCCGCGGCAAGTCAGCCAGGCACGAGCCGATGGCGACAAGACTGGTGGGGGTGCCACCAGCGTGCACTCTCCGCCCCGAAGGCCAAGATCGCCGACTCGTCGGGTCAACCTCGACAGCGACTCCACCGCGTCATCAGATCCACGAGCTCATTGCGATCAGCGCCAAGTTCTTCACGAACGACAGCAAGAGGACGCTCGTACTCGCATCGAGCGCCGAAGGGAAGCGCGGCGTCAATCAGACCAGTGCGCTGGGCCCGCTATCGACATGCATGCGCCAGGGGAACCAGGCGACCTGCCATACGCGGTAGGTTGTCCTGCATTTACTCGTGAGCTGCGGCAAGTCCGGTGGCCCGGCATGAAGAATTTCAAGCCAGGCGTACCAGAGAAGTACGACGGCAAGACGCATCCGTCGGAGTTCCTCAGCATCTACACCATCGCGGTGCAAGCTGCTGGGGGGCGGGACGACAAGATCCTTGCCAACTACTTCCCGCTGGTACTCAAGCCCAACGTCAGGTCCTGGCTCATGCACTTGCCGGACAACTCCATATCCTCCTGGGCAGACCTATGCCATCAGTTTGTCGGCGCCTTTACAGGCGGCCACAAACCTCATGGCCAAGAGAGTGACCTTCACCTGCGCGCCCAGAAGGAAGGAGAGCCCCTGCGCAAGTATATTCAGAGGTTCAGCCGTGTACAGCACAACATCCCAGACGTCCACCCTGTCGCGGTCATCAGCGTGTTCCATCAGAACGTGCGTAACCGCAGGATGCGGGAGGAGATGGCGATGTGCAAGATCAGGGACGTCAGTGAGCTATATGCCCTGGCCGACAAGTGCGCACGTGCTAAGGAAGGGAGGAAACTCCCCGGAGAGGATACAGGAGCAGGGGGATCTGACAGTGAGGATGCTGCCCCGACAAAGAAAAACCGGCGGCGAAACAACAAGAAGAAGAAAGGCAAAGATGTGCTAGTCGTTGAGCAGTCCGGCAACGAAGGTGGCGCCAAGAAAGCCAAAGTTGGTAGCTCCGGCAAGGAGATTGCCGCTTGCACCAACTACCAGGCTGTGGCGGCCGCCGACAAGCAGGACGGCACCAACAAGCAGTACTGCAAGATCCACCGCACCAAGGGTCATGACCTCCAGAACTGCAAGAGAGTCGAGTAGCTTGTTGAGCAGCAAAAGGCTGAATACGAGCAGCGCGACAAGGAGAAGGCCCAAGGAGGTGCTGGAGGATCCGGCACGAAGTGCCCCGGCCGGGGAGGACGCCGCGGCAAGGCCATGCAGCGGCAAGGAGACAGACCTCCCCGCGGCCGCGACAAGGATGAAGATGACGATGACGATGAAGACATGGATGATGTCGAGACCAGCGAGCAGGAGTTCCAGAAAGCCATAGCGGTCTTGTGCGTTGACGGTGGTGCTTCTCTGCATACTTCACACCGCCAACTCAAGCAGTGGGTGCGGGAAGTCAATGCGGCAGAACCACCTGTCGAGTCACGCAAGCTTCTGAAATGGTCCAGCACGCCTATCATCTTTGATATTGAGGACCACCCTGATCGCACAACTGCGTTCGGGTGCTTGCCGATGTTGGTTTCACCAACTATCCGCAACCTCAAGGTCACTAAGGTGCTAGTTGACGGCCGGGCCGGCTTGAACCTGATCTCCTCCGCTGTACTCCAAAAACTCCAGATCCCTGACAGCGAGCTCGAAGAGACCGACACATTCCAAGGAATCAACCCGGGAAGGAGCAAGCCGAAGGGGAAGATCACGTTGCCAGTGACATTTGGTGGCGAGTTGAATTTCAGGACTGAGAGGGTCACTTTTGACGTTGCCGATTTTCCATTGCCTTACAATGGGATACTTGGCCGTCAAGCACTCGCCAAGTTCATGGCAGCCTCTCACTACGCATACAACATGCTGAAGATGCCAGGCCCGATAAGTGTCATCTCTGTCCCTTGCGACAAGAAGGATGCTCTTATCTGCGCCGACAAGATCTACTGGGAAGCAGCAGCCGCAACAGATCGCAAGTCACTTGCCGCTGAAGCTCTCGGGGGGAAGAAGAAGACCAAGTACGACAAGAGTTCTGATGCCCACTCCGGCAAGCGCACCTCTTCGGAGTGCTGCGCTACCGTCGAGGACGCACCATCGAGCTCCACCGACAAGTGTAAGAAGACGATGGCAGCTCCGCCAGAGACCAAGAAGGTGTCCGCCAAAGAGGACGGCACTGGTGGTACCTTCACCATCAGTGCCACTCTTGACCCTAAATAGGAAAGCGCGCTCATTGCTTTCCTGCGGGTGAACGTCGACGTGTTTGCATGGCAACCGTCTGACATCCCCGGTGTTCCCAGGAAAGTAATTGAGCACCATCTTGCCGTCTGTCCTCATGCGCGGCCCGTCAAGCAGAAAGTCAGGAAACAAGCAGTGGAGCACCAAGAATTCATCGCAGAAGAAATCAAGATGTTGGAAGCAGTAGGCCTTGTCAGAGGAGTGCTCCATCCTACGTGGTTGGCCAATCCTGTAGTCGTGCGCAAGGCAAACGGGAAATGGAGGCTTTGTATCGACTTTACCGATGTCAATAAAGCTTGTCCCAAAGACCCATTTCCCTTGCCGCGCATTGACCAGATTGTCGACTCCATGGCCGGATGTGACTTGCTTTCATTTCTTGACGCATACTCAGGATACCATCAGATCTTCATGGCTGAAGAGGATGAGGAGAAGACCGCATTCATCACTCCATGTGGCACGTACTGTTTCAAACAGATGCCTTTTGGTTTGAAGAATGCTGGTTCAACATTTGCAAGGGTAGTCCATACCTCTTTTGAGCCACAAATACACAGAAATGTGGAAGCCTACATGGATGACATAGTGGTCAAGAGCAAGGAAAAGGCGACCCTGATTCAAGATTTAGACGAGACCTTTGCAAATCTGCGCAAGATCAGCCTCAAGCTCAACCCCGAGAAGTGTGTGTTTGGAGTCCCTTCCGGAAAGCTTCTCGGGTTCTTCGTGTCTCAGAGGGGAATTGAAGCCAATCCCGACAAGATCAGGGCCATCGAGCAGATTGAAGCACCAAAGCGTGTCAAGGATGTACAAAGACTTGCCGTTTGCGTGGCTGCTCTCAGCAGGTTTATCTCTAAGTCTGCTGAGCGTGCCCTGCCGTTTTTCAAAATATTGAAAAAGGCAGGTCCAATGAAATGGACTCCGGAAGCGGAGGCTGCGCTGCAAGACTTGAAGAGATAACTGTCCTCTACTCCAATACTTGTCGCACCTAAGCCATAAGAGAAGTTGCTGCTGTATCTAGCGGCAACCATTCAAGTGGTTAGTGCTGCGTTAGTAGCGGAGAGGGAGGCAGATGATGAGCCAGCAACCACGGCAGGCGCATCCAGCGACAAGCAGGGGGCTTCCCCGACAAGCTCTGGTCCCGACAATGATGGATCTGCGCAGGCGCAAGAGGAGATACGGAAGAGATTGGTGCAGCGCCCAGTTTACTTTGTCAGCTCCCTTCTGCAGGGGGCTAGGTCAAGGTACTCTGGTGTGCAGAAATTGCTTTTCGGCCTTCTCATGGCCTCGTGAAAGCTGCGCCATTACTTCCAAGCACATGAGATCACAGTTGTCACTCGCTTTCCGCTGAAGCGGATACTGCAGAATCCAGAAGCAACAAGCAGGATTGTTGAGTGGGCACTGGAACTGTCAAGCTTTGGCCTCAAGTTTGAGAGCACTTCAACTATCCAAAGCAGAGCATTGGCAGAGTTCATAGTAGAGTGGACGCCAACACCAGATGAAGAAATTCCAGAAACGAGCATCCCTGTCAAGGAAGCAAGCAAAGAGTGGCTGATGTACTTTGATGGTGCCTTCTCGCTGCAAGGCGCCGGTGCTGGCGTGCTGCTTGTCGCACCCACCGGAGAGCACCTCAAGTATGTAGTCCATATGCACTTTCCCAAGGAGCAAGCAACAAACAATACTACAGAGTATGAAGGTTTGCTTGCCGGTCTCAGGATCGCGGCAGACCTTGGGATCAAGAAGCTCATTGTTAGGGGTGACTCACAGCTTGTCATCCGCCAAGTGAACAAGAGTTATCAGAGTCCGTTGATGGAAGCCTACGTTGATGAAGTGAGAAAGCTAGAAGAGCACTTTGACGACCTACAGATCGAGAATGTTCCAAGAGCTCAGAACGACATTGCCGATAGCCTGTCGAAGTGCTCCGCACTTAAGTTACCTGTGGAACCAGGGATCTTTGTGCTCAAGCTGGCCCAACCATCTGTAACACCATCAACTGGACAGAGCAAGAAGAGGAAGTTGATTTCTGGTGACTATTTTACGGCAGAGCTTCCCGAAGCCGCCGCCAAGAAGGTCCCCAAGATCAACGCCAAGAGTGCTGAGGAGCAGTCTACTCCGGCAAGCCCCAGGGTTTGTTCCGTTGAAGCAAACGCTCCCGACAAGTTTTGCTCCGGCAAGCTTGCCCGGGAATGTCAAGCTCCGGCTGAGCCGCAGGTTCTCGCCGTAGAAGCGGATGTTCCCGCAGCAGCAGATGTGCCTTTAGTCCTTGTTGTCGAGCCACAAGCTCCAGCATGGGCACAGCAGATTGTCCGTTTCCTTCAGATAGGAGAACTTCCCGAAGAGCAAGAAGAAGCGGAAAGAGTAGCCCGGCAGTCGAGTATGTACCAGTTTGTTGACAACACACTGTACAAAAGAAGACTCAACGGTGTGAAATTGAAGTGTATTCACCGGGAAGACGGACAAAAGCTGTTGGCAGAGATACATGGAGGCATATGTGGCCACCACATTGGCGCAAGAGCACTTGCCGGCAAAGCATTCCGGCAAGGTTTCTTTTGGCCGACAGCCCTCCAGGATGCAACTGCACAAGTAACCAAGTGTGAAGCGTGCCAGTTCCATTCCAAGAAGATACACCAGCCAGCTCAAGCTCTCCAGACGATCCCTTTATCCTGGCCATTTTCGGTCTGGGGGCTCGACATCCTCGGCCCCTTTCCCCGTGCAGCCGGGGGCTTTGAGTACTTGTACGTTGCAATCGACAAGTTCACAAAGTGGCCGGACGTGGAACCGGTGAGGAAGGTGACAGCACAGTCAGCAGTCAAGTTCTTCAGGTCGATTCTTTGCCGCTTTGGGATCCCTAAAAGGATCATCACCGACAACGGTACGCAATTCACGAGCCGCACCTTCATGCAGTACGTCCAAGATCTTGGCGCCAAGGTCTACTTCGCTTCTGTTACTCACCCGAGAAGCAACGGTCAAGCGGAGAGGGCAAATGCTGAAGTGCTGCGTGGACTCAAGACCAGCACTTTCGACATGCTGCACAAGTGCGGAAGAAACTGGATTGAGGAGCTGCCGGTGGTTCTTTGGTCGATCAGGACGACGCCAAATCGAGCCACTGGACAGACACCTTTTGCTCTAATCTATGGAGCAGAGGCAGTTCTCCCCACGGAACTTGTATACGGGTCACCTCGAGTGCTCGCTTATGATGAGCTTGAGCAAGAGCAGCTGCGACAAGATGACGCGCTACTCCTTGAGGAAGACCATCTTCAGGCTACTATACGAGCTGCTCGTTACCAGCAAGCTTTGCGCCGCTACCATAGCCGCAAAGTTAACGCCAGAAGTCTCGAGGAAGGCGACCTTGTTCTTCGGCGCATTCAGTCCGCCAAGAATTCGAACAAGTTGACGCCGAAGTGGGAAGGCCCTTACTGGGTGAAACGAGTCACTAGGCCTGGCGCTGTCCGCCTTGAGACCGAAGATGGCTTTCCGGTGAGAAACTCCTGGAACATCGAGCATCTTCGTAAGTTTTACCCGTAAGGCGCGGTTGCCGGAACCCGTTCCGGCAACCACCTTTTGTACAAGTCTTGCCGCTGTTGCATGTAATCCTTTGTACAAAGCCGGGCGCAGACCCCGTGCATAAGTAAAGCTCATGTGCTCCACACATCTTGTCCATTTCATGCTTTCTATTTTTTGCATGTGTTACCTGACATTTTGTGCAGCACCTACCCCCGGTAAGCAATAACGAGCCGTAGGGCTCCATATCTTTTATTTTCTCTTCTTTCTTTTTCTCAAGGAAAGGAAGGTTGCCCTGCCCACAAGTTTGCCGGGGGGGGGGGAGGAGAAGATAATGGTATGGACCAGGCGTCGTTCAAGAAAGTTTCGCCTTGCCGGGAAGCAAACAACAGAAAAGCTAAGTTGCCAAAGTTTGAGCAATCAGATTTTTAAATTTCTAAGTTATCTTCCTTGAACGACCGCACGTTGTATGGAAAACATGTGCGCGGAGGAACCAACTCGTAGCTAATTGTGCCCTTACTTTGTTTTGAGTCCCGCTCAACAACTTAAGTGTGCTGCGACTAGAGTTGCGCCCTTACTTTGTTTCGAGTCCGCTCAACAACTTAAGTGAGCTGCAACTAGTTGCGACAAGGTTTCTTGACGGTAGCGGCACTGCCAGCAGGCTGCTGACGTCCCGCACTCAGCGCTCGTGGCTAAGGTGCCTGCGCCGGCAAGTTCCCTAAAAGCGTAGGGCGATAACATACAAAGGAAGGGATCAAGTAAAGGAAATAACGTTGCAATCACTATCCAAAATAGAGTTATATTACAAAGTAGCTTGTCGCAGCTCTAATAGATTGTTCTCATAACATGACCAGCAGCGACAAGGGAAGAAGAAAACGGGCGGCCTAATCTACGCGATCGCCCTCAACCCTCTTGATCCCGCTCACCTTGTTCACAATGGGTGCGACAAGGGCCTTGAGCGCCTCCAGATCAGCATCCGGCGGCAGGGACTTGAGGACGTTGGTGAGGTTGAGGCCCGGGTTGCGGAAGGCCACCTTCACCAACACCTTTTGAAGAGCTCCCGCGCAGAGCTTGCGCGACTCGTCAGCCAGCTGCTTTGGGATCCTCTCCCGGAGTCGCTAGAGAGTTGTCGCCACGCCTTTGAAAAACAAGGTGAGCTTGGCGCTGGGCTGGAGGCTCTCATCAGAGGGAAACCCGAGATCCTCCATTCCCAGCTGCGCCAACTCCTTGTCAATATCTGTGGCAGCGTTCACGAGACCGTCCGTCCAATGCTCGACGGTCTCCCTGAAAGTGTTCTGGACGGCAGCAGCACTCGCCAGCAGCGCCTTCTCGGCCTTGATCTCCTCCTTCAAGGCCGCCTCCGCTCCCTGGCGCCGTCCAACGTCTTGGTCAAAGTGGTCAGCTTCAACTCAAGGTCTGCGTTGGAGTCCTTGGCGGCACTGAGCTCCTTGCCCTTCTCGGCGAGACGGACCTGCAGCTCTGAGTTGCTATGGGCGTCCTTCTCCCGCTCATGCTTGAGCGCGGCAAGCTCTTCACCTCTCGCCTTGAGATCGGCCTCCAGCTGCGCCACCTTCGTCTCCAACTCCTTATTGGCGGCCTCGGCAGCTGCGGCAACGTCCTCTGCTTGCTTGATGGCTCCGCCGAGTGATTGCTCGCGCGCGGCAAGCTCCTCCTCGTGGCTGTCGAGGTTGATCTTCCGCTGCGCCAGCTCGCCCTCTTGCGCAGATAGCTTCTCGGCGGCAAGCCGCTGTTGCTCTTCGACTTCAGCCTTCTCGAGGAAGAAGGACGTTTGCTCCTCGGCGAGTTGCTCCCGCTCCTCTGCCAGGGACCGGAGAGCTGCCTGGTGAAGACCCCGGAGCTCCTCCGCACGCTTCTCAATGTCAGCTCCCGCCTTCGCGGCAAGCGCCTCTCGAGACTCCAGCTAGGCCTGTCGAGCGCGGTAGAGCGACAACAGCTTCCGCAGCAGCCGCTCCTCCTCAGGCTCGCCGCCGCTGCTGCTCGGCGCATCTTCTAGCGTCAGCCCAGCGAAGGCGAGCACTTCTCCATCGAAGATTTCTCCCTCGACTGGCGCCCTGGAGATTGACGCCTAGGGGAGGTTGATGAAGACGTTCTCGCCGGCCTTCAAATAGACGCCTAGCTGGGGCTCTTCGGAGCCTGGCGCTGTGGCAGCGACGGAGGGCTCGGCGGTCGACGTAGCGCCTGGCGCTCCTACGGCCTCAGGGCCGTCAGTACGATCGCCAGACCCCTCGCCGGCTGCTGTGGCGGCAGCCTTGGCGGACTCGTCGCCGGCGGGATCGTCAGCGCCGGCTGCTTCTTCGATGGCAGCGGCGTCGTCGGTGTTGCCGCGCGTGTTCTCCTCGCCGGCGACCTCAGTCTCCATCGGTTCCGCAGCAGATGGATCTGATGGTCGGAAATGGGAGAAAAGTCAAGCAAATATCCAAAAAGAAGATCAAAAGAAGAAAAGCCTAAGGGAAGTTTTGAAGCGAGAGGGTTACCTGTGCCGGGTTCGGCAGTCGTAGCCTCCGCCACCGGTGGGCCGCTGGTGTTTCCGCTTTCCGGCATCCCTCCTGCGCGAGCCGGCTCCTCGGCAGAGTCCCTCGCCGGAGAACTCTCCCTTGGCGGCGTAGTCGAAGCAGATGGCATGTCGGGGGCGGTCTCCAGGCGCTCCTGGTGGGGCTGCTCTACTCCTACACAAACCAAGATCAGATGTCAGCAAAGTAAAGAGTATCCATGCGCGCCTAACAGCGGAAGGCAAACCATATACTTACGCTGTGGGCTGCGCTGGGGGCTGCTCTGGAGAAGATTCGCCGGGTCCGGCAAGGTGGCCCCCGGCAAGGTGGCCTCCGGCAAGGTGATCTCCGGCAAGGTGGTCTCGGGCGCATCCTCTGCTGTCACGGTGTATTCTTCCTCGACGATAATCACCTCCCGTTGACGCGCCGGGACCTTGGCTCTCTTTGCCGCTCTCTGGGCCAGAGTCCTGAAAAGGGATAAGTTCAGAGTAAGGCAAATGAGATACAAGACAAAACAGCAAAAAATTGAAGGAATACAAGAACAACAAGGATCTTACTCTTCTTCTTCCTCGTCGGAGCTGAGCGCGGAGAAGTCGAAGTCCGGCTCACGTCCGGCGCGAGGAGGCGGAGGAGTAGGCTCCCTTGGCCGCTTGGCGGGAGCAGTGGCGGTGGTCTGAGACGACCCCGCTCCGGCTGCCGCCGTGGCGTGGGAAGCGGCAGGAGCAGAAGCGGTGGTCCGGGAAGACCCCACTCCAGTTGCTGCAGAAGCACGAGGTGCTCCCGCGGCAACCGTGCTTGCCACGGTGGAGCGTGTCGCACGCCGCAGCGGCTGTTGACTCGTCTGCCGCTCCGTTACGTCCCCGGCCTTGCGGAGATGCCTCCTTGGTGGAGCTGGGGGCTTTGCTAGCGGCGAGCTGCCTGAAGACGAGGAGGAAGAGGAGTCGATCTCCAACAAGCCGCTCGTATCCTCGACAGGCTCGCTCGACTGGACGTCTTGCCCGGCAGGCTCCTCGCCGGCAAACTCCTCTCGCTCGTCAAGGCTTGCCGCCTTTGCTGCCTCTGCCTCCTCCACGGTGAATCCAAACTCGCCCGCGGCTGCGGCTGCCGCCGCCTCTTCCAGCCTAGTGGCGATGCGCTTCAGCTTCGTATCGGTGGTGTCGCGGGTGAGGTCCTTCTTCTCGTTGGAGCGAATCGGCACTTCTTCCAAGCTGTCGAAGAACTCCTACACGGCATCCTCTGCAGGCTCTTGCCAAGTTGGGTCAATCCCATGCGAGTCGCAGAGCGGCATCATTGCGCGAATGCGGCTGAGCGCGGAGTTGTTGCACAGCGGGACGACACCCCTCGGCAACCTGAACACTTCGGGATGCTGGGGGTCATACTTGAACAGCTCCTGGAGCATCGCGTTGAGCTCCAGGACAGTGAAGTTGAAGTTGAGGCCAGGGCGCAGCCTCATGATGTCCGCCGCATTCTCGAACTCTCAGGCGGGTCTCTTCCTCTCCTGCAGGAGGGCGATGCGGCGGCGAAGGAAGTCTGCGCCGACAGCGCCTACAGTGAGCCCGGCAAGCCTGAGGCGTTGGATCCGGGTGACGGCAATCTTCAGCCTATCATCTTCCGGGGCCACATTGCTCCAATCGTTGCCGTGCACCACTGGGGCTTGGCGCCAGGCGGTAAAAGGCCGCGGGTTCTCCTCGACAATCCAGCACCAGTTTGCCCTCCACTCCTCCCACTTGCTGCGGAGCTCTCCCTCCAGATAAGTGTCCTTCTTGCCGGCCCTCGAGATCCAGGAGACTCCGCCAGATAAAGGCTCTCCTCTCTCAACTTGGGGCATAAAGATGTGGCGGAAAAGGGCTACATTGGGATAGACTCCGACAAAGTTTTCGCAGAGGTGTGCGAAAACTGCCATGGTCAAAACGGCATTGGGGGTGAAGTTAAGGAAGCGGAACCCGTAGGTGTTCATAATGTCGCAGAAAAATTCAGAGAAAGGCGGGCAGAGCCCGCAATAGAAGAACAAGGCGAAGAAAGGGTATCCAGTTGGAGCCATTTTCCAAGCAACGGCTGGAAGTACCTTCATGCGCGGGTGCGCCCGCGTCTCCCCCGACCATAAGAGGTAGTAGCACTCCCTCAGCTCCCTCGCGGCAAGCTTGGGGGGGAAGACAGCCCGCTCTTTCCGCAGCGCCGCGAGCCGCTGGGCCTCGGCCAACTTCGCGCCCTTCCCCTTGTTGGTTTTCGGAGCCATGGCGGAAGTGGTGAGGAAGGTTGACGGCGTTGGTTGTGCTGGTGGCGATGGGGGGTGGAGCGCTGCTCTCTTTCAGCTTTGGGAAGAAGGGGAGCGGCGGAGGTTTTCGAGATTGCAACGGCAACTGGCGGATGGGCGAACTGCCCTTGTTTCCCCTGCTTATAAGGAGGGAGGGGGCGGACGTTCCGCCTTTCCTAATAAAGATACCACCCACGATCTCTCCCACGACGCCGCATTTAACGCGTGTCGTTAAGGGAGGGCGCGGTGGATACGGAGTAAGATACGGCGTAACCCAGGCCGCGTGTGCCCGTGCCCTGTTTTGAGCCTGGCCCAACAGCGCTCGGCACCGTGTATGGCCCAGGCCCAGGGGCTCCTGTCGGTGTACTAGAATAGGGGTACCCTAGTATCCCGAACTTGTGCACGGGCAGTCGCAACGTCCCGCGGCAAGGCTTGCCGGGTGACCGCCAAGGCCCTCTGTGGTTCCTTTGGAGCCATTAAAGAACAAAGTATTTAAGCCAAGAAGACAAGACCCCGGCAAGAGGAGCTTGCCGGGAAGGCCAACCAAGGCATCTCAAGGAACTTGCCGCGACGCGCCACGCGTCCCGGCAAGGCCCGGTGAGCGGCAAGCTCCCGGACGCGGCAAGACAACGACCGCGGCAAGGCACTTGGCGCGGCAAGCTTCCACTCTG
Organism: Secale cereale; assembly: GCA_902687465.1. Classification (NCBI taxonomy): domain Eukaryota; kingdom Viridiplantae; phylum Streptophyta; class Magnoliopsida; order Poales; family Poaceae; genus Secale; species Secale cereale. The sequence goes on along the minus strand of LR738714.1, from coordinate 640,186,115 downwards.
TGCCCGCGCTCCAGCACATCCACCAACGTGTCGCACTGGGACCCTTCCAGGCGTACGTGGCGGGAGGCTGCGCAGCCAGTGGTACGCGGTGGCAAGCGGCGCTGACAAGATCGCCATCGTGGCGAGCGGTGGCGCCCCTGACGGTCCCTTTTGGCACTGTTTGGGCGACGCCGATGGGCATTTAATGCCCTTGTCCCCTGCCGTCAGGGTTAGGTAGGATACACTGTACAAGTAGCAGTACCAACCGCAACACCTTTCCAGTTTTACCCTTGCCTACATTGCCACCTGTCGGTGACCCCTTGAGCATATAAAAGGAGACCCATGCGCAACGTAGAGGGGGGTTCGAAGGAGAAGAACACTCACGCTCGGTCTCGTTAGCTGCTAGTGTGCACTGTAGCACTCAGCGCTCCCGAGCAAGAACTCAATACAAACCACAAAGCAGGAGTAGGGTTTTACGCATCCGTGCGGCCCGAACCTAGGTAAACTGCTCGTGTGCATCGCCTCGATCCGCTCTTCGCGCGATCTCCGCCCCCGCCAAACCGAAAGGGGCTCGGTCCGCCGGTCCCCATAGGTGTTCGTGGATCAGTTTTCCCGACAGTAGACAATTACAACACAATGCTTATATGATTGAACGCTTGAGTGATTATCTGTTTAGTGCTAAAAGTGAACTAAAACTTATTAGTAAACATGCTTCTATGGTCACCACTCAAGTAGAACAAGTACTTAAGGCTCAGAATGATTTGCTCAATGAATTAAATAGTAAAAACAATGACTATGTTGTTAGAGTTGCAACTAGGGGTGGCAAAATGACTCAGGAACCTTTTTATCCTGAAGGCCACCCTAAGAGAATTGAGCAAGATTCTCATAGAGCTAATATAGATGCACCTGGTTCTTCTAAGAAGAAGAAAAAGAAAAATGATAGGACTTTGCATACTTCTAGTGAACCTGTAGCTCACCCACCTAAGAATACCAATGATATATCTGTTTCTGATGGTGAGACACTATCTGGTAATGAACATGAACCTAGTGATAATATTAATAATGATGTTCATGATGATGCTCAACCTAGCAATGATAATGATGTAGAGATTGAACCTGCTGTAGATCTTGATAACCCACAATCAAAGAATCAACGTTATGATAAAAGAGACTTTGTTGCTAGGAAGCACGGTAGGGAAAGAGAACCATGGGTTTAGAAACCCATGCCTTTCCCTCCGAAACCATCCAAGAAAAAGGATGATGAAGATTTTGAATGCTTCACTGAAATGATTAGACCTATCTTTTTGCTGTTGGGGAACGTAGTATTTTAAAATTTTCCTACGATCATGCAAGATCTATCTACCAGATGCATAGCAACGAGAGGGAAGAGTGTGTCTACGTACCCTCGTAGACCGGAAGCGGAAGCGTCAAGTCACGCGGTTGATGTAGTCGAACTTCTTTGCGATTCAACCGATCAAACACCGAACGTACGGCACCTCCGCGTTCAGCACACGTTCAGCTTGATGACGTCCCACGAGCTCTTGATCCATTTGAGCTTCACGGGAGAGTTTCGTCAGCACGACGGCGTGGTGACGGATATGATGTATTCACCGGCGCAGGGCTTCGCCTAAGCACCGCGACGGTATGACCGAGGTGTGTTTCTGTGGAGGGGGGCACCGCACACGGCTGGAACAATTCAACTTGTGTGTCTTTGGGTGCCCCCCTGCCCCCGTATATAAAGGAGCAAGGGGGGAGGCCGGCCGGCCCCTCTATGGTGCGGCTAGGGTGCAATCCTACTAGGAATAGGATTGCAATCCTATTCCTAGTAGGAACTACCAAAGAAGGAAGAGAGGGAAAGGAAAAAGGAGGGAGAGGTGGCGCCCCCCAATCCTAGTCCAACTAGGATCCATTAGGTGGGGCGCCGGCCAGCCCCTATTGGCTGCCTCTCTCTTTCCCTTAAGGCCCACTATGGACCATCCCCCTTCGTAGGGGGTTCCGGTAACCCCCTCCGGCAATCCCGTTAAATCCGAAACTTTTCCGGAACACTTCCGGTGTCCGAATATAGTCGTCCAATATATCAATCTTTATGTCTCGGACATTCCGAGACTCCTCGTCATGTCCGTGATCTCATCCGGGACTCCGAACTACCTTCGGTACATCAAAACTCATAAACTCATAATACCGATCGTCATCAAACGTTAAGCGTGCGGACCCTACGGGTTCGAGAACTATGTAGACATGACCGAGACTCATCTCTGGTCAATAACCAATAGCGGAACCTGGATGTTCATATTGGCTCCTACATATTCCACGAAGATCTTTTATCGGTCAGAACCGCATAACAACATACGTTGTTCCTTTTGTCATCGGTATGTTACTTGTCCGAGATTCGATCGTCAGTATCTCTATACCTAGTTCAATCTCGTTACCGGCAAGTCTCTTTACTCGTTCCGTAACACATCACCTCGTGACTAACTCATTAGTCTTTTGCTTGCAAGGCTTATTGTGATGTGTGTTACCGAGAGGGCCCAGAGATACCTCTCCGACACTCGGAGTGACAAATCCTAATCTTGATCTATGCCAACACCACGAATACTTTCGAAGACACCTGTAGAGCATCTTTATGATCACCCAGTTACGTTGTGACGTTTGATAGCACACAAGGTGTTCCTACGGTATTCGGGATTTGCATAATCTCATAGTCATAGGAACATGTATAAGTCATGAAGAAAGCAATAGCAGTAAAACTAAACGATCATAGTGCTATGCTAACGGATGGGTCTTGTCCATCACATCATTCTCCTAATGATGTGATCCCATTGATCAAATGACAACTCATGTCTATGGCTAGGAAACATAACCATCTTTGATCAATGGGCTAGTCTAGTAGAGGCATACTAGGGAGGTACTGTTTTGTCTATGTATCCACACATGTACTAAGTTTCCGGTTAATACAATTCTAGCATGAATAAAAGACATTTATCATGATATAAGGAAATACAAATAACAACTTTATTATTGCCTCTAGGGCATATTTCCTTCAGTCTCCCACTTGCACTAGAGTCAATAATCTAGCTCACATCGCCATGTGATTTAATACCGATAGTTCACATCGTTATGTGAATAACACCCATAGTTCACATCACCATGTGACCAACACCCAAAGGGTTTACTAGAGTCAATAATCTAGTTCACATCGCTATGTGATTAATACCCAAGAGTAATAAGGTTTGATCATGTTTTGCTTGTGAGAGAATTTTAGTCAACGGGTCTGTCACATTCAGATCTGTATGTATTTCGCAAATTTCTATGTCTACAATGCTCTGCATGGAGCTACTCTAGCTAATTGCTCCCACTTTCAATATGCATCCAGATTGATATTTAGAGTCATCTGGATTTAGTGTCAATGCTTGCATCGGCGTAACCCTTTACGACGAACTCTTTATCACCTCCATAATCGAGAAACATTTCCTTAGTCATCCAATTACTAAGGATAATTTTGACCGCTGTACAGTGATCTACTCCTGGATCACTATTGTACCTCCCTGTCAAACTCATGGCAAGGTACACAACGTGCTTTGTACACAGCATGGCATACTTTATAGAACCTATGGCTGAGGCATAGGGAATGACTTTCATTCTCTCTATATTTTTCTGCCGTGGTCTGGCTTTGAGTCTTACTCAACTTCACACCTTACAAGTCAGGCAAGAACTCCTTCTTTGACTAATCCATTTTGAACTACTTCAAAATCTTATCAAGGTATGTACTCATCAAAAGTCTTATCAAGTGTCTTGATCTATCTCTATAGATCTTGATGCCCAATATGTAAGCAGCTTCACCAAGGTCTTTCTTTGAAAAACTCCTTTCAAACACTCCTTTATGCTTTCCAGAAAATTCTACATCATTTCCGATCGACAATATGTCATTCACATATACTTATCAGAAAGGTTGTAGTGCTCCCACTCACTTCTTGTAAATACAGGCTTCACCGCAAGTCTGTATAAATCTATATGCTTTGATCAACTTATCAAAGCGTATATTCCAACTCCGAGATGCTTGCACCAGTCCATAGATGGATCGCTGGAGCTTGCACATTTTGTTAGCACCTTTAGGATTGACAAAACCTTCTGGTTGCATCATATACAAGTCTTCTTTAATAAATCCATTAAAAAATGCAGTTTTGTTATCCATTTGCCAGATTTCATAAAATGCGGCAATTACTAACATGATTCGGACAGACTTAAGCATCGCTACGGGTGAGAAAGTCTCATCGTAGTCAACTCCTTGAACTTATCGAAACCCTTTCGCAACAAGTTGAGCTTTGTAAACAGTAACATTACCGTTTGCGTCGGTCTTCCTCTTGAAGATCCATTTATTTTTGATGGCTTGCCGATCATCGGGCAAGTCAACCAAAGTCCATACTTTGTTCTAATACATGGATCCCATCTCAGATTTCATTGTCTCAAGCCATTTTGCGGAATCTGGGCTCATCATCGCTTCCTCATAGTTCATAGGTTCATCATGGTCTAGTAACATGACTTCCAGAACTGGGTTGCCGTACCACTCTGGTGCGGAACGAACTCTGGTCGATCTACGAAGTTCAGCAGAAACTTGATCTGAAGTTTCATGATCATCATCATTAGCTTCCTCACTAATTGGTGTAGGAATCACTGGAACGAGTTTCTGTGATGTACTACCTTTCCAATTCGGGAGAAGGTACAATTACCTCATCAAGTTCTACTTTCCTCCCACTCACTTCTTTCGAGAGAAAATCCTTCTCTAGAAAGGATCCACTCTTAGCAACAAAGACTTTGCCTTAGGATCTGTGATAGAAGGTGTACCCAACAGTTTCTTTTTGGGTATCCTATGAAGATTTACTTCTCCGATTTGGGTTCGAGCTTATCATGTTGAAACTTTTTCACATAAGCATCGCAGTGCCAAACTTAAAGAAATGACAGCTTAGGTTTCTCGTCAAACCACAGTTCATACGGTGTCATCTCCACGGATTTAGATGGTGCCCTATTTAACGTGAATGTAGCTGTCTCTAATGCATAACCCCAAAAGCGATAGTAGTAGATCGGTAAGAGACATCATCGATCGCACCATATCTAATAAAGTACGGTTATGATGTTCGGACACACCATTACACTATGGTGTTCCAGATGGCGTGAGTAGTGAAACTATTTCACATTGTTTTTACTGAAGGCCAAACTCGCTAACTCAAATATTTTACGTCTACGATCATATTGTAGAAACTCTTATTTTCTTGTTACGACGATTCTCCACTTCACTCTGAAATTCTTTGAACTTTTCAAATGTTTCAGACTTGTGCTTCATTAAGTAGATATACCCATATCTGCTCAAATCATCAGTGAAGGTCAGAAAATAACGATACCCGCCGCGAGCTTCAACACTCATTGGTCCACATACATCTGTATGTATGATCTCCAACAAATCTTTTGCTCGCTCCACAGTTCCGGAGAACGGAGTTTTAGTCATCTTGCCCATGAGGCATCGTTCGCAAGCACCAAGTGATTCATAATCAAGTGATTCCAAAAGTCCATCACTATGGAGTTTCTTCATGCGCTTTACACCAATATGACCTAAACGGCAGTGCCACAAATAAGTTGCACTATCATTATTAACCTTGCATCTTTTGGCTTCAATATTATGAATATGTGTATCACCACGATCGAGATCCAACAAACCATTTTCATTGGGTGTATGACCATAGAAGGTTTTATTCATGTAAACAGAACAACAATTATTCTCTAACTTACATGAATAACCGTATTGCAATAAACATGATCAAATCATATTCATGCTCAACACCAAATAACACTTATTTAGGTTCAACACTAATCCCGAAAGTATAGGGAGTGTGCGATGATGATCATATCAATCTTGGAACTACTTCCAATACTCATCGTCACTTCATCCTTTAACTAGTTTCTGTTCATTATGCAACTTCCATTTCGAGTTACTACTCTTTAGCAACTGAACCAATATCAAATACCGAGGGGTTGCTATGAACACTAGTAAAATACACATCAATAATCTGTATATCAAATATACCTTTGTTCACTTTGCCATCCTTCTTATCCGCCAAATATCTAGGGCAGTTCCACTTCTAGTGACCATTTCCTTTGCAGTAGAAGCACTTGTTTCAGGCTTGAGTTTAGCTTTGGGTTTCTTCACGGGAGTGACAACTTGCTTGTCATTCTTCTTGAAGTTCCCCTTCTATCCCTTTGCCCTTTACTTGAAACAAGTGGTCTGGTTAACCATCAACACTTGATGCTCTTTCTTGATTTCTACCTTCGCCGATTTCAGCATCGTGAAGAGCTCGGGAATTACTTTCGTCATCCCTTGCATATTACAGTTCATCACGAAGTTCTACTAACTTGGTGATAGTGTCTAGAGAACTTTGTCAATTACTATCTTATCTGGAAGATTAATTCCCACTTGATTCAAGCAATTGTACTACCCAGACAATCTGAGCACATGCTCACTGGTTGAGCTATTCTCCTCCATCTTGTAGGCAAAGTACTGTCAGAGGTCTTATACCTCTCGACACGGGCATGAGTATGAAATACTAATTTCAACTCTTGGAACATCTCATATGCTCCGTGGCGTTTCAAAACGTTTTTGGAGTCCCGGTTATAAGCCGTAAAGCATCGTGCACTAAACTATCAAGTAGTCATCATATCGAGCTTTTGTCAAAACGTTCATAACGTCTACATCTGCTCCTGCAATAGGTCTGTCACCTAGCGGTGCATCAAGGACATAATTCTTCTGTGCAGCAATGAGGATAATCCTCAGATCACGGAACAATTCCGCATCATTGCTACTAACATCTTTCAACTTGGTTTTCTCTAGGAACATATGAAAAATAAACGGGGAGCAACATCGCGAGCTATTGATCTACAACATAGATATGCTAATACTACCAGGACTAACTTCATGATAAATTAAAGTTCAATTTAATCATATTACTTAAGAACTCCCACTTAGATAGACATCCCTCCAGTCATCTAAATGATCACGTGATCCAAATCAACTAAACCATGTCCGATCATCACATGAGATGGAGTAGCTTCAATGGTGAACATCTTATGTTGATCATATCTACTATATGATTCACGCTCGACCTTTCGGTCTCCAGTGTTCCGTGGCCATATCTGCATATGCTAGGCTCGTCAAGTTTAACCCGAGTATTCTGCGTGTGCAAAACTGGCTTACACCCGTTGTATTTGATCGTAGAGCTTATCACACCCGATCATCACGTGGTGTCTCGGCACGACGAACTTTCGCAACGGTGCATACTCAGGGAGAAAACTTATACCTTGAAATTTAGTAAGGGATCATCATATAATGCTACCGTCGTTCTAAGCAAAATAAGAAGCATAATAAGATAAACATCACATGCAATCAAAATATGTGACATGATATGGCCATCATCATCTTGTGCTTTTGATCTCCATCTCCAAAGCACCTTCATGATCACCTTCGTCACAGGCGCGACACCTTGATCTCCATCGTAGCATCGTTGTCGTCTCGCCAACTATTGCGACTACGACTATCGCTACCGCTTAGTGATAAAGTAAAGCAATTACATGGCGATTGCATTTCATACAATAAAGAGACAACCATATGGCTCCTGCCAGTTGCCGATAACTTTACAAAACATGATCATCTCATACAAAACCGTATAACTCATCATGTCTTGAACATATCACATCACAACATGCCCTGCAAAAACAAGTTAGACGTCCTCTACTTTGTTGTTGCATGTTTTACGTGGCTGCTACGGGCTTAGCAAGAACCGTTCTTACCTACGCATACAAAACCACAACGATGTTTCGTCAAGTATGTGTTGTTTTAACCTTCACAAGGACCGGGCGTAGCCACACTTGATTCAGCTAAAGTGAGAGAGACAGACACCCGCCAGTCACCTTTAAGCAACGAGTGCTCGTAATGGTGAAACCAGTCTCGCATAAGCGTACGCGTAATGTCGGTCCGGGCCGCTTCATCTCACAATACCGCCGAAGCAAAGTATGACATGCTGGTAAGCAGTATGACTAGTATCGCCCACAACTCATTGTGTTCTACTCGTGCATATCATCTACGCATAGACCTGGCTCATGATGCCACTGTTGGGGAACGTAGTATTTTAAAATTTTCCTACGATCACGCAAGATCTATCTACCAGATGCATAGCAACGAGAGGGAAGAGTGTGTCTATGTACCCTCGTAGACCGGAAGCAGAAGCGTCAAGTGACGCGGTTGATGTAGTCGAACTTCTTTGCGATTCAACCGATCAAGCACCGAACGTACGACACCTCCGCGTTCAGCACACGTTCAGCTTGATGACGTCCCACGAGCTCTTGATCCAGTTGAGCTTCACAGGAGAGTTTCGTCAGCACGAGGCGTGGTCACGGATATGATGTATTCACCGGCGCAGGGCTTCGCCTAAGCACCGCGACGGTATGACCGAGGTGTGTTTCTGTGGAGGGGGGCACCGCACACGGCTGGAACAATTCAACTTGTGTGTCTTTGGGTGCCCCCTGCCCCCGTATATAAAGGAGCAAGGGGGGAGGCCGGCCGGCCCCTCTATGGTGCGGCTAGGGTGCAATCCTACTAGGAATAGGATTGCAATCCTATTCCTAGTAGGAACTACCAAAGAAGGATGAGAGGGAAAGGAAAAAGGAGGGAGAGGTGGCGCCCCCCAATCCTAGTCCAACTAGGATCCATTAGGTGGGGCGCCGGCCAGCCCCTATGGGCTGCCTCTCTCTTTCCCTTAAGGCCCACTATGGACCATCCCCCTTCGTAGGGGGTTCCGGTAACCCCCTCTGGCAATCCCGTTAAATCCGAAACTTTTCCGGAACACTTCCGGTGTCCGAATATAGTCGTCCAATATATCAATCTTTATGTCTCGGACATTCCGAGACTCCTCGTCATGTCCGTGATCTCATCCGGGACTCCGAACTACCTTCGGTACATCAAAACTCATAAACTCATAATACCGATCGTCATCAAACGTTAAGCGTGCGGACCCTACGGGTTCGAGAACTATGTAGACATGACCGAGACTCATCTCTGGTCAATAACCAATAGCGGAACCTGGATGTTCATATTGGCTCCTACATATTCTACGAAGATCTTTTATCGGTCAGAACCGCATAACAACATACGTTGTTCCTTTTGTCATCGGTATGTTACTTGTCCGAGATTCGATCGTCGGTATCTCTATACCTAGTTCAATCTCGTTACCGGCAAGTCTCTTTACTCGTTCCGTAACACATCATCTTGTGACTAACTCATTAGTCTCTTGCTTGCAAGGCTTATTGTGATGTGTGTTACCGAGAGGGCCCAGAGATACCTCTCCGACACTCGGAGTGACAAATCCTAATCTTGATCTATGCCAACACCACGAATACTTTCGGAGACACCTGTAGAGCATCTTTATGATCACCCAGTTACGTTGTGACGTTTGATAGCACACAAGGTGTTCCTACGGTATTCGGGAGTTGCATAATCTCATAGTCATAGGAACATGTATAAGTCATGAAGAAAGCAATAGCAGTAAAACTAAACGATCATAGTGCTATGCTAATGGATGGGTCTTGTCCATCACATCATTCTCCTAATGATGTGATACCGTTGATCAAATGACAACTCATGTCTATGGCTAGGAAACATAACCATCTTTGATCAATGGGCTAGTCTAGTAGAGGCATACTAGGGGCATACTGTTTTGTCTATGTATCCACACATGTACTAAGTTTCCGGTTAATACAATTCTAGCATGAATAAAAGACATTTATCATGATATAAAGAAATACAAATAACAACTTTATTATTGCCTCTAGGGCATATTTCCTTCATTTGCGTATGCGATTGACTGATGTGCTTAAAACAAATCCTTATGCTAAGTATATGAAAGATATTATCACCAACAAAAGAAAGATACATGAAGTAGAAATTTTCACCATGCTTGCCAATTACACTTTTGAGGGTGGAATGCCTAAGAAATTAGGAGATCCAGGAGTACCTACTATACCTTGCTCCATTAAGAGAAACTATGTTAAAACTGCTTTATGTGATCTTGGAGCCGATGTTAGTGTTATGCCTCTCTCTCTGTATCGTAGACTTGACTTGAGTAAGCTGACACCTATTGAAATATCTTTGCAAATGGCTAATAAATCAACTACTATACCTGTCGGTATTTGTGAGGATGTCCCTGTTGTAGTTGCAAATGTTACTATTCTAACGGACTTTGTTATACTTGATATTCCCGAGGATGATAGTATGTCTATTATTCTTGGAAGACCTTTTTTGAATACTGCAGGGGTTGTTATTGATTGCAACAAAGGCAATGTAACTTTTCATGTCAATGGTAATGAGCATACGGTACACTTTCCGAGGAAACAACCTCAGGTCTTCAGTATCAATTATATTGGAAAAACTTCAACTATCACTATTGGAGGTTTTGAGTTTCCTATTCCTACTATCAAGAAGGCATATGACATACTTATTGTTGGGGACATACATACCCCCATTGAGGTAACATAGTGTTATTCGAAAATTCTCCGGTTTCATATTACTCAAAAAGAGTTTATGAACAAGACCTGATCAACCTTGTTAATGGATTCCTTTTGATGACCATGGGATAGGTGAATCTAGATAGCACAAACCTTATGTACCCTCCTTTTACTTTCTGTTAATTAGGTTAAATAAAAGAAAATTAGCATTATCTGTCTGTTTCCAGACTTATCCATGCAATAAAAATATTCCAAAAATAAAAGTTCTCCAAATGCCATGAAAATTAAATATGATTTTTTCTAGAATATTTAAGAAAATATGGCACTGAACACACAGTGAGGGGAGCCAGCACGTGGCCTCGAGGGCACAGGGCGCGCCCCCTGCCTTGAGGGCCCCACGTGGCCCCCCTCCACTTATCCTTTCACCCGTGCTCTTCTTCTTCCTCCCAAAAAAACCCCCAACCAGCTCAAACCCGAGTTCTAGCTCATTTTGCTGCCATTTTCGATCTCCTTGCTCAAAGCACCATTCACCAAACTGTTTGGGGAGATTGTTCCTTGGTATGTGACTCCTCCATTGGTCCAATTAGTTTTTGTTCTAGTGCTTTATTTGTGGCAAATTTGTGCTGCTGTGGTGACCTTGTTCTTGAGCTTGCATGTCAATTTTTCTTGGTCCCAAGTAGTTCTAATGCATGATATAGTCTCTAGGCACTTATAGGATTTGTTGCTATCAATCTTGTTGAGTTTGGTTAACTTTTATTTGTGAGTTACTAAAAATTTCAGAAAAATGTCTAGGAAAAACTTACAAGGTGGTCCTTCAAGGAAGCAAGGACCGAGGCTTGCGTTTCGTGAGCCCGACGATGAACTACCGAGGGATGCTGATGTACGACCATGTGAATGGCCGTCGGATGAATTTATGAGTAAAGCAGGCATCAAAGATGAATTTTACGCATATGTGTGTAATGTCGACCTCGAGGACTTCATGCAAGATAAGTGCCTCCAATACCGTGGCTTGACTGATAGCTTTGTGAGAAGGTTTAAATTTTCATCTTCACGTAATTCTCACACTGTCCTATTTGATCTTTATGATAAATCTTATACCATGGACTTAGAGGATTTTAATGAAGCCTGCAAGCTCCCACATTGGGGCAGTATGAGTGATCATCGTAAATCTGAATTTAGAGAATTCCTTGCTAGTATTACAGTGGGAGAATCCAGGGACATCACACAAGCCACCACTGGGAGCATACATTTTCCTCCCATTCATTACTTTGCTCTCTTTATTGGTAGATGCATAAATGGTAAAGATGAAGCATGTCACATGTGTGTCCCTGATCTCAGCATTCTTAGGAGTGTTGTACTAGGTGATAGGCAATATAATTTAGGAGCAATTGTTGCACGTAGACTACACCATAATGGTTCGAATGGAGATTTATTTGGTGGGATCTATGCTACTCGCATAGCCCGCTATCTTGGTGTGTCTGTGTATCCGTATGATAACCCTTTACCTGCTGCTTATTTGGACGGTAATGCTATGGCTAGTCATCGGTTTATAGAGTGGGATAATCAGACTCTCAAATATCGACTAATCTTTAACTGGCAGCATGCCATCCCTATTGTTCTTCCTGCCCTTACTTTGTTTAACTTTCAGGAAAAAGGAAGACACACTATAACTATGGAGGAGGCGAATGCCAATTATAACATGACGGAGGCAGCCCGCCTTCGAGCTGCAGCTCAGCAGGTAGCATCTGTTGCATCTCAGTACGATCTCAACTACAACTTTGGATATCCGTCAGGCCAATACTGGCCATAGACCAACTTAGGCCAAAAGCCTAAGCTTGGGGGAGTACGTGTTTCTCACCGGCTTTACATTCATGTTCACACACTTATTCTAGTTGTCGGTGCTCACACTCTTTCACTGTATCATCCATGCTTAGTTTAATTTTCTTTTTCTTAGTATTTTTCTTGTGTGCTAGAAAAACCCAGAAAAACAAAAAAAAATAGTTGTAGCTTCTAGCTAGTTTACTTTCTTTGCTTGTGGTAGTAACTAAAAAAAATGAAAATCCAAAAAGATTTCCCATTCTTCTTTTGCTTGTTGGGAGCTTTCCCGTGTAAATAGTTTCTTTTCTTTTCTTTAGGGGTTAAGAGTAGAAGACCATGATTAAAATGCTCAGTGGCTCTCATATGCTTTGTTGTTGATTTAACCTTGAGCCATATTACCTTGTCTTCTCTCTTGTATTAAATGCCTGCGGATTCCAGCTTAGTCCAATGCACGTGCATTATTATTATTTTCCACACCATTCGGTCGTGCGAGTGAAAGGCAATAAGGATGATATATGATGAACTAATTGAGATGAGAAAAGCTGGTATGAACTCGACCTCTCTTGTTTTTGTAAATATGATTGCTCGTCACTCTTGATTCAGCTTATTATGAATGAAACATGTTTGCAATGACAATTAGAGATCATAGCTGCTTATGCCATGCTTAATTAGCTGAGAGTTTATAATGGTCTATCTTGCGTACCAACATGATATTTAAATGGTTGTGATGTAGTATGATGGGTGGTATCCTCCTCTGAACGATTTAAGTGATCTGACTTGGCACATGTTCACGCATGTAGTTGAAACAAATCAACATAGCCTTCATGATATTTATGTTCATGGTGATTTATATCCTACTCATGCTTGCATTCATTGTTGATTAATTTTAATGCATGTTTATGACCGTTGTTGCTCTCTGGATGGTCGCTTCCCAGTCTCCTTCTAGCCTTCACCTGTACTAAGCGGGAATACTTCTTGTGCATCCACTTCCATAAACCCCAAAGTTGTTCCACATGAGTCCACCATACCTTCCTATATGCGGTATTTACCTGCCGTTCCAAGTAAATTTGTATGTGCCAAACTCTAAACCTTCAAATGAAATTCTGTTTTGTATGCTCGAACAACTCATGTATCAACTAGGGCTGTCTATATCTTCCATGCTAGGTGGGTTATTCTCACGATGTGTGGACTCCGCTCATCATTCACGAGAAAATGGCTGGTAACCAGGATGCCCAGTCCCATGCTCAAAATCATAATAATTAAACAAAACTCCCCCAGGGTTGTTGCTTGTTTGGACGGTAACCCGTGGATTCGGCTGGCCGTGGAGTGTGCTTGTTGGTGGTTGGGGGAGTATAAACCTTACCATTCTATTTGTGAACCGCCTATAATGTGCGTAGCATGGGAGATATCGAGATTCTTGGTTGTTATGTTGACAATGAAAGTATACCACTCAAAATGTTATTCTTCTCTATTTAAAAATCGAGCTCTGGCACCTCTACAAATCCTTGCTTCCCTCTGCGAAGGGCCTATCTATTTACTTTTATGCAGAGTCATCACCCTCTTATCAAAAAGCACCAATAGGAGAGCACCTCTGTCGTTGCATGTATTACTATTAATTTGCATTGAGTATGATCATGACTGGATCTCTTTTATCATGAATTACAATGTCTAGTCAGTCCTTGATCTTTACAGGTGCTCTACATTTATGTTTTGCGGTCTCAGAAAGGGCTAGCGAGATACCATCATGTTATATCATATCATGATTGTTTTGAGAAGTGTTGTCATCCGAGGTTTATTATTATTGCTCGCTAGTTGATTATGCTATTGATGTCAGTAGTCGTGAGACCTGAAAGTTATTGTGAATGTGGTTAGTTCATGATCTTGTTGAAAACCCGAGTGCTAGCTTACATATTTACAACAATAAGAGCAAACAGAGTTTGTCAAAGTTTTTCTTTATCACTTTCAGTTTATCAACTAAATTGCTTGAGGACAAGCAAAGGATTAAGCTTGGGGGAGTTGATAGGTCTCCAACGTATCTACTTTTCCAAACACTTTTGCCCTTGTTTTGGACTCTAACTTGCATGATTTGAATGGAACTAACCCGGACTAACGTTGTTTTCAGCAGAACTGCCATGGTGTTTTTTTGTGCAGAAATAAAAAGTTCTCGGAATCGCCTGAAAATCAAAGGAGATTTATTTCAGAAAATATAAAAAATACCTGCAAGAAGATCCACACCGGGGGGCCCACGGGCTGTCCTCGAGGGTGGGGCGCACCCCCCTTCCCAGGGTGCACCCCCTACCTCGAGGGCACCCCGATGCCCCACCAACGTATCCCCAGGTCCTATATATTCTGTTTCGTGGAGAGAAAATCAAGGAGAAAGAATTATCGCGTTTTACGAGACGGAGCCGCCGCCAAGCCCTAATCTCTCTCGGGAGGGTTGATCTGGAGTCCGTTCGGGGCTCTAGAGAGTGGAGATCGTCGCCATCGTCATCATCAACCTTCCTCCAACACCAATTCCATGATGCTCACCACCGTGTGTGTGGGGACCCCGACTTAGAAGTCGAGATCACCGAATGCACGTGTACAGTGATCCCAGAGATCAATGCTCACTGAACACATAGAAGCTGAATAACAAGAGTCTTACATCCATACAAATAGTCTTACACGAATTATGGCCATTATGGCCAAGTCTTACATAGATAGAGCCTCACGGGCTGAATAGCAAATAACTCAAATAGCGGAAGTCTTCGATAACGGGTAGAACCCATGCCATCTGCCTTAACCCTACAGGCATTCTGACTGGGAAAGCGTCCTAGTTCGCATGTTCGTCTCCAAAGAACTCTTCCTCATATTCCTGTTCTTCCATGCCTGGCCAATTAAATAACCAGTGGCAAGCCAATGAGTACTTTGAATGTACTCTCAAGCAACCCATGATGTGGTTCAAAGTAACAATGCAATTGAACAATAATGAGCAATCTAGCAAGAGCTAGAATGCATATGCTACCAACAAGTTTATGCATCAATAAACTCGCGTAACCTCGATGACAGGCTACCGATATCAACATGAATATGATTCAACTCATCGAGTCAAGTCACCACCTTGACTCATCACACACATACTATCACTGATGAAGTAAAACTCTGGACATAGTTTAAGTAGCACCACCCAACTGTCCATGACCGTGGACACGGCTATTCGAATAGTTTTACACTCTGCAGAGGTTGCACACTTTACCCACAAGATCCGGGGAACTTCCGTGTCATCCACGACCTGCGGTACCTCAAGTACCCGTGGTAAGCACCCGGTCATTACCTTTCCTTAGACGACACTAACATAGAGTCCACTCGTTGGTACACGGCCCTCGGGTACAAACAATAGATCACGGGACTTGCCCTAATTTCAATGTCACGCGTACCCGAAGGGACCAACGGTGTGTCCGGTGCCCTGTGAAAACAGTCATGGTCGTCTATCCAAGCACGACCCCGTCCCGGGAAAGACCTCAAGTCTTCCCATCACTAGTAAAGCGGGCACCATGCTAGTATCGACCTAAGTAATGAATAAAGCCCCGTCCCATAAGGGGTAGTGTGGTTGCACATGTTTGGTTGGGACGGTAGTCACACATAAATCTAATCCATCATTCCACCATGCACATGAATTACCGGCACATCACTTCTTTCTCAAGTGATGACCTAACATATCATCACCCTCGGGCATTAGGGGCACCCGATGGGTTCATGCAAATGATTTCAACTATGAAGGTTCAAATCACACATGCATCATTTAAGCTTCATGACCAACTATTTGCATGTTATCTAGCACTTAGCAAGATCAAGATCAAGCATGCATCATGTGGTGGTTTCAACTAGGTCACCACCGTAACCCTATCATCATGCATCGGAAACAAACGAGTTCCGGAGAACAAGTGTATCATGGTCAAAGGGCTGCTTGCCTGGATTGGCTTGGTCTTCAAAGTCTTCAAAGCCTTCTCCTTCTCCTTCCTCAGCAACTTCGTTAAATACGGGATCTATACGTCGTATAATAACAACGGAAAAATAAGGCCACAAATAAAACAGAAAAATCAAAGTGCTCAGAAAAATGTCAACTCATTTTTGTAAAATACTAGAGGAATTTCTAAGGTGGGGAAAAATCTTAGTTGGAGTTTTGAAGCAACATAATGGATTCTATTGATTTTTGAACAGGAGTTTTACTGCCCAAATTTGAATTTAAATTTGAACAGAACAGAAAAGTTCCATAGATGTGAGTGAAAGTAGTACCATTAAATAGGTTGGAATATTACAAGAATTTAGGAGTTGGAATTATTTAATTTGGATCATTATTCTTTTCTGTAAAAATGTTTGAATTATTTATAGAAAAGAAAAAGAGAAAACGCCCTGTGCAACTGGGCCACAGAAGCCACAGTGCACGGCCCAGGGCGGACCAGCCCAGCCGCACGGGTGCCTGCGCGCGCACGTCAGGTTTTTGAACCTGACGGGCGGGGCCCGGCGGTCAGTGGTAGAGAGGAGGGGGAGAGAGGTGTGGGGATGACAGGCGGGGCCCGCCTGTCATCTCCAACCTTGCGGCCACGGCGATGGCGAGCTCACCGGCGAGGTTTCCGGCCACGGCGACAGCAACGGAGGGCAGGAATGGGTCCAGCGTCGAGTGGCGGATGTAGGGGTGGTGGTGCGGCACGCCGGGGAGGTCAGGTTCGCCGGCGGCGAGGTGGGACAGCGGAGGAGCTACGGGAGGTCGTCGCTCGGTCATTTCCGACTGCCACAGAGAGGGGAAACAGGGGGAAAGGGTCAGTGGGGCACGGCGGTTCCAAATCGGGCAAAAGAAGGGCAGGGGAGGCCCGTACTACGAGATCACGGCGGCCCGACGCGGCAGACCTCTGGTCGATCCCGAGTACTGGGACTACCTGGGGAGGAGTGGACGGTGCTGGAGGACTCAGTGGGGTGAGGTGAGGCTGCTGGTGCTGCTGGAGAGGCCCGAGGGGTCCTATTTATAGGGGGTCGACGGGGGCCCGTGGTCCACTGCGCCGGCGAGCTCCGGCTCGACGCTACAGCGCACGGGGGGCGAGGGGAATGAGTCCACGGAGTTGCTGGACGAGCTCCACGTCCAGCTGAGGTGAGAGGAGGAGCGGGGGAGCTTCTGGACCGCGCACGCGTGCGAGGCAGAGGAGTGGCCGTTGCGGGCGGCCAGTGCGCGTGCGACGACGGTCACTGGAGGACGCAGGAGGAGGGGGGAGAGTGCCGGGGTGGTCGCGGACGTCGAGGAGCATCGACTGGCGCGAGGGAGAGGCCCGAGGCTGTCGGGGGCCAGCGATTGGCTGAAGCCACCGTGCGAAGGTGCACTGTAGCATGCTCCAGAGCGTGCGTATGGCTGGCATCATCGTGCCCTCGCCGCTCAGGTCAAAACCAACGTGCCCAGGAGTGTCTAGAAGGTCGGGGGAGGAGTAAAGAATTGTCCTGAGGCCTTGGATGCCCTGGAGATGCTGAGAGAGAGTGAGGATGCTGGTGACTTGGTGAAAACTTGCTGTCCAGCAAGGTAAACTTGGGTTCTTACCCCTCAATCATGGAGCTGGGGTGCTGGGGAAGTTACTGGAGGTAGCCAGTAACTGAATGAACATGTGGTAAAAAGTTGAGGCCATGGAGAAGAGTAAAAGTGATCAAGAGGAGGGATTTAGTAAATCTGCAGAAGGTGTTTGATCAGTGTTTGGTCAAGCAAATGATCTCCACTTGACATGGCACTTAACAGGATTGAATAACATGTGAAAATAGGGTGCTTCACCAAATTTGGGATCATTTGAAGAAACTAGCCAATGTAACTTTGGTGAACCCTAGAAATCAACAGAAACAGCTTCATCTTGATTGAGTCAAGCTAATCATCTCCCCTTGATGCTCCACTTGGTGTAGCATCACTATTTGGGGTATTGATCATGCCCACAAAGTTTGAAGCTCCAGGTAGAAAGTTGGTAATGTAAAGTTGTTCAAATTTGCATTTGAACAGAAAGGGTTTTGGAGTGATCTGGTCAAGTTGCTCCATTCCAAATCTTGTGCCATTTGGTCTAGATGCCTTATTAGGCCATTCTAGCATGTGCACAAAATTTGAGAGCAGTTGGACAAGTTTGGCAATGTAAAGTTGCTCAAACTTCAAATATGGACAGAATGGTTATGAAGGGGTTTGAGGATGTTTTCTTGCTTCCCAAGGCATGGGACTTGGCAAGATCATCAAATATGTCATATATGACATGATAGAATTTCTCTGGAATTTTTGGAGAATATTTCCTTTGTAAATATTTCAAAAGCTTGAAATATCCAGAAAGGGTTTTGGAGGGTTTAGCCCATTATTTTGAACATGACCAAGTGTTGAAACTCTTATATATGGACAATATATGTCCTATGAGTCTCCCTGAATTTTGGCAAATATTTTTGAAATAGTTAAATAATTTTTCCCTATTAAAGACCATCTCTGGCCTTAAGAAAAAGCTTTTAAATAAAATAGGAAAATAACTTTTAAAATTATACTCTTGGGGTTTCTGGGAGTCCTATGACTACTAGGTCTCAAATAAACCTTTTGAAATAATTTTCTCACCCTAAATCAAGTACTTGCAGTGCAAATCTCAATTCAGGGGTTTTTGGAAAACTAAATTTATAAAATACATTTTGGCCAAATTATTTTAGCAAGAAAATACTATACTGTTATATAACACTTGGTATGATCATTGGGCAGAAGTTTTGGGTATGGAGATGAATTCTACAAGAGGTCACAGTTGACTTTAATAAGCACAAGGAAAAGCACATGAAGAAAACTCAATTCCAAATAAAAGCCAAATGATGCTAAAAAAAATTGCTGGTCCAAATTTTCATGCTTCAAACATGTTACAAAATGCAGGGTGTGACAGACCTACCCCCTTACAAGAATCTCGCCCCCGAGATTCCTAAACTAGGTCTTAAAAGAGATCGGGAAACTCGGATCTAAGATAGTCTTCTCGTTCCCAGGTTACTTCTGCTTCGGTGTGGTTGCTCCACTGGACCTTGAAGTACTTGATGGTACGGCTTCGCGTCCGCCGTTCTGCTTCGTCCAGAATGCGAATGGGCTTCTCGCGGTAGGTCAAATCAGGCTGCAGATCAATGGCTTGGTGATCCACATCCTTGTAGAGATTGGGCTTGTCTGGAACTTGGAGACATTTCCGGAGTTGTGACACATGGAATACATTGTGCACATCGGATAGCTTAGGTGGTAGTTCCAACTGGTAAGCCACTTCTCCTCGTCGTTCGGTGATCTTGAAAGGGCCAATGAACCTTGGTGCAAGCTTCCCCTTAACGTGGAAACGCTTGGTTCCCTTCAGAGGAGTTACCCGCAGGTACACATGATCTCCGACACGGAAACTCATGTCTCGGCGTCGAATGTCAGCATAGCTCTTCTGCCTTGACTTGGCTGCCTTTAATCGCTCTCTGACTAGTTGGACTTGTTCTTCTGCTGCGCGGAGAATATCCGGTCCAAAGACTAGTCCTTCTCCAGTCTCCGACCAATTGAGGGGTGTGCGGCATCTGCGCCCATACAACACCTCAAATGGTGCCATCTGAAGGCTTGACTGGTAACTGTTGTTATAGGAGAACTCGGCAAACGGGAGACAATCTTCCCACTTGGCTCCATATGCCAGGACACAGGCTCGGAGCATATCTTCGAGAATCTGATTGACTCGCTCTGCCTGACCTCCGGTCTATGGGTGGAAAGCTATGCTGAAGGACAACCTGGTTCCCAAGGCTTCTTGGAATCTCTTCCAGAACCTTGAAGTAAACTGGGTGCTTCGATCTGACACAATCTCCTTGGGAAAACCGTGAAGACTTACGATTCTGTTGATGTAGAGAGCTGCCAGCTGGTTGCCTGAGTAGGTAGTCTTGACAGGAAAGAAATGGGCCACCTTGGTCAAATGATCGACTATGACCCAGATAGAGTCATGTCCCCTATTCGACCTTGGTAAACCAGTGATGAAGTCCATTCCGACTTTATCCCACTTCCACTCAGGAACCTTGAGTGGTTGAAGCAATCCAGCAGGTCGCTGATATTCAGCCTTGACCCTTTGGCACACATCACACTTTGCAACATAGGTTGCAATCTCTCTTTTCATCCCGTGCCACCAGAATCGTGTCTTCAAGTCTTGGTACATCTTGGTTCCTCCGGGGTGGATGGAATATGGAGTGTTGTGGGCTTCTTGCAGAATCAGGGTCTTCGGCTCGGTGTTGTTTGGTATGCAGATGCGACCTTTGTACCAAACAATCCCGTGCTCGTCTTCGGAGAATCCTGGGGTCTTGCCCAGCTTCATCTTCTTCTTGATGCCTTCAATGCTTGCGTGTCCATCTTGTGCCTTCTTGACTTCGTCCATCAGGGTCGGTCTGACTTCCAAATGATCCAGAAATCCAGGGGTGACCAATTCCAAACTGAATTGTTCGAACTCCTTAAACAAGGCTGGCTGCCTTTCTTGAATAACGACATTCAAAGAGCAAGCCTTCCTGCTTAAGGCATCGGCCACCACGTTAGCCTTCCCAGGGTGATACTGAACACTGAGGTCATAGTCTTTGATGAGTTCCAACCATCTCCGCTGCCTCATGTTCAATTCCTTTTGGGTGCAAATGTACTTCAGACTTTTGTGGTATGTGTAGATCTCACACCGTTTCCCTAGGAGGTAATGCCGCCATGTCTTCAAGGCATGAACTACTGCCGCCAACTCAAGATCGTGAGTAGCGTAGTTCTCCTCATGAGGTCGTAGCTGCATGGAGAGGTATGCTATGACGCGGCCTTCTTGCATCAGAACGCTTCCCAATCCGGTTCGAGAGACATCACAATATATCACGAACTCCTTGTGAATATCAGGTGTTGCCAGAACTGGGGCGGTGGTCAATCTCTTCTTGAGCTCTTGGAAGATCTCTTCGCATTTTGGCGTCCACTCGAACTTCTTGTCCTTCTTGAGGAGCTGAGTCATTGGCCGTGCAATGCTAGAGAATCCTTCCACGAACTTGCGGTAATAGCCCGCTAGTTCGAGGAAGCTTCCGACTTCCTTGACGGTCGTTGGAGATTTCCATTGGATCACAGCTTCGATCTTTGCAGGATCAACAGATAATCCTTCTTCGGTCAAGACGTGACCTAAGAATCCAACTTTATGCAGCCAGAACTCACACTTGCTGAATTTGGCATACAGTTGGTGCTCACGAAGCTTGTCTAGGACCATCCTCAGATGCTGCTCGTGTTCTTCCTCCGACTTCGAGAACACAAGAATGTCATCAATGAAGACGACAACGAACTTGTCCAAATATTCCATGAAGACTTTATTCATGAGATACATGAAGTAAGCTGGGGCATTGGTTAACCCAAAGGACATGACCGTGCACTCGTACAGGCCATATCTGGTTACGAATGCCGTCTTCGGAATATCTTGGGGTCTGATCTTCAGCTGGTAGTACCCAGATCTGAGGTCGATCTTGGAGAACACCTTGGCTCCGCTGAGTTGATCAAACAGATCTTCGATCTTGGGAAGTGGGTACTTTTTCTTGATTGTAACTTCATTGAGGGAACGATAGTCAATGCATAAGCGGATGGTACCGTCCCTCTTTGCCACAAACAGAACAGGAGATTCCCAAGGGGAGGCACTTGGGCGGATAAATCCCTTCCTTAGCTGCTCTTCCAGCTGCTTCTTCAACTCGGCTAATTCTTCCGTCCCCATTCTATAAGGCTTCTTATAGATGGGTCCTGCTCCGGGCACGAGCTCGATGATGAACTCAATGTCACGGTCAGGGGGCATTCCTAGTAGTTCATCCGGAAAGACATCAGGATACTCACATACCACCGGTACTTGATCTAGCCCAACTTCAGACAGACAGTTGACTTTAGCGGCTTGAGCGGAAGAGGAGTTGGAAGCAAACGTGACTTCGACTCCCTGGTCATTGGTCACAGTGACTGTCCGATTGGCACAGTCTAACAAGCCTTGGTGCTTACTGAGCCAATCCATCCCTAAGATCACATCCAAGCCTTGCGATCTCAGGATGATGAGGTCTGCTAGGAAGTCTACACCGTTAATGGTAATGTCGACTCCTTTACAGCCTATCTTGGCTCTCATCTCGGCTCCGGGGGTTTGTACCACCATAGGGTTATTCAGGGGTGTAGGGGTCATGCCACTTTTTAATGCAAATCTTTGAGTGACAAATGAATGCGTTGCTCCAGAATCAAACAAGACAGTTGCAGGTGCTGAGTTGACAAGGAACGTACCCAGCACGACGTCCGGGTCTTCCTGGGCTTCTTCAGCAGTGACGTGATTCACACGCCCCTTCCCTTGGTCAGGTGGATTGCGAGGAGCTGGGTTCCTTGGTGGAATTCCACGGCCTTGTCCCTGGTTCTGCGCATTGGGGCGCGGGGCATCAGGCTTCTTGTTGGGGCACACCCTTGAGATGTGTCCGGGCTGACCACATCCAAAGCAAGTGACTTGGTTTGGATTGATCTTGTTGCCACCACTGGTATTGGGGTTGAAGGCTGGCCTGGGGTTGGCATACTGCTGAGGCTGAGGGTTGGCACGAGGTGCAGGAGCTCTTGGTTGCTGATAGGTTGGCTTGGCCGGGGCTGACTGCCACGGACGAGGCTTCTGGTTGCTGGAACTTCCCTTACTGACCAACTTGCGCTTGCGAGTGTCTTCCAAAGCACGCCGCTTGTCTTCAAGCATAAGTGCCTTGTTCACCAGGTCAGGGAAGGATGGGCAGTCGCACACGACAAGCGAGTATTGCAGAGTCTGGTTGAGGCCTTCCATGAAGCGCTCCCTTTTTGCAGCATCAGTGCTGACATCTTCAGGGGCATACCTTGACAGAACACTGAACTTCTGCATGTACTCCTTGACAGTGCCACTTCCTTGCTTCAGGGCTCGGAACTCGCGCTTTTTGATAGCCATGATTCCGGAAGGAATGTGGGCCTTGCGGAATTCTGCCTTGAAGTTAACCCAAGTGATGTCTTGTTCAGCGTGCATGACCTTGAATCCATCCCACCAAGCTCTAGCAGTCCCCCCGAGACAGTGGGCTGCATAAGCCACCTTCTCGCGGTCTTCGGTGCATCCGACTAGTTCCAGTATCTCCTCAATGGAACGGACCCAGTCGTCTGCATCCAGGGGTTCAGCAGTCTCGATGAAGGTTGGCGGTGCATGCTTCTTGAACTCTGCCAACGTGGAACGTCCGTTGCCATTCCCCGCCGGCTGGCGGTTGTTGGCGACAGCTTGAGCAATCAGCTGAAGAGCTGCAGTGTTGGCTTGGTGTTCCTCTCGGAAAGCTTGGAGAAGCTGAGCCATGTCCATGCTTGGAGGAGGTGGTGGTGGTGGAGCTTGGTCGTTGGTTTGGTCGTGGCTTTCCTCAGACTGAGCGGATGCTCCGGCTTCGGGCTGCTGGGTAGAGGTGCCAGTACGAGTTACAACAGGCATCCTGTTGGAGCGGTAAAAGGTCTCATGACTCGGAAGAAGGAAAGCAAGATAGATGGGTGCCTAGTAAGGGGTGGGTGTGACACTAAATCAAATCATGCAAGGGCCGAAAGGCCAAAACACTTTCATTCAAATCCAAATGGGTGATGTAGTCGTTTACACATTCCCGAAGGAAGAATACGACATACATCCAGACACAACAAAAGCAAACACTAGATGGTTTCATATGAACCATACAAGGACTCGACTGCGCATAGGGGTTACACGACCTATCCTACCGTAAAGGTTACATCCGGCATATCCGAGTAGCGAATAATGCCTAAGCAGCGGAATGCTCGGTTGCGTATTCCGGCTCTTCTGGGTCTTCCTCCTTGTCTTCATCTGTCTGGGCCCCCTTGTCACTTGAGTGTGTGGGTGAGTGGAGGAGTTGGATACGACGGTGCTTCGTCGGAGGGGCAGGGAAAAGCTTGCGATATTCCCTTGCCGTCATCCGGCGTCGCCGAGGTGGTTCTTCATTCTTAGAAGATATATCCTCGGAGGGCCTTCCGCCTCGATATGCGATAGCGGACTGTCCAGAAGGTGCTCCTTCCTTCTTGATCCTATTTGCCTTCTCTTGAGCTCGACGAAGAAGTGCCTTGGTCTTGTGAAGTTCTTCTCGAAGCTTCATTGATTCCGAGGCCAAGTCTTGTGCCAAGTTGTCGGCACATAGACTGAAGTAGGTCTGGAACCGAAGCGAGAGTCCTTCCTTCAGTGGAGGGGCTAGTGCGCTGCTTTCTTCTTCACCTTCCTTCCGGTAAGGTAAGAAGCGAGTTGTCATCTTGGCTGCCATCTCCGGAAGAAGCTCGCGGAGACGGGTTAATGCCTTGAGTGCAGCAGCCTCGACAGCGAGTGGTAGTGTTGCCATCTGGGGTCCCTTGAAGAACCAACTTGTGGGAGGATCGTTTGCCTTCACGATCACTTCCACATGGTACTCCACCTCTGTGTCGCTAACCCAATGCTCAAGGTAGGTGAGGATGGGAGCTCGGTGGAACTGACACTCCTGGAGGCTATCCTCGAGAAGTAAGGGAAACCCAGTGGTCGGGTGCTCTTCGGGTACAGCGGCCATCTACAAAGGTGGAATAGGAGGGGTTAATAAGCTGATGAAATCTCAGGTTTACAAAAGAAGAGAGGTTGAGAAGGTTTTGAAAAAGGGTCTCATCTAACTGACACCCATGCTAACTAAGGCTTCCTACAGTCAGGATGGCTCTGATACCAGCTCTGTGGGGACCCCGACTTAGAAGTCGAGATCACCGAATGCACGTGTACAGTGATCCCAGAGATCAATGCTCATTGAACACACAGAAGCTGAATAACAAGAGTCTTACATCCATACAAATAGTCTTACACGAATTATGGCCATTATGGCCAAGTCTTACATAGATAGAGCCTCATGGGCTGAATAGCAAATAACTCAAATAGCGGAAGTCTTCGATAACGGGTAGAACCCATGCCATCTGCCTTAATCCTACAGGCATTCTGACTGGGAAAGCGTCCTAGTTTGCATGTTCGTCTCCAAAGAACTCTTCCTCATATTCCTGTTCTTCCATGCAAGGCCAATTAAATAACCAGTGGCAAGCCAATGAGTACTTTGAATGTACTCGCAAGCAACCCATGATGTGGTTCAAAGTAACAATGCAATTGAACAATAATGAGCAATCTAGCAAGAGCTAGAATGAATATGCTACCAACAAGTTTATGCATCAATAAACTCGCGTAACCTCGATGACAGGCTACCGATATCAACATGAATATGATTCAACTCATCGAGTCAAGTCACCACCTTGACTCATCACACACATACTATCACTGATGAAGTAAAACTCTGGACATAGTTTAAGTAGCACCACCCAACTGTCCATGACCGTGGACACGGCTATTCGAATAGTTTTACACTCTGCAGAGGTTGCGCACTTTACCCACAAGATCCGGGGAACTTCCGTGTCATCCACGACCTGCGGTACCTCAAGTACCCGGGGTAAGCACCCGGTCATTACCTTTCCTTAGACGACACTAACATAGAGTCCACTCGTTGGTACACGGCCCTCGGGTACAAACAATAGATCACGGGACTTGCCCTAATTTCAATGTCCCGCGTACCCGAAGGGACCAACGGTGTGTCCGGTGCCCTGTGAAAACAGTCATGGTCGTCTATCCAAGCACGACCCCGTCTCGGGAAAGACCTCAAGTCTTCCCGTCACTAGTAATGCGGGCACCATGCTAGTATCGACCTAAGTAATCAATAAAGCCCCGTCCCATAAGGGGTAGTGTGGTTGCACATGTTTGGTTGGGATGGTAGTCACACATAAATCTAATCCATCATTCCACCATGCACATGATTTACCGGCACATCACTTCTTTCTCAAGTGATGACCTAACATATCATCACCCTCGGGCATTAGGGGCACCCGATGGGTTCATGCAAATGATTTCAACTACGAAGGTTCAAATCACACATGCATCATTTAAGCTTCATGACCAACTATTTGCATGTTATCTAGCACTTAGCAAGATCAAGATCAAGCATGCATCATGTGGTGGTTTCAACTAGGTCACCACCGTAACCCTATCATCATGCATCGGAAACAAACAAGTTCCGGAGAACAAGTGTATCATGGTCAAAGGGCTGCTTGCCGGGATTGGCTTGGTCTTCAAAGTCTCCAAAGCCTTCTCCTTCTCCTTCCTCAGCAACTTCGTCAAATACGGGATCTATACGTCGTATAATAACAACGGAAAAATAAGGCCACAAATAAAACAGAAAAATCAAAGTGCTCAGAAAAATGTCAACTCATTTTTGTAAAATACTAGAGGAATTTCTAAGGTGGGGAAAAATCTTAGTTGGAGTTTTGAAGCAACAGAATGGATTCTATTGATTTTTGAACAGGAGTTTTACTGCCCAAATTTGAATTTAAATTTGAACAGAACAGAAAAGTTCCATAGATGTGAGTGAAAGTGGTACCATTAAATAGGTTGGAATATTACAAGAATTTAGGAGTTGGAATTATTTAATTTGGACCATTATTCTTTTATGTAAAAATGTTTGAATTATTTACAGAAAAGAAAAAGAGAAAACGCCCTGTGCAACTGGGCCAGAGAAGCCACAGTGCACGGCCCAGGGCGGACCAGCCCAGCCGCACGGGTGCCTGCGCGCGCACGTCAGGTTTTTGAACCTGACGGGCGGGGCCCGGCGGTCAATGGCAGAGAGGAGGGGAGAGAGGTGTGGGGATGACAGGCGGGGCCCGCCTGTCATCTCCAACCTTGCGGCCACGGCCACGGCGAGCTCACCGGCGAGGTTTCCGGCCACGGCGACAGCAATGGAGGGCAGGAATGGGTCCAGCGTCGAGTGGCGGATGTAGGGGTGGTGGTGCGGCACGCCGGGGAGGTCAGGTTCGCCGGCGGCGAGGTGGGACGGCGGAGGAGCTACGGGAGGTCGTCGCTCCGGTCGTTTCCGACTGCCACAGAGAGGGGAAACAGGGGGGAAAGGGTCAGTGGGGCACGGCGGTTCCAAATCGGGCAAAAGAAGGGGCAGGGGAGGCCCGTACTGCGAGATCACCGGCGGCCCGACGCGACGGAGCTCAGGTCGATCCCGAGTACTGGGACTACCTGGGGAGGAGTGGATGGTGCTGGAGGACTCAGTGGGGTGAGGTGAGGCTGCTGGTGCTGCTGGAGAGGCCCGGGGGGGTCCTATTTATAGGGGGTCGACGGGGGCCCGTGGTCCAGTGCGCCGGCGAGCTCCGGCTCGACGCTACAGCGCACGGGGGGCGAGGGGAATGAGTCCACGGAGTGCTGGACGAGCTCCACGTCCAGCTGAGGTGAGAGGAGGAGCGGGGGAGCTTCTGGACCGCGCGCGCGTGCGAGGCAGAGGAGTGGCCATTGAGGGCGGCCGGTGCGCGTGCGACGACGGTTACTGGAGGACACAGGAGGAGGGGGACAGCGCGGGGGCGGTCGCGGACGTCGAGGAGCATCGACTGGCGCGAGGGAGAGGCCCGAGGCTGTCGGGGGCCAGCGGTTGGCTGAAGCCACCGTGCGGAGGTGCACTGTAGCGTGCTCCAGAGCGTGCGTATGGCTGGCATCATCGTGCCCTCGCCGCTCTGGTCAAAACCAACGTGCCCAGGAGTGTCTAGAAGGTCGGGGGAGGAGTAAAGAATTGGCCTGAGGCCTTGGATGCCCTGGAGATGCTGACAGAGAGTGAGGATGCTGGTGACTTGGTGAAAACTTGTTGTCCAGCAAGGTAAACTTGGGTTCTTACCCCTCAATCATGGAGCTGGGGTGCTGGGGAAGTTACTGGAGGTAGCCAGTAACTGAATGAACATGTGGTAAAAAGTTGAGGCCATGGAGAAGAGTAAAAGTGATCAAGAGGAGGGTTTTAGTAAATCTGCAGAAGGTGTTTGATCAGTGTTTGGTCAAGCAAATGATCTCCACTTGACATGGCACTTAACAGGATTGAATAACATGTGAAAATAGGGTGCTTCACCAAATTTGGGCTCATTTGAAGAAACTAGCCAATGTAACTTTGGTGAACCCTAGAAATCAATAGAAACATCTTCATCTTGATTGAGTCAAGCTAATCATCTCCCCTTGATGCTCCACTTGGTGTAGCATCATTATTTGGGGTATTGATCATGCCCACAAAGTTTGAAGCTCCTGGTAGAAAGTTGGTAATGTAAAGTTGTTCAAATTTGCATTTGAATAGAAAGGGTTTTGGAGTGATCTGGTCAAGTTGCTCCATTCCAAATCTTGTGCCATTTGGTCTAGATGCCTTATTAGGCCATTCTAGCATGTGCACCAAATTTGAGAGCAGTTGGACAAGTTTGGCAATGTAAAGTTGCTCAAACTTCAAATATGGACAGAATGGTTATGAAGGGGTTTGAGGATGTTTTCTTGCTTCCCAAGGCATGGGACTTGGCAAGATCATCAAATATGTCATATATGACATGATAGAATTTCCCTGGAATTTTTGGAGAATATTTCCTTTGTAAATATTTCAAAAGCTTGAAATATCCAGAAAGGGTTTTGGAGGGTTTAGCCCATTATTTTGAACATGACCAAGTGTTGAAACTCTTATATATGGACAATATATGTCCTATGAGTCTCCCTGAATTTTGGCAAATATTTTTGAAATAGTTAAATAATTTTTCCCTATTAAAGACCATCTCTGGCCTTAAGAAAAAGCTTTTAAATAAAATAGGAAAATAACTTTTAAAATTATACTCTTGGGGTTTCTGGGAGTCCTATGACTACTAGGTCTCAAATAAACCTTTTGAAATAATTTTCTCACCCTAAATCAAGTACTTGCAGTGCAAATCTCAATTCAGGGGTTTTTGGAAAACTAAATTTATAAAATACATTTTGGCCAAATTATATTTGTAAGAAAATACTATACTGTTATATAACACTTGGTATGATCATTGGGCTGAAGTTTTGGGTATGGAGATGAATTCTACAAGAGGTCACAGTTGACTGTAATGAGCACAAGGAAAAGCACATGAAGAAAACTCAATTCCAAATAAAAGCCAAATGATGCTAAAAAAAATTGCTGGTCCAAATTTTCATGCTTCAAAGATACAAATAACATGTTACAAAATGCAGGGTGTGACAGTGTGTGAGTAATTCCATCGTAGGCTTGATGGACGGTGATGGGTTGGATGGGATCTATCATGTAATCGAGTTAGTTTTGTTAGGGTTTGATCCCTAGTATCCACTATGTTCTGAGATTGATGTTGCTATGATTTTACTATGCTTAATGCTTGTCACTAGGGCCCGAGTGCCATGATTTCAGATCTGAACCTATTATGTTTCCATGAATATATGTGTGTTCTTGATCCTATCTTGCAAGTCTATAGTCACCTACTATGTGTTATGATCCGGCAACCCCGAAGTGACAATAATCGGGACCACTCCCAGTGATGACCATAGTTTGAGGAGTTCATGTATTCACTATGTGTTAATGCTTTGGTCCGCTACTCTATTAAAAGGAGGCCTTAATATCCATTAGTTTCCAATAGGACCCCGCTGCCACGGGAGGGTAGGACAAAAGATGTCATGCAAGTTCTTTTCCATAAGCATGTATGACTATATTCGGAATATATGCCTACATTGCATTGATGAACTGGAGCTAGTTCTGTGTCACCCTAGGTTACAACTTCTACATGATGAATTGCATCCGACGTAATTTCCCATCACCGATCCAATGCCTATGAGCTTTACCTATATTGCTTGTCGCTTATTTACTTTTCCGTTGCTACTATCACAAAAACAACAAAAACACTATCTTTACTTTTTATTGCTGCTAGAACATAAGGCATATTGGGCTATTAAAGAGCTCAATTATGATTTCAAACTTTCCGGTGAGAAGAGGTTATTTGACATTAGCTCGCTTGATGAATGGAGAACCCAAGCCTATGAGAATGCCAAGCTGTTTAAAGAAAAGGTTAAAATATGGCATGATAAAAGGATACAAAAGCGTGAGTTTAACGTAGGTGATTATGTATTGCTATACAACTCTCGTTTAAGATTTTTTGCAGGAAAACTTCTCTCTAAATGGGAAGGTCCTTGCGTTATCGAGGAGTTCTATAGTTCCGGTGCCATAAAAATCAACAACTTCGAAGGCACGAATCCGAAGGTGGTGAACGGTCAAATAATTAAACATTATATCTCAGGTAATCCTATAAATATTGAAACCAATGTTATTGAAACCGTAACCCCGGAGGAATACATAAGGGACAATTTCCAAAACGATTCAGACTCCAAAAAGGAAGAGGTATGTGGTATGGTAAGTAAACCGACTCCAAAACAGTTCTAACGGCAATTTTTCACCGTTTTGGAATATTTAGAAAAATAGAAAAATAAGAGGCAGTCCGGAAAGGACACGAGGCGTCCACGTGGGTGGAGGGCGCTCCCTACCTTCCTGGGCGCGCCCCCTGCCTCATGGGCACCTCGTGTGCCTCCCTGACTCCGATCTCTTGCACGTTACGTCTTTTGGTCACAAAATTCATTATATATTCTCCCGAAGGTTTTGACCACCGTATCACGCAAAAATCCTCTGTTTTCGTTTCGAGCTATTGTTTCTGATAGATCTAGGTCATCATGACATCTTCCAGCACCCCCAAGGACAAGTTCTTCGAGAATGTCATCAATCCCTACCTCACGGAGGTGCTGCATCACCCTCAAACCATTGAGGTGCGTGAGGGGGTGCTGCACATCCGTGATGTTGAGGGACCAAGGACGACCGGAAGCGTGGAGACGAGACTCAAAACAACGGAGCAGCAAGTTTTCAAGTGCCAAGGTATGGTGGAACGAGGACTCAACGCCAACCACATGATGATCACGGATCTCGCCAACAACCACAAGCTGGACGCCAAGATCTTTGGGGAAGCCATCTCCAAGCTCCAAGAGAAAATCGAGCACCTCCAGGCCCAGATCTATGACCTGCAAAACCAAAAATGTGAGTATGAATATAGATTCAAGAAGATGAGTTTGGCTGCAGATTTGAGGATCCCGAAGACTCGATCATCCTTCTACGATGGTGAGCCCATGCCTTGGAAGATGGACGACAAGCCTACATCATCAACAACTCCATCATCACCAACTAAGAAGAAGGAGACATAATCATAAGGGTATGGGCACTCCGCTAGGAAACTGCCAAGCTTGGGGGAGTTGCCCCGGTATCGTATCACCATCACACTCCTATCTTTATCGTTTTTCTTAGTTCGATCCTTTTGGTAATACCTTGATCTAGTAGAATAAAGTTAGCATGATCTAGTTGAATAAAGTTAGCATGATCTAGTTGTGAGCTTTTTCTTTTTGATCTTTACCTTTGTAATCGTGTCCGTGAGCTATATAATAAAGATTAGTGTTGAGTCAAGGGCTTTATTTCCTCGCTATGTTCATGAGAGAATAAAAGAAAATATAAAAGTATCAAAGAGATCATATTGATCTTATGGAAAGTAATGACTTCACATATAAAGAGTATGATGAATGAAAGTTGTTGAGAGTTGACAAACATAGTTTTGGTCATCGTTGCAATTAATAGGAAGTAATAAAGAAAGAGAGGTTTCACATACAGACATACTATCTTGGACATGTTTTATGATTGTGAGCACTCATTAAAATATGACATGCTAAAGAGTTGATGTTGGACAAGGAAGACAACGTAATGGGTTATGCTTTCTCATATCCAAAATAAAGTATATTGTCATGGATCATCCAACATGTTGAGCTTGCCTTTCCCCCTCATGTTAGCCAAAACTCCTTGCACCAAGTAGAGATACTATTTGTGCTTCCACACATCCTTAAACCCAGTTTTGCCATGAGAGTCCACCATACCTACCTATGGATTGAGTAAGATTCTTCAAGTAAGTTGTCATTGTTGCAACTCTCTAAAATATGTATGATCTATTAGTGTGGAGAAAATAAGCTTTATACGATCTTGTGATATGGAAGTAATAAAAGCGACGGACTGCATAATAAAGGTCCTTATCACAAGTGGCAATATAAAGTGACGTTCTTTTGCCCTAACATTTTGTACATCCAACCATAAAAGCAGATGACAACCTCTACTTCCCTCTGCGAAAGGCCTATCTATTATTCCTGCCTTATAAGAGTCAAGGTGAAAATCACCTTTCCTTTTTACATTTTATCTTTTGGCAAGCGCATTGTGTTGGAAAGATCCCGACATATATACCCAATTGGATGTAAGTTATCATGGTCTATTACTGTTGACATTACCCTTGAGGTAAAAGGTTGGGAGGCAATACCATAAGCCCCTATCTTTCTCTGTGTCCGATTAAAACTCCATACCCATAAGTATTGCGTAAGTGTGAGAAATTGTGAAAGACTAGATGATAGTTGAGTATGTGGACTTGCTGAAAAGCTCTTATATTGACTCTTTCCGATGTTACAATAAATTGCAATTGCTTCAATGACTAAGATCATAGTTTGTTGGTTTTCAATGAAGTTTATGAGTCATACTTGACATATATGTGTGTGTGTGTGTGTGTGTGTGTGTGTGTGTGTTGCTGTTATAAGAATGATCATGATGCCCTCACGTATGTATTTTATTTTTATCGACACCTCTATATCTAAACATGTGGACATATTTTTCGATATCGGCTTTCGGTTTAGGACAAGCGAGGTCTAAGCTTGGGGGAGTTGATACGTCCATTTTGCATCATGCTTTTATGTTGATATTTATTGCACTATGGGCTATTATTACACGTTATGTCACAATACTTATGCATTTTCTCTCTTATTTTACAAGGTTTACATGAAGAGGGAGAATGCCGGCAGCTGGAATTCTACGATGGAAAAGGAGCAAATATTGGAGACCTATTCTGCACAACTCAAAAGGCTCCGAAACTCCATGAAACATCGTTTCAGAAAATATAAACAATATCTGGCGAAAGAGATCTGCTAGGGGGGCCACCACCTGTCCACCAGGGTGGGGGCGCGCCCCCTGCCTCGTGGGCCAGCCGGTGACCCCCCGATGCCCATCTTCTCCTATATGAGGTGTTTTGACCTGGAAAAAATCATAAGGAGGCTTTCGGGACCAGACGCCGCCGTCTCGAGGCGGAACCTTGACGGAACCAATCTAGGGCTCCGGCCGAGCTGTTCTGCCAGGGATACTTCCCTCCGGGAGGGGGAAATCGTCACCGCCGTCATCACCAACAACTCTCCCATCTTGGGGAGGGTTATCTTCATCAACATATTCACCAGCACCATCTCCTCTCAAACCCTAGCTAGTTCATCTCTTGTATCCAATCTTTGTATCTAAACCTCATATTGGTACCTCTAGGTTGCTAGTAGTATTGATTACTCCTTGTAGTTGCTGCTAGTTGGTTTACTTGGTGGAAGATCATATGTTCATATCTATTATGCATATTAATACCCCTCTGATCATGAACAATATTATGTCTTGTGAGTATTTACTTTTGTTCCTGGGGACATGGGATAAGTCTTGCTATAAGTAGTCATGTGAATTTTGTATTCGTTCGATATTTTGATGAGATGTATGTTGTCTCTCCTCTAGTGGTGTCAAGTGAACGTCGACTACATGACACTTCACCATTGTTTGGGCCTAGAGGAAGGCATTGGGAAGTAATAAGTAGATGATGGGTTGCTAGAGTGACAGAAGCTTAAACCCTAGTTTATGTGTTGCTTCGTAAGGGGCTGATTTGGATCCACTTGTTTCATGCTATGGTTAGGTTTACCTTAATACTTCTTTTGTAGTTGCGGATGCTTGCAATATAGGTTAATCATAAGTGGGATGCTTGTACAAGTAAGGGAAGCACCCAAGCACTGGTCCACCCACATACCAAATTATCAAAGTAACGGACGTGAATCATATGAACGTGATGAAAACTAGCTTGACGATAATTCCCATGTGTCCTCGGGAGCGTTTTCCTTCATATAACAGTTTGTCCAGGCTTGTCCTTTGCTACAAAAAGGATTGGGCCATCTTGCTGCAGCTTATTTACTTTTACTACTTGTCACTTGCTACCAATTACCTTATCACAAAACTATCTGTTACCGATAATTTCAGTGCTTGCAGAAAACACCTTACTGAAAAATGCCTATCATTTCCTTCTGCTCCTCATTGGGTTTGACACTCTTACATATCGAAAGGACTACGATAGATCCCTTACACTTGTGGGTTATCAAGAATCTTTTCTGGCGCCGTTGCCGGGGAGTGAAGCGCCTTTGGTAAGTGGAATTTGGTAAGGAAAAATTATATAGTGTGCTGAAGTTTACTGTTACTTGTTACTATGGCTCATAATCCTTTGAGGGGCTTGTTCAGGGTATCTTCACCACGACCAATAGAGCAAAGAGTTGCTCCTCAACCTACTGAACCTACTGAAAATGTTTGCTTTGAAATTCCTCCGGGTATGATAGAGAAACTGCTAGATAATTCCTTTACAGGAGATGGAACACTGCATCCTGATTTGTATCTAATCTATGTGGATGAAGTTTGTGGATTATTTAAGCTTGCAGGTATGCCCGAGGATGTTATCAAGAAGAAGGTCTTCCCTTTATCTTTTAAGGGAGATGCATTGACATGGTTTAGGCTATGCGATGATATTGGATCATGGAACTACAATCGAATGAAGTTGGAATTTCATCAGAAGTTCTATCCTATGCATCAGGTTCATTGTGATCGTAATTATATATATATATTTTGGCCTCGCAAAGGAGAAAGTATCGCTCAAGCTTGGGGGAGGCTTAAGTCAATCTTATATTCATGCCCCAATCATGAGCTCTCAAGAGAAATGATCATTCAAAAAAATTATGCTCGGCTTTCTCTCAATAATCGCTCCATGCTCGATAATTCTTGTACTAGTTCTTTTATGATGAAGACTATTGAATTCAAATGGGATTTATTGGCAAGAATTAAACGCAACTATGAAGATTGGGATCTCGACGAAGGTAAGGAGTCAGGTATGACCCCTAAGTTTGATTGTGTTAAATCTTTTATGGATACCGATGTTTTCCGTGCATTTAGCACTAAATATGGACTTGACTCTGAGATAGTAGCTTCTTTCTGTGAATCATTTGCTACTCATGTTGACCTCCCTAAGGAGAAGTGGTTTAAATACCATCCTCCCATTAAAGTAGAAGTAGTTGAACCTGTTAAAGTTGAAGAAAAGACTATCACTTATAATTTTGATCCTATTGTACCTACTGCTTATATTGAGAAACCGCCTTTCCCTGTTAGGATAAAGGATCATGCTAAATCTTCAACTGTGGTTCATAAGAGTAATATTAGAACACCTACACCCTTGGGCGTGCAGATGGCGCGGCTCTCCGAGGCTGGCACATCGATGACGGTGGCCCTTTGGCCGGGCTCTGCTGCGCCGACCAGCTTCTCGCGGCTTGCGCGGTGGCTTGAGGCGGGGCCGGATCGGCTCCATGACTGGTGCCTTTCCGCCGCCCGAGCTAGTGCCGAGATGGCACTCTGGTTCGCGATGTCTTGGTATCCGGACTTGTCCCTGAAGGTGCTGATGGGCCAGCGAGCCGGCTCGGAGAGCCAGCTACAGGTGCAGGCCGACGAGATTGCTGCCCGGGCCAGCTACATCGCCAGGTTCCTCTACCACGACGAGTTCCCGCCAGACCAGACATAAGACGGCATAGTCGTGCCTGTTGACGACTGCGGCCTGCTTCTGGATGATCCTTACGGCAGCTCCGAGGAGACGGGTGTCTATCGCGACACGGGTGTCGATGATGAAGACACCGGCACCTCGGCGGGCCCGGCGGGTGCGGATGCGGACGCCTGAAGCTCCTATTTTAAATATTTGTAGATATATTTGTTAGGCAGCAGGTCCACCCCACCCACTGGGTGTAATGAATTCTGGCCTTCGGCCGATTATGATTTTAAACATCTTGTATGAATGTCGCGGATGTTTCTGCTCTTGCTTATTTGTTCGTCGAGCCGTTTTCCTGTGCCTCTCCCCCC
>LR738714.1:640050938-640149348 GCA_902687465.1 Secale cereale | reverse complement strand
GGTCGATCGATTCGGCACCGTGTTGTGGTGTTCGTGGATGTTTGCGCATTTGCTTTTCATTTTTCGAGCCATTTTCTCGTGCCTCTCCCCCTCGGGCCTCCCCCTGTGAGTCTGACAGCCGAGGCTCCGGTCCGTGACAAGGGGTCTGGCCTTTGGGAGAGAACGCGCAGTTAGTTAGGCGCTCGAAACGTTGAGCGTGAGCGAAACACCCACTGGGCCGGCTTGCGGTGATCCCGCGTGGCCGGATGACGAGCAGCCGGCCGTGTGGTGACTTGATTGTTCGTGGCGTGGCCGGGTTGGGTGACCCGGCGGTCCATGGCTTAGTTCTCGTGGCATGTTGGTGCTCTGGCCTTTGTGTGCTCGCCGACCAACAGCCGAAGCCGAATCTATGGCTTAGGGCGGAGCCAGAGACCGCGACGATCTCAACGCGCCAAGAAGCACTAAGCGAAGTGACGGGAGAGACCAAGCTGGCCAGCCCCGGGTCCCCGGGTCGAGCGAGTCGAACCGGTGGTCGGGTTTGGACGAAGAGGCAGGTGAAGCATAAAACGCTAGAGACACAAATAACTTGGTCGGAAAAGGATGGCCCCGAGCATCGTTCGGGAACCCCATAATTTTTAATTGAGCGTAAAAGGCAGCGATACATACACATACACCGCTAACTGTAAAACGGACAGAGGAGTTCCGCATTCCAGGGCCGAATTGTTTCTTCGCCGACCGTGTCCCTCTTGCGTTTGTTTGACTTGCGCGCGTCGATGAGGTAGTAGGCGTTGCAGTCGCACAGAGCCTTGCCGATGATGAAGGGGCCCTCCCATGGGGAGGACAACTTGTGCTGGCCGGCTTGCTATTGGACGAGGTCTCCCTCGCGGAAAGCGAGGGGCTTGATCTTCTTGTTGTGGTAGTGCCTGAGGCCTTGCTGGTAGATGGCTGAGCGGCTGAGCGCTAGCAGACGTGCCTCTTCGACTAGGTCGACGCCCTTGCGGGCTTCCCTGGCTTCGGCCTTAGTGTACATCATGACGCGCGGTGAGTTGAACTCGACGTCGATCGGGATGACGGCTTCAGCTCCGTAGACGAGGAAGAACGGGGTAAACCCGGTCGACCTGTTCAATGTTGTTCGGAGGCTCCAGAGGACGGCCGTCAGCTCGTCGAGTCAGCTTCTGGGTGAGCGGACGAGTGGTTCGATGAGCCGCGGCTTGATGCCGGAGAGGATGAGGCTGTTTCCCTGCTCGACCTGGCCGTTGGATTATGGGTGGTCAACGGACGCCTGATCGAGGCAGGTGCCGGAGATGGAGCAGTATTGCGTGAGCGTGCCCATGGCGAAGTTGGTGCCGTTGTCCGTGATGATGATGTTTGGCATGCCGTAGCGCACCGCTATGTCCTTGACGAATCGGGCGGCTGTTGGCCCATCCAGCTTCTTGATCGGCCTTGCCTCGATCCATTTGGTGAATTTGTCAATTGCTACCAGTAAATGCGTCCCACCATGTCGAGCCCCCAGACCGCGAAAGGCCAGGCGACCGGTATGGTCTGGAGCACCGATGTTGGTTGGTCGGTGTGTTTGCTGAAGCGTTGGCATTCCTCGCACTTGAGGACGAGCGATTCGGCATCTTCGAGGGCCGTGGGACAATAGAAGCCATGGCGGAAAGCCTTGGCCACCAGGGATCATGACGCGGCATCGTGCCCGCACTCGCCCTGGTGTATGTCGAGGAGGATGTCCACTCCCTTGTCCTGCTCGACGCAGCACTCGAACACGCCGGTGGGACTGCGCTTGACGAGCTCGTTGTTTATGATGTTGTAGGCGAACTCTCAGCGCTGCACTTGCCGGGCTTCGGTCTCGTCGACGGGGAGGATCCTGCTCTCTAGGAACTCCTTGATGGGCACGGCCCAAGATGGCGCCGTCACCACAGTGAGAACGGCCATTATGGTTGCTTCAGGGGCGGCGGCGTCCGAGCTGGGTCCGGCGGTCCCCGGGCTAGGTGCGGGGGCGGCCGGACTGAGGGTTGCCGTTGCCGGGCCGGGGTCGCTAGTCCCTGGGCCGGACTGAGCAGTCCCCGGGCCGGACTGAACAGTCCCCGGGCCGGGCTGAACAGTCCCCGTACTGGGCTCCGTAGTCCCCGGGCCGGGCTCCGTAGTCCTCGGGCCGGACTGAGCAGTCCCCGGGTCGGGCTGATGATACGTCTCCAACGTATCTATAATTTTTGATTGTTCAATGCTATTATATATGATGTTTTGGATGTTTAATGGGCTTTATTATAAAGTTTTATATTATTTTTGGGACTAACCTATTAACCCAAAGGCCCAGTCGAGATTGCTGTTTTTGCCTATTTCAGGGTTTTGCACAAAAGAAATATCAAACGGAGTCCAAATGGAATGAAACCTTCGGGAGAGATATTTTTGAACGATATCGTCATGGGAGACTTGAGAACCATGGCAGAGGGCACAGGTGGCGTCCACAAGGGGGGCGCGCCCCCTCCCCCTAGGCGCGCCCCCTGCCTCGTGGTCCCCACGTTGCCGATGCCCTCCTTCCTCCTATATATACCCATGTACCCTGAAACACATCGAAGCAACAGAGAAAACCCTAATTCCACCACCGCAACCTTCTGTTCCCGTGAGATCCCATCTTGGGGCCTGTTCCGGAGCTCCGCCGGAGGGGGGATCTTCCACGGAGTGCTTCTACATCAACACCATCACCTCACCATGAGTTGTGAGTAGTCTACCACAGACCTTCGGGTCCATAGTTAGTACCTAGAAGGCTACTTCTCACTTTTTGGATCTCAATACCAAGTTCTCCTCGGTCTTCGAGGAGATCTATTCGATGTAATCTTTTTGCGATGTGTTTGTCAAGATCCGATGAATTGTGGGTTTATGATCAAGATTATCTATGAGAAATATTTGGTTCTTTTATGAATTCTTTTATGTATGATTATAATATCCTTGCAAGTCTCTTCGAATTATCGGTTTGGTTTGGCCTACTAGATCTATAGTTCTTGCAATGGGAGAAGTGCTTGGCTTTGGGTTCAATCTTGTGGTGTCCTTTCCCAGTGACAGCAGGGGCGGCAAGGCTCGTATAGAATTGTTGCCATCGAGGATAAAAATATGGGGTTTATGTCATATTGCTTGAGTTTATCCCTCTACATCATGTCATCTTGTTTAAAGCATTACTCTGCTCTTATGAACTTAATACTCTAGATGCATGTTGGATAGCGGTCGATGTGTGGAGTAATAGTAGTAGATGCAGAATCGTTTCGGTCTACCTTTCACGGACATGATGCCTATATATAATGATCATGCCTAGATATTCTCATAATTATTCGCTTTTCTATGAATTGCTCGACAGTAATTTGTTCACCCACTGCAAAATTCTGCTATCATGAGAGAAGCCACTAGTGAAAACTATGGCCCCCGGGTCTATTCTCAACATATCAATCTACAATCTACTTTACTTACTCTTTTTACTTTCAGTTCTTATATCCAAAAATACCAAAAATATCAAACTATCATATCTATCAGATCTCACTTTCGTAAGTGACCATAAAGGGATTGACAACCCCTTACCGCGTTGGCTGCGAAGTTCTTATTTGTTTGTGCAGGTGCGAGGGACTCGCGTGTAATGCCCAGGATGCGACTATGTCTCCCACGTGTCGAGGCACGACTTAGAGACATAAGCGCATTCTGGAATAATCGCAAGCGTGGTATCTTTGCACAACTCATGTAAAAGTTCAGGGATGAAAACGTAAAAGATAGTTGGCTTACACTCGCCACGTCACCCAATGAATACAATAACATACATTCATCCAAATAACACACGGTTCGACTACGGACGAAATCTAAACGAGAAAAGATACCAGAACACAAGACCGGATCACTCCTAGTAGGAACCACTACTGATCGTCGGGATAAGACACATAGTAACGACCACGCTCCTCATCGAACTCCCAGTGAAAATCTGATCCATCTCCTGCATCGTTCTCGGCGATACCTGCCTCTGGTGTGTGTTGTAATATGTGAGCCACAAGGACTCAGCAATCCCATTCCCGGGTATCAAACCTAACAAAGCCTTAGGTGGGAAGGGTTAACAAAGTGTTTGCAGCAAGCAATGTTGGGGATATCGCTTATCGGGAACTTATCGGTTGACCCATGATAAGGGGTAAATCGGCCAGTTTATCGGCATATCGGCCGATTTATCGCCATATCGGCTAATTTATCGGCCGATTTATCTTATCGGTCAGACAGCGGTAAGCGATAAATCGGCCGATTTATCGGCATATCGGAAGATATCTTGAACAGTGGCAGCAAGCACTAAGCAACTAGCTTACGAGTTTAGAGCGAGATGATAATATGTGCCAATGATCGCCAAGTTGATCAAGAAGTGATCCTAGCTACTCTCGTTCATGCATAACTCCATCATGTTCACTTCCTGAAGCCCTTCGGAAAGAGACCATCACGGTTACTCACACAGGTAGTGTATTCTTATGGATATGATGTCAAGTTATCTACAACCGGATATTAACAAATTCCCATCCGCCACATAACCGCGGGCACGGCTTTCGAAAGTTCAAAACCTTGCAGGGGTGTACCAACTTAGCCCATCACAAGGTCATGATCTACGGAGTCGCAACTCCAAAGTGGGAAGACCCGAGTATTCTCGGAATCCCGTGCTCAAGATATTTCGACAAAGGTAAAACTAATCCACCAAGACCTCCCGGCGTGCCGACACCCTGATAGTAGCCGTGCGTATCTCGTCTCAGGCCACGACCGGATGGGCGATCCTACAGGTAAAACCAGCCCTCAGGTTGCCCCAAGGTGGCCCCACATAACCCCCAGTTTGGGCCAACACTCATGAGGAGCACTAGCCCGGGTTGTTGATTAAGAACTCAGGTTTGTAACTCCCTATGCAAGTTTTTGTTATTAGGCAAATGTAGAACCAATGTTGGGCCTTGCTGGAAAAGCTTTAAGCAGTGCGAATTATCAAGGGGGGCCCATAAACCCCAACCGTGTTAGGAACGCAAAATCAAGGAACATAACACCGGTTTATCGAGTCCTAAGGTGGCATGAGTGGAACAAAACACCAAGCAGAAGGCCAAACCTTCCACCCATTACCAATATATATGTGCATTAAGTTAAAATAAGATATATATTGTGTTATCCCAATAACAAGTCCAAACGTGGAGCAATCTTCAAAAACTTCACCTGCAACTAACAACGCTATACGAGGGGCTAAGCAAAAGCATACTTAGCCAATGAACGGTTTGCTAGGAAGGCGGTTAGAGTGTTTCATGGCAACAATAGGAGGCTGACAAACAGGAATAGGCATCGAGGCATATCTAAAGAGCGAGACAACTAGCATAGGCAAAGATAGAGGTGATATTTGGGAATGGTCATCTTGCCTGTTAAGTTCACGGAGGGATCGTAACCATGCTCCTCAAACTCAGTCTCGAT
Source organism: Secale cereale (assembly GCA_902687465.1). NCBI lineage: Eukaryota > Viridiplantae > Streptophyta > Magnoliopsida > Poales > Poaceae > Secale > Secale cereale. The sequence goes on along the minus strand of LR738714.1, from coordinate 640,143,915 downwards.
AGGAACCTCGAACTCCGAATCATCACCGGGCTCTAACCAATACAACAATACAACACCGAAACGACAATCAATCACCATGCAATGCTCAAACACATGATGCAAGATATGATGCATATGTGCATGGACAGGATATGACGCATCTCAAGGGAACATGATAGGTGCACATGTGACATGGCAATATGCAAGAACACAAAATAAGTAGGGGCACATCATGCAAAAGAAAACAAGAACAAGCATAGTCACAAAAGTGGTCATGTAGATGAACTATCCAAGCACCCAACGGGTTTTAAAAGTTGTTTAGCATGGCAAGCAGTGCAACTAGGGACAACAACAACATGCAAGCATTTTAAATGGGCCGGAAGGAACAAACAACAATTCCGGGAACTCCCATGAATATAAAAACAATTATTGGACAGATTTGTAGCAACCATGTTTTAGAGTTGTTAAACATGCAAAGTAACAGCTCCATTTTAATTTACACATTTTTCCACCCCAAAAGCATATAAAGTTTGTCAAATTTGGAGCTATGGTTATTTAGTTATGAAATAAACAAGTTTGAACATTTTTAAACACCAAAATTATTCAAACAGCATTTTAAATGTTTTAAACATGGCAACAACCTGCGTATAAATAATCTACACAAAAAACTAAGCAGTTTTCATATATAAAGTATTTTGAACAGATGCATATTTGAAAAAATATGAAATATGCAAAAGAAATGCATAAACTGAATTTAAATCAAAAACAAAAACGAGAAGAAAACTAAACAGAGCTAGCTTGGACTAGCCACAGCCACTGGCTAGTGTGTCCAGGGGTGCTGATGTGGCGGATGTGTGTGTGGAAGTGGGTGTGAAGCGCACAGAGGCTGCCAGGTGTCTCTGTCAGCGAGACAGAAAATGCAAAAAGGGGGCCGAAACCACTGGCCTTGCGGGGCCTCGAACCCAGGTCTGTGAGTTGCAAGTGAGAGGCTCAAGCCATTGGGCTACAGTATGTGTGTTTGACGGAGTAAGGGAAGATGCACCTGAAATATATTTATTGCAGAGGATACACCATCGCGCTCCGGCGAAGCAGAGACGACGGCGAGGGTGTTGCGGCTGCTCCGGTGACCAACAAGGGTGGCGAAGGCGTGCGATGACTCTGTGGAGGAATCCCGCACATGCGACATGCATTGGCTACACCTAACGACGACTACTGCGACGCCGGCGAGCAGCAAACAGAACGGCGGCGACAATATGCGGCGAGGCCTAAACAGAGCCTAACGGAGCGGCGGAGGCATCTAGCAGGACCTACGCGGCGAGGCAAAGACGATGGGCGCAAACCACGATGCTAAGGGGGTCGGAGCACTCGTCGGTGACGAGGTCCGACGGTGATGGGTTCGGACACACAACGAACTAGGGGCTAGAGCTCGCAAACGAAGGGGAAAACTGCACGGGGAGGAGCAGAGGCTCACCACGAACACGGTGGTCTGCTCGGCTGGCTGGGAGGAGATCGGAGACGATGTCGAGCTCGATCGAACACCCGCGGTGGCCGAAGTTGAAGACGAGGAAGAAGAAGAAGCAGTCGTGGCCTTCAGATCCGTGTAGCAGACGTAGAGGACATAGACAACATCGGGGAAGACGACTGGCACGGTTGGCAAGGCAGAGGAGGACGGGGAGCACGCCGGTGACGAGGCCGTGCGCTCAAATGCGCTCGGGACGACGGTGAAGTGATTGATCTGGTGGCTCTAAGCCCACCTGGCGGCGGGAGGAGGAATAGGGGAACCCTAGGCGTCTAAAGGGCAAGGAGAGAGGGGTTAAAAGGGGCCATAATGACGGAGACGCACGACGGCGTGCTCGGCTCGCGATCCCCATGGCGCGAACGCGAGGAGGAAGAAAGGTGGGTGCGGGCGCACTCGCAGTCACTGACGTGCGAGCCCGACTCGTCCACGTGGAGGCGAAGCAGAGGGGCGAGTGTCTGCGTGGGTGAGAAAAGGTGAGAGGGACGTTGCGGGCTGCTGGCGCGGGCTAGTTAGCTGAGGCCCAGGTGGGTCTCGCAGCGCCTGGGCTGCACTGCTGGCAGCTACTGCTTTTCATTTTCGATTTTCTTTTGGCGGAAAACAAAAAGGAAAGCCCAGGTCAAAAGAAAAGGAATTAGGAGGAAATAAAAATATTCCCTAGCTCCTGGAATTATGTCCTATTTTATAAAAATGAGTTGGACATTTTTAGAGTTAAAAAAATAAAACAAGTTTGAATATGGTTCAAACTTCTGTCATTTTTTAACCTGACCAAAAATAGGGTGAGGTTTTGCAAGGTGACTTAGGACAAGGTACCAAAGAAGTTGGGAGGAGATGAACATTTAAAGAAGAGGGTAAAAGCCACTTGAAAAAAATAAAGAAAGGGAAAAGAAAGGAGGGGGAAGTTGTGGAAGTTGGAAGGGTTTAAGGAATGGCATGAACTTGCATCAAACCACTCTAGCAAGATCAAGAGAAACACACTTAACATACCAAGGATGGGAATGCACAAAGACAAAATGAAATGACATATGATGACCATGATGCAAATGATGGTGATGTAGCAAATGCATGAATGCTTAAAGAAAGAAAAAACATGACAAAGCAATGACAAGGCATAATTGAAAAGAACCCCCAAGGAAAGGACAAGGATCAAAAAGGTAAATGTTTATATTGCCATAAGGAAGTATTACACTTGGGGTGTTACAAACTCTCCTCCACTACGAAAAGATCTCGTCCCGAGATCTAGGACTGAAAGAAAGCGGGATACTCCGAACGGAGATGATCTTCTCGTTCCCATGTAGCATCTCGGTCGGTATGGTGTGACCACTTCACTTTCAACAATTTGATGGACTTGTTGCGGGTCTTGCGCTCAGTTTCTTCAAGAATAGCAACGGGGTGCTCACGATAAGACAAGTCTTGTTGAAGATCAATCTCTTCGAAATGAATGGTGCGTTCGGGCGTCTTGAAGCACTTGCGGAGTTGTGACACGTGAAACACATCGTGCACATTTGCAAAGTTGGAGGGAAGCTCGAGTTGGTAGGCTAGATCACCTCTCTTGCCGAGTATCTTGAAAGGGCACACGTATCTTGGAGCAAGTTTGCCCTTGATACCGAACCTCTGAGTGCCCTTCATGGGAGAAACACGGAGATACACATGATCATCAATGTCGAAAGCCAAGTCACGATGCTTGTCGTCATAGTAGCTCTTTTGGCGTGATTGCGCGGCCTTGAGATTCTCACGTACGACTTTTGCACATTTCCTCGGCCTCTGAGATCAAATCATTGCCAAGGAGTTGACGTTCACCAGTCTCGGACCAGTTGAGAGGGGTACGGCATTTTCTGCCATAGAGAATTTCAAACGGTGCTTTGCCTGCACTTGCTTGGAAGCTGTTGTTGTAGGAGAATTCGGCAAATGGAAGGCAATCTTCACATTTCATACCGAAGGAGATTACACAAGCTCTGAGCATATCTTCGAGAATTTGGTTCACTCTCTCAACTTGACCACTAGTCTGAGGGTGAAAAGATGTGCTGAAGCGAATCTTGGTACCCATAGCTGACTGAAAGGAATCCCAGAATTTGGAAGTGAACAAGCTTCCATGATCTGAGGAGATTACTTGAGGTATGCCATGCAAAGAGACAAATCTGGTGGTGTACAGCTCTGCCAGTTGAGCTGCGTTGATGGATTCTTTGACTGGAAGAAAGTGAGCCACTTTAGTGAGCTTGTCAATCACCACAAAGATAGCATCATTTCCTCGCTTGGACTTGGGAAAACCGGTGACGAAATCCATCTCAATGTGATCGGATTTCCACTCGGGAATACGTAGAGGTTGAAGGAGTCCGGCTGGACGTTGATGCTCTGCCTTCACTCTTCTGCAGACATCACACTCGTTCACGAATTGAGCAATTTCTCTTTTCATGCAAGTCCACCAATAGGATTGCTTGAGGTCATGGTACATCTTGGAGCTTCCTGGATGTATCGAGAGAAGTGAGTCATGTGCTTCGTTCATTATGAGCTTTCTGAGATCGCCTTTGGGAACCACAATTATGTCCTCAAAGAACAAAGTGTCTCTGTCATCAGTGCGTGTCGGTGTATTTGGAACGACACCTATGGGATCACAAGAATCACTACTACGGTTGCGGGGCGCGGGGTTGAGAGAAGAGCGGATCAAACAGACAGCACACGGTTCCTTTACCCAGGTTCGGGCCGCGAGGATGCATAAAACCCTACTCCTGCTTTGGTGGATTATATGTTTGTGTTCTTCAGCTAGCTACGGGGCGTCGGGAGCTCCAAAAAGCCGAATCCTTCTCCAGGTCGCCTCGGGCCTCCTTTTATAGGGAAAAAGGGGTCGCCACAGTGGCACACAGGAGGTAGAAAGGGTACAATGATGCGAGGTTATCCCTCGCATTACATGACAAGGCACATTTAATGCGCCTAGCTTAGGTGTCCTTGCTTTATCGGGGACGGGGGAGACATCCATCTTGTCCGTCGCCGCTCCTTCTTGTGTCGACACGCGCCCTGGCCAGCGATGCTTGAGATGCCATGTAGGCAGGCAGGAAGCTGAGGTGGCGCAATGGTGGGTCTCCACGAAGATCTGCATGTCGCCACGCAGGTGCCTACCCAGCTGGTTGGGTCGGCAGCTTCATGGGACGGTGGAAGCTTAGCTGGCGTGGGCCTGATGGTGGCCCTGCGGGTGTCTTCGGCAAGGGCCTTGCCGGGGCCCTGGCAAGGGTCTTGCCGTGGCGCCTGCTGTCATCCCCGGCAAGATGCTTGCCGGAGGTCTTGTGGTCTTCCTTGGCTGCGATCCCGCCAAGGGTCGTCATCTTCTTAGCGTGTATCTGATCTTGAATGTCTTCACAAAGATCTGCATGCCACTATGGGGATGCCTCCCGAATCCTTGCCCCATGGGGGCAGTGGACTCAAGGGTGGTCCGCTCCGTAGGCGTGGGGCGAATTGCCGCGGCAAGGGTCTTGTCGGGGAAGCTAAAGTCGGCCCCGACAAGGATCTTGCCGGGGCTGCTAAAACCGGCTCCCGGCAAGGATCTTGCCGAGGGATCCCGCTTCGTCCCTTTGCTCTTTGTGGTCTTGGCTTTGGGCTTCAGTCTCCATCGAGCTTCGGTCTTACCCTGGCTCACCTCCCTTGCCATGCTTGGTGTGGTGGTGCCCGTGGCTCAGACTGCCTGTGCACAGTCATAGGGGTACAAAAAGTGTACCCCTCTTTTTGTACACCGACAGGAGCCCCCGGGCCTGGGCCACACATAAGCGCGATGCGTTGTTGGGCTAGGCCCAGAACGGTGCGCGGGCAGGCGGGACGGTTTTTACCGTGGTAAGATTTTCCGCGCGCTGCGCCTCCCACGACCCGCGCGCATGGCGTGGGGTGGAGGGGCGTGCGTGACGTGGGCATCATGCGCGGGGCGGTTTCCGCAGGCATGCGTCATGTCGCAGTAAAGAGGCGGCTTCGCGCCTTCCCCATAACCAAGGGGAGGCGTGGAGACGCGGCCCATTTACTGAATGGGGCCGAGGCGCGGTCCTCAAGGCGTCCACTCCCCACGATCACGGGTGGGGAGAGGTCGCCTCACCCGTCCCCTCGGTTCTGCACGTCTGCCACGTGCCTCCCATGCGCTTGGGGTGGCGAATCGGTGGAGGCGGGAAACCGGGCCGTCGCTGGTTGGGGCGGCGGGTCGGTCCTGGCTCCCTGCGCCTTCTGTGTCTTGATTGGCCGAGTGGGGCGGTCGAGCCCCAGCCCCGCCCCTTTATAAAGAGCGGGAGGGGAGGGACGGCGCCCCGCACTCTTCCATCTTCTTTCTCCTTCAGCTTCTGCTCCTCTCTTCCGTTCGCCATGGAGAGAGGAAATCCCGGCCCTTCAACGGTGGCGGCGAGGGTCGCCGCTCGACAACGCGTCCCTCCTTCTCCTGCACCCGCGGTGGCAGAGCCAGCCACGAGGGGAAGGGGGAGGGGGCGAGGACGTGGGCGAGGCCGGGGCGCTCGGGGAAGAGGAGGACGGGGCGGCCCGCCGGCCTCGCCCCCACCAGCAGCTCCTCCTCCAGTGGAGGGCCATGTTGGGGATGACCCTTGCGAGTTCTTCGTCGGGTTGCGGCGGCCGCCGTGCCGTCGCCTTCGTCTCCCGACCCCATTTGCGCGGAGATGGAGCTGGATCCGCCGGAGTCGCTGCGGCTGCACATGAGGGGATGCGGGATCAGTGGCACGCGGGTCCGCGTCGACTTCCCTGCTCCTCATGTGATGTATCTTCATCGGGGATGGAAGATGTTTGCTCGTATCCACAGCTTGACGGATGGGCTCACTCTCCATTTTAAGTTGATGGAGGGTGGCCTTCTTTCCATCAAGGTCTTCGGGCACTTTGGGACTCGTGCAAGGTGCTGCGTGGAGAGCTCTTCCGGTGACGAAGATTCCTCCTCGAGCGAGGGTGACGAGGAGGACAGTGGCAGCGACGACGAGGGCGGTGGGCGGCAGGATGACGGGTCCGACTAGGTGTCGGGTGGCGCTCCTGGTGGCACCGGCGACCCCATCATCCGCGTCGCCGGCTCCTTGAACTTCTCGGGGTCGTCCCCTTGGCGGCTGGCGTAGGGAGGCTGTGGAAGAGGAAGAGGAAGAGGGCGGGCGGCAAGGTCGTCATCTCGGAGTACGCAGGCACCGACGCCTTCGACGCGTACTGACGTCCTGCCGCCTCGTCTTCGAGCTCTGCTTCCGGCGCTGCCATCACCATCCAGCCTTTGGCGGCCACCAAGTTGTCCTCTTGGTGTCTTCTGCCACCCGTAGCTCGCCTAGGCGCTCCTTTTGCCCTTCTTGCCTCCTTGACCTACCTCCTCAGGAGAGGGACAAGAAAGGCATTACGGGCATCTTATCTCTTTTTAGTTTGTAAGCCTTCGGGCATCTGTTAAATTTAGAACTTGTAATCCCCTTGTTCATGTTTTTCATTCCCTACGGACTGTACCTGAATGGAATGTTTTTAATGAAAAAGGTATGTTTGCCGGGTCGTTTGTTTGTGGCTGAAACCCACGACAAGGAATAAATCCTTGATATCTTTAAGATAAACATTTTCTCGCCCGGCAACAGGCCATGCCGTCTCCCTACTTCGCTCGACCTTTCTCACGCCTTTGGCGGAGGCAGGGATGAAGTGGGCTTAGGCTCCTCGTTTCATCCTTTCGCTGTCGCGACTACGACCAAACTTAGTCCCAGGAACGAGCCCTAGGGCCTAGAGTTATGGGAGCACGGTGGCTTAAGGAAAAGAACGAGGTTTCACATACCTCAATCCATAATGGAATGCATGATAAGGGATGGAGAACTTATCTGAAGCTGCAGCCCCCGGCAACCCTGGTTCGCCGTGGGTGATTCTTTGCTCCTGTAGCTCCCGGCAACACTGGCTTGCCGGGGCCTAGGTGCTAGTCTGTTCCTCTTTCTTCTCCCCAAGTGGCTTCGGCAGGATATCTGTGCGTCCTGTGAACCAAAGGAGATAGAGGAAAGACAAAGAGACGCAAACTCGACCTCTAAGCTAGGGATTAGCCGCCGCTAAGCACTATCAACCCTATCCAAGGACGAGACTCGACTCAGCATGCATGCTATAACTTAGGGCGCCAGCGCTTCATTTATTTATGCTCAGGGTCTGCGCCTAGCTTTCTACAAAGGGTTACATGCCTTGCCGGCAAGGCTTGTACAAAAAGGTGGCTTGCCGAGGGGCCCGGCAAGCCGCGCCTTATGGGTAAAACTTGCGAAGATGCTCAATGTTCCAGGAATTGCTCACCGGAATGGCATATTCGGTCTCCAGGCGGACTGCGCCAGGCCTGGTGACTCGTATTACCCGATAAGGGCCTTCCCACTTCGGCGTCAACTTGAATGTATTCTTGGCCAATTGAACACGCCGAAGAACAAGGTCGCCTTCCTCAAAGCTTCGGGCATGGACCTTGTGGCTATGGTAGTGGCGCAAGGCTTGCTGGTAGTGTGCTGCTCTCACAGCCGCCCGAAGATGATCTTCCTCAAGGAGCATTGCGTCATCTTGCCGTAGTTGCTCTTGCTCAAGCTCATCATAAGCGAGCACTTGAGGTGAACCGTATATGAGTTCAGTGGGGAGAACTGCTTCTGCCCCGTATATTAGGGCAAAGGGTGTCTGGCCGGTGGCTCCATTTGGCGTCGTTCTGATCGACCAAAGAACCGCCGGCAACTCAACAATCCAGGGCCTTCCACTCTTGTGCAGCCTGTCAAAGGTCTTTGTCCTTAGGCCTCGCAGCACTTCAGCGTTTGCCCTCTCAGCTTGACCATTGCTTCGGGGGTGATCAACGGAAGCGAAACAGACTTTGCTGCCGAGGTCTTGGGTATATTGCATGAAGGTGCGGCTTGTGAACTGCGTGCCATTGTCGGTGATGACCCTATTGGGTACACCAAAACGGCACACTAGTCCCTTGAAGAACTTGACGGCTGAGAAAGCTGTGACCTTCCTCACTGCCTCCACCTCCGGCCACTTTGTGAACTTGTCGATTGCAACATACAAGTACTCAAAGCCCCCGACAGCGCGGGGGAAAGGGCCCAGTATGTCGAGCCCCTAGACCGAGAAGGGCCAGGAGAGAGGAATGGTTTGAAGGGCTTGAGCTGGTTGATGAAGTTTCTTTGAATGAAACTGGCACGCTTCACACCTGGTGACCAGTGCCGTCGCATCCTGGAGGGCAGTGGGCCAGAGGAAGCCTTGCCGAAATGCCTTGCCGGCAAGGGCTCTGGTAATCTTTGTTGACTTGCTTGACGACAAGCTGCAAATCACCCCTGACAATGAGTTTCTTGATTCCTAGGTCTGCCGCGATCCTAAGACCAGCAAGCAGCCCCTCATATTCAGCAGTATTGTTCGTTGATACCTCCCTGGGGAAGTGCATCTGGACCACGTACTTGAGGTGCTCTCCAGTGGGCGCGACCAGCAGTACGTCAGCCCCGACGCCCTGTAAGGAGAAATCCCCATCAAAGTACATGATCCAGTTGCAACTCGCCTCTTTGCCGGGGAGAGCAATTTCCTGGACTTCTTCATCAGGCATCGCGGTCCATTCTGCAACGAACTCCGCCAGGACTCGGCTTTGAATCGTCGAGGTACTTTCAAACTTGAGGCCAAAGCTGGACAGCTCCAGTGCCCACTCTACAATCCTTCCCGTTGTATCTGGATTGTGCAATATCCGTTGTAGAGGGAGGCGAGTGACGACAGTGATCTCGTGCGCCTGGAAGTAGTGACGCAGCTTCCTCGAGGCCATAAGAAGGCCGAAGAGCAATTTCTGCACACCGAAGTACCTTGATCTAGCCCCCTGCAAGAGGGAGCTAACAAAGTAGACCGGGTGCTGCATCATTTTCTTCCTTGGCTACACTCCAATCGGCCGTGTCGTCTCTGCACCAATGGCATCAGGCTCTGTCGCTGCTATCACCTCATCATTAGTTTCTCTCTGCGCCACTAGTGCGGCACTGACCACCTGGTTCGTTGCCGCTAGGTATAGCAGCAACGGTTCTTGTGGTCTAGGCGCAACTAGTACTGACGTGGAGGAAAGATACCTCTTCAAATCTTGTAATGCTGCTTCAGCTTCTGATGTCCACTCCATCGGGCCTGCCTTTTTCAAAATCTTGAAAAAGGGGAGGGAGCGCTCGGCAGACTTGGAAATGAATCTGCTCATGGCGGCAACACAGCCAGCAAGCCGACGCACAACCTTGACCCGTTTGGGTGCTTCAATCTGCTCTATAGCTTTGATCTTGTCCGGATTGGCCTCTATCCCACGCTGCGACACAAAGAACCCGAGAAGCTTGCTGGACGGGATGCCGAAGACGCACTTCTCAGGGTTCAGCTTGAGGTTGATCTTGCGTAGGTTTACAAATGTTTCTTGTAAATCCGGTATAAGGGTTGCCCTATTCTTGGTTTTTACCACTATATCATCCATATAAGCCTCCATATTTCTATGGAGCTGGGGTTCAAAACCAATCTGGACTGCCCTTGCAAACGTCGAGCCAGCACTCTTCAACCCGAAAGGCATTCGTACGAAACAGTACGTACCACATGGGGTGATGAATGTTGTCTTCTCTTCGTCTTCTCTTGCCATGAAGATCTGATGGTAGCCGGAGTAGGCATCGAGGAATGACAATAGGTCACACCCAGCCGTGGAGTCAACAATCTGGTCGATGCGCGGCAACGGGAAGGGGTCCTTGGGACAAGCTTTATTGATATCTGTGTAATCAATACACAGCCTCCACTTCCCATTTGCCTTCCGCACTACCACTGGATTGGCCAACCACGTTGGATGGAGCACTCCTCTTACCAAACCCGCTGCTTCCAGTTTCCGGATCTCCTCTATGATGAACTCTTGTCGTTCCAAAGCTTGCTTCCTGACCTTCTGCTTGAGGGGCCGCGCATGAGGACAGACAGCAAGGTGGTGCTCAATCACCTCCCTGGGAATGCCGGGGATATCGGATGCTTGCCATGCAAACACGTCGACATTCGCCCGCAGGAAGGTGACGAGCGCGTCTTCCTATTTGTCGTCAAGGGTGGAGCTTATGGTGAAAGCCCCTCCTATGTCGTCCTCCTTGAAGGAAACCTTCTTGGTTCCCGGCGGTGTGGTCCTGGACCTCTTGTTTCTGCCGGTGGAGTTCTCTGGCACGTCCTCGACGGGAGCGCGACACTCCGAAGAGGTGCGCTTGCCGGAGTGGGTGTCCGAGATCTCACCGGTCTTCTTCTTGCCGGTGGAGCTCTCTGGCACATCCTCGACGGGAACACAACACTCCAAAGAGGTGCGCTTGCCGGAGTGGGTGCCCGAGGTCTCACCGGTCTTCTTCTTCTTCCTTCCCGAGGCTCCAGCGGCAGGAGCAAGTGCCCTCGTGGCGGCAGCTGCTGCAACCGCTTGCTGGTATAGTTGGTCAGCGCAAATCAGTGCATCTTTCTTATCGGAGGGGATGGTGATGATCGTCACAGGTCCTGGCATCTTCAGGGTGTTGTAGGCGTAGTGTGACTCTGCCATGAACTTGGCCAGCGCTGGGCGGCCAAGGATCCCGTTGTAAGGCAAGGGGATCTTGGCAACATCGAACATGATCCTCTCCGTCCTGTAGTTCAGATCACTTCCAAAAGTCACGGGCCGCGTGACTTTCCCCTTTGGTTGACTTCTCCCTGGGTTGACCCCCTGAAACGTGCTCGTCTCTTCGAGGTCTCCCTCGGGAATTTGCAGCTTCTCGACCACGGTGGGCGAGAGTAGGTTCAGACCGGCCCCGCCATCGACTAGCATCTTTGTCACCTTGAGGTTGCGTATTGTCGGTGAAACAAACAATGGCAAGCACCCGACCGCAGTAGTGCGATCAGGGTGATCCTCAGTGTCAAAAATGATAGGTGTGTTGGACCATTTCAGCGGCTTTTGAGCACCGGACGACGGCTCCGCCGCTATAATCTCACGCGCCCACTGTTTAAGTTGGCGGTGAGAAGTATGCAGCGAGGCGCCGCCATCGACGCACATGGCCTCCGTAGCTTTCTGAAATTCTTGGTCGCCGGACTCGTCCTCCTCTTCGTGATCGTCGTCTTCGGGCCTTCTGTCACGGCCCCGGGCGGGCCTCTCCTGCTGTTTATCCTTGCTGCGACGGCCTGCTTGGCCGTCACGCTTCTTGCCGGACCCTTCAGCAGCATCCTGGGCTTTCTCCTTGTCCCGCCTCTCATACTCAGCCCTCTGCTTCTCAGTAAGGAGCTCAACCTGTTGGCAGTCTTTGATATCATGGCCTTTCGTGCGATGGATCTTGCAGTATCGCTTGCCGGAGTTTCCTGGCTTGTCGCAGCCGCCAAGGCCCGGCAGGAGACACACCCAGCAATTTCCTTGTCGGGGTCACCTGCCCTTGTTTTCTTGGCGGAGCCGGCGTCATCAGATCCCTCGACGGCAAGCACGGCTTTACCTTTGCGCTTCCTGTTGCGGTGCCGGCCCTTCTTCGCCGGGGCAGCGGTATCCTCATCTGAAGAGTCGGTTTCCGCATCGGCGTCTTCGTCGGGGTACTTCCTTCCCTCTTCAGCCCGGGCACATCTGTCAGCAAGAACGTAGAGTTCCGCCACATCTTTCACCTTGGTCATCGCCAGTTCTTCACTCATCTTGCGGTTACGCACGTTCTGATGGAACGCGCTGATGATGGCGGCAGGGTGAACATCAGGAATGTTGTACTGCACTCGTCTAAACCTCTGTATATACTTGCACAGACTCTCGCCTTCCTTCTGGGGTATGACGTGTAGGTCACTCGCTTGGCCATGGGATTGGTGACCTCCAGTGAAGGCGCCAACAAACTCATGGCACAAGTCTGACCAGGAGGAAATAGAATCGACCGGCAAGTGCATCAACCATGACATGGCGTTAGGTTTAAGAGCCAACGGAAAGTAATTCGCAAGCACCTTATTGTCACGGGTTCCGACAGCTTGCATCGCGATGGTGTAGATGCTTGAAAGTGCAACTAATCCCCGGGTGGTTTTGGCAATTAATAACAACATATATATCATTGAACTAATAATTACTTGAGAATCATTTCAGAGAAGTTCAGTGATATGGGTATGGCAAGGACTGAAGAAGTGGACCCCTCAAAATGCTAAGGCAAGCATTGGCAAAAGCTCAAGACTCCATTTTTGGTTTAGTGATCCAAGATCACATTGAGTCCATAGGAAAAGCCAATACTATTAAAAGGGGATGAGGTTATGTTGATGATCTAGTTGCTCAAGTGCTTAGTGATATATCTCCTTAAACTATCAGCAACTTTCACTACAATATACACTCATAAGTAATCTCGGTCCCACCGATATTCCAAACTCAGTCACACCGAGATGAACCACCTCAGCCATATGCCAAACCCTAGCAAAATCGGATTTTCCGATTCTGAAATCGGTTTCACCGAAACATGAGTTGCCAAGCTTCTGTAACCTTCTGTCATCAAATCGGTGTCACCGAGATGATAAAGTCGGTCCCACCGAAACTGGCAAGCTCTTGTCTTTTGCACGAATCGGACTAACCGAGATGGTATTTTCGGTCCCACCGAAAACCCCAACGTTCACATTATTTGAACTTTCGGTCTCACCGAGTTGTCCACTTCAGTCCCACCGAGATTGCTCAAATATGTGTGTAACGGTTGGATTTTGTGTGGAGGCTATATATACCCCTCCACCCCCTCTTCATTCGTGGAGAGAGCCATCAGAAAGAACTACCACTCCTACCTTACATTTCTGAGAAGAGAACTACCTATCCTTGTGTTGAGATCAAGTTGCTCCACTCCCACCATATGAAACTTGATCTCTAGCCTTCCCAAGTTGCTTTCCACTCAATCCTTTCTTCCACCACAGCCAAATCAGTGAGGAGAGTTGAGTGTTGGGGAGATTATCATTTGAAGCACAAGAGCAAGGAGTTCATCATCATCTACAACATCTATTACCTTTTGGAGGGTGGTGCCTCCTAGATTGGTTAGGTGTCGCTTGGGAGCCTCCGTTATCGAGATGTGGAGTTGAACCAAGAAGTTTGTAAGGGCAAGAAGATCGCCTACTTCGTGAAGATCTACCCCGAGTAAGGCTAGCCCTCCGTGGGCGTAGGCCATGATGGAATAGACAAGGTTGCTTCTTCGTGGACCCTTCATGGGTGGAGCCCTCCGTGGACTCGCCCAGCCGTTACCCTCCGTGGGTTGAAGTCTCCATCAACGTGGATGTACGATAGCACCACCTATCGGAACCACGGGAAAAATCACCGCGTCTCCAAAATTGCGTTTGCTCTTCTCCACCTCTCTTTACTACATGTGCAATTTACTTTCCGCTGCCTATACTCTAGAATTGCATGTGTAGGGTGATGCTTGACTTGATCATAATTGTGAATCTGCCAAAAACTGTTCTTTGTCAAAAGGCAGATTTTTTATATTTACAAGTAGTCTAATCACCCCCCTCTAGACATACTTTCGATCCTACAAGTGGTATCAGAGCTTTGGTCTCCATTGTATTGGTTTCCATTGCATTGGACTCCATAAGCTTGGTTTCACAACCTAGGAGAGTATGGCGTCTAGTGAGGGTAATTTTCGTAGAGGTCCTTACTTTGATGGTACAAATTTTGCTAGTTGGAAGCATAAAATGAAAATGCATATTCTTGGTCATAACCCAGCCGCATGGGGCATTATTTGTGTTGGTATGCAAGGTGAATTCTTCGAGGAAGGAAAAGTTCCAGATCGCGAAGCTACACCTGAAGAATTGCGGATGTTGCAAAACAATGCTCAAGCTTGTGACATTCTCTTCAATGCTTTGTGTCCCGAGGAGTTCAACAAAATCAGCCGTCTTGAAAATGCAAAAGAGATTTGGGATACTTTGGTTGAAATGCACGAAGGTACTGAGTCTGTGAAGGAATCAAAGCTAGATATTCTTCAAGGTCAACTTGACAAGTTCAAGATGAAGGATGGTGAAGGAGTCGCTGAAATGTACTCTAGGCTTGCTCTCATCACAAATGAGATTGCCGGCTTAGGAAGCGAAGAAATGACCAACCGATTCATCATCAAGAAGATTCTAAGAGCTTTGGATGGAAAGTATGACACCGTGTGCACTTTGATCCAAATGATGCCAAACTACAAGACTCTCAAGCCAACTGAAGTCATTGGAAGAATTGTTGCTCATGAGATGACACTTAAGGATAAGGAAGAGCTTCACAACAAGTCGAGTGGTGCTTACAAAGCTAAAAGTGATGCTCCCACAACCTCAAGTGACAAGTTAGTTTCTAATGAAGAGATAAGCCTAATGGTTAAGAACTTCAACAAATTCTACAAGAATAGAGGCAAAGAGAGAAGCTCAAAGTCTAGATCATATGATGAAAAGAGATCTTCTAGTCGTGATCGAAACTGCTACAATTGTGGAAGACCCGGACACTACTCAAATGAGTGTACGGCTCCCCACAAGAGAAGAGAAGAATCTCCAAGAAGAAGAAGTTCAAGAGATGAGTCACCTCGGAAAGAGAGAAGGAGTAGAGATAATCGTTATGAACGAAGACCCTCTCGGAGAAGCAAGGATTCGGAGAGGAAAGACAAGTCATCAAGGAGCTACACAAGAAGAAGACATCAAGCTCATGTAGGTGAATGGGTCTCCGGCTCTGACTCCGACAATCAATCCGATGGAAGCTATCACTCCGACTCCGACTACAGTCAAGATGAAGGTGTTGCCGGTCTTGCTCTCGTATCCTCCAACTCCAACTCCTACGACTTATTTGATTCACCAAATGAGGGAATTGGAAGATGCTTCATGGCTAAAGGCCCCAAGGTATCACACCCTGAATTCATTGATTTCAATAGTGATGAGGATGACTTGCTTGGTGAAGATGAGCTCTTGCATGATAAATCTAGTGAGCCTAGTAACGATGAAAATGCTAGTAGTCTTTATAGTCGAGAAAAGTCGAATGACAATGCTATGAAGGAGATTGAGCGTCTAACTAAAGAACTAAACACTCTTAAGTTAGCTCATGAAACAACTCAAGAAGATCATAGAGAGCTCCTAAGATCTCATGAGAAGCTACGCTTCGAGAAGCTCACTCTAGAGCAAGAACATGAGTTTCTAAAAGCGATCAATGACGATCTTCGAAAGAAGAGTTCTTCATATCTTGCCAAACGACTTCTCTTGTCTAATTTCTTGCCACCCATTAAGACTAAGCATGACAAGCATAAGAAAAATTCTTCCTCTAGCAGAAACAATAACCATGTTAAATCTAATGTTGTTGCTTCTAGTAGTTCTCTTGATTCTACTAACAATGTTTCAAGCCAAGTTAGACTTGAGCAAGAGAATAGTTTATTGAAAGGGATCATAGAGAAAGGTGTCTACAAGAGCCTTGCCGGAAGCAAGAACTTTGAGGAAATTGTTCGCAAGCAAGGAAGGCACCGGAAGAATCAAGGAATTGGTTTTGAGCGAAAGTTCAACGCCGAAGGTGTTGAGTGGGAAGAAGGTCAATATCCTACTCCACAGTTTGTTTCTCAAAAGGAGAAGTATGATCCTACTTCTTCCAATGTGGAACAAGCTCAAGATGACCTTCCACCACAAGACCACAAGCTAAAAGCCAAGGACAAGCTTCAAGAGGAGATTGATGCATTCATTGAAGCACCTCAAGCCATGGTCAAGTGGGTTCCCAAGGAAACGTCAAGTTCTACTTCGTCAAGCTCAACTACAACCCCAAGGATTCCCATCAAGATGATGTGGATCCCGAAGAAGAAGAACTAGAAGGTTCTTGAGGGTGACTCCGCCAACATACTTCACTCACATTCATTTTGGCAACTTGTGCAATCAACTTCCATATCGTGCACTAGTTCATGGAGTCACAAACCCTCTTGTTGGTAAGTCAAGGGACAAGGTAATCATTGCTTTCATGGACATCATCTATTGTGAACTTCAATCTATGTCCATGGATATCCTTGTTTGTTCCTTGTGGGACTAACCCATGTAGGTATTGAAAGTGCCCGAATCCAAGGGAAAGCTCCCAACTCTTGATGATCTCCATCAACATTGAGCACCAACATCTTCAACATCTACATGAAGTCTTCTACGACAACCCAAGGTTAGTTTGACCCTTTAAAAGGGGTTCTCACATCTAGGGGGAGCTTTGCTCTAAAAATTGAGCTAAAGCATCTTCAAATGATGTGAACACATCAATGCTTTATGTAAAAGTGGTAACCCCACTTGTGCTTAAACGATGAGTATGACCTATGATCAAATGTTCTCATTTGGCTCCTAAGTCAAAATACTCATATAAAGATGACCTAGTCATCGACAAATTGTGTGTTAGTAGCTAGAGTTTTGATTGTGCATGTTTGACACATATTTCATTTGCTATCTTATTGTGTGAGCATGTTGAATGCATGATTTTATCCATTCGAGGACATCCATTTGTTGTTTTGGTTGTTTTGATTTTTCTGACCAAATGGATGGACAAGAATGCCTAAGTACCTCCCCTAGCTATCTATGCTTTCTTGTCTCAAATTCTATTCATGCTTACATCACAAACTTTGAACAAGTCATTTTCGGACCCTCCGGGTGAGGAGCACTCGGAGCCACCGATCCGTCTAGGGCTAATCTCCAAAACCTTCTAATTGATTTCGGTCAGACCAACTCACTCAAACTCGGTCAAACCGAAAGCATTTAGACTGATCTAGGTTTCATCTCGGTGAAACCGAGTTGTGAATCTCGGCGTGACCGAAGTGCATAACTGCCTAGCAGTTATCCATCTCGGTGCCACCGAGTTTTTCAACTCGGTCCCACCGACAGCAAAGGGATATATATACCAAGGGCCGCGCGCGTTGATTCCTCCTTCAAACGTTTCGCCCCCACATCCCTTGCTGTCGTCGCCTTGATCTCCGGATCGTCGCCGTTGTCGCCTGTGCGCCCTCGCCGCAGGTCTCCATCGCCATCAACGGACATCTCCTCCGCGCCGTTGCCGCCGTAGAGAAACTCCACCAAGTTAGGGTGAGTTTTGATCCCACTCGTGCTCCCATCTCCGATTCAATGCACGTTTGGATTGCCTAGTATCTTGCCACGATTGAAATCTTCCTTTACACCATATTGGTTCGTTTGAACTAGATTCGAGTAAAAGTTTTAGGGTTACGTTTCCTCAGAACACATCTCGGTGAGACCGACTTTAAAATTTCGGTGTGACCGATTTGGCCTCTGGCCATTGCACTGCACCCTTCGGTCCAACCGAGTTGTGCAAATCGGTGTGACCGAAATGTAGTTTTTGTGAAACCCTAGTGTTTTCGGTAGGACCGAAACCCACTTCGGTCAAACCGAAAGTGGTGTGCCAAGCCCTGTTTAACACTTCGGATTCACCGAAACTGAAACTCGGTCTGACCGAAATGTCTTCTGTGAAAACTTAAAACTAGAATTTGAACTCATTTTTTTTTGCAAAAACTTCTGCAGTTTGTGATAACTCTTCTTCTCTGCCTATACCTTATCTATTCACAGGTTGTCAGCCATGTCAGATGCCAGTGACAGTCAGAACAGGTCAGAGTCACCCATTGCAGACATTCCAGAGGCAGACACTAGTCCTCCTAGTAGCCCATTTGATGATGGTGAGAGGAGTACACCAAGTGGCATGCCTCCTGCGGCCACCAGAGCTAGAAAGGAGAAGAATTCCGATGATGAGGATTCAGATTTCGTTGCTGAGGAAGAGGTGACCTCCAAGCCTAAGAGGAAGGTTGTTGCCAAAGAGCAACAAGGTCAGCAATCAAAGAAGGGCACCAGCAAAGTCAAGCAGTCAACTGTTGCCAAGAAGCTGAATTTGGGAGAGCCAGCTCCAAGCAAAGTGAAGAAAACCTCCAAGAGAAAAAGGGTAGTGTATATTGATTCTCATGCAGATGCAGCAGTCGAGGATGAAGATGAGGAAGCACCCCAGCCTGCTCCTCAGAAGCAGAAGCTCATGGGTGATGCCATTAAGGCTGGAGCCACTTCAAAGCCCAAGAAATCTGCTCCAGCTAAGGCAGCTCCAGCAAAGCCTGCTGCCAAGCCCAAGAGGACTACCAGAAACATTCCAGCGTCTGAAAAGAACAAGGATGATGTGCCACCAGCTGAGTCTGACGAGGAAGGACAAGTGTTGCTGAAACTTCGTCCAAAACTGCCACTTCACAATGATGCTCATCCTCAAGCTGAGGATATGAAGGCAAGGAAAGATAGAGGTCTCAGGCTATGGAGACAAGCTGACCCATATGCCGTGAGGAGAAGAACTGCTGTAGACCCCAGATTTCACACCAGAGAGCAGCAGGACTTCTATGAGACCGTGCTGATGGACAAGAAGCCAATAGTCGCAGACACCAGATATGTTGACTGGGAATACATTGACAGCGAAGAGCACAGAGATTTCTTTCCACATGTGCATGAAAGTTTCACTGCATGTGGAGTTGCAGAGTTTGTGGGTCAGAAATTGACCAGTTGGAACGATGAGATGATAATGCAATTCTATGCCACAGCTCACTTCTATCCTGATGGGAAGATCACATGGATGACTGAAGGTCAAAGGTATTCTTCTTCTGTTGAAGAATGGGCAGAAATTCTGAATGCTCCAGTGCAGCGAGAAGATGATATTGATGTCTATGGGATTCCAAAGAAGAATCATGATTCCATGAAGAACATGTACAAAGAGATTCCAGCAGAGGACTTGGAAGTCTGGAAGCTCGGCTCAGTCTACCATCTCCAGGCAGGCTTACCTACCACTAATACTATTTTGAGGCATACCTTGATGCCCAAGTCTGGAGATCATCGCATGATCAGAGGATATTCTATCAACATGCTGCATATACTTGATGAGAAAGCACCTTTCAAGGTGATGGACTTAATGGTAGAGACCATTAAGAGGACTGCAGCTGACCAGAAAAGGTCATGTGGATTTGCCCCACAGATTCAGATGCTTATCAATGCCAAGTTTGGCACGGGCAAATTCTTGTTGGATAGAAAACATTTACCCCTACAGCCAGAGCATGAAGACAATGTTGTTGTGATGGATGAGGAGGATCCGACATCTGTTGAAGGTCAAGCCAAGATCGAAGCTGCTAAGAAAGCCAAAGCTGACAAAGAAGCAGCAGCAGCAGCAGCTAAACCAAAGAGTTTCGGAGAGCAAATTCTTGAAGCTACCCAAAGGATTGAACAACGCCTGGCCAGCATTGAACAGTCTCAGGAGAGCTTAAAGAGGATTGTTGACGAGAAGATCCACGCTCTGGACGTGAAGCTGACTGAAATTCAAGTGACCGTCAACAAGCTTGAGGCAGACATTGAGGAAGCAAAGCAGGACAAGGCAGAGCTTATGCAGGATGACTTAGTCCAGGATTCTCATCGATAGACTGCTCCGGTTCCCAAAGGATCCCGATCAGCTGCTATTCCAGTGACTGACACCAGGACTACAGCTTCAGCACCTCCCACAGTTCCAGCAGTTACTCCAGCTACAGCTCCAGTGTCCACTCCTCCAGCGCAGACATCAGCTGAAGTCTTCGCCGATACCGTCATATCTACTCCGACATCAACCCAGACGGGAGCTGCCAGCAGAGCCCACAGTGACATTTAGCTCTATGCTTTTTCGAACTTTTTGGTAACTTGTTGCCAAAGGGGGAGAAATTGTATAGATCATAGGGCTTCGAGAGAGAGAGTGCTCTTTCGTTCTTTTGCGGTTTCTTTGAGATACTTTTGGTTTTCGAGACTTTCAGTGTGCTTGATACTCCGTTTGATGCTACCTTTATGAGTGCTTGGTCGTACTATGCTTTAATGTGTGCTTAATGCTTATCATATGTCATTCCTATCTTGTATGGCTATTTACTCTTGTCTTGGTGATTGGGTGCATGCTGTTCATTCTTATCATTTTGTGCGCTCCACCAAGATGTATGTGACATGGAAGAGTGACCCATGATCCTAATCGATTGTGCATTTGCATTCAAACGCAAATCTTAAATAATGCACAAATTTAGGGGGAGCTCTTGCTTATCACATACTTCTCAAAGCGACGATATTATTCATTGATTATATCTCTTGTCGAAGCTTTGATCTATATGTTGTCATCAATTACCAAAAAGGGGGAGATTGAAAGTGCAACTAATCCCCGGGTGGTTTTGGCAATTAATAACAACATATATATCATTGAACTAATAATTACTTGAGAATCATTTCAGAGAAGTTCAGTGATATGGGTATGGCAAGGACTGAAGAAGTGGACCCCTCAAAATGCTAAGGCAAGCATTGGCAAAAGCTCAAGACTCCATTTTTGGTTTAGTGATCCAAGATCACATTGAGTCCATTGGAAAAGCCAATACTATTAAAAGGGGATGAGGTTATGTTGATGATCTGGTTGCTCAAGTGCTTAGTGATATATCTCCTTAAACTATCAGCAACTTTCACTACATTATACACTCATAAGTAATCTCGGTCCCACCGATATTCCAAACTCAGTCACACCAAGATGAACCACCTCAGCCATATGCCAAACCCTAGCAAAATCGGATTTTCTGATTCTGAAATCGGTTTCACCGAAACATGAGTTGCCAAGCTTCTGTAACCTTCTGTCATCAAATCGGTGTCACCGAGATGATAAAGTCGGTCCCACCGAAACTGGCAAGCTCTTGTCTTTTGCACGAATCGGACTAACCGAGATGGTATTTTCGGTCCCACCGAAAACCCCAACGTTCACATTATTTGAACTTTCGGTCTCACCGAGTTGTCCACTTCGGTCCCACCGAGATTGCTCAAATATGTGTGTAACGGTTGGATTTTGTGTGGAGGCTATATATACCCCTCCACCCCCTCTTCATTCGTGGAGAGAGCCATCAGAAAGAACTACCACTCCTACCTTACATTTCTGAGAAGAGAACTACCTATCCTTGTGTTGAGATCAAGTTGCTCCACTCCCACCATATGAAACTTGATCTCTAGCCTTCCCAAGTTGCTTTCCACTCAATCCTTTCTTCCACCACAGCCAAATCAGTGAGGAGAGTTGAGTGTTGGGGAGATTATCATTTGAAGCACAAGAGCAAGGAGTTCATCATCATCTACAACATCTATTACCTTTTGGAGGGTGGTGCCTCCTAGATTGGTTAGGTGTCGCTTGGGAGCCTCCGTTATCGAGATGTGGAGTTGAACCAAGAAGTTTGTAAGGGCAAGGAGATCGCCTACTTCGTGAAGATCTACCCCGAGTAAGGCTAGCCCTCCGTGGGCGTAGGCCATGATGGAATAGACAAGGTTGCTTCTTCGTGGACCCTTCGTGGGTGGAGCCCTCCGTGGACTCGCGCAGCTGTTACCCTCCGTGGGTTGAAGTCTCCATCAACGTGGATGTACGATAGCACCACCTATCGGAACCACGGGAAAAATCACCGCATCTCCAAAATTGCGTTTGCTCTTCTCCACCTCTCTTTACTACATGTGCAATTTACTTTCCGCTGCCTATACTCTAGAATTGCATGTGTAGGGTGATGCTTGACTTGATCATAATTGTGAATCTGCCAAAAACTGTTCTTTGTCAAAAGGCAGAATTTTTATATTTACAAGTAGTCTAATCACCCCCCCTCTAGACATACTTTCGATCCTACAATGCTGAGGAACTCCGATGGGTGGGTCTTGCCATTGTACTTCTCGCCAACGTCAGGCTTGAAGGTGCGGTGAGTGGGCCACTAGAACTGCCGCAGCTCACAAAGCCGGACAACCTACCTCGTAAGGTAGACCTCCAGGGCTCTCTGGTGCTGGGCGATTCACAGTGGGCCCTGCTCGCCTGTCGGACTGGTGGCGCGCCCCGCGCCGGCGCTCGATGGTGGTTCGAGCGTCTTCATGAGCCCGCTCCTGAAGAAATTGACGCTGGTCGCCGTGGGTCCATGGGTCGGACGATGCTATGGAGATGGCGTCACCCGCGACGTCCCGACGAGTCGACACACGGCGTACCGAGCGAGGAAGAGGCGAATGCACTGTGGCCATGGTGCTGCCGGTCCTCCCGCCACCGGTGTGTGTGACCCCATCGGGGCGACAACCTGGGAGCCCCGCTGGACTTGGTTCATCCTTGTTGGCGACTGTGACAAGGCTTCGGATGGTGGCTCTCCATTCGTCAAGTTTCCCCGTAACGGGAGGAAAGTCGAGGAGCAACTGCGCGCGCGCCAGGGCTTCGGCTGGGGTTAGTGGTAGCGAGACCTGCACGGACCGCGACGCGCTTCGACCCCTGACCTTGTTAGGAGGAGCTCCGTCACGATCCCGCGGTTGCATGACGTTCCCACCAACGCTCCGGCGGGCGGGCAGGTCTTCTACGTCCCGGGAGTGGCGCTCGGGGCTCTTCCCATGGCGACGCCCGGGATCTTCGGCGCGATGACGCCGCTCATCGCGCGCTACTTGGGAGGAGCGTGTTGTGGGCGCCGGCGTGGGAGTCCTGGAGGCCCTCGCGTCGCCTTCGGGTGATGCGGCAGCGACCTTGGAAGGCCATGCGCCACTCGCAAAGGGCCTGGCTCCGTCTTTGGACCTGGCGGTGTGCGGCCCGTTACCAGGCGCACAAACATTGCCACCTCCCAAACTCCGGCTGCTGGAACGGCGTTGGTGTTCGCGAGCAGCGCCCCGGGTCCTTTCCGCGACCGGTCCGCTGCTCGCCCGCGTCGGGAGGGGCTGTCCGGCTTCCGACTGGCCAACCGCCACCATCGTCTTCTTCTTGGGCGCCATGATGATGAAGAAGTGTCGAACTGACTACTAAAGCCGATTCTCACAACTGCGCCCCCTACCTGGCGCGCCAAAGATGTTGGTGTATTTGGAATGACACCTATGGGATCACAAGAATCCCTACTACGGTTGCGGGGCGCGTGGTTGAGAGAAGTGCGGATCAAACAGACAGCACACGGTTCCTTTACCCAGGTTCGGGCCGTGAGGATGCGTAAAACCTTACTCCTGCTTTGGTGGATTATATGTTTGTGTTCTTTAGCTAGCTACGGGGCGTCAGGAGCTCCAAAAAGCCGAATCCTTCTCCTGGTCGCCTCGGGCCTCCTTTTATAGGGAAAAAGGGGTCGCCACAGTGGCACACAGGAGGTGGAAAGGGTACAGTGATGCGAGGTTATCCCTCGCATTACATGACAAGGCGCATTTAATGCGCCTAGCTTATGTGTCCTTGCTTTATCGGGGACGGGGGAGACATCCATCTTGTCTGTCGCCACTCCTTCTTGTGTCGACACGCGCCCTGGCCAGCGATGCCTGAGATGTCGTGTAGGCAGGCAGGCAGCTAAGGTGGCGCAATGGTGGGTCTCCACGAAGATCTGCATGTCGCCACGCAGGTGCCTACCTAGCTGGTTGGGTCAGCAGGTGCATGGGGCGGTGGAAGCTTAGCTGGCGTGGGCCTGATGGTGGCCCTGCGGGTGTCTTTGGCAAGGGCCTTGCCAGGGCCCCGGCAAGGGTCTTGCCGCGGCGCCTGCTATCATCCCCGGCAAGATGCTTGCCGGAGGTCTTGTGGTCTTCCTTGGCTAGGATCCCGCCAAGGGTCGTCGTCTTCTTAGCGTGTATCTGATCTTGAATGTCTTCACATTGATCTGCATGCCACTACGGGGATGCCTCCCGAATCCTCGCCCCATGGGGGCAGTGGACTCAAGGGTGATCCGCTTCGTAGGCGTGGGGCGAATTGCCGCGGCAAGGGTCTTGTCGGGGCAGCTAAAGCCGGCCCCGGCAAGGATCTTGCCGGGGCTGCTAAAACCGGCTCCCGGCAAGGATCTTGTCGGGGGATCCCGCTTCGTCCCTTTGCTCTTTGTGGTCTTGGCTTTGGGCTTCAGTCTCCATCGAGCTTCGGTCTTACCCTGGCTCACCTCCCTTGTCGTGCTTGGTGTGGTGGTGCCCGTGGCTCAGACTGCCCGTGCACAGTCATAGGGGTACAAAAAGTGTACCCCTCTTTTTGTACACCGATAGTGCGATAGCACTTGTACTTGGGAGTACCCTTAGCAATACCATGTTTCACCTTCTGCACCATAGCATCACTGAGTTGGACCTCACGGATTTGATCTTCCAAGGTAGGAGCAACTTGAAGGTTGTCAAGAAATCCTTGCGGAACAACTTGGAGGTTGAGCTTCCTGAATGATTCAAAAAGTTCAGGTTGGAACAGTTTGAGAAGGAGACTCTTGCAGTAAGCCATTCTGCTCAAGGCATCTGCAATGACATTGGCCTTGCCAGGAGTATACTCAATGCTTGGATCGTATTCTTGAATCATTTCAACCCAATGAGTCTGGCGGAGGTTAATGTTTGGCTGGGTGAAGATGTACTTCAGGCTCTTGTGATCGGTGAAGATGTCCACTTTTCTGCCCAACAGAAGGTGTCTCCATGTGATCAAGGCATGAACAACTGCTGCTAGCTCAAGATCATGTGTGGGGTAATTCTTCTCATTTGGTTTAAGCTGACGTGAAGTGTATGCAACGATCTTCTTGTCTTGCATGAGAACACCACCGAGACCTTGCAATGAAGCATCACAAAAGACTTCATAAGGCTTGGACTCATCCGGAGGAGTAAGAACCGGAGCAGAAATGAGATTCTCTTTGAGTGTCTTGAATGCCACATCACAATTAGGAGTCCACGAGTACTTGACATTCTTATGCAACAAGTTGGAAAGAGGCTTGGCAATCTTGGAGAAGTTCTCAACGAACCTTCTGCAATAGCTTGCGAGACCGAGGAAACTTCGGAGTTGTTTCACATTCTGAGGAGGTTCCTAGTTGACACTAGCTTCAACCTTCTCGGGGTTAACGGACATGCCCTCGGCAAAGATAATATGGCCAAGATAGAGGACTTTATCAAGCCAGAATTCACATTTGGATAACTTCGCATAGAACCGGTGCTCACGGAGCCTGTCAAGGACCAAACGGAGGTGCTTGGCATGGTCTTCTTTATTCTTGGAGAATACCAAGATATCATCGAGGTAGACAAGAATGAATTCATTGGTGTAGGGGTTGAATCTGAAGTGCATCATCCGAGAGAAAGTGGGTGGAGGATTTGCAAGCCCGAAAGACATGACCATGTATTCATATGAGCCATAACTCGTTCTGAATGCGGTCTTGGGGATATCCTCTTCATGGATACGAATCTGATGGTAACTGATACGTCCAAAACGTATCTATAATTTCTGCTTGCTCCATGCCTCTTTTGTGTGATATTGCTATGATATTTATGCACTTCCATACACTTTTGATCATATTTGGACTAACCTATTAACTCAGTGCACCCCAGTGCCAGTTTCTATTTTCTGCTGTTTTTGTATTTCAGGTTTTCCCATTACGTAAATTGCCAGAAAAATTTCAGGAAAAATATTTAAAAAATCAGCGTTCCGGAAGCTTCCATGCGGCCAAAGTAGGGCCAGAGGGGGGCCACCGGGGCTCTAGGCGCCCGGAGGGCGCGGCCCCACTCCTGGCCGCGCCGCCAGGCCGCCTGGGCCCCCCTTACCTCTTCTGATGCCCCCCTTTGGCATATATTTACACCGCGTCCCGAAACCCTTGAGGACGGAACCCTTTTTCGTGATCTCATCTCTGTTCTGCCGCCGCCGCGCTTCCAAGATCGGGAGCACCAGGAGAACTCTTCCCGGCACCCTGTCGGAGGGGAGAACTACCACCGGGAGCCTCTCCACCACCATGGACGCCTCCCGGATGAGTTGTGAGTAGTCTCCCTTGGACCATGGGTCCATGACCAGTAGCTATGTGATGTTCTCCTCCCCTCTTTGTTCTTCACATAGACCTCGTGAGCTGCCCTACATGATCGAGGCACATATGTAATCCTTATGCTGTTGCTATGATGAGTTTGCTGGGATCCGATGGATTATGAGATTATGTTCAGATTGTGTGTGAGTAATATATTTGATTCACCTCTTTTATATTTATGTTCTTGAGTAATTCTTGCATGTTCTCCGTTGTTGTTTATTGCTTTGGCCAAGTAGTAGGTAGTAACTCCAAGAGGGAACGTTATGCTTGATTGTGGGTTCATGCCCCTCGATGACTAGCTTGAGTGACAGAAACATGAGTCTAGGGGATGTGCTGTTGCCACAAGGGGGAAAACAACGGTGCTTGTACTTGCGGGTGCAAGGATTGTTTACTTTACGCAAAGTTCTTTTAATGCAGTTGTCTGTTGCTTTGAGTTTACACTATGGATGGGACTCGCAACTTAATACCAGCGAGATGTTCTGGATAGATATCTCAAGGTGGATGATTAGTAGTAGATGCAGATGGATTTCGGTCTGCTTGCCTTGGCGTACCGCCCATGCTTTTGAGCCTCTACCTTTCTTTGCAGCATAGTTAGCATTGGTTTGCGCACATAATCATGTCAATTGCCCAGCTGTAATTTGTTTACCTCGCTTAGCTGTTTTATCGTCTTTTGGGAGAGAGACATCACTAGTGAACATCATGGGACCCCGGTCCATATTACCATCACTGATCACACCCGCTATTTACTTCCTGTTCTTATTTACTAGTTGCAGTCATACCTATCACTATTATCTCTTGTGTTTGATCCTTTGTAAAGGACAAGGCCGGAGGGATTGACAACCTCTCTGTACTCGTTGGGAGCAAAGTTATTTGTATCTGTGTGCAGGTCATGTCAATCGCTAAGTATCTGGCGCCGTTAGCAGTTGACACCTTCTTGTTGACCCTCGGAGTCTCACGGGATTCGATCCTTGGTATCTTTGCCAAGGGAAAACTACCGCTACGCTACATCTCACACCTTCCACTTGGGGTAACCAACGAGGGGCGAGAAGCCATCAAGCAAAGTTTTCTGGCGCCGTTGCCGGGGACTCCACTCTTCAAGATAGGGGAGTTGCACGCTATCTTTTATCTTTGCTTTTTAGTCTTGTTAGTTTACCTTTCAGTTTCCTTTATGTCTTTTCACTAGTTTTGCTTAATGGAAAACAACAAAAATATGAGAGAGCTTTATAAGCTCTACCTTGAACTTGGACATGATGTGTTTGAAGAGAAAATTAAAAAACCTATGGAACTTTATTATTTGCATAACAATCATGATGGTGGTGATGTTATGAGTATGCTTTCTTTGAATATCAATATTACTAATGACATGGAAAGCTCTAAGCTTGGGGATGACACGTTTGATGAACATGATATTTTTAGTCCCCCAATTTTTGAGGAGAAAATTTACTTTGATGATATGCCTCCTAAATACGATGATTACCATGATGGTTATGATAGTCTTACTCTCACTATTCCTAATAAGAAAGATCTTGCTTATATGAAGAGTAATGACACTTTTATGCTTTTGGATCATGGAAATAATGCCTTATGTGATAGTTATATTGTTGAGTTCATCCATGATGGCACTGAAATTTATAATGAGAGAGGGAGACGTGGTTCTAAATATCTTAATAATAAGAAGTTTCCTCTCTTTATGGTGAATATTTTGAAGTTATGCTTGTTTTGCCTTCCTACGCTAGTTGCTTTGTGCTTCAATGAATTATTCTATTGCAATATTCCTATGCATAGGAAGCATGTTAGGCTTAAATGTGTTTCGTATTTGCTCCTTGATGCTCTCTTTTGTTCTTCAACTCTTATTCCTACGAGAGCATCATTAAAGTCTTAAGCCTATCTTTATGGCTATAAAGAAAGAGCTCTAGGGAGACAACCCTTGTTATCTTTGCTTTCAGTTTGTTCTTTCAGTTTTTAGTGGTCTTGATGTTTGTTACTACAGTAGCATCATCATTGTATCTTTTCTTTTCAGCTTTGTGCCAAGTTAGCCTCCGATTGCAAGAAAGTTCAAAAGTTGTGACGTGCTGTCCAGGAAACAGATTCTGTTCTTGGACAGAAAAATTCGTATAAAATCACCAGATCATCTTTTTGGTCTGAATTTTTTCGAAAGCGTGCTCTATAAAATTGGCTTTCGGGCTTCTGTTCTGAGTTTTTTTATTTGAGTAGCAGAAGTGCCCCGAAAAAATTATTTACTACCTGCTGGTCTGTTTTTCACAGATTCTGTCCTGTTTTGCCTTTCCTTCGTTTTGCAAACCTTGAGCTTGCTTTTTCTTTGCAAAAACCTTTTGGCAATCTTGAGAAACAGTATACCTTCAATAATATCCTTATTTCCAGCAAGGAAAAATTATTTTATTATGGATACTAACCTCGCTAATCAGATTATGATGAGTTATGTATGAAGGGAGTTTTCAAGTGTGCGAGGGAAGATGATAAAAAGATTCAGGAGTGTCAAACGCTCAAGCTTGGGGATGCCCCCGTGCACCCCCAAGAAATATTCAAGAAGACTCAAGCGTCTAAGCTTGGGGATGCCCCCCGTGCATCCCCTTCTCCATCAACATTATCAGTTCGTCTTTCGTTCCACTATATTTTAATCACTTCATGCGTTATGTGCTATGCTTGGAGCGTCTTGCTTTTAGTTTCCTTTTTAGTTTTCTTTAGCTTTGCTTGCTTTTCATAACGAGTTAGAACCCAGCTTTCTTTGTGTGGGAGAGAAACACGTTCCGCTTCAACCTAGAACACAACATAGGATTTTCATGCTTATCTTTGCTGTGTATGTTCTTTGTCTTTCAATAGCTACTGTCATGCTTAGCTCTTAGTTTTCATGCTTTTCTTTTTAAAAGAGCTTTTGTTTAGTTGGTTGCTGGAACTCTCTTGAGTTATCATGCTTATCTTGTTAAGAGAGTTGGCTTCTGTTGCACTGGTTGATATGTCTATGATAAAAATGCTATGTGCATAATGGTGCTTAGTAGTTCATGTTTACTTATGGTTAGTCTCAAATAGCTGGGGGTTCTTAATGTGTTATTGAAGTACCAGCATGATTTGTTTGCCTATGATGTGGTATGGTTTAGTGATATCTTCCTCCAAGAATTTATTTTGATTGACTTGGCATATGCTCACGCATATTTAAGACTGTAAAGAAAGTCTATCAAGCCTTGATGATCTTTAATTTCTGAAGTAGCGATATAACTTCCATGCCCGATTCAATGTTGCTTTGTCGCTCTGCATGATTATGGCCGTCATTGCTCTTTTAGTTGGTCGCTCCCAGTCTTTTGCTAACCTTCACCTGTACTAAGCGGACTGACTGCTTGTGCATCCAAAATCCTTTAAACCAGTTATGCCATATGAGTCCACCATACCTTCCTATACATGGTATTTACTTGCCATTCCTAACGAAGACTATCTTGTACCATTTCGAAATTATTCAAAAAAAAGCATTTCTCTTTTGTGCCTCTGTTTTAGCTCATGAGGAAGTAGTAGTTAATTCATGATCTTTTTAAGTTGGACAAGTTTCACCCCGGGATTGCATGTCTAATCTGCAAACCCCTAATACGAGAAGGAACTGGCAAAGAGTGCGCCCGGCTCATTAAAAAAATATACAACAAACAAACCCTCCTTCACGCTTTGTTCATGAGAAATCAGAAAACTTTGGCAGTGATAAACAAAGGAGATTAAGGGGATGTGATCGTCCCCGTGCGGGAGCCGTTCCTCGAAACTTGTCCAGCTCGAGAAGTAATTGAGTTATCTACTAGCATTCGTTAACGAAATATGCATACCCCAAAAATAATTTTTACCTCTGTTTAAAAACCAAGAGCTCTGGTACATGTTTAGTCTTTGTTTCCGACCACGGGTTTTCAACCTTGCCATCAAAAGCCACGGTTCGAGAGTCTCCACCTTCTTTCTTCAAAGCACCAACTATTGAGAGCATGATTGTCATTCTGAGTGTAATGTGCATTGTCCCAAAGTACCATTGTCTTTTGCATGATTATGATATCGTTTATTCTGAAATCATTGTATCTAGTCGTCACTTAAACTTTGGAGGTGCCCCTGCATTTATCTTTTGCTTCACTAAAGGGGGCAAGAGAGGTATCACTTTGTCATGTTTGCACACCATGCTCACTACAAATCTATTGAGTGTTTCAGTATCATATTGTAAAACTTTCAGTTCTTTGTGATATTCTCATGAGGCAACTTAATTACTACAGATTCATTATCTCAGTAAGCATTTGTCATGCGACTGTAAAAAGTTCTTATATGGTTAATAGCATGTCACCACAGAAATTATGCTTGTTATCATTTACCTACTCGAGGACGAGCGGGAATTAAGCTTGGGGATGTTGATACGTCCAAAACGTATCTATAATTTCTGCTTGCTCCATGCCTCTTTTGTGTGATATTGCTATGATATTTATGCACTTCCATACACTTCTGATCATATTTGGACTAACCTATTAACTCAGTGCACCCCAGTGCCAGTTTCTGTTTTCTGTTGTTTTTGTATTTCAGGTTTTCCCATTACGTAAATTGCCAGAAAAATTCCGGGAAAAATATATAAAAAATCAGCGTTCCGGAAGCTTCCATGCGGCAAAAGTAGGGCCAGAGGGGGGCCACCGGGGCTCCAGCCGCCCGGAGGGCGTGGCCCCCCTCCTGGCCGCGCCGCCAGGCCGCCTGGACCCCCCTTACCTCTTCTGACGCCCCCCCCTTTGGCATATATTTACACCGCATCCCGAAACCCTCGAGGATGGAACCCTTTTTCGCGATCTCATCTCTGTTCCGCCGCCGCCGCGCTTCCAAGATCGGGAGCACCAGGAGAACTCTTCCCGACACCCTGCCGGAGGGGAGAACCACCACCGGGAGCCTCTCCACTACCATGGACGCCTCCCGGATGAGTTGTGAGTAGTCTCCCTTGGACCATGGGTCCATGACCAGTAGCTATGTGATGTTCTCCTCCCCTCTTTGTTCTTCACCGATTAGACCTCGTGAGCTGCCCTACATGATCGAGGCACATATGTAATCCTTATGCTGTTGCTATGATGAGTTTGCTGGGATCCGATGGATTATGAGATTATGTTCAGATTGTGTGTGAGTAATATATTTGATTCACCTCTTTTATATTTATGTTCTTGAGTAATTCTTGCATGTTCTCCGTTGCTGTTTATTGCTTTGGCCAAGTAGTAGGTAGTAACTCCAAGAGGGAACGTTATGCTTGATTGTGGGTTCATGCCCCTCGATGACTAGCTTGAGTGACAGAAATATGAGTCTAGGGGATGTGTTGTTGCCACAAGGGGGAAAACAACGGTGCTTGTACTTGCGGGTGCAAGGATTGTTTACTTTACGCAAAGTTCTTTTAATGCAGTTGTCTGTTGCTTTGAGTTTACACTATGGATGGGACTCGCAACTTAATACCAGCGAGATGTTCTGGATAGATATCTCAAGGTGGATGATTAGTAGTAGATGCAGATGGATTTCGGTCTACTTGCCTTGGCGTACCGCCCATGCTTTTGAGCCTCTACCTTTCTTTGCAGCATAGTTAGCATTGGTTTGCGCACATAATCATGTCAATTGCCCAGCTGTAATTTGATTACCTCGCTTAGCTCTTTTATCGTCTTTTGGGAGAGAGACATCACTAGTGAACATCATGGGACCCCGGTCCATATTACCATCACTGATCACACCCGCTATTTACTTCCTGTTCTTATTTACTAGTTGTAGTCATACCTATCACTATTATCTCTTGTGTTTGATCCTTTGTAAACGACAAGGCCGGAGGGATTGACAACCTCTCTGTACTCGTTGGGAGCAAAGTTATTTGTATCTGTGTGCAGGTCCTATCAATCGCTAAGTATCTGGCGCCGTTAGCAGTTGACACCTTCTTGTTGACCCTCGGAGTCTCACAGGATTCGATCCTTGGTATCTTTGCCAAGGGAAAACTACCGCTACGCTACATCTCACACCTTCCACTTGGGGTAACCAACGAGGGGCGAGAAGCCATCAGTAACCCATTCGGAGAACAAGCTTCGAGAAAACCTTGACTCCTTTGAGCTGCTCGAACAATTCATTGATATTGGGGAGCGGGTACTTATTATTTATTGTCTTCTTGTTCAATGGCCGATAATCAACGCACAATCGTTCCGTACCATCCTTCTTATTGACAAAAAGAACACCACAGACCAAAGGAGAAGTACTTGGTCTGATAAGACCCATTCGTTGTTGCTCATCGAGTTGTTTCTTCAGCTCCTTCAACTCTTTAGGAGAAAGCTTGTACGGACGCCGACAGGCTTGTTCGGTACCAGGTTCAAGTTCAATGATGAATTCAACTGGACGGTTGGGAGGCATGCCTGGAAGCTCTTCAGGGAATACATCCTCATATTCATAGACCATCGGAATCTGGGAAATGGCGTTAATCTCGCCCTTATCATTAAGAGAGAATAGCCTGATTGTGTTATCTCGAGATGCGAAGATAATCACGTCTTCGGAAGGATGAGTTAGGTTGACCTCTTTGTTTGCACAATCAATAAGAGCATCATGCTTCGCGAGCCAATCCATCCCGAGAATAAGATCAATATCCGAGTTGCCGAGAACAAACGGGGAAACCAGAAAACTGTAATCACCCATATGAATAGATATGTTCGGAGCAAACATGCTAGAATGCATTAGTTTTCCCGGAGAACTAATTGATAACTGCCTTGGTAAAGCTTCGGTTTCAAAATTGTGCTTCGATGCAAATGGGTGAGATATGAAAGAGCATGATGCACCCGAATCAAACAAGACTTTAGCAGGTATTGAGTTAACTGAGAGGTTACCCATTATCACATCGGAAGAATTCTCTGCTTGAGCTGCATTCAACAAGTTCACTCTTGCTGACTTGGGATTGTGCTTGACAATAGCATTGCTGACAGGTGGAGGAGGCGGAAGGCGCCTCTGGTTGGGACACTTGTTGGCATAGTGAACCTTCTGAGAACACTTTTTGCAAGTAACCTCTGAAAGTGGCCGATGATAAGGACCGCTTGGTCTTGGAGCTTGGAACGGACGCCTGGACTGGTTGCTTGGGTTGGGTGGGTGGGAGAATCCATGACCACCTGAGTGCTTGTTGTTGCTTGGAGGACGGAGCACTGGAGGAGGCGGTAGCCAGAACTTCTGCTGCTTGGCAACCACTTGAGAGGAAGAGGAGGAGTGAAAAACATCTCTTATCCTCTTTTTGGAAGCTTCACACTTGAGCTGATTTGCCTCTTGCTTGAGAGCCATGTTGTAGAATTGATCAAATTCATCTGGCTCGAACAAAGTGAGTGCAAGTTGGAGTTCATCTTTCAGACCACCTCGGAACTGGTAGATTTTTCTCTTGGCATCGTGGATGTCTTGCTTCGCATAACAGGTAAGATTCTGGAACTTGACATTGTATTGATAGACGGACATGGTGCCTTGCTTCAGGTTGCGGAATTGCTCATGCATGCCTTCAATGACACTGGTTGGAATGTGATGAGAATGGAAATCGTGGCAGAAGTCAGTTCACGAGATCTCACGACCACCTCTGGAGTCTTTGTGCTGTTGCCACCAATCTACTGCTTGATCTTTGAGTTGGAAAGTGGCAAACTTGACATAATCCTCAGGTCTGACGTTACTGCACTCGAAATGCTTCTTGATATCTGTGATCCAATCTTCAGCATCTAGCGGGTCCACACAGTAATTGAAAGACTTGGGTTGATTTGCCAAGAATTGGTTGAGAGTCGCAAAGTGAGGTTGATTGAACAGATTTCCTTGGCCTTGGTTCCCTTGATTGCCTTGATTTGCTTGATTGGCTTGGAAATTCTGCATCATTTGCATGAGCATCTGGGTGTTTTGGTTGGTTGCCTGCATAATCGCTCTCCATGCCTCAGACGGAGGAGGGGAAGGAGAACGCTCTTCTTCACCCTCTTGGTTCGGGTTGGGAACTTTCTTAGGTGCCACCCTGAAGATGATGACAACCGTTAGCCATTGATGCAATAAAAGATAAGCTGAATCAACAGCTAGATATTTGCACCATATAGTCTTCACAATGAACATCCGAAGAAAATTGAACGAATGAATTCCATAGCTTAATGGTACAACAACTTGTCGAGAAGCCACTTGGGAGAACAAAATGATAGAATACAACAAGGTACAGATGGAATAAATACATAATAGAGATTTCGTCCCACATGTTCGTGCTGAGTGCCCCATGGCACGTGTTACAAAGGGCCTTGCTATCCCCGGATCAGCATAGCAAAGGATCCTTTAAGATGCAACTCCCAATTGGAACAACGCCCATGAAACCTCTTCACTAAATGTAGAACCCCAAACCTCATACCATGCACCCGTTGGAAGATTACCTACGAGCTACTTGAAACCCACCTATTAATTCCCGAAGCTTTCCGGTTATGCAATCTGGTGTTGGGGATACAGGGGAAGCACCGCGCACTCAACT
Organism: Secale cereale; assembly: GCA_902687465.1. Classification (NCBI taxonomy): domain Eukaryota; kingdom Viridiplantae; phylum Streptophyta; class Magnoliopsida; order Poales; family Poaceae; genus Secale; species Secale cereale. The sequence continues at coordinate 640,109,309 of LR738714.1, read as the reverse complement.
CTAAACCTACATCCAGCTGTATCCATCTGTCAACACATAACCAGTCATCTTCGGAAACGGTTTACCTCGGACCTTCGAAACGCATCCAATATACTAGCTGTGGCAATACTCCCGAACTATCTCCCCAGTACTGGGTGACGTCGAGGTTATCTCACCACCAGACATGCATAGAAGAGTTTTCGATGTCGGCCGCCTCTGGTATTCTACAACCGCTACGATACATTTGTGACGACAACACCTTGGAGCTCAACTCCCCGGGACACAGCCACAACCCCTAAATGATAGGAGGCACCAAGAACAATGTTCTCGTCACAAAGATATCGGAACAATCCAAACAATACCCGCGTGATCCTAAAAAAAATCTGGTGAAATTTTTTAGAGTCGTGAAGGTAAAACAACGTCAGGAGTCCTCACCGGAGCGACGAAGGGGTTGAGGAGTAAAAAGAAATCCTACTCTCCGATATATATATATATATAGGACTCAAAACATTTTATGTGTGTGCCTAGACTCAACCGTCAGCGGTTCGATCAATCAGGGGGCTCCTAGGTCGGAGAAGGCTCTGAATACCAACTTGTAATGCCCAGGATGCGACTATGTCTCCCACGTGTCGAGGCACGACTTAGAGACATAAGCGCATTCTGGAATGATCGCAATCGTGGTATCTTTGCACAACTCATGTAAAAGTTCAGCGATGAAAATGTAAAAGATAGTTGGCTTACACTCGCCACGTCACCCAATGAATACAATAACATACATTCATCCAAATAACATAGGGTCCGACTACGGACGAAATCCAAACGAGAAAAGATACCACAACACAAGCCCGGATCACTCCTAGTAGGAACCACTACCGATCGTCGGGATACGACGCATAGTAACGACCACGCTCCTCATCGAACTCCCAGTGAAGTTCTGATCCATCTCCTGCATCGTTCTCTGCGGTACCTGCATCTGGTGTGTGTTGTAATCTGTGAGCCACAAGGACTCAGCAATCCCATTCCTGGGTATCAAAACTAACAAAGCCTTAGGTGGGGAGGGTTAACAAAGTGTTTGCAGCAAGCACTAAGAAACTAGCTTACGAGTTTAGAGCGAGATGAGAATATGTGCCAATGATCGTCAAGTTGATCAAGAAGTGATCCTAGGTACTCTCGTTCATGCATAACCCCACCGTGTTCACTTCCCGAAGCCCTTCGGAAAGAGACCATCACGGTTACTCACAAAGGTAGTGTATTCTTATGGATATGGTGTCAAGTTATCTACAACCGGATATTAACAAATTCCCATCTGCCACATAACCGCGGGCACGGCTTTCGAAAGTTCAAAACCGTGCAGGGGTGTTCCAACCTAGCCCATCACAAGCTCACGATCTGCAGAGTCGCAACTCCAAAGTGGGAAGACCCGAGTATTCTGGATGTGCTCAAGATATTTCAACAAAGGTAAAACTAATCCAGCAAGACCTCCCGGCGTGCCGATACCCTGATAGTAGCCGCACGTATCTCGTCTCAGGCCACGACCGGATGGGCGATCCTACAGGTAAAACCAGCCCTCGGGTTGTCCCAAGGTGGCCCCGCATAACCCCTAGTTTGGACCAACACTCATGAGGAGCACTAGCAAGGGTTGTTGATTAATAACTCGGGTTTGCAACTCCCTATGCAAGTTTTAGTTATTAGGCAAATGTAGAACCAATGTTGGGCCTTGCTGGAGAAGCTTTAAGCAGTGCGAATTATCAAGGAGGGCCCATAAACCCCAACCGTGTTAGGAACACAAAATCAAGGAACATAACACCGGTTTATTGGGTCCTAAGGTGGCATGAGTGGAACAAAACACCAAGCAGAAGGCCAAGCCTTCCACCCATTACCAATATATATGTGCATTAAGTTAAAATAAGATATATATTGTGTTATCCCAATAACTAGTCCAAGCGTGGAGCAATCTTCAAAAACTTCACCTGCAACTAACAACGCTATACGAGGGGCTGAGCAAAAGCATACTTAGCCAATCAACGGTTTGCTAGGAAGGCGGTTAGAGTGTTTCGTGGCAACAATAGTAGGCTGACAAACAGGAATAGGCATCGAGGCATATCTAAAGAGTGAGACAACTAGCATAGACAAAGACAGAGGTGATATTGGGGAATGGTCATCTTGCATGTTAGTTCACGGAGGGATCATAACCTTGCTCCTCAAACTCAGTCTCGATAGGAACCTCGAACTCCGAATCGTCACCGGGCTCTAACCAGCACAACAATACAACACCGGAACGACAATCAATCACCATGCAATGCTCAAACACATGATGCAAGATATGATGCATATGTGCATGGACAGGATATGATGCATCTCAAGGGAACATGATGGGTCCACATGTGACATGGCAATATGCAAGAACACAAAACAAGTAGGGGACACATCATGCAAAAGAAAACAAGAACGAGCATAGTCACAAAAGTGGTTATGTAGATGAACTATCCAAGCACCCAACAGGTTTTAAAACTTGTTCAGCATGGCAAGGAGTGCAACTAGGGACAACAACAACATGCAAGCATTTTAAATGGGCCGGAAGAAACAAACAACAATTTTGGGAACTCCCATGAACATAAAAACAATTATTGGACAGATCTGTAGCAACCATGTTTTAGAGTTGTTAAACATGCAAAGTAACAGCTCCATTTTATCTACACATTTTTCCACCCCAAAAGCATATAAAGTTTGTCAAATTTTGAGCTATGGTTATTTAGTTATGAAATAAACAAGTTTGAACATTGTTAAACACCAAAATTATTCAAACAACATTTTAAATGTTTTAAACATGGCAACAAACTGCATATAAATAATCTACACTAAAAACTAAGCAGTTTTCATATATAAAGTATTTTGAATAGATGCATATTTGAAAAGATATGAAATATGCAAAAGAAATGCATAAACTAAATTTAAATCAAAAACAGAAAAGAGAAGAAAACTAAACAGACCTAGCCTGGACTAGCTACAACCACTGGCTAGTGGGTCCAGGGGTGCTGATGTGGCGGCTGCGTGTGTGGAAGTGGGTGCGAAGCTCACAGAGGCTGCCAGGTGGGGCCCCTCTGTCAACGAGACAGAAAATGCAAAAAGGGGGCCGAAACCACTGGCCTTGCGGGGGCTCGATGCCAGGTCTACGAGTTGCAAGCGAGAGGCTCAAGCCACTGGGCTACGTTGTGTGTGTCCCACGGAGTAAGGGAAGTTGCACCTGAAATATATTCAGTGCAGAGGATACACCATCGCGCTCCGGCGAAGCAGAGACGACAGCGAGGGTGTTGCGGACGCTCCGGCGACCAACAAGGGAGGCGGAGGCGTGCGATGAGTCCATGGAGGAATCCCGCACATGCGACACACGCCGGCTGCACCTAACGACGACTACTGCGACGCCGGCGAGCAGCAAACAGAACAGCGGCGACAAGCTGTGGCGAGGGCTAAACAGAGCCTAACGGAGCAGCAGAGGCATCTAGCAGGACCTACGCGGCAAAGCAAAGACGATGGGCGCAGACCACGGTGGTAAGGGGTCAGAGCACTCGTCGGCGACTAGGTCCGACGGCGATGGGTTCGGACGCACGGCGAACTAGGGGCTAGAGTTCGCAAACGAAGGGGAAAACTGCACGGGGAGGAGTAGAGGCTCACCACGAACACAGTGGTGTGCTCGGCTGGCCGGGAGGAGGTCGGAGACGACGTCGAGCTCGATCGAACACCCGCGGCGGCCGGAGTTGAAGACAAGGAAGAAGAAGAAGCAGCCGTGGCCTTCAGCTCCGTGTAGCAGACGTAGAGGACGTAGATGACGTCGGGGAAGACGACTGGCACGATTGGCGAGGCGGAGGAGGACGGGGAGCATGACGGCGACGAGGCCGTGCGCTCAGATGCGCTCGGGACGGCGGTGAAGCGACGAATCTGGTGTCTCTAAGCTCACCTGGCGGCGGGAGGAGGAAGAGGGGAACACTAGGCGTCTAAAGGGCAAGGATAGAGGGGTTAAAAGGGGCCAGAACGATGGAGACACACGACGGCATGCTCAGCTCGCGGTCCCCATGGCGCGAACGTGAGGACGAAGAAAGGCGGGTGCGGGCGCACTCGCAGTCACTGACATGCTGGCCTGACTCGTCCACGTGGAGGCGAAGCAGAGGGGGCGAGTGCGTGCATGGGTGAGAAAAGGTGAGAGGGACGTTGCGGGCTGCTGGCGCGGGCTGGTTAGCTGGGCCGGCCTGGTTAGCTGAGGCCCAGGTGGGTCTGGCTGGGCCTGGGCTGCACTACTGGCAGCTGCTGCTTTTCATTTTCCATTTTCTTATGGCAGAAAACAAAAAGAAAAGCCCAGGTCAAAAGAAAAGGAATTAGGAGGAAATAAAAATATTCCCTAGCTCCTGGAATTATGCCCTATTTTATAAAAATGAGTTGGACATTTTTAGAGGTAGAAAAATAAAACAAGTTTGAATATGGTTCAAACTTCTGTCATTTTTGAACCTGACCAAAACATTTCCAAATAGGGTGAGGTTTTGCAAGGTGACTTAGGACAAGGTACCAAAGAAGTTGGGAGGAGATGAACATTTAAAGAAGAGGGTAAAAGCCACTTGCAAAATATAAAGAAAGGGAAAAGAAAGAAGAGGGAAGTGGTGCAAGTTGGAAGGGTTTAAGGAATGGCATGAACTTGCATCAAACCACTCTAGCAAGATCAAGAGAAACACACTTGACATACCAAGGATGAGAATGCACAAAGACAAAATGAAATGCCATATGATGACCATGATGCAAATGATGGTGATGAAGCAAATGCATGAATGCTTAAAGAAAGAAAACACATGACAAAGCAATGACAAGGCATGATTGAAAAGAACCCCCAAAGGAAAGGACAAGGATCAAAAAGGTAAATGTTTATACTGCCATAAGGAAGTATTACACTTGGGGTGTTACATCGCGCCTGGTTGCTACTTCTCGAGATTGCGTTGCATTCCATCGAAGAGGAAAGGGAGATGCAGCACAGTAGCGTAAGTATTTCCCTCAGTTTTTGAGAACAAAGGTATCAATCCAGTAGGAGACCACGCGCGAGTCCCTCGCACCTGCACAAACAAATAAGAACTTCGCAGCCAAGGCGATAAGGGGTTGTCAATCCCTTTACTGTCACTTACGAAAGTGAGATCTGATAGAGATGGTAGTTTATATTTTTTGTATTTTTGGTTATAAGAACAGAAAGTAAAAGCGGAAAAAGTAAAGTAGATTGTAGATTGATATGTTGAGAATAGACCCGGGGGCCATAGTGTTCTCTAGTGGCTTCTCTCATGATAGCGATATTCTACGGCGGGTAAACAAATTACTATCGAGCAATTGATAGAAAAGTGAATAATTATGAGACTATCTAGGCATGATCATTATACATAGGCATCACGTTCGAGACAAGTAGACCAAAACGATTCTGCATCTACTACTATTACTCCACACATCGACCGCTATCCAGCATGCATCTAGTGTATTGAGTTCATAAGAATAGAGTAACGCCTTAAGCAAGATGACATGATGTAGAGGGATAAACTCAAGCAATATGATATAAACCCCACCTTTTTATACCTCGATGGAAACAATACAATACGTGCCTTGTTGCCCCTACTGTCACTGGGAAAGGACACCGCAAGATTGAACCCAAAGCCAAGCACTTCTCCCATTGCAAGAACTATAGATCTAGTAGGCCAAACCAAACCAATATTTCGAAGAGGCTTGCAAGGATATTATAATCATACATAAAGAGTTCAGAGAAGAACCAAATATTTCTCATAGATAATCTTGATCATAAACCCACAATTCATCGGATCTCGACAAACACACCGCAAAAAGAGATTACATCGAATAGATCTCCTCGAAGACCGAGGAGAACTTTGTATTGAGATCCAAAGAGAGATAAGAAGCCATCTAGATACTAGCTATGGACACGAAGGTCTGTGATAAACTACTCATAACTCATGGTGAGGCGATGATGATGTAGAAGCACTCCGTGGTGGATCCCCCCTCCGGCGGAGCTCCGGAACAGGCCCCTAGATGGGATCTCACGGGAACAGAAGGTTACGGCGGTGGAACTAGGGTTTTCTCTTCTCCTCTGATGGTTTCGGGGTACGTAGGCTTATATAGGAGGAAGGAGGGCACCGGGGGCCTTACGTGGGACCCACGAGGCAGGGGGACACGCCCTAGGGGAGCGCCCCCCACCCCACTGGGCACCACGTGGCCCCTACTTCGTGGTTCTCAAGTCTCCCGTGCGTGATTTTCTCCAAAAATATCTCTCCCGAAGGTTTCATTCCGTTTGGACTCCGTTTGATGTCCCTTTTCTGTAAAACCCTAAAACAGGCAAAAAACAACAATCAGGACTGGGCCTTTGGATTAGTAGGTTAGTCCCAAAAATAATATAAAAGTGTATGACAAAGCCCATTAAACATCCAAAACATCATAAATAATAGCATGGAACAATAAAAAATTATAGATACGTTGGAGACGTATCAAGCATCCTCAAGCTTAATTCCTGCTCGTCCTCGAGTAGGTAAATGATAAAAATAGAACTTTTGATGTGGAATGCTAACCAACATAATTTTTCAATGTAATTCTCTTAATTGTGGCATGAATGTTCAGATCTGAAAGATTCAAGACAAAAGTCTCTATTGACATAAGAAATAATAATACTTCAAGCATACTATCAAAGCAATCATGTCTTCTCAAAATACTATGGCTAAAGAAAGTTATCCCTACAAAATCATATAGTCTGGCTATGCTCCCTCTTCATCACACAAAATATTCATATCATGCACAACCCCGATTTCAGCCAGGCACTTGTTTTCATACTCTATTCTTTCAAACCTTTCAACTTTCACGCAATACTGATGTCTACTATGCACCCTTCTTCTTGTAGGCTTTGTTGGGCCTCCAAGTGCATAGGTTTGTAGGACAGTAGAAAATTTCCCTCAAGTGGATGACCTAAGGTTTATCAATCCGTGGGAGGCGTAGGATGAAGATGGTCTCTCTCAAGCAACCCTGCAACCAAATAATAAAGAGTCTCTTGTGTCCCCAACACACCCAATACAATGGTAAATTGTATATGTGCACTAGTTCGGCGAAGAGATGGTGATACAAGTGCAATATGGATGGTAGATATAGGTTTTTGTAAACTGAAAATATAAAAACAGCAAGGTAGCAAGTGGCAAACGTGAGCATTAACGGTATTGCAATGATAGTAGGCAAGGCCTAGGGTTCATACTTTCACTAGTGCAAGTTCTCTCAACAAGGATAACATAACTGGATCATATTACTAGCCCTCAACATGCAACAAAGAGTCAATCCAAAGTAACTAATAGTAGAGAACAAACGAAGAGATTATGGTAGGGTACGAAACCACCTCAAAGCTATTCTTTCTGATCGATCTATTCAAGAGTCCGTAGTAACGTTCAATCTATCATAGAGTTCATACTAGAATAACACCTTAAGACACAAATCAATCAAAACCCTAATGTCACCTAGATACTCCATTGTCACCTCAAGTATCCGTGGGCATGATTATACGATATGCATCACACAATCTCAGAAACATCTATTCAACCAACACAAAGAACTTCAAAGAGTGCCCCAAAGTTTCTATCGGATAGTCAAGACGAAAACGTGTGCCAACCCCTATGCATAGGTTCCCAAGGTCACGGAACCCGCAAGTTGATCACCAAAACATATATCAAGTGGATCACATGATATCCCATTGTCACCACAGATAAGCACGTGCAAGACATACATCAAGTGTTCTCAAATCCTTAAAGACTCAATCCGATAAGATAACTTTAAAGGGAAAACTCAATCCATTACAAGAGAGTAGAGGGGGAGAAGAAGATCCAACTAGAATAGCAAAGCTCGTGATACATCAAGATCGTGCCATCTCAAGAACATGAGAGGGAGAGAGATCAAACACATAGCTAATTGTACATACCCTCAGCCCGAAGGTGGACTACTCCCTCCTCATCATGGAGAGCGCCGGGATGATGAAGATAGCCACCGGAGAGGGATTCCCCCCTCCGGCAGGGTTCCAGAACGGCTGTAGATTGGTTTTTGGTGGCTACATAGGCTTTCGGCGGCGGAACTCCCGATCTAGGTTAATTTCCGAAGGTTTCAGCATTTATAGGATTTTTTGGCGTAGGGCACAAGTCAGGGGGGCTTCTGGGATGTCCTCGAGATAGGTGGGCGCCCATGGCTCTCTTGGCCCAACTCTTTTGTTTCGGGGGCTTCTTTTGGTCTAGAAAAAATCATAAAAAATTGGCTCGTCAATTGGACTCCATTCGATATTCCTTTTCTGTAAAACCCTAAAACAGGAGAAAAACAAAAACTGGCACTGGGCTCTGGGTTAATAGGTTAGTCCCAAAAATCATATAAAAGTGTATAATAAAGCCCATAAGACATCCTAGAAGGATAATATAATAGCATGGAACAATTAAAAATTATAGATACGTTGGAAACGTATCAGCATCCCCAAGCTTAATTCCTGCTCGTCCTCGAGTAGGTAAATGATAAAGAAAGAATTTTTTATGTGGAATTCTAACAAGATAAAAGTCTATATTGACATAAGAAATAACAATACTTCAAGCAATACTAACAAAGCAATCATGTCTTCTGAAAATACTATGGCTAAAGAAAGTTATCCCTACAAAATCATATAGTGTTGGCTATGCTCCCTCGTTATCACACTAAATATTCATATCATGCACAACCCTGATTTCAGCCAAGCACTTGTTTTCATACTCTATCTTTTCAAATCTTTCAACTTTCACGCAATACATGAGCGTGAGCCATGGATATAGTACTATGGGTGGAATAGAGGTGGTTGTGGAGAAGACAAAAGGGAGGGAGATAGTCTCACATCCACTAGGCGTATCAACGGGCTATGGAGATTCCCATCAATAGATATCAATGTTGAGTGAGTAGGGATTGCCATGCAACGGATGCACTAGAGCTAAATATGAATGAAAGCTCAACAAAAGAAACTAGTGGGTGTGCATCCAACTTGCTTGCTCGCGAAGACCTAGGGCATTTGAGGAAGCCCATCGTTGGAATATACAAGACAAGTTCTATAATGAAAATTCCCACTAGTATATGAAAGTGACTAAGCATGAGACTCTCTACAATGAAGAACATGGTGCTACTTTGAAGCACAAGTGTGGAAAAAAGATAGTAGCAATTGTCCCTTTTTTCTTTTTTTTTCTTTTTTTTGGGCCTTTCTTTTTTCTTTGGCCTTTCTTTTTTTTGCGGAGGGGCTTTATAGATTTAGCCTTTCCTCCCATGGGACAATGCTCTAATAATGATGACCATCACACTTTCATTACAACTCGATATTACAACTCGATACTACAACAAAGTATGACTCTATATGAAGGCCTCCGGCGGTGTACCGGTATGTGCAATGAAACAAGAGTGACCGGTATGAAAAGTTATGCATGGTAGCTTTGCCACAAATACGACGTCAACTACATGATCATGCAATGGAAATATGACAATATGATGTGTGTCATATGAATGGAACAGTGGAAAGTTGCATGGCAATATATCTCGGAATGGCTATGGAAATGCCATACTAGGTAGGTATGGTGGCTGTTTTGAGGAAGGGTATATAGTGGGTTTATGGTATCGGCGAAAATTGTGCGGTACAAGAGAGGCTAGCAATGGTGGAAGGGTGAGAGTGTGTATAATCCATGGACTCAACATTAGTCATAAGAACTCATATACTTATTGCAAAAATCTACGAGTCATCAAAACAAAGCAATCAACGCATGCTCCTAGGGGGGAGGTTGGTAGAAGTTAACCATCGCGCGCCCCCGACCTCCACACAAAGGTTGGCACTCTACAAATACCTCATGCTTTAACTTAGTCACACAACGGTTCACCATACGTGCATGCTACGGGAATCACTAACCTTAACACAAATATTTCTCAATTTCATAATAACTCCACTAGCATGACTCTAATATCACTATCCTCATGTCTCAAAACAATTATCAAGCATCCAACATCTCCTTCTATTCAATGCACTTAGTGTGAATTTTTTTTACTACATTGATATTGGATGTCTATCATGTGAAGACTAGTTTTATAGCCTAAACACATTACCATGCTGTTTTAATAGAATCTCAAATAGATATAAGTGAAGCATGAGAGTTCATATATTTCTTCAAAATAAAACCACCGCCGTGCTCTAACAGATATAAGTGAAGCACTAGAGCAAACAACAAACTACTCCGAAAGATATAAGTGAAGATCAATGAGTAGTTGAATAATTATGTAACTATGTGCAGACTCTCTAACATTTAAGAACTTCACATCTTGGGATATTATTCAAAAAGCAAGCAAAACAAAATAAACTAAATTGACGCTCCAAGCAAAACACATATCATGTGGTGAATAAAAATATAGCTCCGAGTATAGTTACCGATGGATGAAGACGAAAGAGGGGATGCCTTCCCGGGGCATCCCCAAGCTTAGGATTTTTATTATCTTGAATTTTACTTGGGGTGCCATGGGCATCCCCAAGCTTAGACCCTTGCTACTCTTTGTTCCATAGTCCATTAAAGCAATACTCAAAACTTGAAAACTTCACAACACAATACTTAGACAAAAATTCTCGTGAGCTCCGTTAGTATAAGAAAGCAAACCACTACTCAAAGGTACTGCAATGAATTCATTCTTTGTTTATATTGGTGTTAAACCTACTGTATTCCAACTTCTCTATGTTTCATACTTCCCAATACTACTCATAGCTGCATCGGAATAAGCAATCAACCCACGAAAAACAGAATCTGTCAAAGACAGAACAGTCTGTAGTAATCTGCAGGGTTTGCCTACTTCTGGAACTCCAAAAAATTCAAACTAAATTGGTAAATTTGCGGAATTTGTCTACCAATCATCTGCAAAAAGAATCAACTAAATAACACGCTCCAGTAAAATCTGTGGACCACTTTAGCGAGCGATAACGATTCTGTTTTTCGCAGCAAGATCACATAAACTTCACACAAGTCTTCCCAAAGGTTCTACTTGGTACAAACACTAAACAAAACATGAAACCACATCTAATCAGAGGATAAATGCAATATTTATTCCCAAACAGCAACAAAAACAAAAAATATAAAGTTGGGTTGCCTCCCGACAAGCGCTATCGTTTAACGCCCCTAGCTAGGCATAATGATGCTCACATAAAAGATAAGAATTGAAACATAACGGGAGCATCATGAAGAATATGACTAGCACATTTAAGTCTAATCCACTTCCTATGCATAGGGATTTTGTAATCAAACAACTTAGAGGAGCAATAATCAGCTAGCATAGGAAGGGAAAACAAGCATATCTTCAAGATTTTAACCACATAGAGAGGAAACTTGATATTATTGCAACTCCTACAAGCATATGTTCCTCCCTCATAATAATTTTCAGTAGCATCATGAATGAATTCAACAATATAACCAGCACATAAAGCATTCTTTTCATGATCTACTTGCATAGAAATTTTACTACTCTCCACATAAGCAAAATTCTTCTCATCAATAGTAGTGGGAGCAAACTCAACAAAATAACTATCATGTGAAGCATAATCCAATTGAAAACTAAAATCATGATGACAAGTTTCATGGTTATCATTATTCTTAATAGCATACAAGTCATCACAATAATCATAATAGATAGCAACTTTGTTCTCATAATCAATTGGAACCTCTTCCAAAATAGTGGATTCGTCACTAAATAAAGTCATGACCTCTCCACATCCACTTTCATCAATATAATCATCATAAATAGGAGGCATGCTTTCATCATAATAAATTTGCACATCCAAGCTTGGGGAACTACAAATATCATCTTGATCAAACATAGCATCCCCAAGCTTGTGGCTTTGCATATCATTAGCATCATGGATATTCAAAGGATTCATACTAAAAACATTGCAATCATGCTCATCATGCACATATTTTATGCCAAGCATTCTATGTAATTCTTCTTCTAGTACTTGAGCACAATTTTCCTTTCCATCATTTTCACGAAAGATATTAAAAAGATGAAGCATATGAGGTAACCTTAATTCCATTTTTTTGTAGTTTTCTTTTATAAATGAAACTAGTGATAAAACAAGAAACTAAAAGATTCGATTGCAAGATCTAAAGATATACCTTCAAGCACTAACCTCCCTGGCAACGGCGCCAGAAAAGAGCTTGATGTCTACTACGCACCCTTCTTATTGTAGACTTTGTTGGGCCTCCAAGTCCAGAGGTTTGTAGGACAGTAGCAAATTTCCCTCAAGTGGATGACCTAAGGTTTATCAATCCGTGGGAGGCGTAGGATGAAGATGGTCTCTCTCAAGCAACCCTGCAACCAAATAACAAAGAGTCTCTTGTGTCCCCAACACACCCAATACAATGGTAAATTGTATAGGTGCACTAGTTCGGCGAAGAGATGGTGATACAAGTGCAATATGGATGGTAGATATATATTTTTGTAAACTGAAAATATAAAAACAGCAAGGTAGCAAGTGGCAAACGTGAGCATAAAAGGTATTGCAATGATAGTAGGCAAGGCCTAGGGTTCATACTTTCACTAGTGCAAGTTCTCTCAACAAGGATAACATAATTGGATCATATTACTAGCCCTCAACATGCAACAAAGAGTCAATCCAAAGTAACTAATAGCGGAGAACAAACGAAGAGATTATGGTAGGGTACGAAACCACCTCAAAGCTATTCTTTCTGATCGATCTATTCAAGATTCTGTAGTAACGTTCAATCTATCATAGAGTTCATACTAGAATAACACCTTAAGACACAAATCAATCAAAACCCTAATGTCACCTAGATACTCCATTGTCACCTCAAGTATCCATGGGCATGATTATACGATATGCATCACACAATCTCAGAAACATCTATTCAACTAACACAAAGAACTTCAAAGAGTGCCCCAAAGTTTCTACCGGAGAGTCAAGACGAAAATGTGTACCAACCCCTATGCATAGGTTCCCAAGGTCACGGAACCCGCAAGTTGATCACCAAAACATACATCAAGTGGATCACATGATATCCCATTGTCACCATAGATAAGCACGTGCAAGACATACATCAAGTGTTCTCAAATCCTTAAAGACTCAATCTGATAAGATAACTTCAAAGGGAAAACTCAATCCATTACAAGAGAGTAGAGGGGGAGAAGAAGATCCAACTATAATAGCAAAGCTCGCGATACATCAAGATCGTGCCATCTCAAGAACACGAGAGAGAGAGAGAGAGAGAGAGAGAGAGAGAGAGAGATCAAACACATAGCTAATTGTACATACCCTCAGCCCCGAGGGTGGACTACTCCCTCCTCGTCATGGAGAGCGCCGGGATGATGAAGATAGCCACCGGAGAGGGATTCCCCCTCTGGCAGGGTGCCAGAACGGCTGTAGATTGGTTTTCGGTGGCTTCAGAGGCTTTCGGCGACGGAACTCCCGATCTAGGTTAATTTCCGAATGTTTCAGCATTTATAGGATTTTTTGGCGTAGGGCACAAGTCAGGGGGGCTTCTGGGCTGTCCTCGAGATAGGAGGGCGCGCCCCCCTGCCCAGGGCGTGCCCTCCACCCTTGAGGGCAGCCCGTGGCTCTCCTGGCCCAACTCTTTTGCTTCGGGGGCTTATTTTTGTCCAGAAAAAATCATAAAAAAATGGCTCGTCAATTGGAATCCGTTTGATATTCCATTTCTGTAAAACCCTAAAACAGGAGAAAAACAGATACTGGCACTAGGCTATGGGTTAATAGGTTAGTCCCAAAAATCATATAAAAGTGTATAATAAAGCCCATAAGACATCCTAGAAGGATAATATAATAGCATGGAACAATCAAAAATTATAGATAGGTTGGAGACGTATCAAATACATGAGCGTGAGCCATGGACATAGCACTATGGGTGGAATAGAGAGGTGGTTGTGGAGAAGACAAAAAAGAGGGAGATAGTCTCACATCGACTAGGCGTATCAACAGGCTATGGAGATGCCCGTCAAAAGATATCAATGTTGAGTGAGTAGGGATTGCCATGCAACGGATGCACTAGAGCTAAATATGTATGACATCTCAACAAAAGAAACTAAGTGGGTGTGCATCCAACTTGCTTGCTCATGAAGACCTAGGGCATTTGAGGAAGCCCATCATTGGAATATACAAGCCAAGTTCTATAATGAAAATTCCCACTAGTATATGAAAGTGACTAAACATGAGACTCTCTATCATGAAGAACATGGTGCTACTTTGAAGCATAAGTGTGGAAAAAGATAGTAGCAATTGTCCCTTTTTTTGGGGCCTTTCTTTTTTTCTTTGGCCTTTCCCCTTTTTTCCTTTTTTTTGTGGAGGGGCTTTATTGATTTAGCCTTTCCTCACATGGACAATTCTCTAATAATGATGATCATCACACTTTCATTGAATTACAATTCGATATTACAACTCGATACTAGAACAAGTATGACTCTATATAAATGCCTCTGGCGGTGTACCGGGATGTGTAATAAATCAAGAGTGACATGTATGAAAAATTATGCATGGTGGCCTTGCCACAAATACGATGTCAACTACATGATTATGCATGGCAATATGACAATATGATGCGTTTCATAAGAACGGAATGGTGGAAAGTTGCATGGCAATATATCTCGGAATGGCTATGGAAATGCCACGATAGGTAGGTATGGTGGCTGTTTTGAGAAATAATATGGTGGCTGTTTTGAGGAAGGATATATAGTGGGTGTATGGTACCGGCGAAAGTTGCGCGGTACAAGAGAGGCTAGCAATGGTGGAAGGGTGAGAGTGCGTATAATCCATGGACTCAACATTAGTCATAAGAACTCATATACTTATTGCAAAAATCTACGAGTCATAATAACAAAGCAATCAACGCATGCTCCTAGGGGGGATGTTGGTAGGAGTTAACCATCGCGCGCCCCATACCTCCACACAAAGGTTAACACTTTACAAATACCTCATGCTCTAACTTCGTCACATAGCGGTTCACCATATGTGCATGCTACGGGAATCACTAACCTTAACAGAAGAATTTCTCAATTTCATAATAACTCCACTAGCATGACTCTAATATCACTATCCTCATATCTCAAAATATTTATCAAGCATCCAACTTCTCATCATATTCAATGCACTTAGTGTGAAAGTTTTTACTACATTGATATTGGATGTCTATCATGTGAAGACTAGTTTTATAGCCTAAACACATTACCATGCTGTTTTAATAGACTCTCAAATGGATATAAGTGAAGCATGAGAGTTCGACAGTTTCTTCAAAATATTATCACCATCGTGCTCTAAAAGATATAAGTGAAGCACTAGAGCAAAAACTATTCAACTCAAAAGATATAAGTGAAGCACATAGAGTGTTCTAACAATTCCTAGGCCATATTTAACTCTCTCAAATAGGTGTGTCCATCAAGGATAATTGTGTCAAACTAACAAGCAAAGACTCAAATTATACAAGACGCTCCAAGCAAAACACATATCATGTGGTGAATAAAAATATAGCTCCGAGTATAGTTACCGATGGATGAAGACGAAAGAGGGGATGCCTTCCCGGGGCATCCCCAAGCTTAGGCTTTTGGTTGTCCTTGAATTTTACCTTGAGGTGCCTTGGGCATCCCCAAGCTTAGGCCCTTGCTACTCTTTGTTCCATAGTCCATCAAAGCAATACTCAAAACATGAAAACTTCACAACACAAAACTTAGACAAAAATCTCGTGAGCTCCGTTAGTATAAGAAAGCAAACCACTACTCAAAGGTACTGCAATGAATTCATTCTTTGTTTATATTGGTGTTAAACCTACTGTATTCCAACTTCTCTATGGTTCATACTTCCCAATATTACTCATAGATGCATTGAAATAAGCAAACAACACACGAAAAACAGGATCTGTCAAAAACAGAACCGTCTATAGTAATCTGCAGGTTTCGCATACTTCTGTTACTCCAAAAAATTCAAACTAAATTGGTAAACGTGAGGAATTTGTCTATTGATCATATGCAAAAAATATCAACTAAATAGCGCGCTCCAGTAAAATCTGATGACCATTCTAGCGAGCGCTAACGATTCTGTTTTTCACAGCAAGATCACATAAACTTCACACAAGTCTTCCCAAAGGTTCTACTTGGCACAAACACTAAACAAAACATAAAACCACATCTACACAGAAGCTAGATGCAATATTTATTCGTAAACAGCAGCAAAAACAAAAAATATAAAATTGGGTTGCCTCCCAACAAGCTCTTTCTTTATAGCCATTAAGATAGGCTTGAGAATTCAATGATGCTCACATGAAAGACAAGGATTAAAGCACAAAGAGAGCATCACAAGACATGTGACAAACACATCTAAGTCTAATATACTTCCTACGCATAGGCATCTTATAGGAAAACAAATTACCAAGACAAGCAAGATCTAGCATATGCAAGGAAGGAGAAAGAAACAATAGCAATCTCAACATAACGAGAGGTAATTTAGTAACATGAAAATTTCTACGACCATATTTCCCTCTCTCATAATAATTGCACGTAGGATCACGATCAAATTCAACAAAATAGCTATCACATAACATATTCTCAACACGATCCACATGCATGCAAAGTTGACACTCTTCCAAAATAGTGGGATTAAAATTAACTAAAGTCATGACCTCTCCAAACCCACTTTTATCAAAAAATTCATAGGATTGAACATTCTCCAAATATGTGGGATCTAAAGTTGACACTCTACCAAACCCACTTTCAATATTATTGCAAACATTATTATCAATCTCATATTCATCATGGGGCTTAAATAAATTTCCAAGATCATAAGAAGAATCACCCCAATCATGATCATTGCAACATGTAGTGGGCATAGCAATACTAGCATCCCCAAGCTTAGGGTTTTTCATATCATTAACACAATTGACATTTATAATAGTATCATTGCAATCATGCTTTTTATTTAAGGAGCTAACATGAATCACTTTTTCTTTCAACAATTCTTCACAACTTTCAGATTCATAAATTTCAAGCAAAACCTCATAAAGATAATCTAGTGCACACAGCTCACTAGCAATAGGTTCAACATAATTGGATCTCTTAAAGAGATTAGCAAGTGGATGAGGATCCATACTTTAGCAAGCGAAGATGCAAGCTAATTGAGAGCACATATCAACACAAGCAAACAAGAGGCACGCGAACGGTAAACACACGGCAGAAGAAGGGCGAATAAAGCGGCAAGGGTGAAATGGGGGAGAGGAAAACAAGAGGAAAATAAATGTTGTGCGAAGGTTAAGGGTTTGTGATACGTACTTGGTATATGACTTTTGCGTAAGCCTCCCCTGCAACGGCGCCAGAAATTCTTATTGCTACTTCTCAATCTTACGTTGTATTCCCTCGAAGAGGAAAGGGAGATGCAGCACAGTAGCGTAAATATTTCCCTCAGTTTTTGAGAACCAAGGTATCAATCCAGTAGGAGACCACGCGCGAGTCCTTCACACATGCACAAACAAATAAGAACTTCGCAGCCAACGCGATAAGGGGTTGTCAAACCCTTTACGGTCACTTACGAAAGTGAGATCTGATAGAGATGATAGTTTATATTTTTGGTATTTTTGGTTATAAGAACAGAAAGTAAAAGCGGAAAATGTAAAGTAGATTGTAGATTGATATGTTGAGAATAGACCCAGGGGCCTTAGTGTTCTCTAGTGGCTTCTCTCATGATAGCGATATTCTACGGCGGGTAAACAAATTACTGTCGAGCAATTGATAGAAAAGTGAATAATTATGAGACTATCTAGGCATGATAATTATATATAGGCATCACGTCCGAGACAAGTAGACCAAAACAATTCTGCATCTACTACTATTACTCCACACATCGACCGCTATCCAGCATGCATCTAGTGTATTGAGTTCATAAGAACAAAGTAACGCCTTAAGCAAGATGACATGATGTAGAGGGATAAACTCAAGCAATATGATATAAACCCCATCTTTTTATCCTCGATGGCAACAATACAATATGTGTCTTGCTGCCCCTACTGTCACTGGGAAAGGACACCGCAAGATTGAACCCAAAGCCAAGCACTTCTCCTATTGCAAGAACTATAGATCTAGTAGGCCAAACCAAACCAATAATTCGAAGAGACTTGCAAGGATATTATAATAATACATAAAGAGTTCAGAGAAGAACCAAATATTTCTCATAGATAATCTTGATCATAAACCCACAATTCATCGGAATTTGACAAACACACCGCAAAAAGAGATTACATCGAATAGATCTCCTTGAAGACCGAGGAGAACTTTGTATTGAGATCCAAAGAGAGAGAAGAAGCCATCTAGATACTAGCTATGGACCCGAAGGTCTGTGATAAACTACTCACAACTCATGGTGAGGCGATGATGATGATGTAGAAGCACTCCGTGGTGGATCCCCCCTCCGACGGAGCTCCGGAACAGGCCCCATGATGGGATATCACGGGAACAGAAGGTTACGGTGGTGGAACTAGGGTTTTCTCTTCTCCTTTGATGGTTTCGGGGTACGTAGGATTATATAGAAGGAATGAGGGTACCGGGGGCCTTACGTGGGACCCACGAGGCAGGGGGACGCGCCCTAGGTGGGAGCCTCCCACCCTCGTGGGCACCACGTGGCCCCTACTCCGTGGTTCTCAAGTCTCCCGTGCGTGATTTTCTCCAAAAATATATCTTTTCATTCCGTTTGGACTCCGTTTGATATCCCTTTTCTGTAAAACCCTGAAACAGGCAAAAAACAGCAATCTGGACTAAGCCTTTGGGTTAGTAGGTTAGTCCCAAAAATAATATAAAAGTGTATGACAAAGCCCATTAAACATCCAAAACATCATAAATAATAGCATGGAACAATCAAAAATTATAGATACGTTGGAGACATATCAGTGGTCTCCTACTGGATTGATACCTTGGTTTGTCAAAAACTAAGGGAAATACTTACGCTAATGTGCTTCATCACCCTTTCCTCTTCGAGTGAATACAACGCAAGCTCGAGAAGTAGCAGCTGAGCAGTCCCCAGGCCGGACTGGGCAGTCCCCGGTTCGTCTCGGACATGGATGGACTCTGAGTCCGGAGACAGCTTGACGGATGGCTTTCGCAGGTGCTCGAGGGAGATGCCGGACGGGGTGGACTGTCGAGATGAAGCAATCTTGGCGAGTGCGCCGGCCGCCTCATTTTCCGCTCGTGGGACGTGGAGGAACTCGTAGCCTGCGAAGAAGCTGGACAGCTTCTGCACGAGGAAGCGGTAGCTTGCCATGTTGGGGTCACGCGCGTCCCACTCGCCAGAGCTAGCACTACTGCAACACCAAGTCCGAATCGCCGTAGCACAGGATTTGTCGGATTCCAAGTTCCTTGGCCAGCCGGAGGCCGTGCACAAGGGCTTCGAACTCGGCGATGTTGTTGGAGGCAGCGAAGTGGATCTGGAGTGCATACTTGAGTCAGTCGCCCTTTTGGGGATGACAACACTATGCCGGCTCCTAGGCCGAGGCGCATTTTCGAGCCGTCAAAGTGCATGCGCCAGTGCGTCAAGTCTGAAGGCGGCGGCAAGTACCGGGTCTCTGTCCAGTCGACGAAGAAGTCGGCCAGAGCTTGGGACTTGATCGTGGTGCGAGGCTCGTAGAGAATGGTGTGGCCGGCTAGCTCGAGCGCCACTTAGCGACCCGGCCAGAGGCGTCTCGGCACCCGATGATCTCGCCGAGGGGGGGGGGGCATACTGACCACGGTGATCTCATGCTCTTGGAAGTACTGCTTCAGCTTCTTGGCGGTGAAGTACATGCCGTAACACATCTTTTGGTAGTGTGGGTAGTTCTGCTTTGAGGTGGAGAGCACCTCGCTCAGGTAGTAGACGGGGCACTGGACGGCCTGGATCTTGCCCTTCTCTGGTCGCTCGACCACGAGCACCGTGCTGACCGAGCGTGAGGTTGCGGCTATGTTGAGCAACAGTGGCTCCTTCTCGGCTGGGGCGGCCAGGACGGGTGCGGTGGAGAGCATGCGCTTGAGGTACCGAAAAGCTTCGTCCGCTTGGTCGTTCCATTCGAATGGTGTCGTCTTCTTCATCAGCTGGTATAGGGGCAAGGCCCTCTCGCCCGGCCGGCTGAGGAACCGATTGACCGAGGCCAAGCAGCCGGTGAACTTCTGGACATCACGCAGCCGAGCCAGCTTGCGCATGTGCTCGATGGCCTTGATTTTCTTCGGGTTTGCCTCAATGCCGCGCTCCGACACGAGGAAGCTGAGTAGCTTTCCGGCTGGGACGCCGAAAACGTATTTCTCTGGGCTGAGCTTGACCTTGTACTCGTGCAGGTTGGTGAAGGTTTCCTTTAGGTCGTCGAGGAGCGTGAGGTGCTGCTTGGTCTTCACCACGATGTCACCCACATAGACGTGGATATTGCGGCCGAGCTGCGGCAGCAAGCATTTTTGCATGCACCGCTGGAAGGTGGCTCCGGCTTTCTTCAGGCCAAACGACATGGTGATGTAGCAATACGCCCCAAAGGGCGTGATGAAGGACGTCTTCAGGGCGTCGGCCGGGTCCAGCTTGATCTGATGGTAGCCGGAGTAAGCGTTCAGGAAGGACAGGAGCTCGCACCCGGCGGTGGAGTCGATGACTTGGTCCATTCGCGGGAGGGCGAATGGAGCCTTGGGGCAGGCTTTGTTCGGGCTCGTGTAGTCGATACACATGCACCAGGTGTTGTTTTTCTGTAGGACGAGAACTGGGTTGGCCAGCCACTCGGGGTGAAATACTTCCATGAGGAAGCCGGCCGCCAAAAGCTTGGTGATCTCTCCACCGATGGTCCTTCTCTTCTCTTCGGAGAAACGTCGTAGGGGTTGCCGGACAGGCTTGGCATCCTTGCGGATTTGAAGTTTGTGCTCTCCGTACTACCTCAGGATGCCCGACATGTCCTTTGGGGACCATGCGAAGATATTCCGATTCTCATGGAGGAAATCGACGAGCTCACCTTCCTATTTATCGCCGAGGCGAGTGCCCATGACGACATACTTGCTGCAGCTGGGGTCTTCTGGGTTCAGCTATACCTTCTTGGTTTCCTTGGAGGGTTTGAATGAGGCTTTGTTGGCCGGCTCCTCGGCCGGGACTGGCGTGGCTGCTGCCTCGCCAGCAAGGGTGACGATCCGGTCGAGCTGGCGCCGCTCCTCGGCGATGACCATCGACTCGGCTAGCTTGGATCCGTCTCGGGCACACTCCAAAGATTTGCGGTAGTCGCCGGTGATGGTGATGAGGCCCTTTGGACCCGGCAGCTTCATCTTCAAGTAGGCGTAGTGGGGACCGCCATGAATTTGGCGAGTGCGGGCCGGCCGAGCAGTGCGTGGTACGCGCTGGACAGGTCCACCACCTCGAACCAGATCGGCTCGCGTTGGAAATGGATGTTGTCGCCGAATAGGAGGTCGAGCCGGATCCGGCTGATCGGAGAGCAGGAGTGGCCGGGCACAGTGCCGTGGAAGACGGTCCTAGTCGGCTCCAGGTCCTTGGCTTCGAGGCCGAGCTTGGTCATGGTGTCCCGGTAGAGGATGTAGATGCTGCTGCCGCCGTCGATGAGGACCCGGGAGAACTTGCAAGTGCGCTGGGGCGCGACGATGTTGGGGTTGAGGACGAGGGTGTATCCACCTTTGTTCGGCATGACGGCTAGGTGATCCTCACGCATCCATGTGATCGGGCGCTCCGACCAGTGCATGTATTATGGCCTGGCCGGGGCGACAGTGTTCAATTCCTGTCGGATGAGGCGCTCGTTGCGCTTGTCGTCGCTGAGGCTGGTGAAGATGACGTAAGCCGCATTCGGTCCGGGTAGGCGTCGTTGCGCATGGAGCCGCCAGCCGGAGGTGGTAGGGGAGGCGTACACTGCTGCCCCGCTCTTGGAGCAGGGGCTGGAGGCGGCGGGACATCGCCCCTCATGATGCACTTGGTGATGGCACATTGCCGGAGCGCGTGCGTGGATGGCCTCACGCCGCTGTGGTGCTTGCAGGGAGTGTCGAGCATCTCCTCGAAGCTCATGGCAGCTTGCCATGTTGTTTTGACGGTCTGCCGGTGTTTGGCTGTCGGCTCGGTTGCGGGCGCCTGCTCGGCGGCCGCCACGAGCCGGTTGTCATGTCGCTAGGCCTGCTATTCGGCCTTGCGCTTGTGTTGCTGCTGATTATGCTGATGTTGTCGGCTTCCTTCGCCAGCCGGCATCGGAGGGGGAACCGGCTTTGTCTTGCCGGCTTCGTCTAGGGCCACCTGGATCTTCATGGCGGAGTCGGCATTCTCGTACTTGTCCGCCATTCCTATGAGAGCGGACATGGTGGTCAGCTCAGAGCGTAGTAGCTTGTGCTTGAGGAGGGTACCGTCCCGGCACCCGTTGACGAAGTACTGGATTGCCTGGACCTCATGGACGCCTTCGCAGTTGTCGCGGAGCTCGGTCCAGCGTGCTAGGTACTCCCGGCTGGTTTCCGTCGGCCCCTGCACGCACATGGCGAGCTGGCTGGGACGGCCGGGTCGTTGGTAGGTCCCGGTGAAATTGCGGACGAAGGCCTCTTCGAAATCGACCCACGTGTTGATGCTGCCCACCGGCATGCTGTTCAGCCACGTGCGGGCAGATCCCTGGAGCATGAGCGGTGCGTAGCGGACGGCGAGGTGGTGGTTGCCGCCGGCGATGCCGATGGCGGTGGTGTAGTGATACATCCATTTTGCATCATGCTTATAAGTTGATATTTATTGCATTATGGGTTGTTCATACATGTTTTGTCACAATACTTATGCCTTTCCTCTATTATTTTGCAAGGTTTACATGAAGAGGGAGAATGCCGACAGCTGGAATTCTGGGCTGGAAAAGAAGCAAACATTGAAAACCTATTCTGCACAACTCCAAAAGCCCTGAAACTCCACAGAACATCATTTCCGAAAATATAAAAAATATTTGGCGAAAGAAACCCACAAGAGGGGCCACCGGCTGGCCTCGAGGGTGGGGGGCACGCCCCCCTTCCCAAGGCGCGCCCCCTGCCTCGAGGGCCAGCCGGCAGGCCCCCTAAGCCCATCTTCTCCTATATGAAGTGTTTTGACCTGGAAAAAATCAAAAGGAGACTTTCGGGACCAAACGCCACCGTCTCGAGGCGGAACCGAGGCGGAACCAAGGCGGAAACCAATCTAGGGCTCTGGCAGAGCTGTTCTGCCGGGGATACTTCCCTCCAGGAGGGGGAAATCGTCACCGCCGTCATCACCAACAACTCTCCCATCTTGGGGAGGGCTATCTTCATCAACATCTTCACCAGCACCATCTCCTCTCAAACCCTAATTCATCTCTTGTATCTAATCTTTGTACCCAAACCTCAGATTGGTACCTGTGGGTTGCAAGTAGTGTTGATTACTCCTTGTAGTTGATGCTAGTTGGTTTATTTGGTGGAAGATCATATGTTCAGATCCATTATGCATATTAATACTCCTCTGATCATGAACAATATTATGTCTTGTGAGTAGTTACTTTTGTTCCTGAGGACATGGGAAAAGTCTTGCTATTAGCAGTCATGTGAATTTGGTCTTCGTTCGATATTTTGATGAGATGTATGTTGTCTCTCCTCTAGTGGTGTCATGTGAACGTCGACTACATGACACTTCACCATTATTTAGGCCTAGAGGAAGGCATTGGGAAGTAATAAGTAGATGATGGGTTGCTAGAGTGACAGAAGCTTAAACCCTAGTTTATGCGTTGC
Organism: Secale cereale; assembly: GCA_902687465.1. Taxonomy (NCBI): domain Eukaryota; kingdom Viridiplantae; phylum Streptophyta; class Magnoliopsida; order Poales; family Poaceae; genus Secale; species Secale cereale. The sequence continues at coordinate 640,085,552 of LR738714.1, read as the reverse complement.
TTCGTAAGGGGCTGATTTGGATCCATATGTTTCAGGCTATGGTTAAGTTTACCTTAATACTTCTTTTGTAGTTGCGGATGCTTGCATTAGAGGTTAATCATAAGTGGGAGCCTTGTCCAAGTAAGGGCAGCACCCAAGCACCGGTCCTCCCAAATACCAAATTATCAAAGTACCGAACGTGAATCAGACGATCGTGATGAAAACTAGCTTGACGATAATTCACATGTGTCCTCGGGAGCGCTTTACCTTATATAAGAGTTTGTCCAGGCTTGTCCTTTGCTACAAAAAGGATTGGGCCACTTTGATACACCATATTTACTTTTACCTTTTCTCACTCGCTACCAATTACCTTATCACAAAACTATCTGTTACCTATAATTTCAGTGCTTGCAGAAAATACTTTACCGAAAACTGCCTATCATTTCCTTCTGCTCCTCGTTGGGTTCGACACTCTTACTTATCAAAAGGACTACGATAGATCCCCTACACTTTTGGGTCATCAAGACTCTTTTCTCGCGCCATTGCCGGGGAGTGAAGCACCTCTGGTAAGTGGAATTTGGTAAGGAAAAATTTATATAGTGTGCTGAAATTTATTGTCACTTGTTACTATGGCTCAAAATCCTTTGAGGGGCTTGTTTGGGGTATCTTCACCCCGAGCGGAAGAGCAAAGAGTTGCTCCTCAACCTATTGCACCTAATGAAAATGTTTGCTTTGATATTCCTTCGGGTATGATAGAGAAACTGCTTGAAAATCCCTTTACAGGAAACAGAACATTGCATCCCGATTTACATCTAATCTATGTGGATGAAGTTTGTGGATTGTTTAAGCTTTCAGGTATGATCGAGGATGTTATCAAGAAGAATATCTTCCCTTTATCTTTGAAGGGAGATGCATTGACATGGTTTACGCTATGCGATGATATGGGATCATGGAACTATAATCGTCTGAAGTTGGAATTTCATCAGAAGTTCTACCCTGTGCACTAGGTTCATCGTGATCGTAATTATATTTATAATTTCTGGCCTCGCGAAGGAGAAAGCATCGCTCAAGCTTGGGGGAGGCTTAAGTCAATGTTATACTCATGCCCCAATCCTGAGCTTTCAAGAAAAATGATCATCCAAAATTTTTATGCTCGGCTTTCTCTCAATAATCACTCCATGCTCGATAATTCTTGTTCCGGCTCTTTTATGATGAAGACTGTTGAATTCAAATGGGATTTATTGGAAAGAATTAAACGCAACTCCGAAGATTGGGATCTTGACGAAGGTAAGGAGTTAAGTATGACCCCTAAGTTTGATTGTGTTAAAGCTTTTATTGATACTGATGTTTTCCTTGAGTTTAGCACTAAGTATGGACTTGACTCTGAGATAGTAGATTCTTTCTGTGAATCCTTTGCTACTCATGTTGATCTCTCCAATGAGAAGTGGTTCAAATACCATCCCCCTATTAAAGTAAAAGTAGTTGAACCTATTAAAGTTGAAGAAAAGACTATCACTTATAATGTTGATCCTGTTATACCTACCGCTTATATTGAGAAACCACCTTTCCCTGTTAGAATAAAGGTTCATGCCCAAGCTTCAACTGTAGTTCGTAAGAGTAATACTAGAACACCTACACCCTCTGAGCAAATTAAAGTTGAACCTAGTGTTGCTACGGTTAAAGATCTCTTGGTAGAAGATTTAGATGGACATGTTATTTATCTCCAATAAGAGTCTGCTAGAATAGCCAAACCCAATGCTAGGAATAAACATAAACCTGTTGTAGGCTTACCTGTTATCTCTGTCAAGATAGGAGATCATTGCTATCATGGTTTATGTGACGTAGGTGCCAGTGCGAGTATTATCCCTCTTGATTTGTACAACGATATTATGCATGATATTGCACCTGTTGAGTTAGAAGGGATTGATGTTACTATTAAGCTCGCTAATAGAGATACTATTTCACCAGTTGAGATTATTAGAGATATTGAAGTCTTGTGTGGGCAGGTAAAATACCCTGCTGATTTTCTTGTTCTTAGTTCCCCATAAGATGCATTCTGCCCCATTATATTTGGTAGACCCTTCTTGAATACCGTTAACGCCAAGATAGACTGCGTGAAAGATATTGTTACTGTTGGATTAGGGGATATGTCTCATGATTTTAACTTTGCTAAATTCCGTAGACAACCCCTTGAAAAGGCACCACACAGTAAAGATGAAATTATTGGTCTTGCTTCTATTGTCGTGCCACCTAATGATCCTTTAGAACAATACTTGCTAGACCATGAAAATGATATGCATATGAATGAGAGAAGGGAAATAGATGAAATATTCTTTAAACAAGGACCAATATTGAAAACCAACTTGCATGTTGAAATCCTAGGGGATCCTCCTCCACCCAAGGGTGATCCCGTGTTTGAACTTAAACCTTTACCTGATAATCTTAAATATGTTTATCTTGATGAAAAGAAGATATATCCTGTTATTATTAGTGCTAACCTTTCAGAGCAGGAAGAAGAAAGATTATTGAAAACTCTGAAGAAGCACCGAGCTGCTATTGGATATACTCTGGATGATCTTAAGGGCATTAGTCCCACTATATGCCAGCACAAGATAAAATTGGAAGAAAATGCTAAATCAGTTATTGATCATCAGCGACGGTTAAATCCCAAGATGAAAGAAGTGGTAAGAAAGGAAATACTAAAGCTTCTAGAGGCAGGTATTATCTATCCAGTTGCTGATAGCCAGTGGGTAAGTCATGTCCATTGTGTTCCTAAGAAAGGAGGTATGACCGTTGTCCCTAATGATAAAGATGAATTGATCCCACAAAGAAAAGTTACAGGCTATAGGATGGTAATTGATTTACGTAAGTTAAATAAAGCTACTAAGAAAGATCATTACCCCTTGCCATTTATTGATCAAATGCTAGAAAGTTTATCGAAACATACTCATTTCTGCTTTCTAGATGGTTATTCTGGTTTCTCTCAAATACCTGTGTCAAAAGGGGATTAAGAAAAGACCACCTTTACTTGTCCTTTCGGTACCTTTGCTTATAGACGTATGCCCTTTGGTTTATGTAATGCACCTGCTACCTTTCAAAGATGTACGATGGCTATATTCTCTGATTTTTGTGAAAAGATTGTTGAGGTTTTCATGGATGATTTCTCCGTTTACGAAACTTCTTTTGATGATTGCTTAAGCAACCTTGATCGAGTTTTGCAGAGATGTGAAGACAGTAATCTTGTCTTGAATTGGGAGAAGTGCCACTTTATGGTTAATGAAGGCATTGTCTAGGGACATAAAATTTCTGAAAGAGGTATTGAAGTTGACAAAGCTAAAGTTGATGCTATTAAAAAGATGCCATGCCCTAAAGATATCAAAGGTATACTAAGTTTCCTTGGTCATGTCGGGTTTTATAGGAGGTTCATTAAGGACTTCTCCAAAATCTCCAGGCCTCTGACTAATCTCTTACAAAAAGATATTCCTTTTGTCTTTGATGATGATTGACTAGAAGCATTTGAAATAATTAAGAAAGCATTGATCTCTTCACCTATTGTCCAGCCTCCTGACTGGAATCTACCCTTTGAGATTATGTGTGATGCTAGTGATTATGCTGTAGGAGCTGTTTTAGGGCAAACAGTTGATAAGAAATTGAATGTTATCCAGTATGCTAGTAAAACTCTAGATAGTGCCCAAAGAAATTATGCTACTACTGAGAAATAATTTTTAGCAGTTGTGTTTGCTTGTGATAAGTTTAGACCCTATATCGTTGATTCTAAAGTAACTATTAACACTGATCATGTTGTTATCAAATACCTTATGGAAAAGGAAGATGCTAAACCTAGACTTATTAGATGGGTTCTCTTGCTACAAGAATTTAATTTGCATATTATTGATAGAAAGGGAGATGAGAACCCCATAGCAGATAACTTGTCTAGGTTAGAGAATATACTTGATGACCCACAACCTATTGATGATAGCTTTCCTGATGAACAACTAGCTGTCATAAGTACTTCTCGTACTGCTCCATGGTATGCTGATTATGCTAATTGTATTGTTGCTAAGTTTATACCTCCTAGCTTCACATACTAGCAAAAGAAAAAGTTCTTCTATGATTTGAGACATTACTTTTGGGATGACCCACATCTTTATAAAGAAGGAGTAGATGGTATTATTAGACGTTGTGTACCTGAGCATGAACAGGAACAGATCCTACGCAAGTGCCACTTCGAAGCCTATGTAGGACACCATGCGGGAGACAGAACTGCACACAAGGTATTGCAATTTGGTTTTTATTGGCCTACTCTCTTCAAGGATGCCCGTAAGTTTGTCTTATCTTGTGATGAATCTCAAAGAGTTGGTAATATTAGTAGACGCCAAGAAATGCCTATGAATTATTCCCTTGTTATTGAACCATTTGATGTTTGGGGCTTTGATTATATGGGACCTTTTCCTACCTCTAATGGGTACACACATATTTTAGTCGATGTTGATTACGTTACTAAGTGGGTAGAAGCTATTCCAACTAGTAGTGCTGATCATAACACCTCTATTAAGATGCTTAAAGAAGTTATTTTCCCGAGGTTTGGAGTCCCTAGGTATCTAATGACTGATGGTGGTTCACACTTTATTCATGGTGCTTTCCGTAAGATGCTTGCTAAATATGATGTCAGTCATAGAATTGCATCACCTTATCACCCACAAACTAGTGCTCAAGTAGAACTAACTAATAGGGAGTTGAAATTAATCTTGCAAAAGACGATCAATAGGTCTAGAAAGAATTGGTCCAAGAAACTAGATGATGCATTATGGGCCTATAGAACTGCATACAAAAATCCTATGGGTATGTCTCCATATAAGATGGCATATGGAAAAGCATGTCACTTACCTCTTGAGCTAGAACATAAGGCATATTGGTCTATTAAGGAGCTCAACTATGATTTCAAACTTGCCGGTGAAAAGAGGTTATTTGACATTAGTTGTCTCGATGAGTGGAGAACCCAGGCCTATGAGAACGCCAAACTATTTAAATAAAAAGTTAAAAGATGGCATGACAAAAGGATACAAAAGCGTGAGTTTAACGTAGGTGATTATGTCTTGCTATTCAACTCTCGTTTAAGATTTTTTGCAGGAAAACTTCTCTCCAAGTGGGAAGGACCCTACATTATCGAGGAGGTCTATCGTTCCGGTGCCATAAAAATCAACAACTTCGAAGGCACAAATCCGAAGGTGGTGAATGGTCAAAGAATCAAACACTATATCTCAGGTAATCCTATAAATGTTGAAACTAATATTATTGAAACCATAACCCCGGAGGAATACATAAGGGACACTTTCCAGAACGATTCAGCCTTCGAAAAGGAAGAGGTATGTGATACGGTAAGTAAACCGACTCCAAAACAGTTCTAAAGGCAATTTTTCTCCATTTTGGAATATTTAGAAAAATAGAAAAATAAACCGCAGTCCGGAAGAGACACGAGGTGCCCTCGAGCGTGGAGGGCGCGCCCCCCCTTCCTAGGGCGTGCCCCCTACCTCGAGGACACCCCGTGTGTCCCCTGGACTCCGTTTTCTTGTGGGTTACTCCTTTCGTTCGAAAAAATCATTATTTATACTCCCGAAGGTTTTGACCTCTGTATCATGCAGAAATCCTCTGTTCTCGTTTCGAGTTGTTTGCTGTCAAGGTTTGCAAAGCCAGGCATCATGTCGTCTCCCTCCTCCAACAACGAAGGCAATGATGCTTGGCTAATGAAGATAGATCAGAAGAGGGAAGGACCCGAGGAGATCCACAAGGAGAAGAAGATCAAGATGGAGGTGGAAGATCCGGCTCCGGCAGCGGGAGAAGAAGACACCTCTAAATCCCTTCCTAATCTCTTTACCTCAACTGAGCTAGAAGCTTTCAGGATGACTGAGTTAGCTCAGATTCACAACAAGCATCTCACAAGTGAAAATCTTTCGTTGAAGGATTACATAGCTGCTCTCAAAGGTATTATCCGCAAGCTGGAAGATCTCCTACGCTCGATATATGAGGACCCCCCGTCACTACTTGCAACTCCATCGTCACCACCCCCGAAGAAGGAGACATAATCATATGGGTATGGGCACTCCCCTTGGCAACTGCCAAGCTTGGGGGAGTGACCTCGGTATCGTATCACCATCACTCCTATCTTTACCATTTTACTTAGTTCGATCCTTTTGGTAGTATCTTGATCTATTAGAATAAAGTTAGCATGATCTAGTTGTGAGTTTTTGCCTTGTGAGCTTTATCCTTTGTAATCGAGTCCGTGAGCTATATAATAAAGGTTAGTGTTGAGTCAAGGGCTTGATTTCCCCACTTGGGTCATGATAAAAAGTAAGAAAACATAAAGAGTATCAAAGAAATCATATCGATCTTGTGGGAAGTAATGACTTCACATAGAAGAGTATGATAAATAAAAGTTGTTGGGAGGCGATAAACATAGTTTTGGTCATCGTTGCAATTAATAGGAAGTAATAAAAGAAGAGAGGCTTCACATACAAATATACTATCTTGGACATCTTTTATGATTGTGAGCACTCATTAAAGTATGACATGCTAAAGAGTTGATGTTGGACAAGGAAGACAACATAATGGGTTATGTCTTCTTATATCTGAAATAAAGTATATTGCCATGGATCATCCAACATGTTGAGCTTGCCTTTCCCCCTCATGCTAGCCAAAACTTCTGGCACTGAGTAGAGATACTACTCGTGCTTCCATATATCCTTAAACCCAGTTTTGCCATGAGAGTCCACCATACCTACCTATGGATTGAGAAAGATCCTTCCAAGTAAGTTGTCATGTTGCAAATTCGCTAAAATATGTATGATTTATTGGTCTGGGAGAAATTAGCTTTATACCATCTTGTGATATGGAAGTAATAAAAGCGATGGACTGCATAATAAAGGTCCTTATCACAAGTGGCAATATAAATCAAAGTTCTTCAATGCTAAGACTTTGTGCATCGAACCATAAAAACACATGACAACCTCTGCTTCCCTCTGGGAAGGGCCTATCTTTTATTCTTGTCTTATAAGTTTCAAGGTGAATTCCACCTTTCCTTTTTACATTTTATCCTTTGGCAAACACATTGTGTTGGAAAGATCCTGACATATATACCCACTTGGATGTAAGTTTTCATGATCTATTACTTTTAACATTACCCTTGAGGTAAAAGGTTGGGAGGCAACACCATAAGCCCCTATCTTTCTCTGTGTCCGATTAAAACTCCGTAAACATAAGTATTGCGTGAGTGTGAGCAATTGTGAAAGACTATATGAGAGTTGAGTATGTAGGCTTGCTGAAAAGCTCTTATATTGACTCTTTCCGATGTTACGATAAATTTCAATTGCTTCAATGACCGAGACCAAAGTTTGTTAGTTTCCAATGAAGTTTATGATGCATGCTTGATATTGTGGATGAATTGTTACTTTAGCATAAGAATCATATGACTATATTTATATAAGTTGATGTTATGAGAATGATCATGATGCCCTCATGTTCGTATTTTGTTTTTATCGACACCTCTATCTCTAAACTTGTGGACATATTTTTCGATGTCGGCTTTCGCTTGAGGACAAGCGAGGTCTAAGCTTGGGGGAGTTGAAACGTCCATTTTGCATCATGCTTATAAGTTGATATTTACTGCATTATGGGTTGTTCATACATGTTTTGTCACAATACTTATGCCTTTCCTCTCTTATTTTGCAAGGTTTACATGAAGAGGGAGAATCCCGGCAGCTGGAATTCTGGGCTGGAAAGGAGCAAACTCTGGAAACCTATTCCGCACAATTCCAAAAGCCCTGAAACTCCACAGAACATCGTTTCGGAAAATATAAAAAATATTTGGCAAAAGAAACCCACGAGAGGGTCCACCGGCTGGCCTCGAGGGTGGGGCGCGCCCCCTGCCTCGAGGGCCAGCCGGCAGGCTCCCTAAGCCCATCTTCTCCTATATGAAGTGTTTTGACCTGGAAAAAATCAGAAGGAGACTTTCGGGACCAGACGCCGCCGTCTCGAGGCGGAAACGAGGCTTAAACCAATCTAGGGCTCCGGCAGAGCTTAACTGCCGGGGATACTTCCCTCCGGGAGGGGGAAATCATCACCGCCGTCATCACCAACAACTCTCCCATCTTGGGGAGGGCTATCTTCATCAACATCTTCACCAGCACCATCTCCTCTCAAACCCTAGTTAATCTCTTGTATCCAATCTTTGTACCCAAACCTCAGATTGGTACCTGTAGGTTGCTAGTAGTGTTGATTACTCCTTCTAGTTGATGCTAGTTGGTTTATTTGGTGGAAGATCATATGTTTAGATCCATTATGCATATTAATACTCCTCTGATCATGAACAATATTATGTCTTGTGAGTAGTTACTTTTGTTCCCGAGGACATGGGAAAACTCTTGCTATTAGTAGTCATGTGAATTTGGTCTTCGTTCGATATTTTGATGAGATGTATGTTGTCTCTCCTCTAGTGGTGTCATGTGAACGTCGACTACATGACACTTCATCATTATTTGGGCCTATAGGAAGGCATTGGGAAGTAATAAGTAGATGATGGGTTGCTAGAGTGACAGAAGCTTAAACCCTAGTATATGCATTGCTTCGTAAGAGGCTGATTTGGATCCATATGTTTCAGGCTATGGTTAGGTTTACCTTAATACTTCTTTTGTAGTTGCGGATCCTTGCATTAGAGGTTAATCATGAGTGGGAGGCTTGTCCAAGTAAGGGCAGCACCCAAGCACCGGTCCACCCACATACCAAATTATCAAAGTACCGAACGCGAATCAGACGATCGTGATGAAAACTAGCTTGACGATAATTCCCATGTGTCCTCGGGAGTGCTTTACCTTATATAAGAGTTTGTCTAGGCTTGTCCTTTGCTACAAAAAGGATTGGGCCACTTTGCTGCACCTTATTTACTTTTACCTTTTTTCACTTGCTACCAATTACCTTATCACAAAACTATCTGTTACCTCTAATTTCAGTGTTTGGAGAAAATACCTTACCGAAAACTGCCTATCATTTCCTTCTGCTCCTCATTGGGTTCGACACTCTTACTTATCAAAAGGACTACGATAGATCCCCTACACTTGTGGGTCATCATGTAGTCGGTGAGCCAGTCCTCTGGCTTCACGGTGGCGTTGTACTTAGGCATGTCGCAGCGAAGCGTGAACCCTTTGGCAAAGGGCTCGCTCCGAATGCGTGGACCGAAGCACGTCGGACCGACCGCGCCGGTTTCCTCCAGCTCATGTGAGCGGGCGAGCCGGTCGAGGCAGTGGCGAGCGTCGGCGGTGTCGATGGCGCGCAGGCCCAGCCGGCCGATGACCGTGCCACGGGGACCGGGGTCGACCGCAGTTTGCTGCCGGGTCGGCTGGGGGGCAGGTCGAGCCGGCGCTGGGCTTCGGAAGGCAACTCGTCGCCTAAGCCGCCAGCGGTCGTTGGGGTGGGGTTGCACCGGGACTGGGTGCAGCCGGAGTGCGCCACGCCGGGCGGGGAAGACGCCGAGTGTTGGTCGTCGCTGGCTCCAATGACGTGGGCGGAGCCGGACCCGGTCGGTTTGGCAAGCCGGTTGAGGCGGTCCTGCTGCGCGTTGGCTGCCGTGAGGAGGTCGCTCACCCTCTTGAGGCGCTCCCGCAGTTCTTCGCCTGCGAGCTGCTCCATGTCGGCCGCGTCTGCCTGAGCAGCGCGCATGTTCTTCACTGGACTTTCGTAGATGGGAGGGAGGGCGCCTAGGACACGTCCGATCACGCCGCCCCGGGTCCGCACGTCCGCGACCCAGCTTGGCTCGGCGGCACCAGGCATGAAACCGTAGGCGACGTCGCGCTCCATCTGAGCAGATGCGAGGCGGTGCTCCATCGCGGCGACTGAGTGAGGTCCAGCAGGTGTTGGCGGTCCCCGTCGAGGCGGGTCCGCGCCTCGGCAATGTTGGAGGCGTCGATGTCGGTGTCGATGGGCACGCGGAGGCGCTGGATAGCAGCGCGCAGCGGGTCGGGCGGGACGGCCCGTTCCGCCGCAGCTTCAGCCTCAGCGGCCTTCCTCACCGCGCTTGACGAAGAGGTGGCGCCGGTGTCGGTGATGAAAACCTCTACGCAGAGGTCCATCGCTCCGTCGGGGGTGTTGTCGTCGGGAGTGATGGGGGAGTCGGAGAAGTCTAGTACCTCGCTGGGGTACTCATCGGCCGCTGGCGCATCGGAGATGCGCAGTGCGGCGAAGGAGGCGGCGAGGGCGTTGACGACGTTGTCCGTCAGCACGACGAGCTCGTCGGAGTAGGAGCGGGGCCCCGTCTGAAGAATGCTCCCGGCTAGGACCTCGAGCTGCCCCACGGTGGGCGCCAACTGTCGTGGTGGGCGCACGGCAGATGCAAAGGGATGGCTAAAGATAGGAGGCGGCTCGAGGGCACTGGTGGACTCCAGAAGCGGGGTTGGTATGAGAGAGCGCGGGATTCAAGACATACCCAGGTTTGGGGCTCTTCGGGGAGATAATACCCTTAATCCTGCCGATGGTGGTTGATGTTTTACCAGTACAGAGTTGCTCCTTGAGCTGTGTGGTGGAAGGAGGAAGACATGCCAGGGCTTAGGCTGCTTCTCCCGGGGTGTGTCTATCCTGTTCTCTAGTTCTTCTCTCTATCTCGTATGCGTCGTTCCCATGCATGAGGGCTCTGGGGGTTTTTAGGATACAATGGTAAAGTTACACGACCATGGGGTCGGATTGTCATCGTCCGGGAAGCCGGTGTTGGGTCCCGCCGGGTACAGGGCTCGCTGGGTTCTCTGGGCGCGGGGTCCACCAGGTATGGGGGGCACTGTGTGCCGTCTTGTCGATCGCCAAGGATTGGCTGAGCTGAGTCGGGTACGGCGTGCTCTGTCATGTCACCGTCTGCCGGTGTCATGGGCTATGATGATTACACTATTGCCACGCCCCGGCTGACTAGGGGCATGGGCGAGGCACTGTTGCCTAGGTCATCGGTAGGTGTGTCTCGTCCCATCGTACGGTTGAGATGGGACGGCAGCTGACCCGTGGCCGGATTGGGGAACACGCCATGGGCCGGTCTAGCTTGTTGAGGAAGTCTTGGCGTGTTGGTCTAGCTTGTTGAGGAAGTCTTGGCGTGCCGGGTCCGGATCCCTCGAGCGGGCCGTCGGGGCCGGATTGCGGGAGCCGGCCGGACTGGAGAGTCTGGCTGGATCGTGGGGCCAAGCCGGGTCGAGCGACCCGGCCAAGTCAAAGGCGAATTGCGGGGCGAGGCTGGCCCCATTGTTTTTGAAAATGATCCGGCTTTCGTTGCCTGCCCGAGGTTCATCCCCCCGGCACACATCGACCGCTATCCAGCATGCATCTAGAGTATTAAGTTCATAAGAACAGAGTAACGCCTTAAGCAAGATGACATGATGTAGAGGGATAAACTCAAGCAATATGATATAAACCCCATCTTTTTATCCTGGATGGCAACAATACAATACGTGCCTTGCTGCCACTGCTGTCCCTAGGAAAGGACACCGCAAGATTGAACCCAAAGCCAAGCACTTCTCCCATTGCAAGAACTATAGATCTAGTAGGCCAAACCAAACCGATAATTCGAAGAGACTTGCAAGGATATTATAATCATACATAAAAGATTTCAGAAAAGAATCCAATATTGTTCATATATAATCATGATCATAAACCCACAATTCATTGGATCTCGACAAACACACCGCAAAAAGATTACATCGAATAGATCTCCTCGAAGATCGAGGAGAACTTTGTATTGAGATCCAAAGAGAGAGAAGAAGCCATCTAGCAAATAACTATGGACCCGAAGGTCTGTGGTAAACTACTCACAACTCATCGGAGAGGCTATGGTGTTGATGTAGAAGCCCTCTGTGATCGATGCCCCCTCCGTCGGAGCTCCGGAACAGGCCCCGAGATGGGATCTCACGGGTACAAAAGGTTACGACAGTGGAATTAGGGTTTCGTGGATGTCCTCGATGTTTTCAGGGTATGAGAGTATATATAGGCAGAAGAGGCATGTCAGGAGAGCCAGAGGGGGCCCAACGAGGATGGGGGGCACGCCTACCCCCTGGGTGCGCCCCCTGCCCTCGTGGCCGCCTCTCTTGCTTCCTCGTGTGTACTCCAAGTCTTTTGTGTTGATATCGTTCCAAAAATAACTCTCCCGAAGGTTTCATTCCGTTTGGACTCCGTTCGATATTCCTTTTCTGCAAAACACTGAAATAGGCAAAAAAACATCAATTTGCACTGGGCCTTGGGTTAGTAGGTTAGTCCCAAAAATAATATAAAAGTGTATAATAAAGCCCATTAAACATCCAAAACATAATATATAATAGCATGGAACAATAAAAAATTAGATACGTTGGAGATGTATAAACCAAGCACGGAGAAAGAGAGGTCACTTCTCTCTATTATCTAGCAAACACAATATGAAACCCCTAAATTAATACTCCAAAAGCCCTACCCCCCCCCCCCCTTAAAAAAACCCAGTGTAACGCCCGGGTACTCACGCTACAGTAATTCTCTGCTGATGATGCCACGTCATCGTGTTACTGTTGATAACATCACATTAATCGAAAACCCCGTTCCCCCGTTCGAAATAAGAACCCGAAAAAGAAATAAACAATATAAGTTTTCAAAATGTTAAATAAAAATGTTCGGGCGATGCTAAATATTGCAAGATCAACTATGGTGTAGTTATTACAATTTCTAAAAATGCCTAAGTATTTTAAATAAAATAAAACAGAAAAGGAATAATTAAATAAAAGAAAAGGAAAAACAAACAACAAAAAAATAAAATATAAACTAACCTACCCTAACCTACTGGGCCTCGGCCCACTACCACCTCAGCCTATAAGCTAAATATTGCAAGATCAATTATGGTGTAGTTATTACAATTTCTAAAAATGCCTAAGTATTTTAAATTAAATAAAACAGAAAAGGAATAATTAAATAAAAGAAAAGGAAAAACAAACAACAAGAAAATAAAATATAAACTAACCTACCCTAACCTAATGGGCCTCGGCCCACTACCACCTCAGCCTATAACCCCCCACCCCACAGTGGGGGAAAATATCCCCTCTGACCTCACCGACACTTCCCCCCCTCCCCATCTGGATCGGGCAGCTGCTCGACCCCGTCGCAGGGCCTCCCCATCGCCGCGACGCCCGCGTCGTCTCCCTCCTCTACGGTCGCCGCCGCCGGGCTGCCTCGCCTCCGTCGCCGTCGTCCTCGACCGCCACCTCGACCCCCACTCCCTCGAACCGTACAACCCCGCCGTGAGCTCGCCTCCCTTTCTCCTCTGCTCCTTTGGCCTCGCCCCGCCTGGCACGCCCCCGCGCACGCGCTCGCCGCAGCCACCGCATCGTCGCCTGTGGCCCGGGTCGGGCTGCCGGCGGAGGGAGTCGGGCCGCGGGCGACGATGCGGTGGCTGCGGCGAGCGCGGGGGCGTGCCAGGCGGGGCGAGGCCAGAGGAGCAGAGGAGAAAGGGAGGCGAGCTCACGGCGGGGTTGTAGGGTTCGAGGCAGTGGGGGTCGAGGTGGCGGTCGAGGACGACGGCGACGGAGGCGAGGCAGCCCGGCGGCGGCGACGGCAAAGGAGGGAGACGACGCGGGCGTCGCGGCGATGGGGAGGCCCTGCGATGGGGTCGAGCAGCTGCCCGATCCATATGGGGAGGGGGGAAGTGTTGGTGGGGTGAGAGGGGATATTTTCCCCCCACTGTGGGGTGGGGGGGTTATAGGCTGAGGTGGTAGTGGGCCGAGGCCCAGTAGGTTAGGGTAGGTTAGTTTATATTTTATTTTTTTGTTGTTTGTTTTTCCTTTTCTTTTATTTAATTATTCCTTTTCTGTTTTATTTTATTTAAAATACTTAGGCATTTTTAGAAATTGTAATAACTACACCATAATTGATCTTGCAATATTTAGCACCGCCCGAACATTTTTATTTAACATTTTGAAAACATATATAGTTTATTTCTTTTTCGGGTTCTTATTTCGAACGGGGGAACGGGGTTTTTGATTAACGTGATGTTATCAACAGTAACACGATGACGTGGCATCATCAGCAGAGAATTACTGTAGCGTGAGTACCCGGGCGTTACACCCAGCGCCTGCGAGCTGCTGACGCGTGGCTGCCTTTTAGTCCCGGTTGGTGTTACAAACCGGGACCGGGACTAAAGATCCTCCTGCCTAGGCGCCCCATAGCGGTTACGTCGACCTCCTTTTGTCCCGGTTCATAGCCAACCGGGACTAAAGGTTTTGGGCATTCCATCTGTTTTGTCCCGATTCCAGAACCGGAACTAAAGGCCCTCTGGAATCCTGAGTAAAGCCCTGTTTCCTACTAGCGGCACAAGTGAGATTATTCCACCCCCACTCGGACGAAGCAGGATCCACGCATGTGATCTATCACTATAGTTTTTACTTATTTTTCTAGTGTTATTTCTGTCATTTTTACATGATTACTGTAGTGGACACTTCATGGTAAGTTTAGCTGTTGTTGCATGATAATGTGAGTAGTACAACATGGATAACTTGTACCTATATGGTTTTCCCCTTTTTGTTTCTAAAGTTTGCTACAAACACTTTTTGACTACTTTTTGGTTGCAGGGCATCTTGTAAGTGCATCTAGTGCCACCCCTAGTTGGTTTTGGAGTATTGACGACAAACCTGGTTGAGGGACTAATGTGTTTGTGAGAATTGCAGGATAACACAGGTAGTAGTCCCTCATTGATTCGGTTTACCTACCAGAGATGACCCCTAAAAATGTATGAAGATATTGACATCAGTGGTGGTATATGAAGATAATCATATTGAAGACTATGACAAGAGAAGACATTGTGTGAAGACTATGGAGAACGAAGACTTAGACGTTTCGTTGTTTCTTTTTCTTCTTTGTTGAGTCATAGGAACCACCGCACTGTTAAGTGGGGTCTAAGTGATCTAAGTCAGAGTGACTGAAGTGATGCTCAACCAAATCCTATGTCTTCGAGCGAAGACTATGAGAGCAAATCTTATCCAGAGTTGGATGAGTCAGCCTTACTTGTAGCCCAAGTAAAGTTGCCGTGTGAGTGTTTGAAATATGACCGTTGGAACACGTGTCAGTTCCTTAGTGACCCAGGGTCACTTCGGACAAATCAGGTCGGGTTGCCCACTGGCTATAAATAGCCCACCCCCTACACCATAAATTGGTGGATGCGCAAGAGTTAATACACGGCTTTTGTCATTTGAGAGCAACCCACCTCCAAAGCGTTTGAAGAGAGAAATCCTTGCGAGGACAAAGCCCAAACACCCAGAGCCAAAGAGTGTTAGGCATCACTGAAGTCTTTCTGTCTGTGTGACCTGAAGACTTATTACACTTGAGGATTGTGTTTCCTCCAGTCGGTTAGGCGTCGCGTTCTGAGCATCCAAGAGTCATTGTGGATCGCCGGTGAACGAAGTCTGTGAAGGCTTGGAAGTCTACCTTGAAGACTTACCAGAGTGATTGGGCGAGGACTAGGTGTCCTTAGCTCAAGGGGAATAAGGTGAAGACGTGGTCTTCTGAGTTAAATCTCAGCCTCCCTAACCAGACGTACAGTTGTCACAGCAACTGGAACTGGTCTAACAAATCACTATCCTCCTCGAGCTACTGGTTCTATCCTTTCCTTCCCTTTACTTATCGTCTTATGTTGTGAAGTCATTGCATGCTTGCCTTATCTGATTTACTTCATTGAGTATCTACTTGTTGTGATTGGCTTCATTCCTTTTTCCATCATGATCCCTACTGCCTAGCTGCTATTAGTCTTCGTGCCTTCACTTCATTGAATACATGACTATGGCTTGTCTAGTGTAGTCTACTTTCCGCTGCGTACTAATAGGATTGAGTTTATCTTTTGTCTTCAAAACTACCATGTTTTGAAGCATTTCATAAAAATCGCCTATTCACCCCCCCCCCTCTGGTCGATATACAGCACTTTCAATTGGTATCGGAGCAAGGTACTCCCTTGTTCTGTGTGATTCGGTTTAAGCACCTGGAGTTTTAGCTATGTCGACTGCAGGGATAATCAAAGTCTCCGCTGCGTGCCCCGTCTTCGATGGCACCGAATATCCCTACTAGAAGAACAAGATGCGCATGCACCTTGAAGCCATTGACGTGGACCTCTAGTTTGTCATCAAGAACGGTGTTCCCAAGACTGGTGAAGGTATCACTCCTGCTGATGTCAAGAGGCTTGTCCAACTGGATTCAACGGCCAAGAACATCATCTGTGGTCATCTGACCAAAGGACAGTATGGTCGTGTAAGTGCTCTGGACACGTCAAAGGAAGTCTGGGACTGGCTCTCAAAGGTCAATGAAGGAGTCTCTACCCAGAGAGATCAAAGGATTAGCGTCCTTCGCAATCTCTTCAATCGCTTCAAGAGACATGACAATGAGAATGTCCAGCACACACTCGGTCGTCTCACTGACATCACAAATGAGCTTCAAGCACTTGGCGCCACTGAAATCACCAAGCATGAAATCGTCAAGACTCTTCTGAGATCACTCGACAGCTCATTTGATATCCTTGCCCTGATGATTCAAGAACGCCCTGACTTCAAGACTCTCGATCCGTCTGATATACTTGAGAGGCTCAACACACATGAGTTCTAGCTATCTGAGAAACGTGACATCTATGGTCCCAACTATGGCCGATCTCGCGCCTTAAAGGCAAAGGCTGTTTCTTCATCTAAAGAAGAATCTGACAGCAGTTCTGATGATCCTGAAGACATTGGAAAGGAGCTTGCCATGCTTGTGAAGAAGTTCCAGAAATTCACTAGGAAGAAAGGCTTCAGAAAGTCTTCACGATCCAGCTCAAGAAATGATGAAGCTTCTACCCATGACTACAAGAAGAGAACATGTCATAAGTGCAAGAAACCTGGTCACTACATCTCTGAGTGTCCTCAGTGGGACAATGAGAAGAAGAAGAAGAAGAAGAAGAAGAAGAAGAAGAAGAAGAAGAAGAAGAAGAAGAAGAAGAAGAAGAAGAAGAAGAGCAGGGAATATGATTCTGATGACAAGAAAAAGAAGAAATACTCAAAATCTTCTTCCAAGTCTTCATCAAAGTATTCATCACACAAGAAGAATTCATCTGGCAAGGCTCGCGTGTTTGTTGGCAAGGAGATGGATTCTGAGGAGGAGTCTGCTTCTGAAGAGGCGGAGGTGGAGTCGGAGGAGGAGTCTGATTCTGGTGCTGCGAGTCTGGCTCTAGCCACTGCCTACGTGGGCAAGTCCATCTTCAACACTGAAGAAAATGGCCCCGTCCCCAACATTGATGATGAGGATGACGACTCTGCTCCCACCTACTGCTTCATGGCACGCGGTGCCAAGGTAAAATCACGCGATGCTTACTTTCAAATATCCAGTGAAGATGACTCTGATTGTGAATCAAAACCTAGCTACAAGACACTTGCTAAAATTGCCACTGAACAGCAAAAAGCCATGGAACATATTCAAAAACTGTTAGACAAAAGCCATGACCTGTTGGACGCGGAAATGGCCCGTTCTTAGTCCTTAATTGAAGACATAAAAAATCTTCATGTTAAGTACAAGGAACTTGAAGGTCTTTATGAATCGCTCTCAAAAACTCATGAAAAGCTTTCCCACGATTACATTCAAAGGAAACGAGAACTTGAGAAATTGAAAGCGGCTCATGAAGACCTTCAAAAAGAAAATGAGTCACTCCGCGCACAACTGATCAGCTCCACTCACGAAGAGTTTGAACCACCATGTCTAAAATGCATTGAGCGTGATAACACTACATCTGTTGTTGAATGTTCTATTGCTGCCACTGTTGCAATATCTTCAACTACTGATGTGGTAACTAACCCCCTCTGTTGAGGATACCACTACTATTGCTGATGAAAATGCTAGGTTGAAGACTTTGCTTGAAACAGGGATGTACAAAAGCCTCAAAGGGCATCAGACTCTATGTGATGTCCTCAAAAAGCAGATACTGAACCGAAACCCTAGGAAAGAGGGTGTTGGGTTCGACAGGAAAATGAATGTTGATGGTTCATACTGGAAGCCCGAGCAGTATCCCAAAACCACATGGGTTGCTGCAAAGGAACCTTCAGTGGATCCATCTACCCTATCTGGCTTCACTTGTGCTAATCATGTTATCATTGTTGAGTCCTTTGATGCAAACTACAAACTGTTTAAGAATCAAAATGGTGAAGTGTTTGCCAGGTATATTGGTACTAACTGCAGGAACGGGCCACCTATGAAGAAGATCTGGGTACCCAAAGGTTGTCTTGAGAAACTTCCTGCAAAAGTTATCATGACACCTCCTGGGAAGAAGACAAACCCCAGACCAAAGGCTTCATATGATCCTAAGGCTTCATACAGACAAAGGACTCACCCGAGTC
The DNA here is from genome assembly GCA_902687465.1 of Secale cereale. NCBI lineage: Eukaryota > Viridiplantae > Streptophyta > Magnoliopsida > Poales > Poaceae > Secale > Secale cereale. Next base: position 640,067,199 of record LR738714.1, on the reverse strand, counting down.
ACCCTAACGCGGATGTTTTGCAGGGAAACCATACTCAGACCCATGAATATGAGCGTGTTTCTTCAAACCGCTATATTCATAAAATAAAGAATTTTTCTGCCTATTCTTATGAGTATTATTCTCCTCCTGCAAGATTATTTACTAGGGCTCCAAAGCCAAAATTCTCAGATGCTGCTCTTAGACTCATTGCTTCTAAGCCACCCCTGAAAATGTGGGCGGTTAAGAAGAACTAACTTTCTCTTGCAGGGAAAGGTCTCCAGCCGAAAACAAAAAACTTCCTATGCTATTGCTGGGGACCTAAAACTCTTGTTGGGCACAAGATCAAATGCCCAAATGTCTTACTGCTCATACTGCTCATGAATCACTTGCTAAACATCTTATCAGTTCCAATCTTCGTCTGAGCTTTCATAATCCACTATTACGTCAAATATTTATGCTTCATAATGGCTTTTGGTGAAGCCTATCCTCCTAACTGCATTGTAGGGAGTAACACCAAAGTCTTCAGAATGGATTATGGATAGCGGATGCACAAATCATATGACTGGTGATCAAAATCTCTTCATGGACTCAACCTTACGTCCATCTAACAAGAGTCACATCACATTTGCTGACACTGCTAAAAGCAAAGTGTTGGGTCTAGGTAGAGTTGCAATCTCAAGAGATCAGCACATGGATAAAGCCATGCTTGTTGAATCTCTTGGCTTCAACTTAATGTCCGTCTCAATCCTTTGTGACTTAAACATGATTGTGATCTTTGGAAAATTTCGTTGCCTTGTACTAATGGAATCTGACAAGTCTTTAGTATTTGAAGGATACAGAAAAGGTGATCTGTATATGGTAGATTTCTCAGCTGGACCACAGATGGTCGTATGTCTTCTAGCAAAAGCTTGAGAGTGCTGGCTCTGGCATCGGAGGCTAGGACATGCTGGCATGAGGAACTTGCACACTCTCGCAAAGAAGAAGCATGTCATAGGCATCGAGGAAGTCAAGTTCAAGAAAGATCATCTATGTGGTGCCTGTGAAGCTGGGAAGATGACTAGAGCCAAGCACCCCTCGAAGACAATCATGACCACTTCCAAACCCTTCGAGCTGCTTCACATGGACTTATTCGGCGCTACTCACTACTCCACATTCTCTACCACAGCCTGTCTCTATGGCTTCGTCATTGTTGATGATTATTCAAGATACACATGGGTGCACATAATACTCTACAAGACTGAAGTGCAAGATGTATTCAGACGCTTCGCCAACCGTGCCATGAACAACTATGGCATCAAGATCAAGCATATCAGAAGTGACAATGGCACTGAGTTCAAGAACACTGGCCTTGATCTTTATCTGGATGAAATGGGAATCACTCATGAATTCTCAGCCCCGTATACACCTCAGCAAAATGGGATCGTTGAGCGCAAGAATAGAACTCTAATTGAGATGGATCGAACGATGCTCGATGAATACAAGACACCAAGAAGGTTCTGGCCCGAAGCTATTGATACTGCATGCCATATCATCAACCATGTTTTCACAAGCTTCTGAAGAAAACATCCTATGAACTCCTCACTGGAAAGAAGCCTAACATAAGTTACTTCAGAGTATTTGGATCTAAGTGCTGGATCAAGGATCCTCATCACAAGTCAAAATTTGCACCGAAAGCACATGAAGGCTTCATGCTCGGATATGGAAAGGACTCACACTCCTACAGAGTCTTCAACATCTTTCTCTATAAAACTGTTGAAACTGTGGATGTGCGGTTTGATGAGACAAATGGTTCGCAAAGAGAGACCCTACCAACTGTGCTAGATGAAGCTTCACCAAATGAATCTATCAAGCTAATGGGAACCGGTGAGATCATGCCTTCTGAAGCACAACCTGACGACGAACTCATCATCTCTGCTCCAAATCAACCTGACGACAATGCTCAGCCTGAAGACAACACTCCTAACGATGACAATGTACAGCAAGAGCAAAATCTTCGTCCAGCTCATCCTCGTGTTGCAAATGAAGTACAAGTTGAAAAGATAATTGATAGCATAAATGCTCCTGGTCCACTTACTCACACAAGAGCAACACAGCTTGCAAATTTCTGTGGGCACTTTGCCTTTGTCTCAATATCTGAACCCAAGAAAGTTGCTGAAGCTTTTATGGAACCTGAATGGATTCAAGCAATGCAAGAAGAGCTTCAACAGTTTGAGCTGAACAATGTGTGGGAACTTGTCAAGCGTCCTGATCCTCGCAAGCACAACATAATATGCACAAAATGGATCTATCGCAACAAGCAAGATGAGAATGGTCAAGTAGTCAGAAACAAAGCTCGTCTCGTTGCTCAAGGATACACTCAAGTCGAAGGGATTGACTTCGATGAAACATTTTCTCCTGTGGCCAGACTTGAAGCTATTCGTATACTGCTAGCCTACGCAAATCATCACAACATACTTCTATATCAAATGGATGTAAAGAGTGCCTTTCTCAATGGAAGGATTGAAGAAGAAGTGTATGTTGCACAACCACCTGGCTTTGAAGATCCAAAACGTCCTGATATGGTATACAAACTCAACAAAGCACTGTATGGCCTCAAACAAGTGCCTCGTGCTTGGTATGACACACTCAAAGACTTCCTGAAGAGCAAAGGCTTCAAACCTGGATCCCTAGATCCCACACTCTTCACGAAGACATATGATGATGAACTATTTGTCTGCCAAATCTATGTGGACGACATTATCTTCGGCTCCATGGACAAAAAAAATACAGTGATGAGTTTGGTCACATGATGCAAGAGCAATATCAAATGTCCATGATGGGTGAGCTGAAGTTCTTCCTTGGTCTTCAAATTCGTCAGCAAAGCAACGGCATCTTCATATCTCAAGAGAAGTACCTTAAAGATTGCCTGAAAAAGTTTGGAATGCAAGACTGCAAAGGGTACTCGACGCCAATGCCTGCTAAACACCATCTGGGTCCCGACGCCAATGGTAAAGAGTTTGATCAACAGGTATACCGCTCCATGATTGGTTCTTTACTATATTATGTGCATCTAGGCCAGATATTATGCTTAGTGTTTGCATGTGTGCTCGATATCAAGCGGCACCAAAGGAGTCGCATCACTTAGCTGTGAAGCGAATACTTCGATATTTGGCTTACACCCCAACACTAGGATTATGGTATACAAAGGGCTCAGAGTTTGATCTAGTTGGATTCTCAAATGCTGATTATGCTGGTGACAAAGTTGATCGCAAGTCTACATCAGGCACATGTCACTTTCTAGGACGATCTCTTGTCTGTTGGTCTTCAAAGAAGCAGAACTGTGTATCACTCTCCACTGCTGAATCTGAATACATTGCTGCTGGATCTTGCTGCGCTCAGCTTCTCTGGATGAAGCAAATGCTCAAGGACTATGGCGTCCATCTGAAGCATGTGCCACTCTACTGTGATAATGAAAGCGCTATCAAGATTGCCAACAACCCAGTTCAGCACTCGAAGACAAAGCACATTGAAATTCGTCATCACTTTCTGAGAGATCATGTCATGAAGGAAGATATTGATATCATACATGCCAACACTAAAGAGCAACTGGCAAATATCTTCACAAAGCCCTTGGATGAGAAAAGGTTTTGCAAGTTGCGGTGTGAGCTAAATATCTTAGAATCCTCAAATGTCCTGTAATCAGGCACACATCCTAACACTTATGCATATTGATGACTTAGATGTGCAACACACGAAGTAAAGTATATCTTCAATCAATGAAGACTTACATTCTAAGTGTGAATACATTAACATGGAATTTGACTTCGGAGTGCCACGATAATTGTGCGCCGTGTCTGGGTCTAATACTTCCCATACGGTGGGTAACGCCACCACCAAATTCTTGTTTGAAGTGTTTCTCGTGGCGTTACATTTGCAAAGTCTTCGCACTTGGTTTATCTTCATATAGGACATATATATATATATATATATATATATATATATATATATATATATATATATATATATATATATATATATATATATAGAGTTGTGTTCTGTCCTCAACAACATTCACTTATAGCTATGTCTTCGTATTTGAATCCTTTGAACTAAGTGAATGTGATCGGACCCTAACCTCTCTATGCTTTCTCATCTCACACTCTGTCTGTCCAAATCATATGCATTATGTTGAATCTATCGAATATCTTCTCTGCATCCTTGTCAGCAGAAGATACGGAGACAAACTTTAAATCTGATTTTAATGCTCCATCCTTTATGCCTGAAACCCGTAGAAGCCGAAGCGACCAATCCGACAGTCGTGGTGTACGTGGGATCGTGGGACAACTCCCAATGCATTACATGACCGCCACGTGTCCCTCGTATGTGAACCGCCAGGGGCACCTGCGTAATTGCACTGCGCCGTCTCCCATGCTTATAAATGCACGTCCCATCACGGTCAAAAATTTCTTCTACCACCTCTCCACCTCGACCAACCCTAGCGCCTCCGCTAGCTCCCGACGACGCCGGCGACGAAGCGCTTCGCTGCCGCAACCTCGTCGACGCCGTCCTCACGCCGGCCGCGGACATCTACTCCGCCGTCGCCGTAGCTGTCATCCATCGCCAAGTTAGGGCACTGAAGATCGAACTGCTGGGCATTCAACTCCTCTCCGTCTAAGCAGTTCATCGTGTGGTAAATAAAACTTGCCTTTTACCATCTTCTTGATCCATAAAGATTCATCTCTTTCACCACAAGAGGTTTCTGCCTACACAAATATATAGATCTATCTGCATCTCATATCTTGCCTAGTACATTCACATATGCTTCAAACATAGTTAGATTCCTCACTTGTACCTATTCATGGATTCGTACAAATCTGGAACCAACTCTCATCATATGAGTGAATGTCTTAGCGCTATGAGGTCAAAGTCTTCAAAACTGTTTTATCTTCAAAAACTTCTGAGAATGCATATGACCTCTTCCCCTTCCCTCGCATCTCTAATGCTGTCACAAGTACATGTCCGTGGGAGAAGCCCTTGGTTCTCATAGTCTGCATTCATTTGCAGAATTTTTGCAGCGTCACATTCACTCCCCTGAAGACAGTTCCTGTCTGACCAGCAGACCGAAGCACTTGCCGGTTTTGAAGCCATTCAGTTTGAAGCCCTTCATATTGAAGCCAATGGCAACTGACAAGACAGTTAGAAAGGGTGGCAGACAGCGCCGTGGCAACACCTCCATTGATTTGCCTCCTGATCTCATTGAGATGTACAAGACTGATCCAGAGGAGGATTATAATCAGAGGAAGACATGAATCCAATGGATTCGAAGATATTGGGCTGAACAGTGGTTCAAGTACAGGTTCGTGACCCAAGAGTACGTTGAAAAGAATGCCATCAAGGTTTCAAAAAAAAGAACACCATCAAGCATCCATGGGGAGATATCACCTATAAAAATCTTCCCCCCAAGACTCGTGCTGAAGCCATTGCTCAAGGCTTCTACCCTTGCATGGTCAGAGGGCCTCAACCTACTGATGCTGATTCAAGTTCTCTACTCTAGTGTCGCGACGATAATTTATTCAAGCGCAATCTTCAATATGCCAAGAACTCAGCCAAAGAGAACAAGAAGAATTGGGGGTTGGACTTCAATCCTGGCCCCTCTGCGCCCCGCGCTGATGGCTCGCGCGAAGCTGAACCAAACCTGGTCGGGCCCTTCTACAACTTAGAAGGCCTCATCAGTCACATCAGGGTTCAAGGGGCAGATGTGGATCAACCTGCAGATGAAGCTGATTCTGAAGAAGCGCCTGCAACCCCGAAGCCCAAGAAGAAGAAATCCAAGGCTTCGAAGACAACTCCACCAATTGCTTCTAGAGTGAAGCCTTTGGCCACTGCTCCACCAGCACCAAGTGTGCAATCTGAAGAACACTCTCGCATCTCCAAGAGCAGACATCTGAGGAGGAAGCCATCACGCAACCCCAGTCCAGCTCTCACTCCTGACGTTGTTCTGAAGACTGCCAATGAAGCCCTTGATCTCTCGAGCGATGAGGATCTTGGTGACGATGCTCTGGAGCAACTGATCAAGAGCAAGCAAGATGCTGAAATCTTCAATGATTTGCCGCTCTTTGACGTGGAAGTGCTCAATAATTTCATTGATGAATGGTTTGACACCCCCAACCTCAGCTTCGACGATCTTCAACTTCCAGTTGGCTCGGCGTCTCCTTCCATGGCGCCATTGCTTCTGAGCTAGCTCTGGCTCAGAGAATTGTTGAACTGAAGCAAAAGATCGATTATGAAAAGGCTCAGTTCAAGAAGCGTATGGACAAGCTCAGCGTTCAAGAGATTCAAAACTTCAAAATTATGATGCATGAGCTCAAGGAAGCCTTTCGCTAGAGGCGTGATGAAGCTAAAGGTTCTCGTGAGCGGATCAAGGACTTGGCTGCCAAATGTGTTCAAGCTTTCAATGAAGCTGAAAAGCGCAAGGCCCTTGGGCGTCCTGGCATTGACCCAAGGATGGCTGCCAAGAAGAAGAAGAAGCAACATGTGCCCGAAGATGAAGAATCAAGGCAGGAAATGCCTAGCATAGTCTTCCCTGCGAGTATGACCAGCACAAAGCCTAAGGCACTCCAACTGCTTCGGAACTTAAGAAGACAAAGGTGGCTGAAGCAAAAGCTCGCAAGCGCAAGCAAACTACTGATGAAGCTCCACCCACAAAGAAGCACAAGAGAAAGAAGGATAAGGCTGCTTCCAAAGAGCCTATTTTGTCGAGCCCATCTCAGTTGCTCGCCTTGCATCTGCCCACAGAGAACGTCGCCTGACATTCCATGAGCCTGCTCCCACAGAGGCTGAAGACATTCCAGCTGCTGACCCCACCGCAGCTGAAGACATTGGTCCTCATGACAATGTTGAAGATGATGAAGTCCTTCCTCAGATCGAGTACAACGTCGAATCTTCGCCTGTTCTTACAAACAGCGAACGCATCAGCATTGGCCGTCCTTTGACGCCAATTGCACATGATGACTCGTGGGCAGATCACCCACATGATACACCAGTCACACCTCAGCCAACTCAAGACACCAGTTCGGTGCTTGAAGATGAAGACTTTGAGGCCCACCAACCTCCATCCCCTGAGGTGTCGCCAGCTTTTCGCAGGCTTCGCAAAGGACCAAGGCCTCAAGTCGTCGCCCCAAGTGTTCCAGAAGGAGTAGAGCAACCATCTGTACCTGATGTTGCTCCTACTGTGAACCCCTCAGAATCTGAAGCCAAAACGGCTGAAGATATTCCGGCTGCATCAGCCGAAAAAGAACCACCCCAAGGAGAAGAACCACCCCAAGTGGAAGATGAACGTACTGCCACACCCCCTATTCTCGAGGAGAACGTGTCCGACCCTCGAGCTCCTGAAGTAGAGGTTACAAACACAGAGGATGCCACCACCAACACTGAAGCCAATGACGTTGTCATGGCTGAAGTTAATGTGGCACCTGAAGACATAGTGGTGCCTGAAGTGATGGCGCCTGAAGACCGTGTTGCACCTGAAGCAAATCTGCAGCATGAAGCTAATGCCTCTGCTCCTGTTCCGCCTCCGAGGCCCCATACAATTGAGCAAGCATACAACCAAGATGATCAGCTCATTACTGTCCGGTGGCCCATTCTGACTCCACCACCCACTACTGGACCGTATGCTGCTGGTCCTCAGTTTGATCATCATGTTGAGCACAGGCCTCAAGTTCAGAAGCCTAAGCCAAGACTGCCAAGGTTTCCAGGTATTGCAACCTCTCAAGGGTCAATCAATGCCAATAGCTTCACTGCGCACAATACCTTCTTTGACAGTGCCAAGAACCCATATTCCAAGCCAAGAATATCATCAAATAGGTTCTGGAGTCATCAGCAGCGCAGTTATTACTCAAGAGTACTCTATGATCAAGGGCGCATTTTCCCTCCTATGTGTCTTGATACTGAAGCTATTGCTGGTCTGCCCTGTCTGGAGGAAGCTCTTGATTGCTTCCGTGATGCTGGCCTGCTAAATTTTGTAACTGACAAGGAGGCTTCTGCAATTCTATGCAACCCTCCACATTCGAGGCTACAGCAGGGATCCGAAGACATGGGTCCTTGAGTGGATGACAGGCAATGTCCATCATGAAGCCAAAGCCTTTGATCTCATTGAGCTTACTAGCATGCCCACTCCAGGAGATCTGTATGAACCTGGCTGTCAATTACACAATGAAGCCTTGGAGAGTATCTTTCAGAACCGCAAGCCCAACATGAGCCAAATGCTAAGCATGATGAAGCCTCTGCCAAGTGATGCTGAATATCCTAAGGAATTCTTTGTTGAAGACCTAGAGTACCTGCCACGCACCATCTATCGTATCATCAGGTGTACTCTATGGCCTGTCAAAGGACATTCTTCATCAGCCAAGCTTGAAGGCACCATGAAGACTTTGGTCTTCTATATCTTTAATGGCATCAGCTTCAATGCTCAAGATTTCTTCATTAGGCAATTGGCTATGTCTGGATCTGATCTGTTTGGTCTGAAATTCTATGCCCCATGGATTATGCGCCTCATCAAGCTGCATTCAGCTATCACCTGTCAGCCCTCCGCTCGAAACCATCATATCTTCTTGCCTGAGGTTGATATGTCGGCTGAAGCTATATACCAAGAGCCTGCCAAAGAGCCTGTTAGTCTTCACAACGCTGATCACCAGAGCTTCACTCAACAGATTGAAGGAGTTCCAGCAGTCTCACGCATTTATCCTCTGGATGGCCATACTCGTCTACCTCGACACGCTGAAACCGAAGCTACTGAGAGCACCATCGCCCAAAGGCCTCAGAAGCGATCTCGTGTTCTCAATAACCGAGAGCTTCTGGTTGCCCTCCATCAGAAATAGGATAAGCATCACTACTGGCTCAAGCGTCAGATGCAAAGCCTCTTGGTGGATGTAAATCGCATTCGCAATCTTGCCACCAAGAATGCCTTTGTTGCTCATGAAACCTGTCGGAGGTCTTAGAAGAGTTTGACCTTACTGAGTGCTGAAGCAGATCTTCAAGACGATGGCTTCACAGAGAGATTCAAGTTTGACAACACTCCTCCAAGGAATGTTGTTATGCGTCGAACTCCATCTCTTGAAGATTCTGAATACTCCTCCTCCGCTGCAACAATTGACGCCACGGTGATCGATGATCAAGATGATGCTACTTCACCGCCTCCTACATCAGCGTGCATCGACACTGCACCAACTACCTCTGCACCGCCAAACACCAACGTCGACCCTGCATCCTCTCCTGCTCCAACTAGGAACGAGTAGAGGCTCTATGTCTTCAAACCTTTTTGGTCCTTACTGACAAAAGGGGGAGAAGCATATGAGTTGATAGTCTTCAAGCGGGTCCATATGGGCGGGTGCTTTATATTTTGCCTAGTGTTTACAACTCTCGTTTTTGCTACATTTGGTTCTTTGAGTTGTAACACTTAAACTGATGGTCGTCTGCTACGTTTTTATGCTACTATGTAATGCCATGATAAATTCCGCATCTGCTACCTTATATTCCGCACTTAGTCATTATTGCAGACGTCCATTTTTCATTATGCATGTCATTATCTTCGACATATCAATTGTGCATGATGAATTGTCTTCATAAGTTGAAGAGGATCTCCACAAGTACAACCTGCCATGTGCATTTGCATTCAAAGGCAAATCAACTATATGCACATCTTCAGGGGGGAGCCTTTTGCTACTTACGAAGATAATACCTTTATCCTTTACAATTTCACATATCTTTATCCCCGTTGAAAACTTCAACCAGTTTGTCATCAATCACCAAAAAGGGGGAGATTGTAAGTGCATCTAGTGCCACCCCTAGTTGGTTTTGGAGTATTGACGACAAACTTGGTTGAGGGACTAATGTGTTTGTGAGAATTGTAGGATAACACAGGTAGTAGTCCCTCATTGATTCGGTTTACCTAGCAGAGATGACCCCTAAAAATGTATGAAGACATTGACATCAGTGGTGGCATATGAAGATAATCATATTGAAGACTATGACAAGAGAAGACATTGTGTGAAGACTATGGAGAATGAAGACTTAGATGTTTCGTTGTTTCTTTTTCTTCTTTGTTGAGTCATAGGAACCACCGCACTGTTAAGTGGGGTCCAAGTGATCTAAGTCAGAGTGACTGAAGTGATGCTCAACCAAATCCTATGTCTTCGAGCGAAGACTATGAGAGCAAATCTTATTCAGAGTTGGATGAGTCAGCCTTACTTGTAGCCCAAGTAAAGTTGTCGTGTGAGTGTTTGAAATCTGACCGTTGGAACACGTGTCGGTTCCTTAGTGACCCAGGTGTAGGGGAACGTAGTATTTTAAAATTTTCCTACGATCACGCAAGATCTATCTACCAGATGCATAGCAACGAGAGGGAAAAGTGTGTCTACGTACCCTCGTAGACCGGGAGCGGAAGCGTCAAGTGACGCGGTTGATGTTGTCGAACTTCTTCGCGATCCAACCGATCAAGTACCGAACGTACGGCACCTCCGCGTTCAGCACACGTTCAGCTTGATGACGTCCCACGAGCTCTTGATCCAGCTGAGCTTCACGGGAGAGTTTCGTCAGCACGACGGCGTGGTGACGGATATGATGTATTCACCGGCGCAGGGCTTCGCCTAAGCACCGCGACGATATGACCGAGGTGTGTTTCTGTGGAGGGGGGCACCGCACACGGCTGGAACAATTCAACTTGTGTGTCTTTGGGTGCCCCCCTGCCCCCGTATATAAAGGAGCAAGGGGGGAGGCCGGCCGGCCCTTGTCTGGTGCGGCTAGGGTTGCAATCCTACTAGGAATAGGATTGCAATCCTATTCCTAGTAGGAATCACCAAAGAAGGAAGAGAGGGAAAGGAAAAAAGAGGGAGAGGTGGCGCCCCCCAATCCTAGTCCAACTAGGAACCCTAGGTGGGGCGCCGGCCAGCCCCTATGGGCTGCCTCTCTCTTTCCCTTAAGGCCCACTATGGACCATCCCCCCTCGTAGGGGGTTCCGGTAACCCCCTCCGGCAATCCCGTTAAATCCGAAACTTTTCCGGAACACTTCCGGTGTCCGAATATAGTCGTCCAATATATCAATCTTTATGTCTCGGACATTCCGAGACTCCTCGTCATGTCCGTGATCTCATCCGGGACTTCGAACTACCTTCGGTACATCAAAACTCATAAACTCATAATACAGATCGTCATCAAACGTTAAGCGTGCGGACCCTACGGGTTCGAGAACTATGTAGACATGACCGAGACTCATCTCCGGTCAATAACCAATAGAGGAACCTGGATGTTCATATTGGCTCCTACATATTCTACGAAGATCTTTTATCGGTCAAAACCGCATAACAACATACGTTGTTCCTTTTGTCATCGGTATGTTACTTGCCCGAGATTCGATCGTCGGTATCTCTATACCTAGTTCAATCTCGTTACTGGCAAGTCTCTTTACTCGTTCCGTAACACATCATCTCATGACTAACTCATTAGTCTTTTGCTTGCAAGGCTTATTGTGATGTGTGTTACCGAGAGGGCCCAGAGATACCTCTCCGACACTCGGAGTGACAAATCCTAATCTTGATCTATGCCAACACCACGAATACTTTCGGAGACACCTGTAGAGAATCTTTATGATCACCCAGTTACGTTGTGACGTTTGATAGCACACAAGGTGTTCCTACGGTATTCGGGAGTTGCATAATCTCATAGTCATAGGAACATGTATAAGTCATGAAGAAAGCAATAGCAGTAAAACTAAACAATCATAGTGCTATGCTAACGGATGGGTCTTGTCCATCACATCATTCTCCTAATGATGTGATCCCGTTGATCAAATGACAACTCATGTCTATGGCTAGGAAACATAACCATCTTTGATCAATGAGCTAGTCTAGTAGAGGCATACTAGGGACATATTGTTTTGTCTATGTATTCACACATGTACTAAGTTTCCGGTTAATACAATTCTAGCATGAATAATAAACATTTATCATGATATAAGGAAATAAATAATAACTTTATTATTGCCTCTAGGGCATATTTCCTTCAGTCTCCCACTTGCACTAGAGTCAATAATCTAGCTCACATCGCCATGTGATTTAATACCGATAGTTCACATCGTTATGTGAATAACACCCATAGTTCACATCGCCATGTGACCAAAACCCAAAGGGTTTACTAGAGTCAATAATCTAGTTCACATTGCTATGTGATTAATACCCAAGAGTAATAAGGTGTGATCATGTTTTGCTTGTGAGAGAAGTTTAGTCAACGGGTCTGTCACATTCAGATCCGTATGTATTTTGCAAATTTCTATGTCTACAATGCTCTGCATAGAGCTACTCTAGCTAATTGCTCCCACTTTCAATACGCATCCAGATTGATACTTAGAGTCATCTGGATTTAGTGTCAAAGCTTTCATCGGCGTAACCCTTTACGACGAACTCTTTATCACCTCCATAATCGAGAAACATTTCCTTAGTCATCCAGTTACTAAGGATAATTTTGACCGCTGTACAGTGATCCACTCCTGGATTACTTTGGTACCTCCCTGCTAAACTTATAGCAAGGCACACATCAGGTCTGGTACACAGCATCGCATACATGACAGATCCTATGGCTGAGGCATAGGGAATGACTTTCATTTTCTCTCTATCTTCTGCAGTGGTCGGGCATTGAGTCTTACTCAACTTCATACCTTGTAATACAGGCAAGAACCCTTTCTTTGACTGATCCATTTTGAACTTCTTCAAAATCTTATCAAGGTATGTGCTTTGTGAAAGTCCAATTAAGCGTCTTGATCTATCTCTATAGATCTTGATGCCTAATATATAAGCAGCTTCACCGAGGTCTTTCATTGAAAAACTCTTATTCAAGTATCCTTTTATGCTGTCCAGAAATTCTATATCATTTCCAATCAACAATATGTCATCCACATATAATATTAGAAATGTACAGAGCTCCCACTCACTTTCTTGTAAATACAGGCTTCTCCAAAAGTCTGTATAAAACCATATGCTTTGATCACCTCATCAAAGCGTATATTCCAACTCCGAGATGCTTGCACCAGTCCATAGATGGATCGCTGGAGCTTGCATACTTTGTTAGCACCTTTTGGATCGACAAAACCTTCTGGTTGCATCATATACAACTCTTCTTTGAGATATCCATTCAGGAATGCAGTTTTGACATCCATTTGCCAGATTTCATAAAATGCGGCAATTGCTAACATGATTCGGACAGACTTAAGCATCGCTACAGGTGAGAAAGTCTCATTGCAGTCAACTCCTTGAACTTGTCGAAAACCTTTCGCAACAAGTCGAGCTTTGTAAACAGTAACATTACCGTCTGCGTCGGTCTTCCTCTTGAAGATCCATTTATTTTCGATGGCCTGCCGATCATCGGGCAAGTCAACCAAAGTCCACACTTTGTTCTCATACATGGATCCCATCTCAGATTTCATGGCCTCAAGACATTTCGCGGAATCTGGGCTCATCATCGCTTCCTCATAGTTCGTAGGTTCATCATGGTCTAGTAACATGATTTCCAGAACTGGGTTGTCGTACCACTCTGGTGCGGAACGTACTCTGGTTGATCTACGACGTTCAACAGAAACTTGATCAGAAGTTTCATGATCATCATCATTAACTTCCTCACTGATTGGTGTAGGAATCACTGGAACAATTTTCTGTGATGTACTACTTTCCAATTCGGGAGAAGGTACAATTACCTCATCAAGTTCTACTTTCCTCCCACTCACTTCTTTCGAGAGAAACTCCTTCTCTAGAAAGGATCCATTCTTAGTAACGAATATTTTGTCTTCGGATCTGTGATAGAAGGTGTACCCAACAGTTTCTTTTGGGTATCCTATGAAGATTTACTTTTCCGATTTGGGTTCGAGCTTATCATGTTGAAACTTTTCCACATAAGCATCGCAGTCCCAAACTTAAAGAAATGACAGCTTAGGTTTCTCGTCAAACCACAGTTCATACGGTGTCATCTCCACAGATTTAGATGGTGCCCTATTTAACGTGAATGTAGCTGTCTCTAATGCATAACCCCAAAAGCGATAGTGGAAGATCGGTAAGAGACATCATCGATCGTACCATATCTAATAAAGTACGGTTATGACGTTCGGACACACCATTACACTGTGGTGTTCCAGGTGGCATGAGTAGTGAAACTATTTCACATTGTTTTTACTGAAGGCCAAAACTCGCTAACTCAAATATTTTACCTCTACGATCATATCGTAGAAACTCTTATTTTCTTGTTACGATGATTCTCCACTTCACTCTGAAATTCTTTGAACTTTTCAAATGTTTCAGACTTGTGCTTCATTAAGTAGATATACCCATATCTGCTCAAATCATCAGTGAAGGTCAGAAAATAACGATACCCGCCGCGAGCTTCAACACTTATTGGTCCACATACATCTGTATGTATGATCTCCAACAAATCTGTTGCTCGCTCCATTGTTCCGGAGAACGGAGTTTTAGTCATCTTGCCCATGAGGCATGGTTCGCAAGCACCAAGTGATTCATAATCAAGTGATTCCAAAAGTCCATCACTATGGAGTTTCTTCATGCGCTTTACACCATTATGACCTAAACGGCAGTGCCACAAATAAGTTGCACCATCATTATTAACCTTGCATCTTTTGGCTTCAATATTATGAATATGTGTATCACCACGATCGAGATCCAACAAACTATATTCATTGGGTGTATGACCATCGAAGGTTTTATTCATGTAAACAGAATAACAATTATTCTATGACTTTAAATGAATAACCGTATTGCAACAAATATGATCAAATCATATTCATGCTCAACGCAAATGCCAAATAACATTTATTTAGGTTTGACACTAATCCCGAAAGTATAGAGAGTGTGCGATGATGATCATATCAATCTTGGAACTACTTCCAATACACATCGTCACTTCATCCTTTAACTAGTTTCTGTTCATTATGCAACTCCCATTTTGAGTTACTACTCTTTAGCAACTGAACAAGTATCAAATACCGAGGGGTTGCTATGAACACTAGTAAAATACACATCAATAATCTGTATATCAAATATACCTTTGTTCACTTTGCCATCCTTCTTATCCGCCAAATATCTAGGGCAGTTCCACTTCTAGTGACCATTTCCTTTGCAGTAGAAGCACTTAGTTTCAGGCTTGAGTTTAGATTTGGGTTTCTTCACGGGAGTGACAACTTTCTTGTCATTCTTCTTGAAGTTCCCCTTCTATCCCTTTGCCCTTTACTTGAAACAAGTGGTCTTGTTAACCATCAACACTTGATGCTCTTTCTTGATTTCTACCTTCGCTGATTTCAGCATCGTGAAGAGCTCGGGAATTACTTTCGTCATCCCTTGCATATTATAGTTCATCACGAAGTTCTACTAACTTGGTGATAGTGTCAAGAGAACTTTTTCAATTACTATCTTATCTGGAAGATTAACTCCCACTTGATTCAAGCAATTGTACTACCCAGACAATCTGAGCACATGCTCACTGGTTGAGCTATTCTCCTCCATCTTGTAGGCAAAGTATTGTCAGAGGTCTTATACCTCTCGACACGGGCATGAGTATGAAATACTAATTTCAACTCTTGGAACATCTCATATGCTCCGTGGCGTTTCAAAACGGTTTTTGAAGTCCCGGTTATAAGCCGTAAAGCATGGTGCACTAAACTATCAAGTAGTCATCATATCGAGCTTTTGTCAAAACGTTCATAACATCTACATCTGCTCCTGCAATAGGTCTGTCACCTAGCGGTGCATCAAGGACATAATTCTTCTGTGCAGCAATGAGGATAATCCTCAGATCACGGAACAATTTTGCATTATTGCTACTAACATCTTTCAACTTGGTTTTCTCTAGGAACATATGAAAAATAAACGGGGAGCAACATCGCGAGCTATTGATCTACAACATAGATATGCTAATACTACCAGGACTAACTTCATGATAAATTAAAGTTCAATTTAATCATATTACTTAAGAACTCCCACTTAGATAGACATCCCTCCGGTCATCTAAATGATCACGTGATCCAAATCAACTAAACCATGTCCGATCATCACGTGAGATGGAGTAGTTTCAATGGTGAACATCTTATGTTGATCATATCTACTATATGATTCACGCTCGACCTTTCGGTCTCCAGTGTTCCGAGGCCATATCTGCATATGCTAGGCTCGTCAAGTTTAACCCGAGTATTCTGCGTGTGCAAAACTGTCTTACACCCGTTGTATTTGAACGTAGAGCTTATCACACCCGATCATCA
>LR738714.1:640031871-640050928 GCA_902687465.1 Secale cereale | reverse complement strand
AACTTTCGCAACGGTGCATACTCAGGGAGAACACTTATACCTTGAAATTTAGTAAGGGATCATCTTATAATGCTACCGTCGTTCTAAGCAAAATAAGAAGCATAATAAGATAAACATCACATGCAATCAAAATATGTGACATGATATGGCCATCATCATCTTGTGCTTTTGATCTCCATCTCCAAAGCACCGTCATGATCACCTTCACAAAACATGATCATCTCATACAAAAACCGTATAACTCATCATGTCTTGACCATATCACATCACAACATGCCCTGCAAAAACAAGTTAGACGTCCTCTACTTTGTTGTTGCAAGTTTTACATGGCTGCTACGGGCTTAGCAAGAACCGTTCTTACCTACGCATACAAAACCACAACGATGTTTCGTCAAGTATGTGCTGTTTTAACCTTCACAAGGACCGGGCGTAGCCATACTTGATTCAGCTAAAGTGAGAGAGACAGACACCCGCCAGTCACCTTTAAGCAACGAGTGCTCATAACGGTGAAACCAGTCTCGCGTAAGCGTACGCGTAATGTCGGTCCGGGCCGCTTCATCTCACAATACCGCCGAAGCAAAGTATGACATGCTGGTAAGCAGTATGACTAGTATCGCCCACAACTCATTGTGTTCTACTCGTGCATATCATCTACGCATAGACCTGGCTCATGATGCCACTGTAGGGGAACGTAGTATTTTAAAAATTTCCTACGATCACGCAAGATCTATCTACCAGATGCATAGCAACGAGAGGGAAAAGTGTGTCTACGTACCCTCGTAGACCGGGAGCGGAAGCGTCAAGTGACGCGGTTGATGTTGTCGAACTTCTTCGCGATCCAACCGATCAAGTACCGAACGTACGGCACCTCCGCGTTCAGCACACGTTCAGCTTGATGACGTCCCATGAGCTCTTGATCCAGTTGAGCTTCACGGGAGAGTTTCGTCAGCACGACGGCGTGGTGACGGATATGATGTATTCACCGGCGCAGGGCTTCGCCTAAGCACCGCGACGATATGACCGAGGTGTGTTTCTGTGGAGGGGGGCACCGCACACGGCTGGAACAATTAAACTTGTGTGTCTTTGGGTGCCCCCCTGCCCCCGTATATAAAGGAGCAAGGGGGGAGGTCGGCCGGCCCTTGTCTGGTGCGGCTAGGGTTGCAATCCTACTAGGAATAGGATTGCAATCCTATTCCTAGTAGGAATCACCAAAGAAGGAAGAGAGGGAAAGGAAAAAAGAGGGAGAGGTGGCGCCCCCCAATCCTAGTCCAACTAGGAACCCTAGGTGGGGCGCCGGCCAGCCCCTATGGGCTGCCTCTCTCTTTCCCTTAAGGCCCACTATGGACCATCCCCCCTCGTAGGGGGTTCCGGTAACCCCCTCCGGCAATCCCGTTAAATCCGAAACTTTTCCGGAACACTTCCGGTGTCCGAATATAGTCGTCCAATATATCAATCTTTATGTCTCGGACATTCCGAGACTCCTCGTCATGTCCGTGATCTCATCCGGGACTCCGAACTACCTTCGGTACATCAAAACTCATAAACTCATAATACAGATCGTCATCAAACGTTAAGCGTGCGGACCCTACGGGTTCGAGAACTATGTAGACATGACTGAGACTCATCTCCGGTCAATAACCAATAGAGGAACCTGGATGTTCATATTGGCTCCTACATATTCTACGAAGATCTTTTATCGGTCAAAACCGCATAATAACATACGTTGTTCCTTT
The DNA here is from genome assembly GCA_902687465.1 of Secale cereale. Classification (NCBI taxonomy): domain Eukaryota; kingdom Viridiplantae; phylum Streptophyta; class Magnoliopsida; order Poales; family Poaceae; genus Secale; species Secale cereale. The sequence continues at coordinate 640,049,195 of LR738714.1, read as the reverse complement.
TGTCATCGGTATGTTACTTGCCCGAGATTCGATCGTCGGTATCTCTATACCTAGTTCAATCTCGTTGCTGGCAAGTCTCTTTACTCGTTCCGTAACACATCATCTCATGACTAACTCATTAGTCTTTTGCTTGCAAGGCTTATTGTGATGTGTGTTACCGAGAGGGCCCAGAGATACCTCTCCGACACTCGGAGTGACAAATCCTAATCTTGATCTATGCCAACACCACGAATACTTTTGGAGACACCTGTAGAGCATCTTTATGATCACCCAGTTACGTTGTGACGTTTGATAGCACACAAGGTGTTCCTACGGTATTCGGGAGTAGCATAATCTCATAGTCATAGGAACATGTATAAGTCATGAAGAAAGCAATAGCAGTAAAACTAAACGATCATAGTGCTATGCTAACGGATGGGTCTTGTCCATCACATCATTCTCCTAATGATGTGATCCCGTTGATCAAATGACAACTCATGTCTATGGCTAGGAAACATAACCATCTTTGATCAATGAGCTAGTCTAGTAGAGGCATACTAGGGACATACTGTTTTGTCTATGTATTCACACATGTACTAAGTTTCCGGTTAATACAATTCTAGCATGAATAATAAACATTTATCATGATATAAGGAAATAAATAATAACTTTATTATTGCCTCTAGGGCATATTTCCTTCACCAGGGTCACTTCGGACAAATCAGGTCGGGTTGCCCAGTGGCTATAAATAGCCCACCCCCTACACCATAAATTGGTGGCTGCTTAAGAGTTATTACACAGCTTTTGTCGTTTGAGAGCAACCCACCTCCGAAGCGTGTGAAGAGAGAAATCCTTGCGAGGACAAAGCCCAAACACCCAAAGCCAAAGAGTGTTAGGCATCACTGAAGTCTTTCTGTCTGTGTGACCTGAAGACTTATTACACTTGAGAACTCTGTTTCCTCCAGCCGTTTAGGCGTCGCGTTCTGAGCATCCAAGAGTCATTGTGGATCGCCGGTGAACGAAGTCTGTGAAGATTTGGAAGTCTACCTTGAAGACTTACCAGAGTGATTGGGCGAGGACTAGGTGTCCTTAGCTCAAGGGGAATAAGGTGAAGATACGGTCTTCTGAGTTAAATCTCAGCCTCCCTAACGAGACGTACAATTGTCACAGCAACTGGAACTGGTGTAACAAATCACTGTCCTCCTCGAGCTACTGGTTCTATCCTTTCCTTCCCTTTACTTACTGTCTTATGTTGTGAAGTCATTGCCTGCTTGCCTTATCTGATTGACTTCATTGGGTATCTACTTGTTGTGATTGGCTTCATTCCTTCTTCCATCATGATCCCTACTGCCTAGCTGCTATTAGTCTTTGTGCCTTCACTTCATTAAATACATGACTATGGCTTGTCTAGTGTAGTCTACTTTCCGATGCGTACTAATAGGATTGAGTTTATCTTTTGTCTTCAAAACTACCATGTTTTGAAGCATTTCATAAAAATCGCCTATTCACCCCCCCTTTAGTCGATATACAACACTTTCACATCTGCCAAACAAGTTGACATGCCTAAGGCGTCATCCAGAGGAGAAAGGTATTTCCATTTTCCGAGGTTTCAATTTCTTATAGTTTGTTTCCATATAGAAGACTTTCCAATTTGGTTCTACCCTCTTTGAGTTTCCAATCTTTTTTTTGCAACAGGTCTCATGTTAGCACAGAAGTAGACGAGAAAGATACGACATCGACATGATTCTCGCATTCTCGGCTCTTTTCCTAATGCTACTTATTTTCAACATATATTACTTAGTCAAAATAGACTAATATTTTACATTTCTAATATTTGATAACTTGATTATTCAACTCAGTTAACTAAGTAAAAAATAGTTTGGTAATTATATTTTTAGCATCTCATAACTCGTTCTTCAACATAGATAACTTGGTCAAAAAAGGATGGTAATTTACATAACTAGTACTTGATAACGTATTTCCTTGACATAGATAACGTAGTCAAAATAGGCTGGTAATTTACATAATTAGCATCTAATAACTTATTTCTTCTACATAGATAACTCGGTCAAAATAGGCTGGTAATTTCTATAACTACTCCCCCCGTACGGGTTTATTGATCCCAAGGACAAGATCGACAGGACCAAGGCAACCGGTAATTAGGTGCATTATATTAGGCATTACCCCCTCGAGCAATTAGTTGATGTTTTGTTTTGCACATCAGTCATTGCTTGTGATGCATGTAGCCACCATCCCACCGGGTCTTCACCAATGACGCGCAAGCATGCATGCTCACACGCGTAGGAATGCATGCGTGGCACATATTCAAGAGTTTAGCCTCCTTAGGGTATCTTCAACGCCGACCCGCAAATTCCTTCGGTGCATGTCTTTTTTTGTCTGGGTGTGGTCCACGAACATGATACAAGAGAGAGCCATCCAACTCTAATTACAAAGTACCCAATAAGTGCTGACCATGCATGTGGTGAAATATTTGTGGTTTATTATGTTGGGGAACGTAGTATTTTAAAATTTTCCTACGATCACGCAAGATCTATCTACCAGATGCATAGCAACGAGAGGGAAGAGTGTGTCTACGTACCCTCGTAGACCGGAAGCGGAAGCGTCAAGTGACGCGGTTGATGTAGTCGAACTTCTTCGCGATTCAACCGATCAAGCACCGAACGTACGGCACCTCCGCGTTCAGCACACGTTCAGCTTGATGACGTCCCACGAGCTCTTGATCCAGTTGAGCTTCACGGGTGAGTTTCGTCAGCACGACGGCGTGGTGACGGATATGATGTATTCACCGGCGCAGGGCTTCGCCTAAGCACCGCGACGGTATGACCGAGGTGTGTTTCTGTGGAGGGGGGCACCGCACACGGCTGGAACAATTCAACTTGTGTGTCTTTGGGTGCCCCCTGCCCCCGTATATAAAGGAGCAAGGGAGGAGGGCCGACCGGCCTCCTATGGTGCGGCTAGGGGAATCCTACTAGGAATAGGATTGCAATCCTATTCCTAGTAGGAGTCCACCAAGAAGGAAGAGAGGGAAACGAAAAAGAGGGAGAGGTGGCGCCCCCCCCCCCAATCCTAGTCCAACTAGGATCCCTAGGTGGGGCGCCGGCCAGCCTCTATGGGCTGTCTATCTCCTTTCCTCAAGGCCCACTATGGACCATCCCCCCTCGTAGGGGGTTCCGGTAACCCCCTCCGGCAATCCAGTTAAATCCGAAACTTTTCCGGAACACTTCCGGTGTCCGAATATAGTCGTCCAATATATCAATCTTTATGTCTCGGACATTCCGAGACTCCTCGTCATATCCGTGATCTCATCTGGGACTCCGAACTACCTTCGGTACATCCAAACTCATAAACTCATAATACCGATCGTCATCAAACGTTAAGCGTGCGGACCCTACGGGTTCGAGAACTATGTAGACATGACCGAGACTCATCTCCGGTCAATAACCAATAGCAGAACCTGGATGTTCATATTGGCTCCTACATATTCTACGAAGATCTTTTATCGGTCAAACCGCATAACAACATACGTTGTTCCTTTTGTCATCGGTATGTTACTTGCCCGAGATTCGATCGTCGGTATCTCCATACCTAGTTCAATCTCGTTACCGGCAAGTCTCTTTACTCGTTCCGTAACACATCATCCCGTGACTAACTCATTAATCTTTTGCTTGCAAGGCTTATTGTGATGTGTGTTACCGAGAGGGCCCAGAGATACCTCTCTGACACTCGGAGTGACAAATCCTAATCTTGATCTATGCCAACACCACGAATACTTTTGGAGACACCTGTAGAGCATCTTTATGATCACCCAGTTACGTTGTGATGTTTGATAGCACACAAGGTGTTCCTACGGTATTCGGGAGTTGCATAATCTCATAGTCATAGGAACATGTATAAGTCATGAAGAAAGCAATAGCAGTAAAACTAAACGATCATAGTGCTATGCTAACGGATGGGTCTTGTCCATCACATCATTCTCCTAATGGTGTGACCCCATTGATCAAATGACAACTCATGTCTATGGTTAGGAAACATAACCATCTTTGATCAATGAGCTAGTCTAGTAGAGGCATACTAGGGACACTCTGTTTTGTCTATGTATTCACACATGTACTAAGTTTCCGGTTAATACAATTCTAGCATGAATAATAAACATTTATCATGATATAAGGAAATATAAATAACAACTTTATTATTGCCTCTAGGGCATATTTCCTTCAGTCTCCCACTTGCACTAGAGTCAATAATCTAGCTCACATCGCCATGTGATTTAATACCGATAGTTCGCATCGTTATGTGAATAACACCCATAGTTCACATCGCCATGTGACCAACACCCAAAGGGTTTACTAGAGTCAATAATGTAGTTCACATCGCTATGTGATTAATACCCAAGAGTAATAAGGTGTGATTATGTTTTTGCTTGTGAGAGAAGTTTAGTCAACGGGTCTGCCACATTCAGATCCGTATGTATTTCGCAAATTTCTATGTCTACAATGCTCTGCATGGAGCTACTCTAGCTAATTGCTCCCACTTTCAATACGCATCCAGATTGATACTTAGAGTCATCTGGATTTAGTGTCAAAGCTTGCATCGGCATAACCCTTTACGACGAACTCTTTATCACCTCCATAATCGAGAAACATTTCCTTAGTCATCCAGTTACTAAGGATAATTTTGACCGCTGTACAGTGATCTACTCCTGGATCACTATTGTACCTCCCTGTCAAACTCATGGCAAGGTACACAACATGTTTGGTACACAGCATGGCATACTTTATAGAACCTATGGCTGAGGCATAGGGAATGACTTTCATTCTCTCTATATTTTTCTGCCGTGGTCTGGCTTTGAGTCTTACTCAACTTCACACCTTACAAGTCAGGCAAGAACTCCTTCTTTGACTGATCCATTTTGAACTACTTCAAAATCTTATCAAGGTATGTACTCATCGAAAGTCTTATCAAGCGTCTTGATCTATCTTTATAGATCTTGATGCCCAATATGTAAGCAGCTTCACCAAGGTCTTTCTTTCAAAAACTCCTTTCAAACACTCCTTTATGCTTTCCAGAAAATTCTACATCATTTCCGATCGACAATATGTCATTCACATATACTTATCAGAAAGGTTGTAGTGCTCCCACTCACTTCTTGTAAATACAGGCTTCACCGCAAGTCTGTACAAATCTATATGCTTTGATCAACTTATCAAAGCGTATATTCCAACTCCGAGATGCTTGCACCAGTCCATAGATGGATCGCTGGAGCTTGCACATTTTGTTAGCACCTTTAGGATTGACAAAACCTTCTGGTTGCATCATATACAAGTCTTCTTTAATAAATCCATTAAAGAATGCAGTTTTGTTATCCATTTGCCAGATTTCGAAAAATGCGGCAATTACTAACATGATTCGGACAGACTTAAGCATCGCTACGGGTGAGAAAGTCTCATCGTAGTCAACTCCTTGAACTTGTCGAAACCCTTTCGCAACAAGTCGAGCTTTGTAAACAGTAACATTACCGTTTGCGTCGGTCTTCCTCTTGAAGATCCATTTATTTTCGATGGCTTGCCGATCATCGGGCAAGTCAACCAAAGTCCATACTTTGTTCTAATACTTGGATCCCATCTCAGATTTCATGGTCTCAAGCCATTTTGCGGAATCTGGGCTCATCATCGCTTCCTCATAGTTCGTAGGTTCATCATGGTCTAGTAACATGACTTTCAGAACTGGGTTGCTGTACCACTCTGGTGCGGAACGAACTCTGGTTGATCTACGAAGTTCAGCAGAAACTTGATCTGAAGTTTCATGATCATCATCATTAGCTTCCTCACTAATTGGTGTAGGAATCACTGGAACTAGTTTCTGTGATGTTCCACTTTCCAATTCGGGAGAAGGTACAATTACCTCATCAAGTTCTACTTTCCTCCCACTCACTTCTTTCGAGAGAAACTCCTTCTCTAGAAAGGATCCACTCTTAGCAACAAAGACCTTGCCTTAGGATCTGTGATAGAAGGTGTACCCAACAGTTTCTTTTTGGGTATCCTATGAAGATTTACTTCTCCGATTTGGGTTCGAGCTTATCATGTTGAAACTTTTTCACATAAGCATCGCAGTCCCAAACTTAAAGAAATGACAGCTTAGGTTTCTCGTCAAACCACAGTTCATACGGTGTCATCTCCACGGATTTAGATGGTGCCCTATTTAATGTGAATGTAGCTGTCTCTAATGCATAACCCCAAAAGCGATAGTGGTAGATCGGTAAGAGACATCATCGATCGCACCATATCTAATAAAGTACGGTTATGACGTTCGGACACACCATTACACTGTGGTGTTCCAGGTGGCGTGAGTAGTGAAACTATTTCACATTGTTTTTATTGAAGGCCAAACTCGCTAACTCAAATATTTTACCTCTACGATCATATCGTAGAAACTCTTATTTTCTTGTTACGATGATTCTCCACTTCACTCTGAAATTCTTTGAACTTTTCAAATGTTTTAGACTTGTGCTTCATTAAGTAGATATACCCATATCTGCTCAAATCATCAGTGAAGGTCAGAAAATAACGATACCTGCCGCGAGCTTCAACACTCATTGGTCCGCATACATCAGTATGTATGATTTCCAACAACTCTGTTGCTCGCTCCACGGTTCCGGAGAACGGAGTTTTAGTCATCTTGCCCATGAGGCATGCTTCGCAAGCACCAAGTGATTCATAATCAAGTGATTCCAAAAGTCCATCACTATGGAGTTTCTTCATGCGCTTTACACCAATATGACCTAAACGGTAGTGCCACAAATAAGTTGCACTATCATTATTAACCTTGCATCTTTTGGCTTCAATATTACGAATATGTGTATCACACGATCGAGATCCAACAAACCATCTTCATTGGGTGTATGACCATAGAAGGTTTTATTCATGTAAACAGAACAACAATTATTCTCTAACTTACATGAATAACCGTATTGCAATAAACATGATCAAATCATATTCATGCTCAACACAAACACCAAATAACACTTATTTAGGTTCAACACTAATCCCGAAAATATAGGGAGTGTGCGATGATGATCATATCAATCTTGGAACTACTTCCAATACACATCGTCACTTCATCCTTTAACTAGTTTATGTTCATTATGCAACTCCCATTTCGAGTTACTACTCTTTAGCAACTGAACCAATATCAAATACCGAGGGGTTGCTATGAACACTAGTAAAATACACATCAATAATCTGTATATCAAATATACCTTTGTTCACTTTGCCATCCTTCTTATCCACCAAATATCTAGGGCAGTTCCACTTCTAGTGACCATTTCCTTTGCAGTAGAAGCACTTAGTTTCAGGCTTGAGTTTAGCTTTTGGTTTCTTCACGGGAGTGACAACTTGCTTGTCATTCTTCTTGAAGTTCCCCTTCTATCCCTTTGCCCTTTACTTGAAACAAGTGGTCTGGTTAACCATCAACACTTGATGCTCTTTCTTGATTTCTACCTTCGCCGATTTCAGCATCGTGAAGAGCTCAGGAATTACTTTCGTCATCCCTTGCATATTATAGTTCATCACGAAGTTCTACTAACTTGGTGATAGTGTCTAGAGAACTTTGTCAATTACTATCTTATCTGGAAGATTAACTCCCACTTGATTCAAGCAATTGTACTACCCAGACAATCTGAGCACATGCTCACTGGTTGAGCTATTCTCCTCCATCTTGTAGGCAAAGTACTGTCAGAGGTCTTATACCTCTCAACACGGGCATGAGTATGAAATACTAATTTCAACTCTTGGAACATCTCATATGCTCCGTGGCGTTTCAAAACGTTTTTGAAGTCCCGGTTATAAGCCGTAAAGCATGGTGCACTAAACTATCAAGTAGTCATCATATCGAGCTTTTGTCAAAACGTTCATAACGTCTACATCTGCTCCTGCAATAGGTCTGTCACCTAGCGGTGCATCAAGGACATAATTCTTCTGTGCAGCAATGAGGATAATCCTCAGATCACGGAACAATTCCGCATCATTGCTACTAACATCTTTCAACTTGGTTTTCTCTAGGAACATATAAAAAATAAACGTGGAGCAACATCGCGAGCTATTGATCTACAACATAGATATGATAATACTACCAGGACTAAGTTCATGATAAATTAAAGTTCAATTTAATCATATTAATTAAGAACTCCCACTTAGATAGACATCCCTCCGGTCATCTAAATGATCACGTGATCCAAATCAACTAAACCATGTCCGATCATCACGTGAGATGGAGTAGTTTTAATGGTGAACATCTTATGTTGATCATATCTACTATATGATTCACGCTCGACCTTTCGGTCTCCAGTGTTCTGAGGCCATATCTGCATATGCTAGGCTCGTCAAGTTTAACCCGAGTATTCTGCGTGTGCAAAACTGGCTTACACCCGTTGTATTTGAACGTAGAGCTTATCACACCCGATCATCACGTGGTGTCTCGGCACGACGAACTTTCGCAACGGTGCATACTTAGGGAGAACACTTATACCTTGAAATTTAGTAAGGGATCATCTTATAATGCTACCGTCGTTCTAAGCAAAATAAGAAGCATAATAAGATAAACATCACATGCAATCAAAATATGTGACATGATATGGCCATCATCATCTTGTGCTTTTGATCTCCATCTCCAAAGCACCGTCATGATCACCTTCGTCACCGACGTGACACCTTGATCTCCATCGTAGCATCGTTGTCGTCTCGCCAACTATTGCTTCTACGACTATCGCTACCGCTTAGTGATAAAGTAAAGCAATTACATGGCGATTGCATTTCATACAATAAAGCGACAACCATATGGCTCCTGCCAGTTGCCGATAACATTACAAAACATGATCATCTCATACAAAAACCGTATAACTCATCATGTCTTGACCATATCACATCACAACATGCCCTGCAAAAACAATTTAGACGTCCTCTACTTTGTTGTTGCAAGTTTTACGTGGCTGCTACGGGCTTAGCAAGAACCGTTCTTACCTACGCATACAAAACCACAACGATGTTTCGTCAAGTATGTGTTGTTTTAACCTTCACAAGGACCGGGCGTAGCCACACTTGATTCAGCTAAAGTGAGAGAGACAGACACCCGCCAGTCACCTTTAAGCAACGAGTGCTCATAACGGTGAAACCAGTCAGGCGTAAGCGTACGCGTAATGTCGGTCCGGGCCGCTTCATCTCACAATACCGCTGAAGCAAAGTATGACATGCTGGTAAGCAGTATGACTAGTATCGCCCACAACTCATTGTGTTCTACTCGTGCATATCATCTACGCATAGACCTGGCTCATGATGCCACTGTTGGGGAACGTAGTATTTTAAAAATTTCCTACGATCACGCAAGATCTATCTACCAGATGCATAGCAACGAGAGGGAAGAGTGTGTCTACGTACCCTCGTAGACCGGAAGCGGAAGCGTCAAGTGACGCGGTTGATGTAGTCGAACTTCTTCGCGATTCAACCGATCAAGCACCGAACGTACGGCACCTCCGCGTTCAGCACACGTTCAGCTTGATGACGTCCCACGAGCTCTTGATCCAGTTGAGCTTCACGGGTGAGTTTCGTCAGCACGACGGCGTGGTGACGGATATGATGTATTCACCGGCGCAGGGCTTCGCCTAAGCACCGCGGCGGTATGACCGAGGTGTGTTTCTGTGGAGGGGGGCACCGCACACGGCTGGAACAATTCAACTTGTGTGTCTTTGGGTGCCCCCCTGCCCCCGTATATAAAGGAGCAAGGGAGGAGGGCCGACCGGCCTCCTATGGTGCGGCTAGGGCAATCCTACTAGGAATAGGATTGCAATCATATTCCTAGTAGGAGTCCACCAAGAAGGAAGAGAGGGAAAGGAAAAAGAGGGAGAGGTGGCGCCCCCCCAATCCTAGTCCAACTAGGATCCCTAGGTGGGGCGCCGGCCAGCCTCTATGGCATGCCTCTCTCCTTTCCTCAAGGCCCACTATGGACCATCCCCCCTCGTAGGGGGTTCCGGTAACCCCCTCCGGCAATCCAGTTAAATCCGAAACTTTTCCGGAACACTTTCGGTGTCCGAATATAGTCGTCCAATATATCAATCTTTATGTCTCGGACATTCCGAGACTCCTCGTCATGTCCGTGATCTCATCTGGGACTCCGAACTACCTTCGGTACATCAAAACTCATAAACTCATAATACCGATCGTCATCAAACGTTAAGCGTGCGGACCCTACGGGTTCGAGAACTATGTAGACATGACCGAGACTCATCTCCGGTCAATAACCAATAGCGGAACCTGGATGTTCATATTGGCTCCTACATATTCTACGAAGATCTTTTATCGATCAAACCGCATAACAACATACGTTGTTCCTTTTGTCATCGGTATGTTACTTGCCCGAGATTCGATCGTCGGTATCTCCATACCTAGTTCAATCTCGTTACCGGCAAGTCTCTTTACTCGTTCCGTAACACATCATCCCATGACTAACTCATTAGTCTTTTGCTTGCAAGGCTTATTGTGATGTGTGTTACCGAGAGGGCCCAGAGATACCTCTCCGACACTCGGAGTGACAAATCCTAATCTTGATCTATGCCAACACCACGAATACTTTTGGAGACACCTGTAGAGCATCTTTATGATCACCCAGTTACGTTGTGACGTTTGATAGCACACAAGGTGTTCCTACGGTATTCGGGAGTTGCATAATCTCATAGTCATAGGAACATGTATAAGTCATGAAGAAAGCAATAGCAGTAAAACTAAACGATCATAGTGCTATGCTAACGGATGGGTCTTGCCCATCACATCATTCTCCTAATGGTGTGACCCCATTGATCAAATGACAACTCATGTCTATGGTTAGGAAACATAACCATCTTTGATCAATGAGCTAGTCTAGTAGAGGCATACTAGGGACACTCTGTTTTGTCTATGTATTCACACATGTACTAAGTTTCCGGTTAATACAATTCTAGCATGAATAATAAACATTTATCATGATATAAGGAAATATAAATAATAACTTTATTATTGCCTCTAGGGCATATTTCCTTCATATTGTCCGGTTGAGAGGAGAGAGAGAAGAGGGGACCATGCATGTGCAGTTGGAAAAAAATTTATATGAGACCGGGTCTCACGGTTAGCAGGTGAGACCTGTCCTGATGGATGACACGTAGCATTCACAAATCATAAAGCATCTATCCCACCCCCACCTGAAATCTTCCCCCCTGATTTCAGGTGGGGGTGGGGTAGATGCTTTGTGATTTGTGAATGCCACGTGTCATCCATCAGGATAGGTCTCACCTGCTAACCTGTGAGACCCGGTCTCATAGAATTATTTTCCGTGCAGTTAAGAGGAGAGAGAAGAGCGGGACATGCATGTGATTGGTCAAGTGCATGCTGGACTTCGGCAACCCCCCCTCCCCCCACGGTTGTCTCCAAAATATCGGAATTTGGACGTCCGGACAGCTTCGCGGACTATTAGAGGTCCCCATTACAAAAGTGAATAAATGTGTCCGACCGAACATATACCGGTGCTTTGCAAGTCTCCGTTGGATATGCCCTTATTAAGTTACGGTTCAACACTTAATTTGAGGGGAAAAGGTACATGATTTTCAAAGTGGGCCTAGTAAAAATGGATGGATGTTTTTTGCTCAAGGGCCCAATAACCACATCATCACAGCTGACAAAGGTTGTTGATCTTGAAGAACCACCCACGACGATGTCGGTCGCACAAGCTGGTGTGACGCGCCTTTCAGTAGCCTCTGCTGAAGGTGCAACAACGTGTGAAGGTGCACTTGATGCACTCGCGGCTGCTGCAGCTGCCACCGTCGCTCATGTGGTAGAAGAACTTGTCGATGTGGATGTTAACATTGAAGTTGAAGATTCTAGATCTGTCATTGTGCCCCCTGTTGCGGGAGCGGTTGATGATCAAGCGCAAGAGGTCTAAATTCCTGCTGCAGATAATCCCCAAGTGCGAGGAATTCTCATAGCACTTTCCAATGATGGAACTTTGGATGTTCACTCGCCTAAATCCTACAGCCTGATTGTGTCTACGTGCACCATTTTCGATTTGTGGTTTCATCTAACAGATCGGAATGAAGAAGATTCATCTTTCTTTCATCCGTAAAATGGAAACGGAACGAAGAATAATCATGAATACTGAGAAATTTTCTCTCGATAAAAATACAAATACTTTCACGCCAGAAGTTTTGTATTTTTAATTTTCTTCATTCAGGGGTCGTAGATTTTTTTTAGATGAAAGAAGATTTTTTTTTTTTTTGCAACGCGCTGCAATTTGTTTTTTTGTTTTTAGAAATTCAACGTGCTACCAGCTTGTCCCGATCCAACAAGGCCCACCTGCATGCATGTTGGAAACCTTCCCGAGACTTGCTTCCGAAGCCCAACAACTCCATCCCGTAGCCCATTTCCAAGGCCGCGACCTCGCCGAACAAAATCATCCGGAAACTAATCCGAGCCACACATCCCCAGTTCGCAACCAAGCCAGAGCGCCCGTCTCCTCCTCCCCCACGCCGCCGCACACCGAACCCTAGCGCCCCAGCGAGCGAGCGAGCGAGCGACAGCCATGCCGGCGGACGCGAAGATCCGGTGGGGGGAGCTCGAGGAGGACGACGGGGGCGACCTCGACTTCCTGCTGCCGCCGCGGGTCGTCATCGGGCCCGACGAGAACGGCTTCAAGAAGACGATCGAGTACCGCTTCGACGACGACGGCAACAAGGTCAAGGTCACCACCACCACCCGCGTCCGCAAGCTCGCGCGCGCGCGCCTCTCCAAGGCCGCCGTCGAGCGCCGCAACTGGTCCAAGTTCGGCGACGCCGCCAGCGGCGACGACGCCTCCGCGCGCCTCACCGTCGTCTCCACCGAGGAGATCCTCCTCGAGCGCCCGCGCGCCCCAGGTCCGTCTCTTTCCTTCGAATCAGTTGTTGTGGCGTTAGGCACTCTCTTGGTGTGGATTGCTGAGTTGGGGATCCGGATGAACTGGTGTTGATCCAGTCAGAAGTCTATATTCGGTCAGGTGGCGTTGTTATGTTTAGTGATTACATGTACATCTAGGAAATATACATGTGTATAGTAACATTTCTAATTGGTAAGGTTACTGTAAGGACAGTAAGAGGTAGATATTGGGAGGAGAGGAAATAGATCGGTAGCTATGATGTACTCCCTCCATCCCCAAATATTTGTCTTTCTAGAGATTTCAATAAGTGACTACATAAGAAGCAAAATGAGTGAATCTACACTCTAAAAATGGTGTATGTTATAGTCCATTTGAAATGTTTAGAAAGACAAATATTCGGGAACGGAGGGAGTAGTACCGAACATTTCTACCTAAGTTTTTCGATTGATGTGTTTTGAAGCACTGCTGGTATTGGGTACTGGGGCAGAATACCAGTTTCGTACATCTGCTACACAAAAAAAATACAGTTTTACATTAAAAGAAGCTGCAATTGAATTTTATTGAGCTGCAAGTCTAGATAGGTTCCTTGGATGACTGTTTTCTGCTTTGGTTAGGCGGGTGATTGAAGCGTGTTACATGCCGGCCCATGTAGAATGTCTGATCATGGGATTTCCAGTTGCAGTTCTAATGCACTGCTGATTTTGGAGTACACAAGAACTATAATCTGAGTGCATTACTGTCATCAGAGAGCGACCCCATTCTCCTCAGTCAAATTCCTGTGGCGTAGTGATTATGTTTACCAAATTAACTTTCTGCGTTTTGTTTTAGATGATTTACTGCTCTAGCTAGGTGATCATATAGTATCCTATTTCTTCAGTCCATTTAATGGATGATGCGGTTGACTAGGTTAAACATTTCTTTGTCATATAAGACATCGGTTCTATGGCATGTTAACTAGTCTTTCTTCCATAGCCCACCCAAATCTAACCATGCATTATTATATCAATGGTGTTATATGTCTATTACTCAATTTTTAGTTTTTTACATCACTTGTGTTCGGCTCAAACATTAACATGGACATTTGTGACATTGATACTAGTTTTGTGCATCTGCTTCAAAAAATTCAGAATGCTGGTGATTGATGTATGTTGCGTGCAGGTCCATGTAGAATCATGATTATGAGATTTCCAGTTGCAGTTCTAATGCATTGTTTTTTTTAGTACAAGAATTATAGTTTGAACACATTAGTATCACCCGGCAGTTAACCATTCTTGTCATTGTAATTTCCTGCGATGTGGTGATTATGTTTATTAAAGAAACAAATTAAGTTTCTGCGCTTCGTAATAGATGATTTACTGCTCTAGATGATTATATATCTTAGTTAATAGAGGGTGCGGTTGAGTAGGTTAATGATTTGTTTGTTAAAGTACATAGCGCACTCGTTCTAGGGCATATGTTAACTTGTCTTTCTTCCGTAGTGCCCACCCAAATCTTTCCTTGCAGTATTTTGCATTGGATGTTGTATGTCTGTTATTTAGCCATTACTTGTGCTCTGCTCAAAATGTAACATGGACCTTACAATAGACCTTAACGTTGCTAATGTACTAATTCCCTGCTGATAACCTTTTTGTTAATGTGGTTCCAAAGTCCGTAAACTAGCTGGCTTTGCTATATCTTTTTGCCCTTAATTTTAACACTTCACTTGATTGTAGGGAGCAAAGCTGATGAACCAAGTGCTTCTGGTGACCCACTGGCAATGGCAAGCAAGGGAGGCGCTGTTCTGATGGTTTGCAGAACCTGTGGTAAGAAGGGTGACCACTGGACCTCAAAGTGCCCCTACAAGGACCTCGCTCAGCCGACCGATGCATCGGACATGCCTCCCACTTCTGATGGACCTGCAGCACTCAGTGGTCCTGCCAAGGGCTCGTACGTTGCTCCGAGGTTGAGGGCTGGTGCTGTTCATACTGACGCTGGACACGACATGAGGCGCAGGAATGATGAGAACTCTGTCCGTGTGACCAATCTGTCGGAGGACACTCGCGAGCCCGATCTCCTCGAGCTGTTCCGCACGTTTGGCCCAGTCAGCCGTGTCTATGTCGCGGTGGATCAGAAGACTGGAATGAGCAGGGGCTTTGGGTTCGTCAACTTCGTCCACAGGGAGGACGCTGAGAAGGCCATCAGCAAGCTCAATGGGTATGGTTATGATAACCTCATCCTCCATGTGGAGATGGCTGCACCTAGGCCTACTTAGTTACTGCCTACTAAGCATTCAGATTTCCTACAAGTGTCGTATCATTATGGTCTTCGAAATACCAGTATTTTTGTGTCGTGAACTTGTGTCGTGTTATATGCCTTGTTGAGAATAACAACACTCTGTTGGGCGAAGAAGTGAATTTCGTAAGGACGGGGCTTGAATTTATATTTCATCAAGTTTTGTAGACCTGTTGCTTCATTTGGTTACTACTCTCTCCATTCCATAAGTTTTTAGTACTGTACAAAGTTGTACTAAATCAGCGGCAACTAGTATGGAACGGACGCAGTACCAGTTTACCCGCTTCTTTTTGCTACCTGAACGATCAAGATCAGCTGAGAATCTGCCGATCTTATTATGCAGTTTTTAGCTCAGATTCATGAGGTTGCTGCCGTGACAATTTTTGGTGACCAGTAGACCTGAAAGAAAACAACAACTCTCTCTGTAAGCTAATATAAGAGCTAGTGATCTAAGTGCTCTTATATTAGTTTACGGAGGGAGTACTAGAAAAGAGTATCTAATTCCTCAAAATAGGATGTGTATTTGATGATACAAAAATTGCACATGTATTTAATGATGATACAAAAATTGCACATGTATTTAGTGATGATACAAAAATTGCACATGTATTTGATGAGATACAAAAATGGAAGAACAAGAAAAGGTAACCGTCTCTCAACTCTGCCGAATGGTAGTATGGTCTGTAACTCTCTATACGCCCACATCTGTACCGCGAAACCTCCCGTGCTCGACCCTGGTTGGTCATCATCCATCTTCCATGATCATCCGAGATCATTCGTCGTCGTCGTCGAGGTGGGAGGCGTGGTGGACGCACATGAGCCACTCGCCGGCGACCTTCTCGAAGACGTTGGTGGCGAGCTGCTTGCCCCAGCCGCCGCCGCTGCCCCTCGTCTTCACCATCTCCAGGCAGGTGACATAGCCAATATCCCCCTTGACGTGCACCTCCACGTCCTGCAGGTCCAACCGCAGCGGGAACTCGTGGTCGGCGTCGCACACCATCTCCCAGCTCCGCATCACCGTCTCGTAGCCCGAGATGCGCCCCGCCGACGGGTGCACCACGTACACGTGCTCCCCCTTGGCCCACACCGCGTGCATCGCCGCCAGGTCGCCGTCCCGGAACGCGTCGTAGAACCGCGCGTTCGCCGCCAGCAGCGACGACCGCCCGTCCTCCCGCAGGTGCCGGAGCTCGTCCCGGAGCCTCGCCGCGCGCCCGTAGTCCTCCTCCTCGATCGCTGTCTCCAGGTCGTGGCGCAGGGTCTCCTCGTCGGCCACAGGGGCGACGGCGGTGGCGGTCTCGGCGTCGGCGTTCGGGCTCCCTTCCGCTGCCTCCCCGCTCTTGACGTGCGGGAGGATGCTGCTGGCTCTGCCTGTCATTTGAAGTCCTGTACCGCTAGAAATGTTTACAGATACAAATTGCAACATGGTCAGCACAACATTCCTTGCAACAACCAAAGATCATGGCAACATGTTCCAAATTTCAGAAGGATATAATCGATGTGGAAGTAGACTTGACATAAGAGTTCCTTATAACCTAAACAGGGTGAAAGGAAGCAACTCAATAAGATGTTACACTGAGGACCAAGCATAATTAAGTTAGACTATTACTACACTGAGACTCTAACGAGAAAGTAGTAGAACGAAGCTATCCACTGGTACGGTGACTGCAATTTTCACTTTAGTTGGGACTCAAATTCCATCCGGGCTAAAAAATCCCCAAGGTTCAGTCAAAGAAATGGGTACAGTTTTATCTTTCTGCCTACTACTTGAGCTCATTTTCAGATGTAGGAGGGGAATAAAACTATAAATGGCATAATTAGCCTTAACCAAAGCACTTGACAGTGAAGTGTGTAACTAACTAACTGCAGAAGAAGGCCAAGATTCAGTAAAGTGTGTAATAACAGCAGAAGGCCAAGATTCAGTAAAGCGTGTGACAAACTGCAGAGGGCCGAGATTCAAGAATCCCAAGATCCCACCTTTACCTGATACTAGCGGCCGACAATCTGATGCCCTAATTTGCCAGAATACTGTAGTACGTACGTACTGTACTGTACTAGTTTTGCTCAATTCAGCGCAGTAATTGGGGATGGAAACCCTGAAATTAAAGCTTAGGGGGGGGGGGGGGGGGGGG
>LR738714.1:640010719-640025858 GCA_902687465.1 Secale cereale | reverse complement strand
ATGAAAGATTCCTTTTATCACCAAACATCACAGCAACTAACTAGTGATGCTCAGGGCTCTTATAACCCCTACGCTCAGGGCTCCCAAGAGATTATTCACATGTCTGGAGCTACACAAAGATCGTCCACAAGAAACCCGTGTATTGAGGGATATGACACTCATCGTCATCACCAAATTTGACGATGACCATGTCTTAGACTTCCATCTCGGAAAGCATGTCAATGACCCACAACAACATCTTCGGATACAAAACATTATACTGTATATCGTCATTGTCGTAGTCGGGTCCGGAAGTAGCCAGACCTAGGTTTTCACTGTGGATACAAAAAATGTTGGTGAGCCCTCACAGCACCACCATTGATGGATCCTGACAATGGCTATCCCACCATACCATGCCATGATCCACCAGCCCCGACCAACTACAAAAAACTAACATTTCACCCAAACTGACAAAAAATACTGAGATTTCATCAAAACTGACAAAAAACACTCCTGGTATCCACCTAGAAGATCATGACGACTACCAAAACAATGACCAATACCAACAAAAAGAGATCATGACAAGGCTATTGTATAGCATTCATGTAACAAAAGTCAGCATCCATCAATAGCTTAATCATTTACAAAGGCTCCACTTTAACCTTCTAAAAGCAGTTTATATGTTGAAAAGGCATGATCTGAACAAAAGGTTATTTAAACCACCACGAAAAGAAAGGCACGATGAGGGAGATATGATAGCCATGTCGATGAAGGATATTGGTATCTATTTATATAATCTATATGTACAAGTACTAACATTGGAAAATAGTGGTTAAAATGAACTATCTATATTGTCATAAGTTCACTTCCCGAAAAGTCATTTAAATGTTAATTAGTGTATAAATTGGTCTTTTACGGTAAAATATCATATAAAGAGGCTCCCGGGGTTTCAGGGGCATCACAAATTCTTCCTACTAAATCTGTAGTTTCATGATTGTCTCAGCAACACAATTTTGAGGCTTTCCACGGTTATGAGCTCAAAGCAACTTTTCCCTGGCTATTTTTACAAAATCCAGAGCACAAACAAACACACCAAAAGTAAAGGTATATATTCTAGCATTTAGCTCACGAATAAATTCCTAGTCCCCTTGGCCATTGGCTTGCAAAGAATTAATGATAGGGTATCAAGAGTAAACACCTTTGCTCATTTTATTTCGATTGTATTTGACTATCTGCTAAACAACATGCATTAGGCATAGTCACTATGATTTTTAATTTTGGTTTCAGTAATATTCCGGGCATAGCAAAAATCATTGAGTTCCATTAAATTTCAATGTTTCAGGTTTCAGTTTGGCGATATGAACAAAAATACACTAGAATTCAGCTGAAATCTGACTAAATATTTCAAAATTTTAATTTTTATTAACTATTTGAATTTGTATACCACCGTGCATAATTACCAAAAAAATAACCATGAGGCAATTATTGGAGTATGTACCAAAAAACATTGAAATTTTCGTAGTTCCAATGCAATTTCATTGGAAAAGGAAATCATACTATTTGCAGAAGCAGTTGTCACAATGTGAACTGATCATATCTTTTATCTTCTGTTGTAGTTTTTTTTTTCTTCCTAGATGAGGCAAGTAATCATTTGCATGTCTTGGTTTAGTATATGACACCAATTAACCGACATATCATGTTTGTTTTCCACCTATAGTTTGATTTTCATTCTGACGCGCTCTGTTTCCCACCTATATGGAAGATTTTTACCGATTTAATGTATAGGTTGGTGTGGTTGTGCCACAGTGAAAATCAAGGGCCAATCGAAATTAGGGAGTGGGGTTAGAGCAAGTACAATAATGGGCTTATAGCCCGCCTACATGGCACTTTTGCTTATGTGAAGTAGAGAGACATGAAAAAATGGTTGAAGTGCTCCTAGACAAAAGTAATAAATACAATGAAAGAGAAAGATAGAAGAGAGAAAAAAGTAGTAATCCAATAGACAACCTTATTGTATGAGTGACTATATATATTGGCTGTAGATGACATGGTAGCTTCATATAGCGAGCAGTTGGCTATACTATTAACCATGCTCTTAGCGAGGAAAAGGGCACATAATCCTGTAACTCCCATAATTCTGGAGCAATAATGCCACATCAACACTTAAAATTTGATCTTGACCTGGCAAGTTTTTATTCGATTAAGGGGGTTGAAGGGACCCACCTTTGTGAAATTCTGGGGGGTGGGGTGGCATGGGGTGGAGAGAATTTTTGGAACGTCCCATAATAGTCGTGTAACAAACCCCGTGTGTTTAGCATTTTTATCTTTGAGAGAGCTTCCTAGCGTAATGGCAAGTGCGTTATGTTTTCCAGTTTAGCTGCACATCACATCAGTCGCCTGAAAACGGAATTCGGGTTAGTCGATTTGTTGGAGAAGAAAGAAACAGCCGCAGAGCACAAGCCAGTCGCCTAAAAACGGAGTTTTGGCCAGTCAAATTGTTGGAGAAGAAAGAAACAGCCGCAGAGCACAAGCCAGTTACCTGAAAACAAAATTTTGGTCAGTCGATATGTTGGAGAAGGAAGATACAACCGTAGAGCACCGACACAGGTTTGATCTAATCTATCTTAGTGTGCATGCGGCAGAGGGTAGCAGCTGCCCCGTTATCTATCTTAGGGGTGGGGGTGGTGCACGTTCATCGGAGATGAATGGGCGGGGGTGGCGGCAGCACGACGGTGAGGAGAGGTAGAGGGGAATGTGCACGGGGGAGGGGGAGCAGACGGCGGAGGAAGAAGAACACAACAACAACGATCTGTTTTTTCAGAAAGGAAGCGGTTAGAGGAAGAAGACGTGAGATCTTTTACTTTTTATCTAACGCTTCACATTCATCCTTGCAAAATCGGCTGATCCAAAAAGAAATTCTAGTCGACTGGTTCCTAGCCACTCTCTATGTTTTAATTTAAGCCACCTCTTCTCCATCTACTCCCTTCGTTCCTAAATATTTGTCTTTCTAGACATTTCAAATGGTTACAACATACGGATGTATGTGGACATATTTTTTAGTGTAGATTTACTTATTTTGCTTCGTATGTAGTCACTTGTTGAAATACCTAGAAAGACAAATATTTAGGAACGAAGGGAGTACCTAATATAGAAAAGTTGAGGGAGAAAACTTCCCCCTTAACCATGTTTGTCTAACTCTAATCACTAGGGTTTCCTATGTAAGTTTAGCATTTTGGCGCCGTTGTGGTTGAAATAAAACCGGAAATGTGAACATACAATTTCTAGTCTCGTGCCTAATTAATCTCCGATGCTGATCATTTACAAAGCACTAATGTACACCGACCATGATCATATTAATGACCAAACCAAAAAAACAAGGTGCTCGCCGGACTGCGCGCGTCAATTTCCGTCGACGGCGACCGTCACCGACGTCGGGAATAGTACATCGCCGTCCATTCTTCGACGGCCGATGCCTTCCACGGCCGACAAGCTCACCGTCGTTGCACCGTCGACGTCACTGCTGCTCAAGCTACGCTTCAGCTGCCGTATGCTAGGGCATAGCACCTCGTCCGCCCACGACTCCAACGACGTGGCCGTGGCGGTCGACGCTCCTGCCGCCGTCCACGCGGCTCCGGCCAGCCTGTCCAGCACGCCGGCGTCCACGTGCACGGACCACCCGCCACTGCCCGCGGCGTCGCCGAACTTGGCCGACACCACGTCGGAGACGCTCCGTTTGAGAGGCCCGAAGTCGACTGATCTGAACACCACCGTCCCGTCGACGGCTCTGATCAGCTCGTGCACATTGGACTGTGCCGAGCGGGTGGCGGCGGAGGGCGGTTGCGCGTACTCCTGCTCGTGCTCCACCGTCAGGTCGCTGGACGAGTTACGTGATCCCTCGCCGCCGCTGTCCTCGCCGTCGTCGTCATCGATGTGATCGTCGCACATGGACAAGTTCAGGTCAAGTGGGAGCGGCTTGCGTGGTTTCACGCGCCGATATCCATCGAGCTCCTGCTCCGGCCTCCGCTTGGGCGTCGTGTGCCGCCGGACCCGGAGCTCCAGGTTCCATGGTGAGTCGGTGGGTTGACCCGGCGCGGACGACGACCAGCTTGACATGACGATGAAGATGGCGCTGCCGAGGGCGACGTCTCGGCCATGCGAGTCCGTGAGCCGGCCGGACTCGACGGCGTGCACGATGGCACCGTGCACGACGTCGTCGGCGTGGTCGAGGTCATCGAGCACGACGACGCGGAACGGGTTGGCACGTACGGTCTCAGCCACGCGGTCCAGCGCCGTCCTTCCGCGGCAGGACACGACGGATTCTTCCCCGCCGTCGCCGTCGCCGGTCGTTGCACACCCGAGACGCACAGTGATGGGGCCGGCGCCAAAGATCGCCACGGAAAGCGCCTCCGCCATCCTCCTCTTCCCCACCACGTCGGCGCCGGCGAAGAGGACCCACGAGTCGGCCTTTGGCCCTACTCGTCGCCGCTTGCCGCCGCCGAGCCTAGCCTTCACGATCGTATCAGCCACCGCAGCCGCAGCCTCCGGTTGCCACCTCACCGCCTCCGTGAGCCGTTTGGCGAGCACCTTTTCGTCTGTGTCCCATGCCGATGCCGATGCCGATGCCGGCGTCACCGAAGGCACCGGCGTCCCCAGCGCGAGGTCGGTGTCCACCACCGTGCCTCTAGCCGGCGCCGATGGCCTGACCGGCAGCGCCGCCTGCATGCTGCCGATAACACTTGCGCCGTTCCACTCGGAGCACGTAACCGCCGACGGCCGGCCATGGGAGTGCAGCTGCGTGCACCGGTCCAGCCACCGACGCCACAGCTCATCTGCGTCCCGCGCCTTGTCCTGAAAACCAACGATGGGCTGCGGCCGTGCGCTGGCCGGCGTCCCGATCTGCAGCCACCGCGACATGGTCTTCTCGGTGGGGTTGAGGGAGCTCGCCGCATCGGCACACTGCATGTCGGCGCGCTCCCGCTCGTAGCCGTCCACGCAGGCGTTGCACATGCCCGGCGCCGGCCTGTGCGTCGTTGCACCGGTCATCGCCGACGACAACACCTCCACCGAACTGCTCAGGATGCCTCGATTGACTCCAGCACTGTGACATCAAATATGACAGTTAATCACAGAATCATGGGGGATTCGTGACATAATCAAGAAAGAATTTTGGGTCAGGCTACAAACCTCGGAGATAGCCCGAGCGACGGCGGCTGCGGTGGTCTCGGCGTGATGGGCACCGCCTGGATGTCCCACTCGCTCTCCAGCGCCGGGTGGTACACCTGGCACTTGAGATACGTGGCGCACGTCGCCGTGCCGATCACCCAGACGCGGCGGCGCTCCCCTTCGCCGCCGGAGTGCTCCAGCACGCGTGCCATCTCGGCCACCGCGGCACGCGCCGTGTCGAGCACCACCTCCCTCCTCGTTTCCTGCGGCTCGCCGAAGGCGACCGCGCATCTTTCCTCGACGAGCCATTGGAGGTTCCCGAGGTTGACCACGACACCGGCGGTCTGCGACACCATCGCCGGCGCCAGTAGCTCCGATGTGATCGCTTCGCCGAGCTCCCTGATCTTGGCGACCAGCTCTGACCTATCCATGTCTGCCAGGTTGCCGAATTCGATGACCCGCGCATTGCCGAGGCGCTGGCGCTGTATCATCGCGACGACCTCCTGCACGACGGCGTCCACGTCTGCCGTGTCACCGACGAGCACCGGGTTGCGCTTCTTGGCCCTTTTCAGCACGTCCACGACCTTTGCCACCTCCTCGTCCCGGTTGATCGGCGCCTGCCGGTGCTGCAGTGACCTGGTGGCGCTGACGTAGACGCCGGAGTCGGGGGCGGCCGGGTCGGAGAGGGACCGGAGCATGGCCGCCTTGACGGCGGTGCTTGAGAAGGAAGCCTCGCGCATGACGCGAGCCACGGACGGGTCGTCGAGGATGGCGAGCACGAGGTGCGGCACGCCGACGCGGTGATCGTCCCCGCCGGCGGGCTCGACGGCGCTGCCGCCGATGCGGCGGTGGTGCGCGTACGCGCGCTTGAGCGCGGCGGAGAGCGCGTTGGAGAGCGGCGGAGGCTGCGGGCCGCCGCGGAACCCGGCGCCGTCGACATGGGCGCTGTGGTGGTGCTCCGTGGAGGTGGGGAGGCGGTCGAGAGCCACGGCGAAGCAGAGGTCGAGCGCGCGGCACCGGAGGGGGTGCGGCGACGCGAGGCCGGCGACGCAGGCGTCGCGGAGGAGCGGGGCCGGGCCGGAGAGCAGCGCGGCGGCGGCGTGGAGCGGCGTGGTGTGCGCGTGGCGGCGCCTGGACGCGTCGCCCGCGGCGCGGGACAGCACGGCCGCCGCGTCCGGGGTGAGAGGCGGGGCCGCGGCCGACGGCAGCGAGACGGCCGCGGACGGTGCCGCCGAGTAGGCTCTCATGCCGGTCGGTGGGTTCGATCGGTCGGTCTCTGCTTGGTCTCCCTCGGCTGCTGGGGCTGAGGTAGCCGGGGGGCCGAGGTGGTGTTAGTTATAGGTTTAGCCGCGCCGGGACACTGCGCACGTCGCTGTGATGGCGAGTGGAGTTTGGTTCACCAGAGGTGGGCGAGGTGAAAGGTGAAGGTGTGCGTGAGGAAGGGGCGGAGGTGCCACTGGAAAAGTGGCGGGGAGGAGACAGGAGGAGATTGTTTAAGGTGCAAGCATTTCTAAGTGCTTCTGGCAGGGTGGGACCGAGTATCTTGTAGCTTGGATTTGCATCGACATTCCAACCGTATCCTTTGCTCGTGCCCATGTATTCCTTCATTTTCCCGCAAATTCTTTCTCCTCCATTTCGTGCCTTTCTTTGAAATTCCTGCAGTTTCTGTAGAACAATCTTGCTAACTCCCAGTCGACTAAGACTTGCTATATTCGTGAGATCTTACGTTGAGATTTATGCAATTTTTCTCTTCAGTTTTTCCCTTTCTCTCTTGCATGTTATGTCACTGGACTGATATTTGATTAAATCTCAGTCGACTAAAACCTAACACGCCCTTTTGAGAAATGTCAGATAACTTATTTTCTTTTTTGCGGATGAATTTACTTATAAATTGGGAGTGGAGTTTTATTCTCACATCTATATCTTCTCTTCTCTCAAATGCAGTGATGCATCTCACTGCGAAGGTGTCCGATGTGTAGGACTCTCATCCTAGGTAGATTCAGGGATTTTTGAAACAGGGCAAAAGCCATGACATTTTCATTGAATAAGAAAGCTTTTAGAGTCTAGGCCGGAGGCGAATTACAAGCCTCACTCTCGCGACATAGTATTACACAAATATTTCGCCCAAGCTAGGCAGCACAAAGAAGCTTCCTCTTTAATTCGAGCAACATGAACACCCACCGAAACCGTGTTGTTACAGAACACATGCACATTTCTTTCTTTGCATATTTCCTAAGAAATCAGCAGCATAAGAGAACACCCATCGGACATCCCCAAAGCACACAGATTCAAGGATTGATAACATTGTGACTTGTGAGTTCGACATAGTAACCAATAATATTTTATTGAGTTGATCTAGTACTTTGCAGCTTTATATCTTTGCACTAAAAATCATTGAAGTACCAATTATTCCTTTAAATTTCAGCACTATCGTGTCATCTAGCAGGTATGAATTAGTAAATGAGTTGATATAATCATGGGGATGGATTATTGATAAAAAAAAGTAACAGTACTATGAGCACTTCTAATTCAGACGAGATGATGATAGCTTGTTCAGGAACCGAGTCAGAATGTTGACATCAACATGAATGAAAGCAATGTGCGTGACCATGAGCACAATTTTAATTCCTCAACTATCAAGTTTGCTAGTCTTAGTAAGAACCTAATTTGGTAATATGTATAATTTTTGGGAATTCCATGCCGTCCAATCTCCATTCAATTCCTGTAAGTTGTCCATTCTCTGCTTTGTGGACTAGATGTATTAGGCGAACACTTTTCCATGAGAAATTTTGGAGCATTGTGCTTGTTTTCCTCTGTAAAAATATATTACTTCCATGGATATGTGTTGCATACCATGAAAGTCATTATAAAGACATAAACATAAAAATGAAACATTCTATAAAATAAAATAAAGTATTAATATAGAATGTACTCTCTCTATCTACTAATACAAGGCCACTTCATTTTTTTCATGACATACTTTGACCATTAATTTTACCAATAAATGTGAGTTATATGCTACAAAATGTATGCCATTGGATGCACATTTTGCAGAACTTGTTAATAGTGTAATTTGTATGGCATATAACCCATATTTTGTTGACAAAATTATAAGTCAAAATTTGACATGAAAAACAAAGCGGCCTTGTATTAGTAGATGGAGGGAGTATATGTAATTATATGATACAAACGATGATTATATTATATAATTACTTCAACATAAACAATTATTTAAAAATAGAGTGATGTCATGAGGGGGAGGGGGGCAGAGCCGTAAATGGAAACAAGCTAGCTACAATGATTAGTTACTACCGAATCTTAATCCTACTCTTCTTCTGGAATACCCAATGACTCCCGCTCCTGCTGAAACCTAGATTCTCGTGTAGAGGTTTAGATTGCTAGAAAAAATTATACCCAAATAGAAGAATTTCAATTCAAAGATAATAATGACTCGACTCACATGCATCATTCAATGTTGTAAATCTCCTTTGACTTGGCCTCCATCCCGACCTTCCTCTTAACCCATTAACTACCTCCCTGGCGGCTTTCTTGGCCGCTTGTGCCATCGCCAATGCTAGTTTCATGTTAGCCTTTTCTCTTCCACCACAACGTCTTTATAATAGAATTAGGATGTTGTTTTACAATTCTACAATTGCTTATTTTAGGGATGGGGGGAGGCAACTTTAAAATATAATTAGGGAGGTTTGCGCCCCCATCCCTCACCTCATGTTAGGGCAGATGGCTCCGGCCCCCTCCCCTTCACAACACCATTTTTTTTCAACGATTGTTTATGTTGAAGTACCAGTATACTATAATCACTGTCAGCATCATATAATCACAATACATGCTATGTCCATTCCTTATTTGGTAAATTTTTAGCATTTTTATGCTTATGTCTTTATAGTGACTTTCATATTATGCAGTATATATCTTTGGAAGTACTTTTTATGTTGTACATGGCTCAACCAAATTTTATCCCAAGAAAGTGTCGTTGTAGTACATCTAGTCCACAAAGCGGAGAATGGGCGGATGACGGCAATTCAACGCAGATTGGACGACCTGTGATGCCCCAAATTATGCATATTACCAAATTTTGGTTCTCACCAAGACTGGTAGACTTTCTAGTAGAGAAACTATTTTTTTCTCATGATCACCCACATTGTTTCCATTCATGTTTATGTCAACATTCTAATACATAGATTAACTTTATTTGTTCGTCCAAATGAATTATCATCAACTTGTCTAAATTAGAAGTGCTCATAGTACTCTTTTTTAATCAAATGATCATCCCCATGATTATGTCAACTCAACTACTTGTTTCCTCTCTTTTTTCCTAGTCAGATTCATACTTGCTAGATGACACCATAGTGATACAATTTAGAGAAATAATTAGTAAAAAAATTAGTGCAACCATATAAAGCTACGAAGTACTAGATCAACTCAATTTAATTATGTTCAATCACAAAGTATCAATTACTGATTCCGTAAGGAAATAAATTAGCTACCTAGATAGAAATTAAAGAGTGTATGATGGGGGTATGACTTACTTGTGAGTGAACATAGGCCACCAAAATTTACTCTCTCCACATATTTATGAAAAAACTCGTTGGATCACAATTAAGCTGGCCAGTGGCATGAGAAGATAACAAGGATGGCATCGATCCTAGTTAGGACGATAATCCTACACATCAAATACCTTCCCACTCTGGTTGGAGATGCATGCATTTGGGAGAAGTGAGGAAATCTTTTTAGAAATAAACCATCCGAAATTACAAACAAAAAGTTGATTGATAATTTTTTCGACCAACATTTACAATTGTTACAAATATTTTTTGTTGATAACAAAGAAGGTACCCAATCTGTGATTCTTTTACAAAATTCAATAAATCTAGAAAACTTATTCAAGCTTATTTAATGAAATTATCAAGTTTCACCATGATTTCATATTTTCATTGCATTCCACCAATGTTTTGCCATGATTTTAGTATATCTTACACAAAGTATATCATCAATTTTGTATGTGAAAGTAGTTTCTAATAATATATTTTTTATACCATGCATTTCACATTAATCTTATAAATGGTTAAAGCAACCTTGAAAAACATATTAGGCCATATATGTTTGGATCGAAGGAATAACTCTTAAAATATCTCTGATATTCAAGTGCATAAACATGAACAAAGAAATCAAAATAAATGTTTTGATAAATTAACAAAAAAAGTCATTTGATTGAAGTACCATCTACAAGAATTTCTAGAAAATCCATATGGTTTCAGAGAATGTTCATAGAGATTTCACATTGAATTCAATAGAGATTCGACATATCATGGATCATTTTCTAAAAAATCCATTTCAAATGTATTCCACAAATTAACTAACTCTCATGATCTTTCCCATTGTAGTAAACTTAATGGAAACAAAGAAACAAACTTACAATAGTGGTGCATTTCCTTGAAATTTCTTCTTTCAAAATTGCACATTATATATAAAACATAATATGCATTAGCGCACACATATTCACATATTGCACCTGAAATTATAATTGGGTTGGCGATAGTGGACCACATATATTGCATGTCCGATGAACTGAGACAAACAATTAATTATTACGCATTTTTTAAGAAAATAGCGTATGCATATATACCTTAACCCATGTCATCCAAAAAGAAGAAGCTCTTCCGAGTGGAGTAGTAGACAACAGAAATGTTGTTGTTGCTAACTCAGGTTTGAGTCTCTCATCCTGTATAAGAATATGGCAGGAGGAGTCTCCCCTCTATTCTCATTCTATTTTATGTCATCCAGAAAGTTCAAGCTCAACCAAGCCATATCCTATATCATGTATATCTAGGAGATTCATCTCTATTGTCTTATTTATTTTGACATGCAGCCTATCCACATCAAGTAGGTCCATCATAAAAAATGCTTTCTCACTAACTCCTCATGCGCATGCAGTCTGCCACAAATAACCATTAACTATTTTTTTCGTGCACTCTCAAGCAGCCACGCCGTCCTATAGGTTTGTTTGGCTATATGTATGTCTTAACATCATCTGATCTACTCCAGTCGTCCAACACGAGTCCTCGTCCAACCATCACGTTAGATTTCAAGTGTTGTTAATGTGATCATTTGATTCTGAAAGCCCAACCGACCGCCTTTTCTCATTTTCCATCTCGATTCATGTCATGTCTATTTTTCTCTCCATAGGGCACAAAATATCACTACATGCATGCGCCCTCTTGCTACTTCTTGAGCTTGCGTTGTATTCCCTCGAAGAGGAAAGGGTGATGCAACATAGTAGCGTAAGTATTTCCCTCAGTTTTTTAGAACCAAGGTATCAATCCAGTAGGAGACCACGCGCAAGTCCCTCACACCTGCACAAACAAATAAGAACTTCGCAGCCAACGCGATAAGGGGTTGTCAATCCCTTTACGGTCACTTACGAAAGTGAGATATGATAGACAAGATAGTTTGATATTTCTGGTATTTTTTTGGTATAAGAAAAGAAAAGTAAATAAAGCAAATAAGCAACAGCGACATAAATTGGCTAGTTGACGGGAAAGTAATATGATAAAGATAGACCCGGGGGCCATAGGTTTCACTAGTGGCTTCTCTCATGATAGCAGAATTCTACGGTGGGTGAACAAATTACTGTCGAGCAATTGATAGAAAAGCGAATAATTATGAGAATATCTAGGCATGATCATTATATATAGGCATCACGTCCGTGACAAGTAGACCGAAACGATTTTGCATCTACTACTATTACTCCACACATCGACCGCTATCCAACATGCATCTAGAGTATTAAGTTCATAGGAACAGAGTAATGCTTTAAGCAAGATGACGTGATGTAGAGGGATAAACTCAAGCAATATGATATAAACCCCATCTTTTTATCCTCGATGGCAACAATACAATACGTGCCTTGCTGCCCCTGCTATCACTGGAAAGGACACCGCAAGATTGAACCCAAAGCCAAGCACTTCTCCCATTGCAAGAATTATAGATCTAGTAGACCAAACCAAACTGATAATTCGAAGAGACTTGCAAGGATATTATAATCATACATAAAAGATTTTAGACAAGAATCAAATATTTCTCGTAGATAATCTTGATCATAAACCCACAATTCATCGGATCTCGACAAACACACCGCAAAAAGATTACATCGAATAAATCTCCTCGAAGGCCGAGGAGAACTTGGTATTGAGATCCAAAAAGAGAGAAGAAGCCATCTAGCTAATAACTATGGACCCGAAGGTCTGTGGTAAACTACTCACAACTCATGGTGAGGCGATGGTGTTGATGTAGAAGCACTCCGTGGAAGATCCCCCCTCCGATGGAGCTCTGGAACAGGCCCCAAGATGGGATCTCACCGGAACAGAAGGTTGCGGTGGTGGAATTAGGGTTTTCTCTATTGCCTCGATGTTTTCAGGGTACATGGGTACATATAGGAGGAAGGAGGGCATCGGGGGAGCCAGAGGGGGCCCACGAGGGTGGGGGGCGCGCCCTGGACCCTCGTGGCCGCCTCCTTCGTTCCCTCGCGTGTACTCCAAGTATTATGTGTTGATATTGTTCCAAAAAATAACTCTCGTGAAGGTTTCATTCCGTTTGGACTCCGTTTGATATTACTTTTCCGCGAAACCCTGAAATAGGCAAAAAAAAACAGCAATCTGCATTGGGCCTTTGGGTTAATAGGTTAGATCCAAAAATAATATAAAAGTGTATAATAAAGCCCATTAAACATCCAAAACATAATATATAATAGCATGGAACAATAAAAAATTATAAATACGTTGGAGACGTATCCCCTCTTGAACCTCCAGTGTTCCAAGCAATCATGTAATCCCAGTTCGATTCCATTGTGTAGAGAGGTAGCTCATCAAGTTCTTTTTCTTTTTAAGAACCCAATTTTCGCATACAACCATTTAATTCGAGTTTGGTTCCATTGCATACACCCATGTAGCTAATCATACTTTTTTTGTGAAAGAACTAAACTTCGCCTAATGTGGGAAGCATGCATGGTTCTGCACTAGACAAGACAAACAAAATGAATTAGAGCTACATGGGTATGTTGTGGTGGATGGCTGCAGTACACAACACAAAGCTGATCTGGTAAGAACCATGATTTACTCAATATTGAATTTGATGATTTACATGCGACCTTCTTTTTTTATACAGAAAATCAAATTATGAGTGAACTTGTGTCTTATTTTTCTATGCTAGCTATTTTTTTATGAATGCACATATGTAATTGCTATCGTCGTTTTAAGTTTGGCCAAGGGTTAAGAAGTCTTTACTGTCTCTACTCAAAGATGTTTTTGTCTCATATCGTTTCACTAGTATATTGTCAAGGTAATAAATTAACAAAAAAACACTCATTTTTGGCCTTTTCACAAAATTTTCTTTAAATGATTTCTCTAAAAAATATTTCTTTCAAATAAAATTCTTTATCATCAACTTATACTATGTTTCATCATAAACTTTGTTGCGTTTCCAAACATTAAATTATTTGTTAACAGTTCCTGTGGGTTATAATCTGGTCTACAATGTGACATGAACTTTACTTGGACCATATATCTAGTAAGTTTCTTGTATTAATTTCACGAACTAATGGAAAGGAATACACAATTTTCATCCACCGAGTAACGAACATGACATGCATTGCATGGGCACATTTACGCTTGCATGCGGTGGAGTGGTTAATTGGTTATTCATCATCATCAGGTAGAACAGATAGACGCAACACATAACGAACCACGTAGTACACCGTTTTATTTGCAAACAAGGCACGACGATAACCACATGCGGGTGTATGCTACTTGCACAAGATGCAACACAACAAAAACACACAGAAAAGGGGATCCAGAAAGGTTCGTGAGACGTTAAAAGATACCTACGCTCGCTTGGCACGCTCCCCTCCCAGCCGCGTCCTTGTCTGTGTCTATGCATTCCATGCCCTAGATTGTAGATGCACGAACTAAGTAGATGTGGCTAGCTGGCCAGCCCGCCGAGGCTCAGTGCTCCCCGATCAACATGTTTGGCGGCTGTCCTAACATCAACCCTTGCACCACCTATGTACAAATAACCTCTTGAACAACCCATCTTATCAAAAAAGAAAAAGGAAAAATTGGCACGACCGTCTCACTCTTTCGCCTTGGTCCTTCTCAGGCCAACCCTCTTCCCCACCCTCCTCTCATGTTTATATCTTAATTTTAGTGTCAATTATGTGCCATTCCATATTTTTCTAGATAAAAGGCACCAAACATGACTTTGTAAATAAAGCCACACATCACCCCATACTTCTTTTGTTTCTCATGGCTACCATTGTCAACCAACGACCATCACCACCAAATGCTCGCTGCCAATGTATCATCATCCTTCTAGTAGACTCATCCTGTGGCAAGAGATCATGTGCCACTTGAAACCTCTGAGCCGCCCCGTCGCCACCTCTACCACCATATGTTCATATCATCACCTATCCCACTAGGGTTAGGTAGCTCTAGTGACCTGAACCCAAAAAATTGAACCATAACCACCACAATCATTAGAGAAGAAGCCACCACCATCACTACCAAAGAGAGGAGTGCAATGTTGGAGAAAGACACACAAAGGACATGGCAAGATCAGTCAGTTCCGTAGCATCTCAGTCATTTGTTTTATTGCATCAAGCATGTAAGCAAAATACCGGCATCCAACTTTATTCGTACAAGGTGCTCTTAATTCTCATGTTCTATTCTTTATCCCTTCCTCCAGTCTTCGTGGACTTTTCTCATTTTTCACCACCGAGCTCCCTTGTTGATCTCAAGTGGCTCACTCGGGCAGAGATGTACAGGGAAGGAGTTAGGTATCCACCCCTATAAATTAAAACCATTGTTGTGCCCTTGATGATTATGTTTGGGTGTTCCTCGCCAAATTAGAGACTCCATGAGCTCCTTTCGAGCTTGAAGTTTTCTTGTCGCCTTCATGGTTCTTCTCGGTGTCGCTCAACCTTGGC
>LR738714.1:639991549-640006658 GCA_902687465.1 Secale cereale | reverse complement strand
GGGGGGGGGCCTCTAGGATCATAAAGATTATTGGCTCGCTTCCCCGGTTGTATAGACAATCATTCCTTCCCACTGGTTGTGGAATGTATACATCACCATGATGCTAAAGAGGCGCTAGGTGGTGCCTTTCTTTCAAAGACGGCGGTTGTCAGTCTATGCTCTTCTTGGTTTTTGTCTATTCGTTGTGTGCACCAACGTTTTCTCATCATGTTGGATAGAATGAATTTTTTTTTATCAACTTGATACATTGACCAAATTTCCAATTTTCAAAAGAAATAACTTTTTTCCCAATGCTTTTGAAAAAACAAAAGATAGACATGACTACTCCTACATCTTATTGGCATGCGAATTTTCACGTTTGTATCCATCATGTGTGCCAATGCTCTCTCATCGTGTTGCGTACAACGGATATATTTATTTTTATCAACTTGATATGTTAAGATAATCTTCATTTTGAAATAAAAAACCTCTTTTGTCAAAACTTTTATAAAAAATAAACA
This sequence comes from Secale cereale, assembly GCA_902687465.1. NCBI lineage: Eukaryota > Viridiplantae > Streptophyta > Magnoliopsida > Poales > Poaceae > Secale > Secale cereale. The sequence continues at coordinate 640,006,158 of LR738714.1, read as the reverse complement.
TAGACATAACTGGTCCTATATCTTGTTGACATGCCATCGTAAATTTGAACATATGTGCTTTGTAAATTAATAAATATGTGGACATTGATATGATATTATTTAATTTATTACAGATTCCACAAATGGTAGTAAAATAATAATGAGATTTTCCTCTTGTTTTACTTCTGTTGTTTAGAAACTTAGAATGTTCTGCACAACTGGTTGGTCAAAGTGCACTTGGAGGAGTGAGACATATATCTCGCTTGCAGCGACATAGAAGCTCCCCTCGCCCGAAGATTTTCGGGTAGCTACAGCATGGCCAGGCACATATAGATATTACCGTAAAAATGGTTATTTAAGTGCGGTTTTTTTGTACATTTTCTGTGTGTTATTTTATCAATATTAATTTTCTTTTTGCACTGGTTTTCTCAGATATTCTGTTTTCTTCTTCTTTGTACTTTAGTTTTCTTTGTATTTTCTCGGGTTTCTTGATTTTCCTTTCTTTTTCTTCAGGGTTCTCTTTTGTTTTTCTTTGTTTTTTCCACATATGTTTTTATTCTTTCATGTTTATAATTGTTATTTATTTTTTCCTCTGTTTCTTTCTCGGTTTCTACTCGGTATTTGCTTTTCTTTCTTTGTTTTTCTTCATTTTTTTCTTTTTCTTTTTTGGTTTGTATTGACTTTTCTCGTTTCCTTGCTACATGTTTTGTATGCATCAGAAACATTTTTTACACAACTGTTTACATTTTTCATATTCATCAGTAACAATTTTTGAAAACTTATATTGTTTTGATGTCTCCTTGTCTCCATACACATTATACATATTTTGTATACATTAGAAAAAAAATACACACCTTTAACATTTTGCAATTATATGATTAACATTTTGTAAAACATATTTTATATGTCCACCTTTTCTATAAACATTGTACATTTTTTCTATACATCTGAAATATTTTATATATACGTGATTAATATTTTCCAAATACATAATTAATATTTTTTACAAATATGTCATGATATCTCTTTTTTCCGTACACATTGTACATTTTTTTCTACATCAAAAATACTTTTTGTTTACATGTTTAACATTTTGAATATACACGATTAACATTTTCTTAATTATTTTTTTAGTTCTTTTTAAATAGAAATTATATATTTTTGTATACACCAGAAACATTTTTCCTATACACATTTAGTATTTCTATAACATTGTCGGAGTAAATGACCAAGGGTAGCCTCATCAGCCTCCCCTGGTATTTCAAAACATCGGGGCTGGCTGCGCCCCTCGAGCATCAGAAGCAAAGAGCCGCCTCCTAGAGGCCGGCTGGTCCAAGCGGCCGGCTGGTAGAAGGCGGCAAGACATAAAGGGCGGCCACGAAGCGGGCCGACTCCCGGCAGGCGGCCTCCAGAGAGGCCGGCTACCGACAAGCGACCCCCTGCGCCCTCAGAGTTTGCATCCACATAAACGTGACGAGACGAGGCGTGGCTACAGTGCAGCCCACTACCCTCGAATCCAGGGCAAAGCATGGCCACGGTGCATCGTACTGGGTGTACGTCCTTCACCCGGCGCAACACTGTAGCCATACAGCCCGTGACATCATCATTGATAGAGGGAGCCATGTCCCATGACGTACTGTCGGTACGGCCCCCAGGCCGCGGGCCCTACCTGCATGCGAGACACCAGAGGGCCGCGAGCCCGGACCAGTCGGCCCAGGGAGAAGCCGGCTCTTGACCAGACGGCCTTCCCTTGCCTTGAAGATTGTGTGCCATTAACCTGAAGAGACGGGGAGTGGCTACAGTGAATGCCCGCGAGACGGCGAGACTGTAGCCACGCCCTCCCCAACAAAGCACGCGTCATCAGCGGCATTGCTACAGCTCCAAGCAGCCGGCGGGCCCGGCGGCCGGCGGAGAAGCAGACCACCAGAGACACTGACAGGCGGGTCCTACACCCGACCCGATTACCATTGTACCCCTGGGGGGTAGGCCTATATAAACCCCCCAAGGCACCCATGCAAACGGTTCAGAGACAGAGACATTCCACACCCCACGTAGAGAGAGGAAAAAGCTAGCCCTGCCCTTCTTCCTCCTCTAGTCAAACAACTCAAGGAGCACTTGTAGTCACTTGTTGATTAGTGATCATGCGGAGACCTCGCAGAGCAGGACTAGGGCTGTTATCTCCTAGGAGAGCCCTGAGCCTGGGTAAAGTTCGTCGACGTTCATGTCTACGCCTCATCCCGTTTCCAGGCACCGACGATGTCTTACTAGCTCCCACAATGATTAGCCATCCTTTGGCATATGTCACACCAACCACCCGACATTTGGCACCCACCGTGCGGCTAGGTGCACCGTCGTCCGGAGACCTGCTCTGGATGGGAACTCTCTTCCTCCCTAGCGAGCGCAGCCAGCCCGGCATGCCTGATGGCGTTTGCACCGACGCGCTGCATGGCATGGAGGTCGCCTGCGCGGCGAGCTGCCTCGCTGATCTCATCGGAAAGATTAGCCTCGCAAACGACCCCGCGCCCGACGACGGCGCGGTCAGCACCGAGAGCTGCTTCATCGACCTCCTTGGCAAGCTCAACATCGCCAACGAGCCGGCCTCCGACCTGGAATCGGTCAGTTCCACCGACCCGATGCTTGTCGACTCCGACATGGCATCTCTCGACGCCTTCCCCACCAACGTGGTGGTCATCGACGACCCGGTCCCTCGTGCGGACAGCGACGGCATCACCGTCACAGAGGTGCTCGTCATCAGCCACGGCGAGACGTCCGACGCTGTCGCCCATGACCCGCTGCAGGCGACGCTGCGAGACCTGGCCGCCCCCATCGCGGCAGATGCCGGCGCCGAGACTATGGAGACCTGCCACGTCGCGCTTGTCGAAAGTGCCTAGAAGCTGGCTACCAAGAGACGCCTTGCTGGGGCCTACCAGCGTGAGATCGACCGCGCCATCGGCGGCATTCCGGCTGCTGGAGATCCTAGCCGCTTGGGCGTGGTCCAACAACGTGGGGTCCGCCATCACCAGCATGTTTGGGACAGACCGCCCTGTCTATGCCATGCCCGCGAAGAACCTGCGCGCTGCCCAGGCGGCAACAGACGAGCTAGACCATCTGGAAGGTGACGAGCGTCGCTACATGACGAAGCGCGTTCAGCAGCTCATCGACAAAGCAGCTGCGCAGCAAGAAACCGGCCGCCACCTGGCGGAACCTGGCCAACAGGCTGAGAATATTCCTCCCCCGCCGAGAGTGCGGCGCGACCTCCCGGACGTCGACTGGCGGCGCCCGCGGTTCAAGCGATCCAGAACCGGCTACTAGCCGCATCCGGACGCGCATCACCATCGAGCGCGACCAAGACGGACGCCCGTGAGTAGTGGATCGATGGGACGACTATCAGCCTCCCCCGCGCAGGGAGAGGAGCGTCTCCTCGCCGCCTGTTGAGCACCCGACGCTCAGCGGCCGGCTGGATCGCCGAGAAGGAATCGAAGCAAATGAACGCCGGTGCGTGGGACGGCTCCAATGTTCATGAAGACCTCAACAGGCGGCTCGAGGGCTGCAGCAGTCGCACCCGACCCGAGGACTTCAGAACCCGGCCCGGGGGCTGTAGCAGTCGGCCCGGGGACTTCAGCACGCGGCCCGGGGACTGCATCAGTCGGCCCGGCGACTTCAATGACACAACAAGCGGCAGCCGAATCCACCCCGCCACCCCCAACCCAGCCGCCCTAGTAACAGTGGCCGTGGTGACAATAGATGAAGTCCAAGCTCCATCATGGGCACAACCCATCCTCAACTTCCTGGTGAACAGAGAGCTGTCGACTGATGAGATCTCGGTCCGGCAAGTGCAGCGCCGGGCAGGAGCCTACACAATAGTAAACAGCAAGCTTGTCAGACACAGTGTGACTGGAGTCTTCCAGCGCTGCGTAGAGCCAGAAAAGGGCAAGGGAATCCTCAAAGATATCCACCAAGGCGAGTGCGGCCACCACGCGGCCTCCAGATCCCTTGTCACCAATGCTTTCCGGCATGTTTTCTTCTGGCCGACTGCTTTGGAAGACGTCAAGGATTTGGTCAAACACTGCAAGGGATGCCAGAAATTCAGCTCCAAGCAACACCTGCCAGCTTCTGCACTCAAAACCATCCCCCTCACTTGGGCCTTCGCTGTATGGGGGCTAGACATGGTGGGCCCATTCAAGACAGCACGCGGCGGTATGACCCATTTGCTCGTCGTCGTGGACAAGTTCACCAAGTGGATTGAAGCAAGGCCAATCAAGAAACTGAATGGGCCGACAGCTATGACCTTCATTGCAGATACCATCGTCCGGTACGGCATACCACACAGCCTCATCACCGACAATGGCACCAACTATGCCAAAGGCGCTCTGGCCCGTTTCTGCGTGACACAAGGCATCCGACTGGACTTAGCGTCTGTTGCCCATCCATAGTCAAACGGCCAAGTCGAGCGGGCAAACGGCCTCATCTTCTCTGGCATCAAGCCCTGACTGGTCGAGCCACTGGAGCGTTCGGCCGGCTGCTAGATCGACGAGATGCCGGCCGTCCTCTGGAGCCTCCGCACCACTCTAAACAAGTCAATTGGCTTCACCCTTTTCTTCCTCGTGTACGGGGCTGGGGCTATCATCCCAACCGACATTGAGTTTGAATCACCTCGCGTCACAATGTACACGGAGGCGGAAGCAAAGGAGGCGCGAGAAGACGGCCTCGGTCTGTTGGAAGAAGGCCGGATGTTAGAACCAACGTTTTCTCATCATGTTGGATAGAATGAATTTATTTATTTTCATCAACTTGATACATTGACCAAATTTCCAATTTTCAAAATAAATAAATGTTTTCCCGAAGCTTAAAAAAACAAAAGATAGACATAACTACTTCTATATCTTATTGGCATGCGAATTTTCACGTTTGTATCCATCATGTGCACCAATGCTCTCTCATCGTGTTGCGTAGAACAGGTTTATTTATTTTTATCAACTTGATACGTTAACACAATCTTCATTTTTCAATAAAAAAACCTCTTTTCTCAAAACTTTTATAAAAAATAAACATAGACATAACAGGTCCTACCACTACAACATGACACCCCCCCTATAGCAACGCAATTTTCCGTATCTAAAAGTCTATATATGCGTTGCTAATGTCTTTACCAACGGATTGGGATGCGTAGCCTTATCCAGTGTTGCTAGCGCATAATGCAACGCTTATATTTTTGTTGGTAAAAGGAACCGTTGCAAGACTACAACACATAAAACGGACTTCTACAACACTTTTATACGTTGGTGCTTAATCTACATGAACCAAAATCTTCATTGCTTGGCAATGAAGATTTTCCAACCCTTCAAAAGTTAATAATTATATTGCTAACAATTAAGTTAATGTTCCATGCAATGGTGATACTTATTTATTTCAAGTGAAAAAATAATAGAATATACTCACGGGAGAAACAAATCATATATTAGAAAAAGATGTTGGATTACAGTAGTGGATATTACAGGAGGAACATCATCCAAATTTGATGCATAATCCAATTATTTTCCTGACAAACATCCATACACATCTGTACAACTTAACTAAAACCTAACTGAAGAACATCATCCGTACAACTTAACTAAAACTATAAGTATCCATCTTCATCATCATGATCAGGAACATCGTCATCATTATTGCAGTATATTTGCCATGCACCAATATAATGATCCATTTATCTTTTGAATCTACAACACAAAAACAAAACGAATTGTTAACACACAATGCATTGACATGATGCAAGTAGTGATAGAGGTAGGATATTAGTCACGTACAAAGGTTGAAGGCCATGCAATCTTTGTTTTGCCTGCATTACCGAGAGTATTGTAGTTTGCGACTCCGTACCAAATATCAAGTCTTCACAAGTGTCATATCGACATGCACTTCCCAGAATTCATTTGTATGTTCAACACCATCAAGTTTAAATTTAAGAACACAACTTACAACTATAGCAAGATATATGTCTCCGTTATGATTTTCCAGGCTCTTCAAGAATACTTTTGTTCATGCATGTTAGAGAAAATCAAAGTTATCAATGGATCGAAAGAAAAGAAATCATAAAGGAATTACAAAAACTTCATAAATGCTATTATAGTACCTCCATGTGTAAGATGGGACGAGAATAGTCCTAAGTAAGGCTGCTGAAACTACACAATTAAAATTCTTGTTTGTACCTCGATCAAACTCCAACATATTGGAAACGCCAGATTGTTGAGGTCGATCAGCAACGAACAATTATGTAGCTGCATCTTTAAAAAAAAGACATAAATCAGACAAGCAGATTAAATTCAGTTAAATTCCCTTATAATATCACAACATCAGTAAAATGTTAACAGTTGCATAATTGCATGAAGAAAGCAATTGACGTAAATTATGTATATGCATGTTCTAACCGAATATAAACCTGTAGGCAATGCACTTATGCTTACTCCTATTTTTATATATTGGACCTATTCAATAACATGTCCACATCACAATCCAACCATCCTAGTGTTCATCCATTAATAGTGTGCACCAAATAACTCATCCGTTGATCAAGAAGTATCATCCAAATATTAATATTTGGCATTAAAATTGATGAAGAATAAACCTGAACTCCTGCACGTGACTTTGGAGGGGCCAGTGCTTGGTTAGGGATACACACATAACCATCATCTCACATCATAAGTGCAAGCAGGACTCAATCCTTGTGTCATCCGATAATCGATAAGATTGTTTGAATCGAAGAGCAGGAACGCGAACAACAATAAAACCTACTGCCAAACAGCGCCATAAACCGCTTGCTAACACCATATTCATTGACGCTGTATAAGCCACCTGAAAAACATTTGCCAGCGCTTAGATGGATTAGGAATCTCGTTTATAAAGTTCAGATAATTCACAAAGTGTGTGAAGGTTCAAATTCATTTTATTCTAGTGTATCAACGATAACTACAATAGCATGAATCTCGACTCTTGTTTTGGCCTGGTAATCTGGACTTTTTTCAGTATGCCCAAATTGTAAACAAAATTAAACACCAAGAAACAAAAATAGACATGGAAACGAACTTAATCCGATGAACAGAGGGCTAAGCCGGTTGTTTGAGACCTGCTGTGTGAGAACACATGCCTATGCATCACGTTTATGTTTCAAAGAAACTCGTCACACAATTAGAATCTCATTGGATCCCTAGCAGAATTAATCTCATCCCTGGTCTCTCTGCTCTTCCCCGTCAATGATACGATATATAACTTGCAAAAGGATATAATCTAAGCATGTTCATGGCCGTACCTTGGATTCACCGTTCTTGCGGGGGAGCGGTGGCGAGGGGAGGCGTGCTGGGATGCAGGGTCACATGGAAGCGGTGACGACGGGCAGCGCGCCGGGATGCAAAGTGACAGGGGAGAGGTGAAGAAGGGCGACGCGTCGTACCTTGGATTTACCGTTGGTCGCAAGGGAGCGGTGACGAGGGATGGCGCGCCGGGATGCAGGGTCGCCGTGGAGTGGAGACGAGGGACGGCGGGCTGAGACGGAGGTCAGCAGGGGAGTGTTGAGGGGCGGCGCGCCGGGACAGAGGGTCGCAAGGGAGTGGTGAGGGATGTCATGCCGGGAGAGAGGATCGTAGGGGAGTGGTGATGTGCGGCAACTGACGATGGGCGGCGGCCGGCGTGCGAGGTCAGGAGAGGAACAGGGAAGGATGGGGACTGGGAATGACCTAAAGATTATCCTGAAAGCCAACTTGGGCTGGGCTAGACAAGAGGCTGCATTGGGCTTTACTTGGGGTTGTCGCCAGTTCCAATCTACTCCAAATCTGCAAGTCTACAACGCATATGCTACAATGCTTATATGCGTATCTTATGTGAATTTTGCAAATCCGATCCGAACACATCTGCTGCCCCAATCCCCTCTCGCTAGGGTTTCTCTCTCCTCTCGGTGACGGCGTCGCCATCGTCGTAGAGATCGTTTCTCCCCTACTGTTCCTCCCTGGCGGGGCTCGCTGCGTCCGCGGGACAAGGCGGCATCACAGAGGAGGCGGATCCTTGGGAACATACCGCTCGCGGAACCTAAACCCCGAGCGAGAGGATCATGGATCAATCTGCACCGACGTCGGGATCGACTCCAACAGATCTCGAAGCACTGATGGAGGAACTTGGACTCAAAGAGGATGACCTGCAGGATGTTGTTGTGGAAGAAGGCGAACTGCCTCAGGAGGCGACCCGCTGGATGGCGCTGGCTAGGGTTTATACAGAAAAAACCTATAGCCAATAATGGTTCTACAGAGCTATGAGGGTAGCATGGGACTTGGCACAGGAGGTTAAGATTCGACCGCTAGAGGATAACCTCTATACTCTCCAATTCTCGTGCCTCGGCGACTGGGAGAGGGTGATGGAGGATGGACCATGGAACTTCAAGGGAAAGGCGGTAGTTATAGCTCCCTATGATGGATTCACGAAACCATCGACTATTGAGCTTAAGAAACTAGAAATATGGATTCAAATCCATGATCTCCCAGATGGATATTTTTCAAAGATCAAGGCCTTGTCTGCCACGGTCGGAGAATTCATATTTGTTGAGCCGAAGTCACATGATTTTGAGGGGAACTTTGCAAGGGTTCGTGTGAGAATTGATGTTACTAAACCTCTGAAAAACGCAGTCTCGCTAGTAGTGAAGAAGAAGGATTCGGTTGAACGTGTCATCTTCAGGATCAAGTATGAAAGACTGCCTGATTGGCGCGCCGTATGTGGAAACTTAGGTCATCTATACAAAGAGTGCGGGGATGGGGTTCATCCTCCAAAGGCACTTGTATTCAAGGACATCAAGGCCAACTGGTTCCAGAACACAGGTAGAGGTCCGGGGGACAATGAAGGTGCTAGAGGAGGCCGCGGAAGAGGCAGAACAGGAAGAGGAGGTGGGCGTGCTGGGGCCACAGGAGCACAATCCCAACAGAGCGTTGATCATGAGCTACATGATATTACTATGGAGGACTCTGACCGTAATAGGAAGAGGTCTGCCATTGTTGAACCGAGAACTACAAATCCGCAGCAGACGGGGCAGAATAGCAAAGCACTTCTCATGCTACCGCCAGTGATTCCTCCAAGCCCCACGTCCAAGCAAGAGACGAAGAGAAACAAAACATGTTCTTCAACAGCGGAAGCAAACACGTCCAAGTCAACAGTACCCAACAAAACACCTGATGCGCGTTTGGCGGGCTCCCATGGAGGGGCTCGCCTGGCGCAATGAGTCTCCTATGTTGGAACTGTCGCGGAATTGGCAAAGCCGCGACAGTTCGTGAGCTTCATGATTTAACGAGGCAATTTGCCCCCTCTATACTCTGCATTTTAGAAACTCAAATAGAGGGACCACGAGTGGAGGATCTTGCAGACTCTCTAGGCTTTAATAAAAGTTTTGCTGTTGGTAGTTCGGGTAGAAGCGGAGGACTTGGAATTTTCTGGAATGAGGAAATAAAAGTTGAGAATATTGGTTATTCGAAGTATCACATTGATGTTCTTATAGATGATCTAGTGGAAACAAAAGTGAGAGTAACATTTGTCTATGGGGAAGCTCAAGTACCAGAAAGATATAAAACATGGGATATGATTCGTAACATTGCAGGCAATTGGGACGGTCCATGGGCAGTACTTGGAGATTTCAATGAGGTGCTTCATGGTTATGAACATGATGGTATTGGGAACAGGAGTCAGGCCCAGATGGATGGATTTAGAGAAGCGCTGGACTCTTGCGGTTTATTTGACATGGGGTACACAGGAACGGACTGGACCTTTGAGAGGAGAGTGGCGGGGGGCACATACACGAGGGTTCGCTTGGACAGATGTGTAGTGAATCCTGAATGGTCTTTGCTTTTCCCCTCGGCCACACTTGAGCACAAATCGGCTGCTACCTCGGATCACGTCCCCATCAGGCTCACTCTACGTGATATGCATGCATGCAGGGCGGGGCCCAGATCTTTTAAGTATGAAACAATGTGGGAGAGAGATGACACACTTTTCAATGTGATCGGAGACAGATGGAATCAACAAGCAGTAGATTCGGTCGAATCTTTACGGGGAAAACTAGGTGATTTGGCTGGTGATCTCTCTGCATGGGACCGCAGTCATTTTGGCTCAGTTCGAGAAGAGATTCGCCTTTTAAAATCTGCTCTGGAGCGCCTGTGCTCTGTTTCAGGGAGATCGGGTCCTACACGAGAAGAAACCAAGGTCTCTGATAGGCTGATCGAGCTCTTCCATCGAGAGGAGATGTTATGGAGGCAGAGGGCGCGTCTGGATTGGCTAGTCCATGGCGACAAGAATACATATTTCTTTCACCTGAGAGCAAGTCGCCGACGTCGAAAAAATCAAATAAAAGCTCTACAGAAACCCGATGGGCAACTCACATCAGAGATCACAGAGACTGAGGAGATGACAACAGAGTTCTATAAGAACTTGTACATGTCCGAAGGTGTTCAGAACATGGATCAAGTGCTAGATACAGTCCCGCAAAAGGTCACACCAGCAATGAACGTCATCTTAAATGCCCCATATACACAGAAAGAAGTAAAAGAAGCCCTTTTTCAAATGTTCCCGACGAAGGCACCGGGACCCGATGGATTTCTGGCCCATTTCTTCCAACGTCATTGGGATGTCTGTGGCGATGATGTTACAAAGGTTGTACTAAAAATTGTTGATGGCTCGGAATCTGCGGCATGCATTAATGAGACTATCTTAGTCTTGATCCCAAAGGTAAAAAACCCCACACTTCTGTCACAGTTCCGCCCGATAAGCTTGTGCAATGTTCTCTATAAAATTGCTTCCAAGGTTATATCAAACAGACTGATGGTAATTTTGCCAGACATTATTTCTGAGGAGTAGTCAGCTTTCGTCCCAGGTAGATTAATTACTGATAATATCATTACTGCCTATGAGTGCCTGCATTTCATGAAGCGGAACAGGGCCAAAAAACACCAGTCAGTTGCTTTGAAGTTGGATATGATGAAAGCTTATGATAGGGTGGAGTGGAACTATCTCCAAGCAATTATGCTTAAACTGGGCTTCACAGAGAATTGGGTGGGCATTGTCATGAGCCTGGTTACATCAGTAAAATTTTCAGTATTGTGTAATGGGAAGAAGCTTGAGCAATTCACACCATCTCGAGGGATCCAACAGGGAGATCCGATATCTCCATACTTGTTCTTGATAGCAGCAGAGGGCCTTTCGTGCCTCCTAAAATCACAAAGACAGTCATCTAACCTTGATGGGATACAAGTGGCTCCTACAGCGCCGCCAGTTAACCATCTTCTATTCGCTGATGACAGCCTGCTGTTCTTCAAGGCCAATAGTGTGGGAGCTACCGAGGTCAACCAATTGCTGGATGTATATTGTCAAGCCACAGGCCAAAGGATTAATTACGCAAAGTCATCCATCTTCTTCAGTAAAGGAGTTCCTGATAACATCCGCAATGAGATCAAAGGTTTGTTGAACGTTCCCAATGAGACCCTGAATGAGAAGTAATTGGGCATGCCTTCAGATATAGGGAGTTCAAAGAATGGTGCTTTTAAATATCTTAAAGACCGGTTGTGGAGCAAGATCCAGGGATGGATAGAGAGGTCACTCTCATCGGCTGGAAAGGAAGTCTTGGTGAAATCAGTAGCGCAAGCTGTCCCGGTATTTTCCATGTCTTGTTTCAAGCTGCCCAGAGGCCTATGTGAGCATTTGAATATGCTGATTCGAAAATTTTGGTGGGGAAGTAAAAACGGACAGCGCAAACCTCACTGGGTATCATGGAAGGATATGACGCAGCCCAAGGGTATGGGTGGTTTGGGTTTTAAAGACTTTGAACTTTTTAACTTAGCAATGTTGGCACGGCAGGCCTGGCGCTTGTTACAAGATCCGGATTCTCTAAGTGCTCGTATTCTGAAAAGCGTCTACTACCCGAATTCTACCATTCTTCAAGCCAATCTAGGGAACCATCCGAGCCAGATCTGGAGGGCGATTATTGAAGGGCGAGATACTCTCAAACAAGGGCTGATCAGGCGCATAGGCAATGGAGAATCAACCAACATCTGGGAGGATAATTGGCTACCCCGGGAGGAGATGATGAGGCCTTATGGTAGCATTACAGAAGATCCATCGGAGTTCGTCTCTGACCTAATTGATGCTAGCTCAGCCACATGGGATAATGAAAAGTTGGCAGCCACTTTCATGCATTTTGACGTGAAGGTTATATTGAGTATCCTGCTATGCACAATGAACCAACAAGATTTCTGGGGCTGGGCTCACGAGAAAAACGGTAGCTTCTCGGTCAGGTCGGCGTACCGGATGCTTGTGGCAACACGGCAACGGAGAGAGGCATGGTTGGATGGTACTTCGGGTTCCTCGAGTACCCACCTGGAGGAGGGATCATGGAAAACCCTATGGCGAACAAAGGTACCAGGTAAGGTGCGGATGTTCTTATGGAGACTCTCGAAGCACTCGTTACCGACGGAGGACGTCCGTGCCCATCGACACATGACGAACTCAAGCTCTTGCGGGATGTGCGGCGCGCTGGACTCATGGCGGCATTCCCTCCTTGAGTGTACAGTATCCAGGTGTACATGGGCTCTTATCGACGAGGAGCTGGGGAGCTGCATCTCGCTAAATACTGAACCAAGGGCGAAGAACTGGCTATTCTCACTAATGGAATCATTATCGCATGAACAATTTGTCCTAGCTGCTGTTACCTTATGGGCAATCTGGACTGCGAGGAGGAAAGCTATCCATGAGGCTATATTTCAATCCCCACATGCAATACAATCTTTTATATCTCGCTATATTGCAGATTTAAGTGTTTTGAGTGCTCAGCAGCCAGTGCATCAGCGAGCGGCTACCATGCAAGCAGGAAACATCACTCGTCCACGCGCTCCTCCAGTAAATTTTGCCAAGATTCATGTGGACGCGGGAGTTCGTTTCCAGAGAGGAGGATCGGCAGCAGCGGTATGCAGGGACTGCCACGGCAATTTCCTGGGAAGCTCGGCGCTAGTCGTCTATGGAGTTCTTGACCCAACAACGCTGGAGGCCATGGCGTGCCGCGAAGCTATTTCTCTGGCTGAAGATCTTGGCATCCACAGCTTCATCATATCCTCGGATTGCAAGCAGGTGGTGGAAGATATCATGAAGGGCAGCAACGGCCTCCACGGAGCAATCATCAAGGAGATAAAGTCTAGATCGGTTCCATTCCATTGTAACTTTATTTTTGAAAGTCGTAGTGTTAATCTCGAAGCTCATAGACTTGCCAGGTTTGCTAAAAACCTAGTCCCAGGGCGTCATGTGTGGCTGTGCCAGCCAATGACCCAAATTGTATCCCACCTTCTGTGGTTTTTGATCAATAAAGTGGCCTTTTTCCCTCAAAAAAAATGTGAATTTTGCAACATATAGTCAAAACGTTGTAAAATATTTGTTGCTTTATGGGGGGTATCCTTGTAGTGATCTTGTTGACATGCCATCGTAAATATGAACATTTGTGCTTTGTAAATTAATAAATATGTACACATTGATATGATATTATTTAATTTATTACAGATTCCACAAATGCTAGGAAAATAATAATGAGATTTTTACTCTTTTTTTACTTCTGTTGTTTAGAAACTTAGAATGTTCTGCACAACTGGTTGGTCAAAGTGCACTTGGAGGAGTGAGACATATATCTCGCTTGTAGCGAGATAGAAGCTCCCCTCGCCCGAAGATTTTCGGGTAGCTACAGCATGGACTGGAACATATAGATATTACTGTAAAAATGGTTTTTTAAGTGCGGTTATTTTGTATGTTTTCTGTGTGTTCTTTTATCAATATTATTTTTCTTTTTGCACTGGTTTCCTCAGGTATTCTGTTTTCTTCTTTGTACTTTGGTTTTCTTTGTTTTTTCTCGGGTTTCTTGATTTTCCTTTCTTTTTCTTCCGGGTTCTCTTTTGTTTTTCTTTGTTTTTTCACATATGGTTTTATTCTTCCATGTTTATACTTGTTATTTATTTTTTTCCTTTGTTTCTTTCTCAGTTTCCACTCGGTATTTGCTTTTCTTTCTTCGTTTTTCTTCAGTTTTTCTCCTTTTCTTTTTTAGTTTGTATTGACTTTTCTCATTTCCTTGCTACATGTTTTGTATGCATCAGAAACATTTTTTACACAATTTTGTACATTTTTCAAATTCATCAGTAACAGTTTTTGAAAACTTATATTGTTTTGATGTCTACTTGTGTCCATACACATTATACATCTTTTGTATACATTAGAAAAAAAATTATACACACCTTTAACATTTTGCAATTATATGATTAACATTTTGTAAAACATATTTTTATGTCTACCTTTCCTATAAACATTGTACATTTTTTTCTATACGTCGGAAATATTTTATATATAGGTGATTAATATTTTCCAAATACATAATTAATATTTTTTACATATATGTTTTGATATCTCTTTTTTCCGTACACATTGTACATTTTTTCTACATCAGAAATACTTTTTGTATACATGTTTAAGATTTTGAAAATACACGATTACATTTTATTAATTTTTATTTTAGTTCTTTTTAAATAGAAATTATATATTTTTGTATACATCAGAAATATTTTTCCTATACACATTTAGTATTT
>LR738714.1:639972411-639989699 GCA_902687465.1 Secale cereale | reverse complement strand
TGTTGATGTCTATTTTTTCATACAAATTATTATACAATTGGTCATGTTCAATAGAAACATTTTTTTATACATGTTTAACATTTTCTACAGCACGATTAACATTTTTCAGATTTTGTATATATAAGTGATTTTTTAGTTGATATATTTATAATATTTCGAAATACAAGCAAAGCTGAAAACAAAGCAAAACACGAATGCCAAAATATGAAAAAAATATGGAAGAAAAAAAACTTTGAAGGTCTGTGGTCCCCTGGGCCGCCCCAATATGGCAGTTGCCTGAAGTGAGGCGACCTACTGTCTCAGGTGAAGCGAGACATAGACGAACCCACTTGCAGTCAGACGGCCCACCCAACTCAACCTACAAACACCACCAGCAAGCATAAGCCCTTGAAAAGTTAAAATGCATCCTAGCCCATCTAACTGCAACAAGATAAAGCTCAATCCAGTTATTGAAACCAACTGGCAAGCCTTGGAATGCATTCTGGTGCACTTTATTGTATTTATTTGGGCCACACACCTATCGGATCAGCTGACAAGACTGAAACCACTACGGTCTGCAGCGCCATGATTAGGCACTTAAAAGATTGCTACCGAGGAGTTTCTTCAATGATCATAAAAGATATCCAGGCGAGACAAGGAAGCTTTGAAGCGGCGGACATTGTGCACAAAGGGAGAGAATCAAATGGCGATGCCCATGATTTAGTCAAAGCTTTTGCATCCTTGGACATAGGTAGGCATGTATTGCTAATTGCCAGGCCTGATTTTGTTCATGTACCTGGCGTTTTGGAGGTTTAAATGAAGTGACATGATTCTAAAAAATATATTCTAGTACACCAACTGATATAGCAGCAGCTAAATGGTAACAATAGTACAATGTAAAAATAAGTGTCGCCAAATAAATTTCTTTTATATAATCATATCAATAATTAAATGGTAGGTAAATCACAAGCTAACCTACTAGAATATGCCAATATCCGAGTAACGTTCCTTGAGAGCATTTTCCCAGCGACGCTCGAATTGCCATGCAATTTCAAATAAAATTGTCATGACAACTTTAAAAGAATTGCCATGACCAGAAGACAAACTTGTCATATGATGCAAAAAATAACGGCATCGATTTAAAAAATTTTACTAACCATGTGATCTGGATTCAATGGCTATGGGGGCGTTCCCTGGGACCTCCTAACCAGGAACGTTCCCCAATTAACAATTCCTTAGTTATCTAGTTGAAATAAGAACATGGTTATAATCTCTCCCATATCTTGTTGACATGAAAATTTGATCGTAAAATATGAGCACTAGTGTAAAACTATATGTGGACGGTAACATGGTATTGCTCATTTATTATTTTACTAACTAAATACCCTCTTTTTGCAACGAGGGTAATTTTATTCTAATGGGTCAACGTAGGAACATTTTGATTAGACTGAGATTGAGATATGTTGTGAGGAAGGAATTCATAGTCAAAGATAACGAAAGATACGGCGTGATTGGGATTGTATACGCAAAACTATGTGAGTTTATTTTATTTTGTTGTTTGCTTGTAAAGGATATCTTGTTATTGTCTGTTTATTTGATTTCTGTGGATTGTCTTACAAGGGATTTCTTGCCCCAGAAATGAGGATGTGGAGTCAGTCTGAAAAAATAAATAATGGAAGTTATCGCCTGGTTTGGAAAAAAAAGTTGCTTAGAAGGAAAGAAGCAAAACTAGAGATGTAAATGGAAAATAAGCGGCGTCCACAAGTCACGTTTAGTCAGCTTTAGCTAGCTCCATAGTGTATTTTCCTCGAACAGTAAATAAACTATTTTACTGTTAGATCATAGGTGGGTTTAAACGGGATTAAACATGACCCGGTTTACATCCCTAAGCGAAACCAACAAACTCATCTTTTTTTCTTTCTTTTGCGAGAAGACTTTCAATCTATTCTTCAATTGTCATGGCAGTACAAATAACACTAGAAATAATAAGAATTACATCCAGATCAATTAACCATCTAGCGACGACTACAAGCACTGGAGCGAGCCGAAGGCGCGTCGCGGTCATCGCCCCTCCTTCACTGGAGCCGAGCAAAACTCGTTGTAGTAGACAGTAACAAACTCATCTTTAATAGTAGAGATTTATTGTACATACTGCAAATGGTCATATTTTTATGAGATTTTGCATGCTTTTTTCCTGCTTTATAGAAACTAAGGAATCAGAATGGTCTGCACAACATTTTTTTAGCGGTAAATGATCTTGTGGTTCAAAAGTGCACTTGGAGACACAAACAAAGACAAGGCCCAAACCACCTAGAGATTCACCAGCTAGGGTAAGCCCTAAATTCCAGCACACCTACTGAAACCACCTGGCATAAGCCCTTGGAGTGCATCCTGGCCCATTTTACTGTTTCCATTTGGGCCGCACAACTAGCGGAGCAACATCAACTCAGGAAAAATAAATAGCAGAGCAACATGCAATATTTAAACCACGACGCTTGGCAGAAATATGGTACACCAAATGATATAGTAGCAGCTAAACGTTAACAATAATGCATTGTTGCTAGAGATGCAGTCTTTATAAATCGACTATACTAGGTCGAAGAATGTACATAGAGCACGGTAAAATTTGATGATACACAACAAAAACTCTTGGCAGGAGTGACGGTACTGAGAGCTGTCAAATAGATTGCCTTGGAAGAGTCAGCTTTTTTTGGAACAACTGAAGGCGCACTAAGCGCCAAATTCATTTAGCTCAATAACAACGTACAACATGGATTACAAAGCCCTAAATCTGAAAATCTGAGAGAAGAGAAACTACAGGGCAAGAACTAGGTCTATGAGCTGAAGCAAAGCAACAAATTTCAGGTTCAACATTTGAGTGAAGAACCTGCTGAGCTACATTATGGACAATACCATTAACTTCTCTTGAAATATGAAACACCTAAGGCTGCAAATTAGTAGCATGCTTGAAGAAACCCGCCAAAGGTTTACGAATGCTCCAAGGAGTAGTCAACTCCACCATTTTGCCAGAAGCTGCCAGCAATGCTAAAGAAAGACATCCCATAAGAAAAGTTGGATGAAGAATATTCAGTCTGGTAGCCACTTGAGCTGCAAAAGAAAGAGCCAATGCTTCTGCTTGCAACGGAGAACTTGTAGGCAGCACCGAAGTTTGAATCTGGACATTGATTTCACCTTGATTCGAGGGCAACGAAAGATAGACACCTACTCATGTCGCCACTACACCTTGAACTAAACCAGGAACTTTTTTTGTTTTGAAAGCTAAATCATAATAAATTTTAGGACCCAGAACAAGCAAATCTGTCTTAAGAGTGCATCACTGCTTAGGAAGTTGATCAGGAAAAGTTTGAACTTGTGGCGGCACCTGCATCTTATTTAAACAAGACAAGTCAGCATACGGATCAAAGAACAAGGCCTCTGCAGCTATATGCACATGATGAGGAAGAACATTTTTCCTGTCAAATAGGAAATCATTTCTCGCTATCCAAAGACACCATAGAAAGTTAAGAATATGAGGAATGGACCCATAAGGATGCCCCATTTGAAGAAGAGCAATAAGGATGGACTGAATATTAGAATGGCCATAAGTTAAAGCATCAGATCTAATGAACCATGGAGAGGAGAACCAAGCCGCTCGAGCAAAATCGCAGAGAAAGAATAAATGAAACTCATCCTCTAGTTGGCGCACCTACAACAGTTTTGAGAGATATGAACAGAAAAACGACCCGCTCTCAAACTTGTAGGCAAAGTCCTTCTAAGAAGCCGCCAAGCGAAAGTTTGAACTCGAGGTAGAACTTTCTTTTGTTTCCAAATGAGTTTGAGAATATCTTTCACCTCCAAAGGTACTGTAGAAGGAGTAGCTCTGGGATTTGCATGAATTTCCTGCAAACAAAGTTTATAAGCAGATTTGGAAGAACAAATACCATTAGGAGTGTGATCCCAACAGAGTAAATCTGGACCATCATCATTAATAATGTCATTTTGAACAATCACAGAGGCCATAGGTTGGTGGAAAAGATAAAAAACAAGATCATCATTTCAATTTTTCCGACGAGGAAGCCAAAGATCCTTGACTAAGGAAGGATATCTATAACCGGGCTCTTGAATAATAAGATGATCATGGATGGAAACCCACAAAGAGCACCAAGGAGTACTCCAGATTGAAATATTACCTTGCATTAACTGATAAAAAGAATGAGCTTTCAATTGGGAAGCATTTCCAAAACAGAGGTCCAGAAAGCAGATTTGGGAGTAGAAGAAGTAGCAGACCAAATGGAAGAGCCTTGAAAATATTTAGCTTTAAGAACCAAGTAGAGTTGGGAAGAAGGGGCTTTAGCAATTCTCCAAGCCGTGACAAGAATAAGACTCTCATTAATAGCTTGCAAATTTCTAACGCCCAACCCACCTTATAATTTGGAATTACAAATGTCCTTCCAAGCTCTAAGGCAAAGACTTTTGCTATAATCATTCTCCGTGATACCTGTCCACCAAAAATTCCTGATAACAACTGTAAGTTTAGCAATAATTTGTTTAGTAAACAAGATGTTGGCCATATACTAAACAGGTATAGCAGAGAAAACAGACCGAATCAATTCAAGCCTAGCTGCATGAGAGAGCAAATTAGCTTTGTAAGTAGGCAATTTGTTTGCAAACTTATGAAAAACAAAATTATATGCAGCAGAACGATTCTTAGCAGGTAGAATAAGAGGATGACCAAGATGAGAGAAATTGGAATCCATAACAGCAACATGAAAGATTTGTTTAATATTCTGAATTGTATTTTGACTAACATGAGCACTAAAAAGAATAGCAGATTTGGCCCAGTTTGGAGTTTGCCCAGATATAGAACAAAAATGCTGAATGATTTGATCCATTAAAGTTGCCTCCTGAACAGTGGCTTGACCACAGACCAGCAAATCATCTGCAAACAACAAAGAATGAATAGAGGGGCAATTTGGACCAAGAGAAATACCCTGCAGATGATGAGCCGCAAGAGCTTCATTGAGAGCAAGAGATAATTCATTAATAGCCAAGACAAATAAGTAATGTGACATAGGACAGCCTGGCGAATACCTCTGAAACTTTTGAATTTATGAGAAGGTTCTAGCACAGAGAAAGTAGGATAAGAAATACATGCGTAGATCAAATTAATGAAATGACCATGCAATCCTTTACGAGCAAGAGCTGGAACAATGAAGTTCCATTCTAAACGATCAAATGCTTTGACAAGGTCAATTTTGAGCATGAACGCATGATGTTTCCAAGATTTAAGAGAGAAATAATGCGTAATCTCTTGTGCTATAATAATATTATCAGCAATTCTTCCACCTTCAATAAAAGCTTGTTGCGCATGATCAATATAGTCACGAAGATGAGTTTTAATTCTGTTGGCCAAAGATTTAGCAATGATTTTGTAAACAACTTTACAAAGACTAATAGGCCTAAAATCCATGGGAACCTCAGGTACTAACTTCTTAGGAATAAGAGCAATTTTAGTGTCATTAATATGAGGAGGCAAAACACCAATATTGTAAAAATTAATCACAAGCTGAGTGACCTCATCTCCTATCCACTCCCAAGCCGCCAAGTAGAATTCAACATTAAATCCATCCAGCCCCGGAGAGGCATTCAACTTCATATCTTTAAGAATCTGTAAGATCTCACCTTTATCTGGAATAGAGTAAGTAGGATCCAAAGAGTTCTCAGGGAGATAAGTGGAAAGAAAAGGTCTACCATTGTTAACATTAGAGGAAGAGAAGATATATCTAAAATAGTTAACAAAGGTATTAGTAATAGATCTTGGTTTGAAGTGCATCACATCATTCTCATCCTTAATAGAACAAATCGTATTCCTTTTCCTTCTTAGCTTGATGAAAAAACTTTGTATTGCGATCACCACAAGTAGCCTAACCTTTCTTACTCCTTTGCTTATAAAACTGATTGAGCTTAGAGAGTGTGTATTCATACCTGAGAATGAGAGAATTTTCCACAGTATGGTCCTGCTGATGCAATGGAAGCTTCTGAATCTGATTGATGCTAGATTCCAACTCATGGAGCTCTTGCTGGAAGGGTTTCTTCTTCTTGCACCATTGTTTCAAAGATCCTACCACAGAAGATGATTTTGCTACAAAAGAAGTAGAGTCAGTACTATTCTAGGCAGATCTAGCAAATTGGCTGAAATCTTTTTCCAACAACCACCAGTTTTCAAATTTAAAAGACTACTTAGGCTTGAAAAAAGTGCCATCCGTAGAAATGAGAATGGGTGCATAGTCACTGAGAATGATAGGGAAATTAAGAACTTTAGTATTAGGATAATGCACACACCAATCAGAGTTGACAATGCAACGATCTAAATGCCTGTAAATAGGATTCGCGGTGTGTTGCCTATTACACCAAGTGTATGCATGACCACTAAAGTCAATGTCAAAGAAACCACAATTCTTAACAAGAGAATGAAAAGCTGACATACGGTAATAATTTACACTACCATTACAACCATCAGTATCATACAAGATGTCATTAAGGTCTCCCATACATAACATGGGCTTGCCTAGATTATCATATATAAAAGCGGAAACTTGAGACCAGATAGCACTAGTTTGCCTATGGTAGGGATCGCCATATATACAGATCACACAAAAGTGGGTCCCCGAAGCTATATGAACTACATTTGCTAGGATATAGTGGAAGGAAGCACTATGAATAGAGATTTTAAGATCATCATTCCACAAAAGCTAGAGCCCTCCTGAAGCACCTCTAGAAGGAACAACAAAGCTGTTAGCCACATCAAATCTATTAACAAGATCAATTGAGCGAACCTTAGAAGATTTAATTTCTGAAACAAAGGTTACCTGAGCTTTAGTAGAATGAATCAGATTAGACAGAAAGAGCATTCGATCATTGCCAAGGTCCCGGCCCATACCTCGACAATTCCAAGCTATGACTTTCATGGTGCCCGAGGCGCGTTAGGGCCATGCACCACTGCCCAAGAAAAAGAGTGGGCCAAGTTCTTGTCTTGTTCAGAATCAAACTCCATAACTTCCCTAGACCGGCCATTCCTGAGATCCACTATATCATGTTCGCGAGAAGAGCTAATATCCTCATGATTTTCCACTTTGTTTGTACTAACATATTGCGAAGGCGATCGCAAGGGCGAAGGATCATAGCTGCCTCCCTCGTCATGGCCAAATGCCATACCTCATCCTCCGTGCTCAATATTGGTGTCTAGATCCATGTCTCCTAGATTCTTGTTCCTGCTACCGCACAAATGATCACCAGAGTCCATCTGAACAGTGCTACTATTACGCTTCCAAGTGAAAGAATGAGCACGGTTGCCAATAAACCCCTAGAGATGTGGACGCATACCTCGTGATCCCCTAGCCGGAAGAATATCCCATCTGCTACCTCTAGATCGATGGAAACCCCTCTGAGAAGCAGAGGAATTGCGAACCGCTGCACCATGCTTAGAATGTCCAGTGAGCAAGCTGCAAACAGCCGAGCCGGCAGCAGAAGCAGAATGGCCAGCTCGCATACCAGCAACCAAATATGGCTGATCGTGGAAAATGGGCCTGGATGGAGGTGCACCGAGGATACCCGCACCATGACCATCCGCGGAAGCAGGATTAGGCACAGGTTGGATAGCATCCAACCCACATCGATCTTCACTATTTCCTCCGCCACAATGAGAAACAATCTTTTTCGGCGGCGGAAGAGGTAGACCAAGCAGCGACTCCGACGACCGCTTGAGACTGGATCTAAGAGGAGACAAAGGAGGGCACACCAAAGGGGAGGAAATCACTCCCGAGATAGGCAGGGGATTAGTACCAATATTTGCACTGATGTTTTTGCCTTCCATAGCTGCAGAGATGGCAGGAGCCGGTGCAGCCTGAGTGATACAAGTTGCAGGTTCTGGATCTAGATTGAAAATATTTGCGCAAAGAAGAGGATTTCACCGCCCAACTGTCTAATCTATATTAACTGTAGTAGCGGTAGACAAACCAAACTCCATTGACTGCCTAGCAGCACCGCTTTGACCCTAACAAGTCTCTTGATGAGATTAGATGTAGCAGCAGAAACTACAATTTGCCTGTTATTAATCTGAAACTCTGAATTTCTTGATGAGCTACCTCCTTCCATTCTTTTAATTTGCTCATTAATTTCCTTAAGAGATAACTCTTTTTGAATTTGTGTTCCAGGAGCTTCTTCGTCCCCTATCATGCCCTTTCCCTTCGGATCCTCCACGGACTATCTCTGTAATCTGGCTAATTGCGGATTCTTAAAAGTTGAGAATGAAGTAACTTCTCTTTGAATATTCATGTCAGATCGTCCAGGGACCAACTCCGCTTTAGTCATCCATTGCCCAAATCTATTAGGCACGATTTCCTCTAAAGAAATTTGGAGTCTGCTTCTTGACATAAGTAAACTGTTTCTAGCAGTACAATTTTGAACAGTATGAAACATAACTCCACAAAAAGTGCAGATTCTACCAATCCTCTCATAGAACATGTAAGCCTAGCCAGAAGAATCTTCACCAAAGGAAATCCAAACCTTATCTCTTACAGGTTTATTAACCTTTGCTTTTATAGTTCCCCAAATGTACTCCTGTCTTGCAGATAGCATGGATTGGCTGAATGGATGAAATTCTGAAATCTGGCTAACACTCTGCAATATATTAGCTAGAAGCTAGGAATTCCATAAACACGGATGGTCAAATAAATAGAATCAAACTTATAATCCTGAATATTCCTGCCTTGATCCTCTGGATCCATCCATTCAAGCTGTAAATTGTCTGAACCCATACTCCATGGCTGACGGGTAATAACAAACATAAGAGCATCTAGATAGCTAAAGTGAGCAAAAAATATATACCTTGATAGCTGCGATATTCCATAATAATTATCCCTCCATGCTCTTGCCATAGACTGCTACACTGCTTGAAGGGAAAGAATTCTGACTGGACCTCCTGTTGCTGCAAGCTTCATAAGAACGTGAAACTGCGCATCCTGACCCTTTTCTTGCATCCGATGATCTGCTTGAATACGAATAATCTCTGGCTCATTGATTGAAAGCGCTTGCAAAGAGAACTCAATCCCTAGATCTGGCCTTTCCACCCTAGAACGGATGAGGGAAACTGTATCCGCTTCACTTCCACCCAGATCTGCCTCACCCAAACCAGTTTTCTTATCCATCTCAACTAAAAACTACCCGAGGAAAGGAATCTGGAGACGGAAAAGAATACGAGCAAGGAAAAAGAGAACTGGAAGATTAGAAGACTAAGGAAAGGAAACAGAGAATCGAAAGGAGGTGGCGAGATCAAGAAGTGAAAGATAGGGGCGGAAAAAGAGAGAAGCAGAGGAGTTGGCTAGAGCGGCATGACGCCATACCAGAAGTCTCTCTAAGCGGAGTATGTTCCGAGGGCAGCATTGAGAGCAACTCCAGAGGTGACCCATTTCGTCCGCTGGCATCCATTTGGGTCGGCGCGGACAGAAAAGTCGGCCCAACGCGCCGACCCAAACGGACGCGCGTCTGCTTTTCGTCCGTGTACCGACCCATTCCCGGCCCATTTTGAGCCGGATTTGTATCAGCGCGGACACGAGATGGACGCGCGCGCTCGCCTTCTCCTCCCCTGGGCCCTCTGGTCGGTGGCACATTGGCATCCCCCCATCCAACAACAACCCTCGCCCGCCTCCTTCGTTGCCAACGCCGCCTCCCATTTTTTCCAGTGACTCTGCCAGCTGTCGGCACCGCAACATCCGCCCAGCAACGCCGCCACTCACACGTCGCCCGCCACCGCAGTCTTCCCGACGGGGAGCCGACTGCTTCCTACCCCTCTCCCCCCACCACACAGCCGCGACCGTGACCAAGAATCCGACAGCTGACAGAACCTCACCGGCACGCTCGTCGGACGCCGGCAGTGCAGCAAGCTGGTCCATGCGTGCCGCGACTCCCTTCGCCGGCCGTCTCATTCGGCGACGCCCGCAAGCTGTTCGACAGTTTGCCAAGGTACAAAATGGACTCCGCCGATGAGTTCTTTTTTCACAATTTTCTTTGCGACTCCGACGACTCGTCGTCCGATGACGACGAGGAGATATTGGCTGCCGTGTTGGTCCATCAACACCTCAACAGCCAGCAGCCGTTGTTCAGTGGCTCCATTCCGGGCCACCTTTCGGCGTTGAATCGCAACCGAGAGAGTGGGAATTTCCTTCTTTGGAAGGACTACTTTGATACAACAAATCCGTTGTTCAAACATCAGAAATTCCGCCATCGTTTCCGTATGAGTAGGCATCTTTTCAGCCATATTAGAGACGGGGTCGTTGGCTATGATGACTATTTCAAGTGCAAAGAGGATGCTGTCGAAAAGATTGGTTTCTCCTCTTATCAGAAATGCACTGCCGCCATCCGAATGCTTGCATACGGAGTGCCCGATGATCTCATTGATGAGTACGTCCGTATGAGCGAGTCTACATGCCTAGAGTCTCTGTATAGATTTTGTAAGGCTGTTATTGCTCTGTTTGGCCCTGAGTACTTGAGAGAGCCGACTGCTGAAGATATAGCCCGTTTGTTGGTGATGAATGCCAGCAGGGGCTTCCCAAGGATGCTTGGCAGCATAGACTGGATGCACTGGTAGTGGAAGAACGACCCTTCTGCTTGGCAAGGGCAGTATAAGGGCCATGTCAGGGCTTGCACTGTCATACTAGAGGCCATGGCGTCTCAAGATCTCTCGATTTGGCACTCATTCTTTGACATGGCTGAATCACACAATGATATCAACGTGCTTCAGCGCTCGCCGGTGTTTGCTAGGCTTGCCGAAGGCAATAACCCACCGGTGAACTTTACTATCAACGGCCACAACTACGACAAAGGATACTACCTGGGTGACGGTATCTATCCTTAGTGGATCACTATTGTCAAGACAATCCCCAACCCTGTCAGAGATAAGAGCAAAAGATTTGCCCAAGAGCAAGAGAGTGCTAGGAAGGATGTCGAGCGTGCTTTTGGTGGTTTGCAATCTCGATGGGGCATCGTTCGGTATCCTGCTAATACCTGGAGCACGCAGAAACTATGGGAGGTGATGACTGCTTGTGTGATCATGCACAATATGATCGTAGAACATGAGCGCCCGGAACGTCTGTACGATCAAGAGTTTCAGTTTCAGGAAGAGAATGTTGCGCCTGAGCATGGAGGAGCGGCAACGTTTGAACAGTTCATCCAATTTCATCATGACATGCATGATTGGAAAACTCACGTGCAACTGCAAAATGAATTGGTTGAGCATATATGGGCTCATGTTGGCAACCAATAGATGTATCTTCTTTTATTCCGCTTGCAAAACTACGTGAGACATTTTTATTATTATCCGGCTTGTAAAATTATTCTATTTTTATTCGGTTCAATAAATGTAAATCCAATGCAAAAATAAACTATTTGTTGAAAATAAGGCGGTCAGCCGGCACATATGGATCGGCACGTTGGGCACGCTGTCGACCCATATCTAAAACAGGGCGGACGCCAGGCGGGCGGCCGATCCAAACGGATAACAAACGGACGAAATCGCCGTTCTTATGGATCGCCATATTGGAGTTGCTCTGATGCCTCCAACCATCATTATAGCAACGCTTGCAATCACCTGAAATTGGAATACCCACATGGTATGCATAGAGAAATCTTGAATGTTCAGAAATGATCTCCAGAGGAGGAGAAGGAAGCTTGGAAACCTTATGGTAAATTATATCTTACCTGCGGACGTGTGGCTTTATTCTGTGCGACCTTCAAGAAGCACAATGCGGGCACTATACTGCCTGTAATCGTACAACGAAGTCAAAAGGAGCACATCAGTAACTTCGTCATCTGTATTTCTTACTCAGCCGCAGTTTTTTTTAAAGGATGAGACTATTATTCTCACGAACAGCCCACAGGGACGTAGCCAAATTTACCACATAAAAATGTTGTTTGACGAGTTTGGTCTTTTTTTTTTACAGATTTTTTATTTCTTCGAAAATGTTGCTTGAGACCATGATTCACCTGAATCCACGCTCAGAACCACTCATCTCAGGACATCACGTATGGGGATATGTGCATGGTTGGTAAAGTTTGCATGCCAGGAATATTTTAGGAAGATGACGGGAACAGTTTAGTGAGGGTTAGAAGCACTACATGTGCTCAATAATCCTATTTGATGCTAGTAGCCAATAAAATAATAGTGATGTTACATCGGGCAATGAAATGTTGTCTGCCATGCATAAGCACTGTTCACTATTATTTATTTCCTCGTTATGCTCGCCAAGCTCTGTTCCCAACACATGCATGGAGTAGGCCGGCATGGAATGCTAATTCGTGCATAGATAAATTTTCATAATTATATTTGCAACTCTTTTTCCTTCAATTTTGTATCCCATGAAACTTATAATTTTCCTGTACATGATTGATGACCTGCTGATCAGATATATAGCAAAGTCATAGTATCTTTATTTTTCGTAATTGATGTGTCTACATCTCTTTTTCCAAAACATCAGTACTAATTTCCTACTTAGTACTCCCTCCGTCTAGGTGAGTAAGTCATCTTACGGAAACCAAATAATCCCAAAACACTTAGGCGCGGTACATTAACTCCCACCTCGTTTTTTGTTTCTTGGCATAAACAACGGAATCAACCAATAAGAGATATGGGGTGTGTCTGCTTTTAATGACTTGATGCTACTCCCTTCGTCTAGGTGAGTAAGTCATCTTAGGTTGTGCACCGTGACCAAGGCAGCGTGAAAAACAAGAGAAGTTAATGTTCATTTGCTAATTAATAGCATTGCATGCAATGAACTGACCACTGCATGTCATGTTTGGTAGCATCAAGTCATTAAAAGCAGACACACCCCATATCTCTTATTGGTTGATTCCGTTGTTTATGCCAAGAAACAAAAAACGAGGTGGGAGTTAATGTACCGCGCCTAAGTGTTTTGGGATTATTTGGTTTCCGTAAGATGACTTACTCACCTAGACGGAGGGAGTACCAAACATGACATGCAGTGGTCAGTTCATTGCATGCAATGCTATTAATTAGCAAATGAACATTAACTTCTCTTGTTTTTCACGCTGCCTTGGTCACGGTGCACAACCTAAGATGACTTACTCACCTAGACGGAGGGAGTATTGTATTGAAAGTATTATATGTACATAACTTACTGCTATTCAATTTTTGAAAAATCTAGACATTTTTAGAGCACATATGTTTATCGAAGACTTTAAAATAATTCTTTTGTAGCTGCTATCCATGATAAAATCGACATTTTTGTGCAAAGGTGTAATAGGTATGTACCTAGAGACATGTGCCAGCCCATCTAGTCTGAAATAAGAAAAGCTAGCCCACGCAGGCGGGTGTGCTTATAAGCAGATAGGTTAACGTGAGCCTGGAGAGGTTAGGATTTAACAGAAAATTTGAACTCAAAAGAGGCACATATCCACATGTGGAACGGTTGGAAATCGTATGGTTTGGACCATGGGTTCGGCCAAACCATGGTTCTAAAAATCACCTCTCTAGCTGAGACGGAAACTATGCAGAGGCCAGGGCATTCCCTCCTCTCTCTTTTTTTTTTTGAGAAAAGTAGCTAAGACCAGAACTTCTATCTTGCAATTCTGACTTTTTTTCTGAACAGGGCTAACCCTCTTTCCATTACAAAGAACGAAAATACACATAGTCCGAGAAACATCCAGGAGGAGAGGAAAGAGAGGTAGTGAGTTCAACCACTGCCAGGAAACCCACCGCATTCGCCCGTCATCGAAACGAATGCTATGGGGCGAAAACCTGACGGCACCAAAGTAAACTATCCTATTACAAGCCTAGAACAGCGAGGCACAAAACCAGAAACAGCTGGTACAATTCTGACTTATTCATGTCATGTGAACTTTGAAGTTGGTGGGAACATTCGAAAATAGGAATAAGGAATAGAGCTTGAATCGAATCAGCAGGTGTTTATGCTAGCTTGAAAATTTTCAGATGTGACAACGTTCTAGCAAGGAACAGGATCATGCTAGCATGTGATTTTTTTTTAGATACGGCAATGACCCGGCAAGGATTGGATTGCCAAACTAACACCAAACACAAAACACCATGACAAAAGGAGAGTGGGCATGCTCCCACATGATACTTGTGCAAACAATTTAAGATTGTTTTTACCAACAACACTTCTGCTTCGGTACAACCCCCTAAATACTTCATACCCCTTTATAATAAAGGGTATGATTGTCTTTTTTGAAATATGTCCTGAACATATACGCCGTGAGGCACCCTCTACTGGGCCTGCCCATTGGTGAAGCTGTAGGGAGCGCGACGCGAGATGTAAAAAGTCACAAAATAAGTGAATGCACCTGCTAAGAATCAAACCACGTACCCTCTTGCAAATAAAATTGAGTGGCTCACCAATCGAGTTGACTAGTGTTTGTGAATAAATAGGAGCGTGCAAACTTAAGAATTCCCTTCGCCCGGATTTATTGGGCAACCGAAACGAGATGACCAAGAAAATTACACAGGCAGAGAAATTGAAAATAAATCTCTTAGCTAATCATCGCTATTAATTGGGCCTATTAACTAACCGTGCATGCAATGTCTACTGCCTGATCCAATCAAAGAGCCCCATGCGCTAGCTGGGGCTGGAATCAAGGGAATAAGTGACGTGCTTAAATGCAGCAGCCATTTTTTTTACAGAAACAATATATGCAGCAGCCTAATAAACATGATACTCCCTCCGTCTAGGTGTGTAAGTCATCTTACGAAATCCAGATTTTCCCAAAAGCTTAAGGCGTGGAACATTAAATTCTCTTTGATTCCATCCCAGCCTCGTTCACGAGCATTATCTTCCCCCCTCGATTCCCTCGGCTGCCTCGTTCTTACCGCGTGGAAACTCCTGCATGCATCGCGGCTGTGCGTTGATTAGGCAAGAGCGGTTATGCATGCAATTACGTGGGCCTACATGGAGAGCTGAACAGGCATCCTAATAACTATCCATTAAATGCTGATTTACTTCTCTTTGTAACAGCGCTCTGATTGGAAGTTTACCTCGTCCTGCTGCTCCTCTTCACCCAATCAAAAATCACCTAGGTTGCGCTGCTACTCCTAAGATGACTTACACACCTAGACGGAGGGAGTAGTACGAGTTTTGGTGTCTCTCGGACCCAATAAACCGAATGGAGGGAGTAAGACCAAGGTAGAATTCAAAAACGTAGAATCCAGACACCTTTACAATTTTTTTGAACTTTTATTGAAAATTATGAGTCAATTTTTAAAAAATGAATAATGTTTCAGAATCCAACATTTTTTGAACAACTTGAGCACATTTTGGATTTTTTTTTTTGCATAAAAGCATGTACATTTTTTGAAAAATTTCAACAACATTTTCTAAAAGCATGAACATTTCAAAAAAAAAAATGAAGGAGATACGTTAGTTCAAAATGTTAAGAAACTTTTTTCGAACAACATTTGAACACTTTTAAAGAAATATAAAGAGCCACCAAATCTTCCGTTGAACATGATCGAGTTTTGGACACCTTCCGTTTGGGCCTACGCGGACATCTTCCGTTGAACATGGTCTAGTTTTGGACATTCTTGAGATGACACCAATTTTTGCTAGCAGATGGGCATGCGCATGGTAGACATCCATGTCATGTTTGAATGAATTCTAACACCTTATGCACATTGCGCGACGTCTGGCCATTTATCAATCATTTTCACCAAGAAAACTCCAGAGAATGCAAGAATTGTCAAAAACTTAAACAACTTGGGTTGGTGCCTTGAATTGATCATATAAGCTCATGGATAAAATTTGGGATCGTTTGAAGATGCCAAAAAATGACTCTCATACGGACCCATGCAGCCTACCTGAACACCCTCCATTTGTCACATCCCCAGCTTCACCTTGCATTAGGATAGCACTTGTCTGTTGCATCATGTTTAAATTTTCCAGAAAGTTGAATTGGGGGTGTTCAAACCCTAGCATCAAATGAATTCAACTAGGGTCAAAAATAAAATCATTTCCAATGACCCAAAGTGCCTTCATCAATGTTTGATAATTTTGTCAAGGCTTTGAGACCAAACCAAAAATAGTGGACATTTTTGTGGAATATTTTGGGCACTGGTTTAAATCATACCATATTTGCATTTGGGCATTTAAATTTTATATATTATGTTAAATGTCCAAATATTCATGAGCTGAAATGTTGGTTGTTGAAAATAATCCAAACAGTGGCCACAACCAGTCTCATGATTTTTGAAAATGCCCTGACATTTTTAATAAAGCCAAAACAATTACAGAAAATAGAAAACAGAAACTAAATTAAAAGAGAGAGAGAGAGAGAGAGAGAGTGGAACCTCACCTGGGCTTCTTACCTGCAGCAGAGCCAGCCCAGCTCCTGTTCCTGGCCCAGCCCAGGGACAAGGGCGTCTTCTTCCTCGTGCCAGTGGGCACGAGGGCGTGTGCCCGCGGCACGCCGGCATGCCCCGGCCACCTTCTGCTTGCCGCTTCCCCCCTCCTCGATGCCTGGACGACTCTAGACGACGCCACGCGGCCCCCAGAGCCGTTCAACTCTTCCTCACTCTCCCTCTTCTCCTTCCCTCTCTCACGCACGCGGCCGAACGCCACCATCGCCGCCGCTCGTCGTTGCCATGGCCACCGCCTCTCCCTCACCCCCTGGAGCTGCCCAGGAGCTCCGCGACGTCGTCCTCGACCCCTAACCGAGCCACGCCCCGCCGGACTCCCTGAAGCTTCGCCAACACCGCCGATTCCGACCTCGGGTGCCGGCGACCTCGCCGTCGATTTGCGACGTCCGCTGCCTCCCCGAGCCTTCTGCGACCTCTTTCGACCCCGCCGTGAGCAACTCACCCTAACCCCCTCTCCTCCGTCTCGTTTGCGCGCTGTAGCCGCCGCTCCGCGAACACCCGACGCCGTCGTCCGCCATGGCCGGCGAGCCCCGTGCTCTCGAGCCCCCCCGCTCAAACCCATGGCACCAGCGTGCTTCTGGTGAACCGTAGATGCGACCTAGCCCATCAGCACCTCCCCTAGCGCACCGCAGCCCCGAAACCATCGGCTCCCGAACTCTGGCGCCGCCAAACCTCGACGCCGCGCTCGCTTCCGGCCACCCCAGCCGCTGACTCCGGTCCCTTTGGATGCAGAAGAGCGCCAACTATGCGTAGAGCCTCTCCGCCGCTGTTTTGGTCGCCGAGGGCTATTCCCGAGACCCTCCGCCGCGTCTGTTGCCTCCGGCGATGAGCCGCCGGCGCTTTTGACTTATTTGACCGGTGGGTTAACCCC
>LR738714.1:639945841-639968824 GCA_902687465.1 Secale cereale | reverse complement strand
GCGCCTGGGCCCCCCGAGGTTCCCCCGGTGCCCTACTTTGGCATATATTTAAAGGACTCTCCGTAACCCTCAAAACAGGACTTCTTTTCGCGATCCCATCTCTGTTCCGCCGCCGCCGCCGCTTCCAAGATCGGGAGCACCAAGAGAACTCTTCCCGGCACCCTGCCGGAGGGGAGGATCACCACCGGGAGCTTCTCCACCACCATGGACGCCTCCCGGATGACTCGTGAGTAGTCTCCCTTGGACCATGAGTCCATTACCAGTAGCTATGTGATGTTCTCCTCCCGTTCTTGTGCTTCACTAATTAGTCCTGGTGAGCTGTCCTACATGATCGAGGCACCTATGTAATCCTTATGCTGTTGCTATGTTGAGTTTGCTGGGATCCGATGGATTATGAGATTATGTTCAGATTGATCTTGAGTAATATATTTGATTCACCTCTTTTATATTTTAGTTCATAAGTAATTCTTGCATGTTCTCCGTTGTTATTTATTGCTTTGGCCGAGTAATAGGTAGTGACTCCAAGAGGGAACGTTATGCTCGATTGTGGGTTCATGCCCCTCGATGACTAGCTTGAGTGACAGAAACATGAGTCTAGGGGATGTGCTGTTGCCACAAGGGGGAAAACAACGGTGCTTGTGCCCGCGGGTGCAAGGATTGTTTACTTTACGCAAAGTTCTTTTAATGCAGTTGTCTGTTGCATTGAGTTTACACTATGGGTGGGACTCGCAACTTAATACCAGCGAGATGTTCTGGATAGATATCTCAAGGTGGATGATTAGTTGTAGATATTGATGGATTTCGGTCTACTTACTTTGGCGTACCGCCCATGCTTTGAACCTCAACCTTTCTTGCAATGTAGTCAGCATTGGTTTGCGTTCGTGGTCCTGTCAATTGCCCAGCTGTAATTTGTTACCTCACATAGCTGTTTTATCGTCTTTTGGGAGAGAGACATCACTAGTGAACATCATGAGACTCCGGTCCATATTACCATCATTGATCACATCCACTATTTACTTTCCGTTATTTACTTACTATCACAAAAACTATCTATCACTACTATCATTGCTTTTAACCTTTGTGAACTACAAGGCCGGAGAGATTGACAACCTCTCTGTACTCGTTGGGAGCAAAGTTATTTGTATCTGTGTGCAGGTCCACGTTGATTGCTAATTGCGCCGTTAGCAATTGACACCTACTTGTTGAACCTAGGAGTCTCTGGGGATTCGATCCTTGGCATCTTTGCTAGGGGAAAACACTTCTACTTACTGCATCTTACACCTTCCACTTGGGGTAACCAACGAGGGGTTCGAGGCCCATCAAGGAGTATTTTCTGGCGCCGTTGCCGGGGAACTCCACTCTTCAGGATAGGGAAGTTGCATGGTATCTTTTACCTTTGCTTTTTAGTCTTGTTAGTTTACTTTTCATTTTTTGCTTTAGTTCCTTTTATCGAAAATCACAAAAATAGTTATCTTGCTTGCTTGCTACTATGGGTTCCACCGAAAACACCAAGTTGTGTGACTTCACTAGTCACAACAACGATGACTTTATCAGCACACCTATCACTACACCTGCCACTTCAGCACCTTCATATGAAATTAAACCTGCTTTACTGAACTTAGTTATGAAAGAACAATTCTCCGGTGCTGGAGATGCTGCTGCTTTACACTTGAACAACTTTGTTGAACTTTGTGATATGCAAAAGTACCAAGAAATAGATGGTAATATTGTTAAGCTTAAGCTTTTTCCTTTCTCCTTGAGAGGAGGAGCAAAAATTTGGTTTCAGTCTTTGCCTAGAAATAGCATAGATTCATGGAACAAGTGCAAAGATGCTTTTATTGGAAAATACTATCCACCTGCTAAAATTATCCAACTTAGAAGTAACATCATGAATTTTAAACAATTGGATAATGAACACGTTGCCCAAGCTTGGGAATGTATGAAATCTCTCATCAAGAACTGCCCTACTCACGGTTTGACAGGTTATCCAAACTTTTTATGCAGGCTTGAACTTTACCTCACGGAACTTGTTAGATTCGGCCGCGGGAGGAACTTTTATGTCAACTACACTTGGTGCTGCCACAAAGCTTCTCGATGAGATGATGACCAACCCCAATGGCACACCGAACGCGCTCCAATAGGTAGGAAGGTAAACTCTGTCGAGGAGATTTCCTCCCTTAATGAAAAAGTTGACTTGATCATGTCTCTACTTTCGAAGCAATCTACTGTTGATCCTCGTTATGATCCTTTGGATTCTGTGATTGCCGATGCTTATAGGAGTAACTTTGGTAACAATTCTAGACCGCTCCCCTCTAACTCTTATGGGAACAACAATGCTTATCCTAACATCAAGAACTCCTTCCAAAAAAATAGAGACTTGTGTGGCTATGAGAAACTGGTAGAAATAGAGGAGGCCACTAAGAACTACATGCACAACCAATATGAACAAAACAAAACCTTCTCGAGGCGATTAAATGAGCATACTGCTATCTTGCAAGACATTAGTAGACGGTTAGAGAACATAGATATTGAGATCTCTAACCTCCATACTAGACTCACTATCACTGAAACCCAAGTTTCCAATATGTCCCATACACATGCCACTTTGATAAACCAAATGGCGGCTAAACCCGAAGTGGTTGCATCCCTAAGGGAGGAAGAGGAAAGAATTAAGAGCCTTCCTACCCACCACACTGTTGCTACTATCCAAGTTATTGAGGATGTTCACACTCTTAGCACCCAATGTACTCCTGGTCCCAATGGACCTATTAATGGTGATGCTATAGAAACTACCAAACAGGTGAACCTTAAGGACACCACTACCACTTTACTTGATGCTCGTGACCTTGATTTTGATAATTGCACTCTTACAGAAGTTATTGATTTCCTTTACAAGATGTCTAGAGATCCCCGCACTAGCACGCTTAGCCTTGCCTTCACGGAGCATATCACTAATGCTCTCATCAAAGCTAGGGAGGAGAAACTTAGAGTAGAAGCCTCCATACCTAGAAAGCTAGAAGATGGTTGGGATCCTATGATAAAAATTTATTTGAATGACTTCTCTTGTTATGCATTATGTGATGTTGGTGCTAGTACCTCTGTTATGCCCAAAAGGATATATGATATGCTTAAATTGAAACCTTATGATTCTTGTTCTTTTGGTGTTCGTCTCGTTGATTCTTCCATAAAGAAACCTTTGGGGAGGATCGACGATGTTCTTATTGTTGTCAATGATAATTATGTTCCCGTTGATTTCACTATCATGGATATTGAATGTGATCCTTCATGTCCAATTATTTTGGGACGTCCCTTTTTACGCACCGTTGGTGCTGTCATTGACATGAAAGAGGGTAATATAAAATTTCAGTTTCCTCTCAAGAAAGGGATGGAACACTTCCCTTGTAAGAAGGTCAAGTTACCTTTTGAGTCCGTTGTACGGGCTAGCTATTCTTTTACTCTTGATAAAACTTGATCTATGCATTATGCCTAGCTTAAAGGCATAAAAGAAAGCGCTTTTGGGAGGCAGCCCACATGAATAATTTTTTTTGCTTTTGTTGTGTCTTGATGTTGTTTACTGCTGTAGCATCATCATTGTATCTTTGCTTTTCATATTTGTGCCAAGTATAGCCTCTGATCGCTAGAAAGTTCAAAAGTTGTGAGGTGCTGTCCAGGAAACAGATTCTGTCCTTGGATAAAAAAATTCGTATAAAATCACCAGATCATCTTTTTGGTCTGAATTTTTTCAACAGCGTTCTCTATATAATTGTCTTTCGTGCGTCAGTTCTTAGTTTTTTGATTTGAGTTGCAGAAGTATCCCGAACAGGTCAATTACTGCCTGCTGTTCTGTTTTTCACAGATTCTGTCCTGTTTTGCCTTACCTTCACTTTGCAAATTGAGAACTTGCTTTTTCTTTGCAAAAACCTTTTGGAAATCTTGAGAAACAGTAGAACTTCAAGAATATCCTTATTTGTAGCAAGGTATAATTATTTTATTAAGGGTACTAACCTCGCTAATCAGATTATGATGAGTTATGTATGAAGGGAGTTTTCAAGTGTGCGAGGGAAGATGATAAAAAGATTCAGGAGTGTCAAGCGCTCAAG
This sequence comes from Secale cereale, assembly GCA_902687465.1. NCBI lineage: Eukaryota > Viridiplantae > Streptophyta > Magnoliopsida > Poales > Poaceae > Secale > Secale cereale. Next base: position 639,964,724 of record LR738714.1, on the reverse strand, counting down.
CTTGGGGATGCCCCCGTGCACCCCCAAAAAATATTCAAGGAGACTCAAGCATCTAAGCTTGGGGATGCCCCCGTGCATTCCCTTCTCCATCAACATTATCAGTTCGTCTTTCGTTCCGCTATATTTTTATCACTTCATGTGTTATGTGCTATGCTTGGAGCGTCTTGCTTTTAGTTTTCTTTTTAGTTTTTCATAACGAGTCGGAACCCATCATTCCTTTATGTGGGAGAGAAACACGCCTCACTTCTACCTAGAACATTACATAGAATTTTCATGTCTATCTATGCTGTGTGTGTTCTTTGTCTTTTAATAGCTACTATCATACTCTGCTCTTAGTATACATGCTTATCTTTTCAAGAGCTTTTATTTAGTTGGTTGCTTGAACTCTCTTTAATCACCATGCTCACCTTATTAAGAGAGTTTGCTTCCGTTGCATGGGTTAATGTGTCTATGATAAAGATGCTACTTGCATGATGGTGCTTAGTAGTTCAGGTTTTCTTATGGTTAATCTCAAATAGCTGGGGGGTTCCCAATGTGTTATTGGAATACCAACTTGGTTTGTTTGCCTATGATGTGGTATGGTTTAGTAATATCTTCCTTCGAGAATTTATTTTGATTGACTTGCCGTATGCTCACGCATATTCAAGACTGTAAAGAAAGTCTGTCAAGCCTTGATGATCTTTTGTTTCTAAGTAGCGATATAACTACCATGCCTGATTCAATATTGCTTTGTCGCTCTGCATGATTATGACCATCATTGCTCTCTTAGTTGGTCGCTCCCAGTCTTTTGCTAACCACCACCTGCACTAAGAAAATTAACCATGCAATACATAGCTCATGGGAAAGTAGCCTTAAAACTATTGTGGTAAAGAATATGTTGCTTATGTATCTTATTTCTTATGAGTTGCTTGCTGAGCGGTAACCATGTTTCTGGGGACGCCATCAACTGTCACACTTTTGTTGAATATCATGTGAGTTGCTGTGCATGTTCGTCTTGTCTGAAGTAAGGGTGATTTACCGTGGGTTGAATTAATATGCATATTGTTAGAGAAGAACATTGGGCCACCAACCAAAGCCATGCATCATGGTGGAAGTTTTAGCTTGGACCTTAATCCTCAATCTCTCATGAGAATATGCTTATGCATTAAAGAGGAGTCCATCATCTATTTTCTATGTTGTCCCGGTATGGATGTCCTCAAGTTGAGATCTATCAAAAACGAGAAATCAAATGCGATCTATCTCCTTGGACCTTTGTACAGGTGGCATAGAGGTACCCCTTTGTGACACTTGGTTAAAACATATGCAATGCAATGATAACCCATGGGGATCTGAGCTAATTAGGACAAGGAGCGAGCACTATTGGTATTCGATGCATGAGGCTTGCAACTTATAAGATGTTTTATGCATGACACATATGAAGTACTACTACCGTTGACACAATTGCTTCCATGTTTTCAAAATAAAAAGCTCTAGCACTTAACCTTTCTTTTACCTTTATGTTGAAGCACCAACTACTGAGAGCATGATTGTCATTCTGAGTGTAATGTGCATTGTCCCAAAGTAGCATTGTCTTTTGCATGATTGTGATATCGTTTATTCTGAAATGATTGTATCTTGTCATCACTTAAACCTTGAAGGTGCCCTTGCATTTATGTTTTGCATCACTAAAGGGGGCAAGCTAGATATCACTTTATCATATTTGCACATCATGTTCATTGCAAATCTTTTTGATGTTTCAGTTTCATGTTGTAAAACTTTCAGTCATTTGTGATTTTCTCTTGAGACAACTTAATTACTATAGAATCATTGTCTCAGTAAGCTTTTGTCATATGACTATGAGAAAGTCCTATATGGTTAATAGCATGTCACCACAGAAATTATTCTTGTTATCATTTACCTACTCGAGGACGAGCAGGAATTAAGCTTGGGGATGTTGATACGTCCAAAACGTATCTATAATTTCTGCTTGCTCCATGCCACTTTTGGGTGATATTGCTATGATATTCATACACTTCCATACACTTTTGATCATATTTGGACTAACTTACTAATCCAGTGCACCCCAGTGCCAGTTTCTGTTTTCGGCTGTTTTTGTATTTCAGGTTTTCACGTTTCGAGAACTGCCCAGAAAAATCCAGAAAAATTATATAAAAAATCAGCGAACCGGAAACAACACTGCGTCCAAAGGGCAGCCTGGGGGGGCCACAGGGGCTCCAGGCGCCCTGTGGGCGCCCCCCTGGGCCGCGCCGGGGGGGCGCCTGGGCCCCCCGAGGTTCCCCCGGTGCCCTACTTTGGCATATATTTAAAGGACTCTCCGTAACCCTCAGAACAGGATTTCTTTTCGCGATCCCATCTCTGTTCCGCCGCCGCCGCCGCTTCCAAGATCGGGAGCACCAGGAGAACTCTTCCCGGCACCCTGCCGGAGGGGAGGATCACCACCGGGAGCTTCTCCACCACCATGGACGCCTCCCGGATGACTCGTGAGTAGTCTCCCTTGGACCATGAGTCCATGACCAGTAGCTATGTGATGTTCTCCTCCCGTTCTTGTGCTTCACTAATTAGTCCTCGTGAGCTGCCCTACATGATCGAGGCACCTATGTAATCCTTATGTTGTTGCTATGTTGAGTTTGCTGGGATCCGATGGATTATGAGATTATGTTCAGATTGATCTTGAGTAATATATTTGATTCACCTCTTTTATATTTTAGTTCATAAGTAATTCTTGCATGTTCTCCGTTGTTATTTATTGCTTTGGCCGAGTAATAGGTAGTGACTCCAAGAGGGAACATTATGCTCGATTGTGGGTTCATGCCCCTCGATGACTAGCTTGAGTGACAGAAACATGAGTCTAGGGGATGTGTTGTTGCCACAAGGGGGAAAACAACGGTGCTTGTGCCAGCGGGTGCAAGGATTGTGTACTTTACGCAAAGTTCTTTTAATGCAGTTGTCTGTTGCATTGAGTTTACACTATGGGTGGGACTCGCAACTTAATACCAACGAGATGTTATGGATAGATATCTCAAGGTGGATGATTAGTAGTAGATATTGATGGATTTCGGTCTACTTAATTTGGCGTACCGCCCATGCTTTGAACCTCAACCTTTCTTGCAATGTAGTCAGCATTGGTTTGCGTTCGTGGTCCTGTCAATTGCCCAGCTGTAATTTGTTACCTCACATAGCTGTTTTATCGTCTTTTGGGAGAGAGACATCACTAGTGAACATCATGAGACTCCGGTCCATATTACCATCATTGATCACATCCACTATTTACTTTCCGTTATTTACTTACTATCGCAAAAACTATCTATCACTACTATCATTGCTTTTAACCCTTTGTGAACTACAAGGCCGGAGAGATTGGCAACCTCTCTGTACTCGTTGGGAGCAAAGTTATTTGTATCTGTGTACAGGTCCACGTTGATTGCTAATTGCGCCGTTAGCAATTGACACCTACTTGTTGAACCTAGGAGTCTCTGGGGATTCGATCCTTGGCATCTTTGCTAGGGGAAAACACTTCTACTTACTGCATCTTACACCTTCCACTTGGGGTAACCAACGAGGGGTTCGAGGCCCATCAGCCGGGCGCACTCAATGCCAGTTCCTTCTCGTATTATGGGTTTGCACATTATACATGCAATCCCGGGGTGAAGCTTGTCCAACTCAAAAAGATCATGGATTAGCTATTACTTCCTCATGAGCTAAAACAGAGGCACAAAATAAAAGATTTTGAACATTTGAGGATAACACATAAATTCTGTACTTTAGGAGGTGGTAGTGGAATACCACGAGTAGGAAGGTATGGTGGACTCATATGGAAGGTATTGGCTTAAGGGTATGGATGCACAAGCAGAATTCCGCTTAGTACAAAGTTAGGCTAGCAAAGGTTTTGAAAGAACAGACAATTGATGATGACTAAGATGCAAAGCAATATAAAGCATGAACATTGGAATACGCATAACACATCAAGTTGTCTTCCTTGTCAGCATAACACTTCAAACATAATAACATAAAGGTTTTGGCTATGTTGATACTTTAAGAAAATCATGCTTGTTGTTATGACCAAAGCTATGTTTGCCAAGATTAAATAAAGTTTTCACAGCCATACCTGACATAAGGTCAATACTCCACATAAGAGTCATCATATAAGGTCGATTGCGTGAAGAGAATACCGAGTGCAGCAAAAGGAACCAATAAACTTCTCATTAATATTCCATCATGGACGACTCCACACTCACAGATACAATTCTTCACCGAAGGAGTGATAGACCTCAATGCACACACCTATTTCATATAATAACCTCCCTAGACATGATACGACTCTACTTGACTCTAAAAGACAAAAGTTAAAGATAATGATACCGGGCACTCCCCCAAGCTTGGAACAAGCCAAGGGAATGCCATTACCCCAGGAGATTTCACTCATCATCCTCGTTGGCGTTGATCAAGTAGTCCTTGGCGAAACGCTTCCATGGAAGGGGTTCTCCAGTCTCATATGAGAAGCTCGTCTCCTGAATCCTGCATTCAGCACCCAAACTCATGCGCATAAACCTTAGTTCATACTCACAGTTCTGGTTATGTAGATCATTAATTTGCCCTTGGAGCTCTATAATTCTTTCTTCAGACGCGGTGATGCTTTTCCACATCTCCTTCATCTCCTTCAGGAAGTAGTTCTTCAGCTCGTTGATGATGTCAAAGTTAGCTTCAACACCACGCTCGATCATCTTCTTGTACTCGAAGACTTCTTGCTCCACTTCTTCCAGCCTGGCCTGGACGCTCCCCTCCTTGATAGGTCCCTTCAGATCTTCTTGATGAAGGACACCGTCCTCCATCCGAACAACCCGAGGGTGCTTCTTCACCTCAGCGAGGTAAGGGTTGATGACGTTGATGACGAACTCGTCCTTGGGGGAGCTTGGAGAAGCCATGGCACCTAAATTCAGCTGAAAGATTCCCTGGCAGAAACAGATCAAAGAGAAAACACGCGAAATCGCAAGATACGTTGCCGGAACAATCCGGGCAAATATATAGGAAAAATTTATGCTCAGAAAGGAAGGTAACGGACCAAAGCAGGGTCGGAGATGGACTCCCGGGTGTCCAGGCGGCCTCCCGGCGTGGCTCAGGGGGGGGGGGTGCCAGGGGGGGCGCCTGGACCCCCTGGAGGTCGTCTCCGGCTCCACTTAGGCTCAGAATTTTACTAATTTTGCAAAAACTCGTAATACGGAACTTTTATGGCGGTTCGCGATGTTTCCTTACCGTACTACATACCTTTTCTTTATTCTGCTTCTGCTGGCGTCTGAAACAGGGCTGCAACATGTTCTTCGTGAGTTGTTGTGTATATTATATTCACATCAACATTGACAGGGTCTCCTGCTATGTAATGTTTAAGTCTTTGCCCATTCACAACTTGAGGTTTGGTGCCTTCAAAATTATTAATCTTAATTGCACCAGACCGATAAACTTCTTCAATATGAAATGGTCCTTCCCACCTGGAAAGTAGTTTACCTGGAGAAAACCTGAAACGGGATCTAAACAACAAAACTTTATCACCAACATTAAATTCACGTTTCAGAATCTTCCTATCATGCCACTTTTTTACCTTTTCCTTGAACATTTTAGCGCTCTCATAAGCTTCACTTCTCCATTCATCTAGATAAGTCAAGTTCATGAGACGCTTCTCACCAGCTAATTTTGGGTCAGCATTAAGCTCTCTAACAGCCCAGAAAGCTTTGTGCTCTAACTCTAATGGCAAATGGCAAGCCTTGCCATACACCATCTTATAGGGGGACATGCCCATGGGGTTTTTGTAAGCAGTTCTATATGCCCACAAAGCATCTCCTAACTTATTTGACCAGTCCTTTCTATTTCTGTTTACTGTCTTCTGCAAGATCAACTTAATCTCTCTATTGGTGAGCTCAACTTGCCCACTAGTTTGAGGATGATATGGTGAAGCAATTCTATGATTAACATCGTATTTGGCCAAAGATTTTCTAAAAGCTCCGTGCGTGAAGTGTGATCCTCCATCGGTCATGAGATACCTTGGTACACCAAACCTAGGAAAAATTACATCTTTAAGCATTTTCAAAGATGTCTTGTCAACACTTTCAGTGGGGATTGCTTCAACCCACTTGGTCACATAATTAACAGCTACTAAAATGTGAGTGTACTTGTGCGAAGAAGGAAAAGGACCCATAAAATCAAAACCCCAACAATCGAAAGGTTCAATCACTAGTGAGTAATTCATAGGCATCTCATTCCTTCTACTAATGTTACCAACTCTCTGACATTTATCACAGGCAAAAACATAATTTCTAGCATCTTTAAAGAGAGTAGGCTAATAAAAACCTGATTGAAGAACCTTATGTGCAGTCCTCTCACCGGTATGATGTCCTCCATAGGGACTATCATGACACCGTCTGAGAATGTCCTTCTGCTCATGTTCCGGAATGCATCTCCTCACGATCCCGTCGGGACCTTCTTTGAAAAGATGTGGGTCATCCCAGAAGTAGTGCCTCAAATCATGAAAGAACTTCTTCCTTTGCTGAAGTGTTAAACCTGGAGGCAAATACTTTGCAACAATAAAATTAGCATAATCTGCATACCAAGGGTCGGAAAGAGATTGTACTTTTACAACGGCAAGTTGCTCGTCTGGAAAACTATCGTTGACTGGGATGGGATCATGCGGTATATCTTCCATCCTTGAAAGATTGTCCACTACCGGATTGTCTTCTCCTTTCCTATCAACAATCTGCAAATCAAATTCTTGAAGAAGGAGTACCCATCTGATAAGCCTTGGCTTGGCATCCTTCTTTGTCATAAGGTACTTAATGGCAGCATGATCAGTATGAATAATAACTTTGGAATCAACAATATACTGTCTAAATTTATCACAAGCAAAAACTACAGCTAAGAATTCCTTCTCAGTAGTAGCATAATTCCTTTGAGCACTATCAAGAGTTTTGCTAGCATAATGTATAACATTCAATTTCTTATCAACTCTTTGTCCTAAAACAGCTCCAACAGCAAAATCACTTGCATCACACATAATCTCAAAAGGTAAATTCCAGTCAGGTGGTTGTACTATAGGAGCGGTTATTAAAGCTTTCTTAAGGACTTCAAAAGCTTCCTTACAATTTTCATCAAATACAAAAGGAACGTCCTTCTGGAGAAGATTAGTGAGGGGTCTTGAGGTTTTAGAAAAGTCTTTAATAAATCTTCTATAAAAACCTGCATGACCGAGGAAACTGCGAATACCTTTGATGTCCCTTGGATAGGGCATCCTCTCAATAGCTTCGATCTTGGCTTTGTCCACTTCGATTCCCCTTTCGGAAATCTTGTGACCAAGAACAATTCCTTCATTAACCATGAAGTGGCACTTTTCCCAGTTGAGTACCAAATTTGTCTCCTCGCATCTCTGCAAAACTTTATTAAGGTTGTGAAGACAATGGTCAAAAGAAGTTCCATAGACGGAGAAATCGTCCATGAAGACTTCCATAATATCCCCGCAGAAACCATGAAAGATAGCAGACATACACCTTTGAAAAGTAGCAGGGGCATTACATAAACCAAAAGGCATACGCCTGTAAGCATAAGTACCAAAGGGACAAGTAAAAGTGGTCTTCTCTTGATCGGCAGTGTTAACATGAATTTGAGAGAAGACAGAATAACCATCGAGATAACAAAAGTGGGTATTTTTGGATAACCTTTCAAGCATTTGGTCGATGAACGGCAACGGGTAGTGATCCTTCCTAGTTGCCTTGTTCAACTTCCTGTAATCAATACACATTCTATATCCAATAACAATTCTCTGAGGTATTAATTCATTTTTATCATTAGGAACCACAGTTGTACCTCCTTTCTTAGGAACACAATGTACCGGACTTACCCACTTACTATCAGCTATAGGGTAGATAATACCTGCGGCCAGAAGCTTGAGAATCTCAGTTCTCACAACATCCATCATCTTCGGGTTCAAGCGTCGTTGATGATCAACAACTGGTTTAGCATCAGGCTCAAGGTTGATAGTATGTTGACAGATAGATGGACTAATCCCCTTAAGGTCATCAAGGGTATAGCCAATTGCGCCTCGGTGTTTACGAAGTACTTCTGTAGGATCGAAAGTAGGTCTAGAGGGGGGGTGATTAGACTACTTGACAATATAAAAAATCTGCCTTTAGATCATGCAATGTTTTTGGCAGTTTCACAATTAAGAACAATTCAAGTATCACCCTACACATGCAATTCTAGAGTATATGCAGCGGAAAGTAAATTGCACATGTAAAAGAGAGGTGGAGAAGATCAAACGCAGTTTGGTGACACGAAGATTTTTGTCGTGGTTCCGATAGGTGGTGCTATCGTACATCCACGTTGATGGAGACTTCAACCCACGGAGGGTAACGGCTGCGCGAGTCCACGGAGGGCTCCACCCATGAAGGGTCCACGAAGAAGCAACCTTGTCTATTCCATCACGGCCTACGCCCACGGAGGACTGGCCTTACTCGGGGTAGATCTTCACGAAGTAGGCGATCTCCTTGCCCTTACAAACTTCTTGGTTCAACTCCACATCTCAAAGACGAAGGCTCCCAAGCGACACCTAACCAATCTAGGAGGCACCACCCCCCAAAAGGTAATAGACGGTGTTGATGATGATGAACTCCTTGCTCTTGTGCTTCAGATGATAATCTCCCCAACACTCAACTCTCTTCACTGATATGGCTGTGGTGGAAGAAGGTTTGAGTGGAAAGCAACTTGGGAAGGCTAGAAATCAAGTTTCATATGGTAGGAATGGAATGGCTTGATCTCAGCACAAGGGTAGGTGGTTCACTTCTCAGAAAGTGTATGGTAGAAGTGGTGGTACTTTCTGATGGCTCTCCTCACGAATGAGGAGGGGGTGGAGGGGTATATATAGCCTCCACACAAAATCCAACCGTTACACACACATTTGACCAATCTCGGTGAGACCGAAGTGAAAACTCGGTCAGACCGAAAGTTCAAATATAGTGAACGTTGGGATTTTCGGTGGGACCGAAAATACCATCTCGGTGTGTCCGAAGTGAGTCAAAGGTTAGGGTTTGCCATCTCGGTGTGACCGAAAACAACAACTCGGATATTCCGAAATTCTGTCAATTGGTTACAGAAGGTTGGCAGACCATTTTCGGTGAGACCGAAACTCAGAATCGGATGGACCGAGAAATTAGGGTTTGGGGAAATAACTGAAGTGGTTCATCTCGGTGGGACTGAGTTTGCAGAATCGGTTTGTCCGAGATTACCTATGAGTGTGTTGATAAGTGAAGAGTGCTGATAGTTGAGGGAGCTAGATCACCAAGCACTTGAGCAACAAGAACATAAACACAACCTCATCCCCTTTTAATAGTATTGGCTTTTCCTATGGACTCAATGTGATCTTTGATCACTAAACCAAAAATAGAGTCTTGAGCTTTTGCCAATGCTTGTCTTAGCATTTTGAGGGGTCCACTTCTTCAGACATTTCCATACCCATATCATCGAACTTTTGTGAAATGATTCTCAAGTGAATATTAGTTCAATGATATATATGTTGTTATTAATTACCAAAACCACCCGGGGATTAGTTGCACTTTCAATCTCCCCCTTTTTGGTAATTGATGACAACATATAGATCATAGCTTCGACAAAAGATATAATCAAGGAATAATATCGTCGCTTTGAGAAGTATGTGATAAACAAGAGCTCCCCCTAAATTTGTGCATTATTTAAAATTTGCGTTTGAATGCAAATGCACAATCGATTAGGATTATGGGTCACTCTTCCATGTCACATACATCTTGGTGGAGCGCACAAAATGATAAGAATGAATAACATACACTCAATCACCAAGACAAGAGTAAATAGCCATACAAAGAGGAATATCATATGATAAGCAATAAGCACACATTAAGGCATAGTATGACTAAGCACTCATTAAGGTAGCATCAAACGTAGTAGCAAGCACACTTAAAGTATCATGAACCAAAAGAAACCAATGTATCTCAACGAAAAACCGGCAAAAGAACGAAAGACGAAAGAGCACTCTCTCTCTCGAAGCCCTATGATCTATAACAATTTCTCCCCCTTTGGCAACAAGTTACCAAAAAGTTCGAAAAGGTATAGAGCTAAACGTCACTGCGGGCTCTGCTGGCGGCTCCCGTCTGGGTAGATGTCGGTGTAGAGATAGCTGCATCGGCGAAGACTTCTGCTGAAGTCTGCGGTGGAGGAGTGGATGCTGGAGCTGTAGGAACTGCTGGAGCTGTGGCTGGTGCTGAAGTGGTAGCCCTGGAGTCTGTCACTGGGATAGCTGCAGATCTGGATCCTCTGGGAACCTGAGCAGTCTGGCGATGAGAGTCCTGGACTAGATCATCCTGCATAAGCTCTGCTCTCTCCTGCCTAGTCTCCTCCATGTCTGCCTCAAGCTTGTTGACAGACACCTGAATCTCAGTCAGCTTCACGTCCAGAGCGTGGATCTTGTCCTCGACAATCCTCTCAAGGCTCTCCTGAGATTGCTCAATGCTGGCCAGGCGTTGTTCAATCCTCTGGGTAGCTTCAAGAATTTGTTCTCCAAAGCTCTTTGGCTTAGCTGCTGCTGCTGCTGCCTCTTTGTCAGCTTTAGCCTTCTTTGCAGCTTCGATTTTCGCTTGTCCTTCAACTGAGGTAGGATCCTCTTCATCCATCACAACTACGTTGTCCTCATGCTCTGGCTGCAGTGGCAAGTGCTTCCTATCCAACATGAATTTGCCCGTGCCAAACTTGGCGTTGATGAGCATCTGTATCTGCGGTGCAAACCCACACGACCTCTTCTGGTCAGCTGCAGTCCTCTTAATGGTCTCTACCATCAAGTCCATCACCTTAAAAGGTGCCTTCTCATCGAGAATGTGCAGCATGTTGATAGAATAGCCTCGTATCATCCGGTGGTCTCCTGACTTAGGCATCAAAGTATGCCTCAGAATAGTGTTAGTGGTGGTCAGACCTGCCTGGAGATAATATACTGAGCCAAGCTTCCATCCTTCCAAATCAGCAGCTGGGATCTCCTTGTACATATTCTTCATGGAATCATGACTCTTCTTAGGAATCCCATAGACATCAATGTCGTCCTCTCTCTGCACTGGAGCGTTCAGAAGTTCTGCCCATTCTTCAACAGTCGAAGAAAACCGTTGACCTTCAGTCATCCAGGTGATCTTGCCATCAGGATAGAAGTGGGCTGTGGCATAGAACTGCATGATCATCTCGTCATTCCAGGCTGTCAGCTCTTGACCCACAAAGTCAGCAACTCCACATGCAGTAAAGCTCTCATGCACATGGGGAAAGAAGTCCCGGTGCTCTTCACTGTCAATATACTTCCAGTCAACATACCTGGTGTCAGCAACAATGGGCTTCTTATCCATTAGCACGGTCTCATAGAAATCCTGCTGCTCTCTGGTGTGGAATCTGGGGTCCACAGCAGTCCTTCTCCTTACGGCATATGGATCAGATTGTCTCCATAGCCTGAGACCTTTGTCCTTCCTTGCCTTCATGTCCTCAGCTTGAGGATGAGCATCATTGTGGAGTGGCAACTTGGGACGGAGCTTAAGCAGCACATGCTCTTCATCTGATTCAGACGGTGGCATCTCACCTTTGTTCTTCTCAGAAGCTGGAATGCTTCTGGTTGTTCTCTTGGGCTTGGCTGGAGCTGCCTTGACTGGAGCAGGCTTCTTGGGCTTAGAAGAGGCTTGAGCCCGAATAGCATCACCCATGAACTTAGCTTTCTGAGGAGGAGGCTGGGGTGCTTCTTCTTCTTCTTCTTCAGCATCCTGAGGTTCAGCATATACTACCCTCTTCCTTTTGGAAGTCTTCTTCACCTTTCTTGGAGCAGGCTCTTCCAAGTTGAGCTTCTTAGCAACTGCTGACTGCTTCACTTTGCTTGTGCCTTTTCTTGGCTGCTGCCCTTGGTGCTCTTTGGCAACCACATTCCTCTTGGGCTTGGAGGTAACTTCCTCAGCAACAAAGTCGGAGTCCTCATCATCTGAAGTTCTCTTCTTCCTGGTTCTCGTGGCTGCAGGAGGCAAACCACTAGGGGTGCTCCTCTCACCATCATCACTGGAGCTGCTCGCAGGACTTGTATCTGCCTCTGGAATTTTAGCAAACGGTGATTCAGACCTGTTCTGGCTGTCACTGACATCTGACATGGCTGAAAAACCTGTGAAAAGATAAGGTATAGGCAGAGTAGAAGAGTTATCACAACTGCAGATGTTTTTGCAAAAAAAAAATGAGTTCAAAACTTAGTTTTGAGTTTTCACAGAATGTATTTCGGTCAAACCGATTTCAGGTTTCGGTGCAACCGAAGTGCTCAACAGGAGCCTACACACCACTTTCGGTCAGACCGAAATGGGTTTCGGTCCTACCGAAAACTTAGGGTTTCACTGAAACTACTTTTCGGTCGTTCCGATTGGCACAACTCGGTTAAACCGATTTATGCAGTGCAATGGCCAGAGGCCAAATCGGTCATTCCGATTTTCAAAAATCGGCTTCACCGAGATGCATTCCGTGGAAACCTAAACCTAAGAATTTTCCCCGAAACTAGAAGATCTGAACTATTGTATGGGGAACATATCAAACATGGATTGAATCATGGCAACCTATCGTGCAAGAATCGGAAGTGGAGCACGAAAAGGGATCGGGACACACCCTAACTTGGTGGTGTCCCTCTACGGCGGCTACGGTGGAGATGATTACCGTTGACGGCGGCGGAGACCTGCGGCGAGGGCGCACAGGCGACGAAGGCGACGATCCGTAGACCAGGGCGGCGGCAGCAGGGGTCTTGGGGGCGAACGGTTTGAAGAAAGAAATCGCGCGCTGCCCCTCAGGTATATATAACCCCGTGCTGTCGGTGGGACCGAGTTGAAAAACTCGGTGTCACCGAGATGTATATCTGCTGTGCAGTTACACATATCGGTCAGACCGAGAGTTTGAACTCGGTTTCACCGAGATGAAACCTAGATCAGTCTAAGCGTTTCGGTTGGACCGAGATTGAGAAACCGGTCAGACCGAAATGGACTTAGAAGGTTTTGGAAGTCAGCCTTAGACGAATCGGTGGTTCCGAGTGCTCCTCACTCGGACTGTCCGAAAAAGACTTGTTCAAAGTTGTGATATGAGCATGAATAGAATTTTGAGACAAGAAAGCATAGATAGCTAGGGAAGGTGCTTAGGCATTCTTGTCCATCCATTTGGCCAGAAAAACCAAAACAATCAAAACAACAAATGGATGTCCTTGAATGGATAAAATCATGCATTCAACATGCTCACACAATAAGATAGCAACTGAAATATGTGTCAAACATGCACAACCAATCACTCTAGCTACTAGCACACAATTTGTCGATGACTAGGTCATCTATATATGAGTATATTGACTTAGGAGCCAAATGAGAACATTTGATCATAGGTCATACTCATCGTTTAAGCACAAGTGGGGTTACCACTTTTACATAAAGCATTTATGTGTTCACATCATTTGGAGATGCTTTTGCTCAATTTTTAGAGCAAAGCTCCCCCTAGATGTGAGAACCCCTTTTAAAGGGTCAAACTAACCTTGGGTTGTCGTAGAAGACTTCATGTAGATGTTGAAGATGTGGATGCTCAATGTTGATGTAGATCATCAAGAATTGGGAGCAATCCTTTGGATTAGGGCACTTTCAATACCTACATGGGTTAGTCCCACAAGGAACAAACAAGAATATCCATAGACATAGAGTGAAGTTCACAAAAGATGATGTCCATGAAAGCAATGATTACCTTGTCCCTTGACTTACCAACAAGAGGGTTTGTGACTCCATGAACTAGTGCATGATGTGGAAGTTGATTGCACAAGTTCTTGCCAAAATGAATATGAGTGAAGTTTGTTGGCGGAGTCACCCTCAAGAACCTACTAGTTCTTCTTCTTTGGGATCCACATCATCTTGATGGGAATCCTTGGTGTTGTAGTTGAGCTTGACGAAGTAGAACTTAATGTGTCCTTGGGAACCCACTTGACCATGGCTTGAGGTGCTTCAATGAATGCATCAATCTCCTCTTGAAGCTTGTCCTTGGCCTTTAGCTTGTGGTCTTGTGGTGGAAGGTCATCTTGAGCTTGTTCCACATTGGAAGAAGTAGGATCATACTTCTCCTTTTGTGAGACAAACTGTGGAGTAGGGTATTGACCTTCTTCCCACTCAACACCTTTGGCGTTGAACTTTCGCTCAAAACCAATCCCTTGATTCTTCCGGTGTCTTCCTTGTTTGCGAACAATCTCCTCAAAGTTCTTGCTTCCGGCAAGACTCTTGTAGACACCTTTCTCTATGATTTCCTTCAATAAGCTATTTTCTTGCTCAAGTGTAACTTGGCTTGAAACATTGTTAGTGGAATCAAGAGAACTACTAGAAGCAACAATATTGGATTTAACATTGTTATTGTTACTACTAGAGGAAGAATTTTTCTTATGCTTGTCATGCTTAGTCTTAATAGGTGGTAAGAAATTAGACAAGAGAAGTCGTTTGGCAAGATATGAAGAACTCTTCTTTCGAAGATCGTCATTGATCGCTTTTAGAAACTCATGTGCTTGCTCTAGAGTGAGCTTCTCGAAGCGTAGCTTCTCATGAGATCTTAGGAGCTCTCTATGATCTTCTTGAGTTGTTTCATGAGCTAACTTAAGAGTGTTTAGTTCTTTAGTTAGACGCTCAATCTCCTTCATAGCATTGTCATTCGACTCTTCTCGACTATAAAGACTACTAGCATTTTCATCATTACTAAGCTCACTAGATTTATCATGCAAGAGCTCATCTTCACCAAGCAAGTCATCCTCATCACTATCAAAGTCAATGAATTCAGGGTGTGTTACCTTGGGGCCTTTAGCCATGAAGCATCTTCCAATTCCCTCATTTGGTGAATCAAATAAGTCGTAGGAGTTGGAGTTGGAGGATACTAGTGCAAGTCCGGCAACACCTTCATCTTGACTATAGTCAGAGTCGGAGTGATAGCTTCCATCGGATTGATTGTCAGAGTCGGAGCCGGAGACCCATTCACCAACATGAGCTTGATGTCTTCTTCTTGTGTAGCTCCTTGATGACTTGTCTTTCCTCTCCGAATCCTTGCTTCTCCGAGAGGGTCTTCGTTCATAACGATCATCTCTACTCCTTCTCTCTCTCCGAGGTGACTCATCTCTTGCTCTTCTTCTTGGAGATTCTTCTCTTCTCTTGTGGGGAGCCGTACACTCATTTGAGAAGTGTCCGGGTCTTCCACAATTGTAGCAGTTTCGATCACGGCTAGAAGATCTCTTTTCATCATATGATCTAGACTTTGAGCTTCTTTCCTTGCCTCTATTCTTGTAGAACTTGTTGAAGTTCTTGACCATTAGGCTTATCTCTTCATTGGAAACTAGCTTGTCACTTGAGGTAGTAGGAGCATCACTTGTAGCTTTGTAAGCACCACTTGACTTGTTGTGAAGCTCTTCCTTATCCTTAAGTGTCATCTCATGAGCAACAATTCTTCCAATGACTTCAGTTGGCTTGAGAGTCTTGTAGTTTGGCATCATTTGGATCAAAGTGCACACGGTGTCATACTTTCCATCCAAAGCTCTGAGGATCTTCTTAATGATGAATCGGTCGGTCATTTCTTCGCTTCCTAAGCCAGCAATCTCATTTGTGATGAGAGCAAGCCTAGAGTACATTTCAGCGACTCCTTCACCATCCTTCATCTTGAACTTGTCAAGTTGACCTTGAAGAATATCTAGCTTTGATTCCTTCACAGATTCAGTACCCTCGTGCATTTCAACCAAAGTATCCCAAATCTCTTTAGCATTCTCAAGACGGCTGATTTTGTTGAACTCTTCGGGACACAAAGCATTGAAGAGAATGTCACAAGCTTGAGCATTGTTTTGCAACATCTTCAATTCTTCGGGTGTAGCTTCGCGATCCGGAACTTTTCCTTCTTCAAAGAAGTCACCTTGCATGCCAACACAAATAATGCCCCATGCGGCTGGGTTATGACCGAGAATATGCATTTTCATTTTATGCTTCCAACTAGCAAAATTTGTACCATCAAAGTAAGGACCTCTACGATAATTACCCTCACTAGACGCCATACTCTCCTAGGTTGTGAAACCAAGCTTATGGAGTCCAATGCAATGGAAACCAAGGCAATGGAGACCAAAGCTCTGATACCACTTGTAGGATCGAAAGTAGGTCTAGAGGGGGGGTGATTAGACTACTTGACAATATAAAAAATCTGCCTTTAGATCATGCAATGTTTTTGGCAGTTTCACAAACAAGATCAGTTCAAGTAACACCCTACACATGCAATTCTAGAGTTTATGCAGCGGAAAGTAAATTGCACATGTAAAAGAGAGGTGGAGAAGATCAAACGCAGTTTGGTGACACGGAGATTTTTGTCGTGGTTCCGATAGGTGGTGCTATCGTACATCCACGTTGATGGAGACTTCAACCCACGGAGGGTAACGGCTGCGCGAGTCCACGGAGGACTCCACCCACGAAGGGTCCACGAAGAAGCAACCTTGTCTATTCCATCACGGCCTACGCCCACGGAGGACTAGCCTTACTCGGGGTAGATCTTCACGAAGTAGGCGATCTCCTTGCCCTTACAAACTTCTTGGTTCAACTCCACATCTCAAAGACGGAGGCTCCCAAGCGACACCTAACCAATCTAGGAGGCACCACCCCCCAAAAGGTAATAGACGGTGTTGATGATGATGAACTCCTTGCTCTTGTGCTTCAGATGATAATCTCCCCAACACTCAACTCTCTTCACTGATATGGCTGTGGTGGAAGAAGGTTTGAGTGGAAAGCAACTTGGGAAGGCTAGAAATCAAGTTTCATATGGTAGGAATGGAATGGCTTGATCTCAGCACAAGGGTAGGTGGTTCACTTCTCAGAAAGTGTATGGTAGAAGTGGTGGTACTTTATGATGGCTCTCCTCACGAATGAGGAGGGGGTGGAGGGGTATATATAGCCTCCACACAAAATCCAACCGTTACACACACATTTGACCAATCTCGGTGAGACCGAAGTGAAAACTCGGTCAGACCGAAAGTTCAAATATAGTGAACGTTGGGATTTTCGGTGGGACCGAAAATACCATCTCGGTGTGTCCGAAGTGAGTCAAAGGTTAGGGTTTGCCATCTCGGTGTGACCGAAAACAACAACTCGGATATTCCGAAATTCTGTCAATTGGTTACAGAAGGTTGGCAGACCATTTTCGGTGAGACCGAAACTCAGAATCGGATGGACCAAGAAATTAGGGTTTGGGGAAATAACTGAAGTGGTTCATCTCGGTGGGACTGAGTTTGCAGAATCGGTTTGTCCGAGATTACCTATGAGTGTGTTGATAAGTGAAGAGTGCTGATAGTTGAGGGAGCTAGATCACCAAGCACTTGAGCAACAAGAACATAAACACAACCTCATCCCCTTTTAATAGTATTGGCTTTTCCTATGGACTCAATGTGATCTTTGATCACTAAACCAAAAATAGAGTCTTGAGCTTTTGCCAATGCTTGTCTTAGCATTTTGAGGGGTCCACTTCTTCAGACATTTCCATACCCATATCATCGAACTTTTCTGAAATGATTCTCAAGTGAATATTAGTTCAATGATATATATGTTGTTATTAATTACCAAAACCACCTGGGGATTAGTTGCACTTTCAACTTCCAATAATCGCTCTTCTTCATATCCTGAAAGGTTAGAATTGATAATAGTAGGATATACTTTCTTTTCATCTAAATAAGCATACTTGAGTGTATCGGGAAGAGGTTTAAGATCGAACACCGGGTCTTCCTTCGGTTTTGATAAAATTCCCAAAGGTTCAACCGGAAGGTTGTGCTTCAGGATAGCAGGCTGCCTCAAAAATATTTCATCTAGTTCATTTCTTTCCTGCATATGCAAATCATTCTCGTGGTCCTCCGTGTATTGCTGCAAAGGATCATTAGGGGGAATAGCAATAGAGGCAATAATTTCAATAATTTTATCATCACTAGGTAAATCAGTACCACGAGGCTGCTTAGAGAACTTAGAAAAATTAAATTCATATGGCTCACCATCGAATTCAACAGAAACTTTACCTTTCTTGCAATCTATTATAGCTCCACAAGTTCTAAGAAAAGGTCTACCAAAAATAATTGGACAAAAATTGTCCCTCTCTGAACCAAGTACTAGAAAGTCGGTAGGGTATTTTACCTTTCCACATAGGACTTCAACGTCCCTCACAATCCCGATAGGAGAGATAGTTATTCTGTTTGCAAGATGAATGGTAACATCAACTTCTTCAAGTTCACAAGGGGAAATCTCACCGATGATTTCTTCATAAAGTGAATAGGGGATAGCGCTTGCACTCGATCCCAAATCGCATAGCCCATAATAATTGTGATCTCCTATTTTAACAGATACCACTAGAGTACCTGAAATTGGGCCTTTATTCTTGGCTGTGACAAGGTTAGTGGAAACAACACAAAAATTTATATTGGAATCCAAAACATCATTAGTAGCAAGGTCTTTAATCAATGCAACTTGAGGATCGACCCTGATCTGGTCCTCAGGCTCATCAACTCTTCTCTCACTTTTATTTATTATGCCTGTCACAAGAGAGTGCCCCCTTATCCTCGTGGGAAAAGGAGGCTGTTCATATATAACTGCAGGCAAAATAGGGTCAGCAACATAAATATCAATAGGTGGCTCTTTAAAAGGTTCATGGTGCTGGTCTCTCTTCTTTTTAAAAGAATCAACGTGAGAGGCAAAATTCTTACAGAAATCAATCACTAGATGGGAATCAAGACCAATCTTAGAGCAAAAAGTATTGAAGTAATCAGTTTTCACATAGCTCTCAATATAATCATGTTCATAATTTATAGCGGGTT
>LR738714.1:639910474-639945537 GCA_902687465.1 Secale cereale | reverse complement strand
TAAGTATAATTTCCTTGGGAAGCTTATGAATAGGGCATTTGAGCATTAGGGACTTCAATCTCCCCCAAGCTTGAGCAATGCTTTCTCCGTCACGAGACCTAAAGTTATAGATATAGTTCCTGTCTCGATGAATTTCATGAAGAGGATAAAACTTAGTATAAAAGAGAGACATAAGCTCCTGCCAGTCAAGCAAGTGTGAGTTATCGAGAAGCCTATACCAATCCGAAGCTTTATCTATAAGTGATACGGCAAACAATTTTCTCATGACAAACTCCCTCGATACACCTGCAAGCTTAAATAATGAACTTAGTTGTGACAGATATAGCAAGTGTTCACCGGGATGTCTGTCTCCTGCATAACGATTAGCCAAAACATAATCGATAATGCCAGCTGGTATTTTATAAGGCACAATTTCAGTAGGGGGAGGATCAACCACCACAGGTGTGGGGCGTCTTCCCAAGCAACGCTCCAATAACAGGGTTATCCATAAGGACAAAGAGCAGCAATAGCAAAAACAAAAACAGAATTATAAAAACTTCCTTACCAGTTTCACTTTACCAATAGCGCTACGCTCCCCGGCAACGGCGCCAGAAAACGGTACTTGATGACCCTCAACCGTAAGGGATCTATTGCAGTGTTTTCGATAAGTAAGAGTGTCGAACCCAACGAGGAGCAAAAGGTATTGATAAGCGATTCTGAGCAAGAAATCACTGCAAGCACTGAAAGATAACTTTTTAGGGGTTTCTCGATATAAGTAACAGGAAAGTAAAAGCAAGCAATGTAAAAGGCACTGAGAGTAGCAAGTGGCCCAATCCTTTCTTAGCAAAGGAGAGGCCTAGCAGCTGAACTTATAAAGACTAAAGCGTTCCTGAGGACACACGGGAGAGGTAGTCATGTGATTTCACCATATTCCGTATCGATACTATGTTATGTGTTGATAAGTGTTGAGTGGGTGGATCTATGCTAGTACACTCTCTAGACTAAGATGAGTGCACTCTTATGATTAAACACCTTGCAAGCATCCGCAAATACAAGATAGAATTTAAGGCAAAAGCCTAACCATAGCAATACAATCGAGGATCCATTATTCCCTTATGCAAAAGCGTGCGACCTGGGGTTCAGGTTTCTGTCACTCCGGCAACCCACCATAAGCATTCTTTATACACAATGTATTCTCCTAGGTCCTTAATAAGGCGAAGTGTTGGGTGTTCGACTCACACAACACCACTAGTAGAATGACAACGCAACTTAAGTATCAAACAACACATATTACTTCAACAGCATATGACTACTAACAACAAGACTTTCCCCCATGTCCTCAAGAACTAAGGTAACTACTCACGAGACATAAAGGAGATCATGATCAGTGGGGATAAATAGGTGATAAACAATCTGGACATAATAATATTTCTCCAACAAAACTCAATAGCATTCACCACAAAGTAGTAATCAACACCGATGGAGTAGAGAGGAAAGGTAGTACGAGTTACAACACAAGTTGCGATTGTAAGATGAGATTTGGATGAAGATGGAGATGGTGCTGGTGTTGGGGATGATGTTGATGATGATCTCGATGATGCCCGTGACGATGGTGATGACGATGGCGACGATCTCCCCTTCCGGGAGGTGATCTCCCCGGCGGAATCTGCCCGCCGGAGATGGCTTTTTCTTCTCTGTAGGTTTCCGCCACGGAGCGGCGGCGGAACTCCATAAAAATTCCCGTCCTTAGGGTTTTTGGATAACGGAGAGCATATATGCAAAAGGGGGCGGCCAGAGGTGGGCCAGGGGCTCCAGGCGCCCCCCGGCGCGGCCGGGGGGGGGGGGGGGGCGCCCCCAGGGCGCCTGGGCACCCTGTGGCCCCCCTCTGGTTGCCCTTTCGCGTGCCTTCGTGCCGTCTGGAAAATATCTCCCGTCAATTTTCAGGTAATTTGGAGGTATTCTTCTTCAGCAACTCAGCGTCCACTTTTTACTGCTGAATCATGCGTCTGCTGCTTCGGCATCAGAAAGTTTGCATACTGTGTAAAATAGACCAAAAATACATAAGAACATCACCGTAATGTGAAATATATCAATGAATAAGGATAAATTATGATACAAAATAGTGATGCATTTTGGACGTATCACTTGTTTGTCGGTGTTTGTCCCCTCTCAGTAGACGCTGTTCCGACGATGTGATCGATGACACCGATTAAGAACTATTACTATCTTCAGAAGTGCCAGGCAAGCAAAACCCCATTGAGCATTCCGATACAATCCCACTTTCTCGCTCTTGCTCTCTTATACTGCATTAGGACAACAACGCCATAATTGTTGCCTGCTGCGGTAGTTGAACCCCTTTCCTCTGCATGACCCGTCATTTCCACAGTAAATAGTTGAAACCCACTAGCATGAGTAGGAGTTGTTTGAGCCATGTTGTGCCTACTCATTCATGCTTTCTGGTTATGCTTGCTACTGCTTAGAGTTGTGTCAGGTCTGATTCATCGGGGATGAATTAGAATGTGGTGAACATGTCCTACTGTTGAGAGCTAAACTGTGAACACGATTTGGTAAAGGTAGCGATGAGAGGCCATGTAGGAGTACATGCTGGGTTGTCTCATTGCAGCCGTCCTCAGGAACTGAGTTCTGTGTTTGTGATCCATGACCAGTTACTACCATGCATTGGGTCCGAAACTAATGTACCTCTCGACTTATTAACCGCCCTTGTCCTCTGTCCAGGAGTTGCAACTAGTTTCTGGTGTTTGTAGTTTACTGGAGGTCGTCGCAGCGCTGACCCTCGGGGTGGGCTGTGACGCGGCAGGTACGTGGCACGGTGTACCGGTCGCCCGTTTGGTGATGCGGGAACCCTGTACACATCGTTTGGGGCCGTGAGCGACACCCCGACCGGATCTCCCCACGGATGGAACCCAAATAGACGATAAACCTGGACTAGAGACTTGTGTGGTTAGTCAGGTCGTGGCCGACACCCTGGCTGGGCCTCCGCTTGAAGGTTGCCGAGTACATGTCGTGTAAACGGCGGTAAGTGGTGAGAGCGTGTGTGAAGAAGTACACCCCTGCAGGGTTTATATGATCTATTCGAATAGCCGTGTCTGCGGAAATGGACTTCTGGGTTACCTGTACAATTCATAGACAAGTGAAAGTGGATACTCTAAAACACGCAAGATAAGCGTGAGTGCTATGGATGGCCTTCTCGTAGGGAGACGGGAGCGCATCCATAATGGTGTATTGATTGGTGAACTTGTGGACTCGTGTGCGCCACCTCAAAAGAGTTACTTGCAGTCGTAGTTCAGGATAGCCACCGAGTAAAAGCTGGCTTGCTGCAGTCAAACTCCACCACCCCTTTGTTGATACTGATGCATATGTAGCTAGTTCTGATGTAAGTCTTGCTGAGTACCTTTGTACTCACGTTTGCTTAATTTATGTTTTTGCAGAGAGACTTCAGTCTCACTAGTGGTTCCGCATGGACTTCGACGTTTAGCTTGTTACCCCAGCTACGATCTTGTACCCTTGGGAGGGTCTTGTAGATAGTCAGGCTTCTCAGCCTTTTTCATTTGTAGTTGTCTGTACTCAAACATGTTATGCTTCCATTGCCTGTATGCTCTGTATGTTAGGTCATGTGACCTCTGTTTGTAATAAATGCTATGATGGCTCTTCTGGGCCTTTATCTATATGAGTTGTTGAGTTATGTTGTGATGCCATGATGTACATCACATACTTGCATGTTATGCGTACGTGTAATGTGTATTGCTATGTGTGGGATCCGACACCTAGTTGTTTACCCTTGGTAGCCTATCTTACAGGGAAATGTCTCCTAGTGCTTCCACTGAGCCTTGGTAGCTTGCTACTGCACCGGAACACTTAGGCTGGTCGGCATGTGTCCTTCTTCGTTCCTGTGTCTGTCCCTTAGGGGAAATGTCACGCGTTGTTCCTTCAAGTCCTTGTAGCTTGCTACGACTTGGGTTCATACGTTGATGACCGACAC
Source organism: Secale cereale (assembly GCA_902687465.1). NCBI lineage: Eukaryota > Viridiplantae > Streptophyta > Magnoliopsida > Poales > Poaceae > Secale > Secale cereale. The sequence continues at coordinate 639,941,558 of LR738714.1, read as the reverse complement.
GTTCGTTGCTGGGTCATGTATGCCTGTCTCTGTAATTTAGTGCCACTTTTGGTTTATAACTGTTCATGTCGGCTCGGGTTCTCTATCATATGGATGCTAGCGACACTATCATATACGTGTGCCAAAATGCGCAAACGATCCCGGGCCAGGTAATGTGGCACCCGTGGGGATACCGTGCGTGAGGCCGTAAAGTGATATGATGTGTTACAGGCTAGACCTGTGTGACTTAGGATCGGGGTCCTGACAGCTTTGGTATGAGAGCCTGACTGCCTGTAGGATTAGTAAGCCAAACTGGTCGAAGTCGTGTCTAGAAATTCTTTAGTTATGTAAGGGAATTGTTTATGGAAGGGAACGTAAGGCTCTTTTTACTCCTTTACCCTATGACTTTCTGATCTGAGTCACCTTCTTCTTTCTACGGGGATTAAGAACTAGGATTCTCATTCTATTTATCAGGATCCCGTTAATGGTGGATTCAACCCTCAGTTCAGTTTCTACTACTTCCGTTTGTTCAACTGTTGGTCTCAGAACCTTGACATTATGATGTTAAGTGGCTATGCCACCATTTTTGCAGGATCTCTCAAATCTTTTGAGCATTTACAGCCGTTATGCTGTCCGAGTTATTCCAGGTTTCTAAATAGTCTGATGCATTTGCAAATCTTTCCTTCATGTTCCCGATGCTCCTTTGGGCCAGATTAACCACACTAGCCAGTGTGTTGAGGTACTCTGTTACCTCGACATATATGTTTGAATTATTATTATGACCCTAGGTGTCTCAGAGATTCACCCAGTAATCTAGCAATGCTTTATATTCCCAGTGTGATGATTCTGGCCATCGTTCTCGAAAGCATCCCGTGATGCCATTTAGTTAGTAGGCATTCTACTCATGGGTTCTTGAACCCAAGATTCACTCCACGTACCTCCTGTTGGTAGAATTTGCTCGTCCCTTTAGGATATTAGTAACCTTGTGATAGTCCTCGAGGTCCGTGGTATATCATTCTTCCAAATACCATGAACCATCCTTGGCAGAAGTTCTCCCGAACCAAAAGATCACAACCAGAGTGCTCCGAGTAGTACTCCATTCATATTGTGACTCTGCCAGTCCTACCTTTCTGCATGGATTATCCGGAAGAAACATGTTGAACGAGTTCGACATATTAATCTATGCATCCACAACACAGGAAGTTATATGTTCCTTTGAGTTGTCCCCCTTTAGTTGTATTCCGGCCTTCGTCTATTAGTTGATAGCCAAGAGTAGTTGTGCATTTGTGCCATCGATGCCTATTATTCTTATGGTCCGTCAATCCATTCTATTTCAGAATGACTAGGAGAAACAAACTCCAGTACCTCATCCATATCTAGGATTGGGTCATAGTAGTTGTATTCCGCAGATCAAAATGCCAATCCAGCTTTTGCTCTACTCTACCTTGGAGTGTTACCCTCCTCTATGTCAAGAATGTCATGGGAAATGCACCACCTCCTATGAACTTTTGATAAGGTGATACTTCTCGCCATCATTGTTTATTCCTCTGCCTCCGTGTTATTGTAACCGGAATGCTGACAAGTGAATTGTGATGTGTGAAATCAATACTCCTAGCAACTTCGTTGCTTGGTAGTTAAAGGACAACAATCTCATTCTTAGCGTGTTGGTTACTGAATCACCATTCTAAGATTGATCGTGCTACTAGTCCATCTTTCCTGGTGCACTCCTTGATCAGTGAGTTAGGATTGTGTCAATACCTCGTTCACTTGATCATATCATCTTGCCCTGAAAAGCAAGATTGATCTCGAGCTTAGTAACATACGGTGGTCCGTGATTTTCCGAATATCTTCTCGGAAGTATTACCAGGTTGCTCCCTGACCGTTATGTTGAGCCCGTGATCAAGCTGGTTTCTCTCTAAACCACCCTTTCTCCAAGAATTTGTGTTGGATACCCTGAACTAGTCGATTAAGCTAAATGACAACTTGGAGAGTTGGAAGATAAAAGCTTGCCTGACTTAGTTCCTTCCAAGGGATATCTTTTGTGTGTGTGTGTGTGTGTGTGTGTGTGTGTTGAAGAAAGATGATATCTTGATCGATTGATCCTCGTGATCAATTGTTGGATCTATTGTCTTATCCAAACTTTGATTTGATTGTTGGCTATCGTCAAGTCAAATCAGAACCAATGGTATTTATAATGTTGTCTTACTCGTGGTTGATCCCTCGAGCATACACCGTTACATCTTCTGGTCTGACCAATGCTATCACTTTGTTCACATTGTCATGAAATTCCATCTATATGGAAACCTGGATGAATTATTGTTGAGCCCATCAACAAACATCCTTATCTCCTCCATGATTTTGTAGGACATTAAGCTAGTGTTGGAAACTTTGTAAGCATCACCTTCGTGTCCTGTTCATGAGGTATATGTTGGATGAGAGAAGAGACTCTCCCTAATTCATGTGTAATTGATGTAAGTTGCCACCATGAGTTCGAGAAAGTTGTTTTGCTTCCTGTGGAATCATCCCAAGTCAGTCATGCATACGTGCGAAGTATTCTGTGGTTTGGAGATTTGCAACCTTCACTCTATATGTATCCCTAGCACACCAAGCCACTGATTGATTTGTTCAAGAAAAGAAGTTCATGCGCTAATCTCGAAGGGCCCGGACGGACATGCACAAGACTTTGTTATCTTCAATGATGGTTCCTAACCTGAACTTGGTAGTGTTTTATCATAAGACTACTACGTGGTCATGCTTGTCTTGGACAACGTGTTCACATGTTTTGTAGCAGAACCAGCTCATGTTTTGGGGCTTGCTATCATAGTTCATTCCCGAGAATCTCGCAATGTCGTCTCGTCGATTTGGGTTGCAAATTTTTATTTTTCTTTCTAGACTCGATGAGTCTGGAATATCCTGACACCAACCAGAACTGAAACTCAGGCAGACATGATGGTTGGACCATTTTCCAAGAACTATAATATTGGTCTCTCGATAACCAGTAAAGTGTATGTCGTGGCCAACACACCTAGCCGGAAGACCTATTGTTGTAGCATCTTGATTGAAGAAGTTGGCCACCTCCCGATAAGGATTTCGTAGGATTTACTCCCTAGTTGTTCCTTATGGATTTTTGTGCTCCTGAAGTCCGACCTTTTACTTGACGTTCTAGGTACCAAACCATTTTAATAAATGGGTTGCGCTAGCATATCAAGGAGAACATTAGAAGCGGAGTGCTAAATGTCTCTCGGTCGATCCTCCAGATTTCGTCCCCTTGGCCTTGCTAAGGTGAAATCTGAGAAAGTGTTATCTTCCTTTGCATCTGCACCATCCATCGCTATTCATCATGGTAGTATGTTGTGTTGTCAACACCATTGGCACGGATAATGGTAAAACCTTGATCAATATGGGAATGCTCAAGTTCTTGAGAGCACGCACAAGCACTAGGTGTTATCCTCGACACTAACCGGGATTGCTCCCAGTATTCTTGGTTATGCTATAACCTCTCAAAGAGTAGTTTCACTCTCTACTGTTGGGTTTCTTCCCAGTTACCAGAATCATTCCCAGCATTTGCATTTCGTTCCCAGCTTGCACCGCCAATGTGCGATTTTACCATGGGTTCCATCCATTCCCGATGATAAGCAAAATCATCCATAGCGTTGTCTTCAACAAGGTAGTCCAGATCATCCATTCGAATCCGGATATGCCATTCCTTGAACTCCGCCAAACGATCGATTGTGATTACCTTAGGCTGGTATAAAGAGTTTCAATGATCTATGTATCAAAAGTAATTCTTTTTGCCACTTAAGGGAATAACTCTACAAGTCACCTTCTCTAAGGTATCGCGTCTGGTGACATCGATCACTATCTTCTTTAAGTGTGGATTTATTGCCTATCAAGTGAACCTTCATCATTTGTTTCACTCCATCCCTCCGGATGTGTGTTCTGTGTCTCAGCTCAAGAGATGGTTCAACGTCTCACTCCATGAGTTGATCTTGAGTTGCACGATCTTTCAGAAGATCAATTTTGTAGAGTTTCTTTTGTCGTCACCGTGTTGGACAAAGACCTTGAAATCAACATGATGCAAGCAATCAACATCTCCGAGAAGGGCAGTTGGATCATGAAGATCGTGTTGTTAGCTTTGTGTCCCCTCTGTCTTCTTACCTCACGTCTTGAATCTCGGGACGAGATTCTTGTTTAGTGGGGGTGAGTTGTCACATCCCCAGCTTCACCTTGCATTAGGATAGCACTTGTCTGTTGCATCATGTTTAAGTTTTCCAGAAAGTTGAATTGGGGGTGTTCAAACCCTAGCATCAAATGAATTCAACTAGGGTCAAAAATAAAATCATTTCCAATGACCCAAAGTGCCTTCATCAATGTTTGATAATTTTGGCAAGGCTTTGTGACCAGACCAAAAATAGTGGACATTTTTGTGGAATATTTTGGGCACTGGTTTAAATCATACCATATTTGCATTTGGGCATTTAAATTTTATATATTATGTTAAATGTCCAAATATTCATGAACTGAAATGTTGGCTATTGGAAATAATCCAAACAGTGGCCACAACCAGTCTCATGATTTTTGAAAATGCCCTGGCATTTTTAATAAAGCCAAAACAATTACAGAAAATAGAAAACAGAAACTAAATTAAAAAGAGAGAGAGAGTGGAACCTCACCTGGGCTTCTTACCTGTAGCAGAGCCAGCCCAACTCCTGTTCCTGGCCCAGCCCAGGGACAAGGGCGTCTTCTTCCTCGTGCCAGTGGGCACGAGGGCGTGTGCCCGCGGCACGCCGGCACGCCCCGGCCACCTCCTGCTTGCCGCTTCCCCCCTCCTCGACGCCTGGATGACTCTAGACGACGCCACGCGGCCCCCATAGCCGTTTATGCTTCCTAACTCTCCCTCTTCTCCTTCCCTCTCTCACGCACGCGGCCGAACGCCACCATCGCCGCCGCTCATCGTTGCCACGGCCACCGCCTCTCCCTCGCCCCCTGGAGCTGCCCACGAGCTCCGCGACGTTGTCCTCGACCCCCCTGATGGCTTCTCGCCCCTCGTTGGTTACCCCAAGTGGAAGGTTTGAGATGCAGTGTAGCGGAAGTTTTCCCTTGGCAAAGATACCAAGGATCGAATTCCCCTGAGACTCCAAGGTTCAACAAGAAGGTGTCAACTGCTAACGGCGCCAGATACTTAGCAATCAACTTGGACCTGCACACAGATACAAATAACTTTGCTCCCAACGAGTACAGAGAGGTTGTCAATCCCTCCGGCTTTGTCGTTTACAAAGGATCAAACGCAAGAGATAATAGTGATAGATATTGCTGCAACTAGTAAGTAAAAGCAGAAAGTAAATAGCGGATGTGATCAGTGATGGTAATATGGACCGGGGTCCCATGACGTTCACCAGTGATGTCTCTCTCCCAAAAGACGATAAAACAGCTATGTGAGGTAAACGAATTACAGCTGGGCAATTGACAGAATTATGTGCGCAAACCAATGCTAACTATGCTGCAAGAAAGGTTGAGGCTCAAAAGCATGGGCGGTACGCCAAGGTAAGTAGACCAAAATCCATCTGCATCTACTACTAATCATCCACCTTGAGATATCTATCCAGAACATCTCGCTGGTATTAAGTTGCGAGTCCCACCCATAGTGTAAACTCAAAGCAACAGACAACTGCATTAAAAGAACTTTGCGTAAAGTAAACAATCCTTGCACCCGCGAGTACAAGCACCGTTGTTTTCCCCCTTGTGGCAACAGCACATCCCCTAGACTCATGTTTCTGTCACTCAAGCTAGTCATCGAGGGGCATGAACCCACAATCAAGCATAACGTTCCCTCTTGGAGTTACTACCTACTACTTGGCCAAAGCAATAAACAGCAACGGAGACCATGCAAGAATTACTCAAGAACATAAATATAAAAGAGGTAAATCAAATATATTACTTACACACAATCTGAAATAATCTCACAATCCATCGGATCCTAGCAAACTCAACATAGCAACAACATAAGGATTACATATGTGCCTCGATCATGTAGGGCAGCTCACGAGGTCTAATTAGTGAAGCACAAAGAGGGGAGAAGAACATCACATAGCTACTGGTCATGGACCCATGGTCCAAGGGAGACTACTCACAACTCATCCGGGAGGCGTCCATGGTGGTGGAGAGGCTCCCGGTGGTGGTTCTCCCCTCTGGCAGGGTGCCGGGAAGAGTTCTCCTGGCACTCCCGATCTTGGAAGTGCGGCGGCGGCGAAACAGAGATGAGATCGCGAAAAAGGGTTCCGTCCTCGAGGGTTTCGGGACGCGGTGTAAATATATGCCAAAGGGGGGCATCAGCGGAGACCTGGGGGGCCCAGGCGCCCCCCGGCGCGGCCAGGAGGGGGGCCGCGCCACCAGGGCGCCTGGAGCCCTGGTGGCCCCCTCCGGCCCTACTTCGGCCGTGTGGAAGCTTCCGGAACGCCGAATTTTTATATAATTTTTCCGGGATTTTTCTGGCAGTTTACGTAATGGGAAAACCTGAAATACAAAAACAGCAGAAAACAGGAACTGGCACTGGGGTGCACTGAGTTAATAGGTTAGTCCAAATATGATCAAAAGTGTATGGAAGTGTATAAATATCATAGCAATATCACCCAAAAGAGGCATGGAGCAAGCAGAAATTATAGATACGTTTTGGACGTATCACCCCCTAACCGAGCCACGCCCCACCGGACTCCCTGAAGCTTCGCCAACACCGCCGATTCCGACCTCGGGTGCCGGCGACCTCGCCGTCGATTCGCGACGTCCGCTGCCTCCCCGAGCCTTCTGCGACCTCCTTCGACCCCGCCGTGAGCTACTCACCCTAACCCCCTCTCCTCCGTCTCGTTTGCGCACCGTAGCCGCCGCCCCACGAACACGCGACGCCGTCGTCCGCCATGGCCGGCGAGCCCCGTGCTCTCGGGCCCCTCCGCCCGAACCCGTGGCACCAGCGTGCTTCTCGTGAACCGTAGATGCGACCTAGCCCATCAGCACCTCCCCTAGCGCACCGCAGCCCCGAAACCATCGGCTCACGAACTCCAGCGCCGCCAAACCTCGACGCCGCGCTCGCTTTCGGCCACCCCAGCCGCTGACTCCGGTCCCTTTGGATGTGGAAGAGCGCCAGCTACGCGTAGAGCCTCTCTGCCGCTGTTTTGGTCGCCGGAGGGCTATTCCCGAGCCCCTCCGCCGCGTCTGTCGCCGCCGGCGACGAGCCACCGGCGCTTTTGACTTATTTGACCGATGGGTTGACCCCCCCGAGTCACTGACATATGGGCCCCACGCCCTTAGTTAACCACTAACTCAATGACAGGTGGGGCCAGCCGCTGTTAAATTAGTTTAGTTTAAAACTAAACTTAATTAGGCCTGAGAGACTGACATGTGGGCCACCCCCCTGACACTTTAGAAAGGTTTAAATTAGCACTAATTAATAGGGTTAGCTAGTTGTGTTACTGACCAGTGGGTCCCACTGGTCAGGTTTGACATGGACCAGCCCCTGTTGACCGCTGACATCACAGTGACGTCATGCTGACGCAGTAAGTATTTTCTGGAATTTAAAATAAATCAGAAATGATTTATTTATTTTAGAAAATAACCAAAACTTCTAAAAATCACAGAAAATAATCTATAACTGCAATGAAAATAATTTATATATGAAAAATGATCAGAAAAATTCAAGGAATCTGTTTATGGCATTTTCATGCATGTTTGAACAAGTTAAACCTGCTGATCAGGTCAAATCAATTAAATGGCATTTGAATAATCACATATGGAGTTTGAATTTGAACCTTTGGTTCATATCAACTTCATTTAAATCACTGCTAGTTGCATTAGCTCAATCAACAACATATTGCCATGTCATGATCATGCATCATATTGTCGCATTGCATTGATTGTGTTCTCTCTTGTTTGCCGGTGTTTGTCCCCTCTCAGTAGACGCTGTTCCAACGATGTGATCGATGACACCGATTAAGAACTATTACTATCTTCAGAAGTGCCAGGCAAGCAAAACCCCATTGAGCATTCCGATACAATCCCACTTTCTCGCTCTTGCTCTCTTATACTGCATTAGGACAACAACGCCATAACTATTGTCTGCTGCGGTAGTTGAACCCCTTTCCTCTTCATGACCCGTCATTGCCACAGTAAATAGTTGAAACCCACTAGCATGAGTAGGAGTTGTTTGAGCCATGTTGTGCCTACGCATTCATGCTTTCTGGTTATGCCTGCTACTGCTTAGAGTTGTGTCAGGTCTGATTTATCGGAGATGAATTGGAATGTGGTGAACATGTCCTACTGTTGAGAGCTAAGTGTGTGAACACGATTTGGTAAAGGTAGCGATGAGAGGCCATGTAGGAGTACATGGTGGGTTGTCTCATTGCAGCCGTCCTCAGGAACTGAGTTCTGTGTTTGTGATCCATGACCAGTTACTACCATGCATTGGGCCCGAAACCAATGGACCCTCTCGACTTATTAACTGCCCTTGTCCTCTGTCCAGGAGTTGCAACTAGTTTCTGGTGTTTGTAGTTTACTGGAGGTCATGCGCAGCGCTGACCCTCGGGGTGGGCTGTGACGCGGCAGGTACGTGGCACGGTGTACCGGTCGCCCGTTTGGTGATGCAGGAACCCTGTACACATCGTTTGGGGCCGTGAGCGACACCCGGCCGGATCTCCCCACGGATGGAACCCAAATAGGCGATAAACATGTACTAGAGACTTGTGTGGTTAGTCAGGTCGTGGCCGACACCCTCGCTGGGCCTCTGCTTGAAGGTTGCCGAGTACATGTCGTGTAAACGGCGGTAAGTGGTGAGAGCATGTGTGAAGAAGTACACCCATGCAGGGTTTATATGATCTATTTGAATAGTAGTGTCCACGGAAATGGACTTCTGGGTTACCTGTACAGTTCATAGACAAGTGAACGTGGATACTCTAAAACACGCAAGATAAGCGTGAGTGCTATGGATGGCCTTCTCGTAGGGAGACGGGAGCGTATCCATAGTTGTGTATTGATTGGTGAACTTGTGGACTCGTGTGCGCCACCTCAAAAGAGTTACTTGCCGTCGTAGTTCAGGATAGCCACCGAGTCAAAGCTGGCTTGCTGCAGTCAAACTCCACCACCCCTTTGTTGATACTGATGCATATGTAGCTAGTTCTGATGTAAGTCTTGCTGAGTACCTTTGTACTCACGTTTGCTTAATTTATATTTTTGCAGAGAGACTTCAGTCTCACTAGTGGTTCCGCGTGGACTTCGACGTTTAGCTTGTTACCTCAGCTACGAACTTGTACCCTTGGGAGGGTCTTGTAGATAGTCAGGCTTCTCAGCCTTTTTCATTTGTAGTTGTCTGTACTCAGACTTGTTATGCTTCCGTTGCCTGTATGCTCTGTATGTTGGGTCATGTGACCTCAGTTTGTAATAAATGCTATGATGGCTCTTCTGTGCCTTTATCTATATGAGTTGTTGAGTTATGTTGTGATGCCATGTTGTACATCACGTACCTGCATGTTATGCGTACGTGTAATGTGTATTGCTATGTGTGGGATCCGACACCTAGTTGTTTACCCTTGGTAGCCTATCTTACAGGGAAATGTCTCCTAGTGCTTCCACTGACCCTTGGTAGCTTGCTACTGCTCCGGAACACTTAGGCTGGCCGTCATGTGTCCTTCTTCGTTCCTGTGTCTGTCCCTTAGGGGAAATGTCACGCGTTGTTCCTTCAAGTCCTTGTAGCTTGCTACGACTTGGGTTCATACGTTGATGACCGACACATTCGTTGCTGGGTCATGTATGCCTGTCTCTGTAATTTAGTGCCACTTTTGGTTTATAACTGGTCATGTCGGCCCGGGTTCTCTGTCATATGGATGCTAGCGACACTATCATATACCTGTGCCAAAATGCGCAAACGGTCCCGGGCCCGGTAAGGTGGCACCCGTGGGGATACCGTGCCTGAGGCCGCAAAGTGATATGATGTGTTACAGGCTAGACCTGTGTGACTTAGGATCGGGGTCCTGACACCATTGAACATGGTATATTTTTGGACATGCATGAAATGACCCCAAGTTTTGCCAGCAAGTGGGCATGCCCATGGAAGGGATCCATGTCAGGTTTGAATGAATTTCGACAGTATATGCAAGTTGCATCACGTCTGACCATTTATCAGCCATTTTTCAACAAGAAACCTCCAAAAAATGCAAGAATTGTCAAAACCTCAAACAACTTGTCATGGTGCCTTGAATTGGACATTTAACCTTTTTTCAATACAAATTATAAAAACTGATCTGGAATTTCATAAAATGTCCCCGTACTTTCATACGGACCCTTCTTGCCTACACGAACAAGTGTTGGACATAGTTTATTTTTGGACATGCATGAAATGACTCCAACTTTTTTCCATCGGGTGGGCATGCATATGATAGGCATTCATGGCAGGTTTGAACGATTTTCTACACCATATGCAACTTGCGTCACCTCCGTCCATTTATTGGTCGTTTTTCATCGAGAAAACTCCAGAAATTAAATGCAAAAAATTTCGAAAACTCAAACAACTAGGCATGGTGTCTTGAATTGGTCAGATATGTTCATGGAAAATTATTGGGGTCATTTGACGATGCGAAAAAAATGTGCTCTCATGCGGACCCTTTTGGCCTACGCGAACACCATCCATTGAAAATGGTCTATTTCAGAAAAGGTTATTGTTTTGTGAAAACTATTCATAATGTTAAAAAATGTTCCTGTTTAGATTTTTTTTTCTCAAAACTCGAAAAATGTTCGCGCTTTTGAATTTTTTTTTCCAAAAATGTTCGCGTGTTTTCAGAAAATGTTTAGGATTTAAAAATGGTTCATGTCATAAAAGACTTGTTTATAAAAAAAATGATTTTTCAAAGTTTGTTAGAGCTGTTGAAGCAATTGTTGGATTTTCAAACATTAATCATTTAAAAAAATCACGATTTTCCAAGAACAAAATAAAAGTCCAAAAACTACCCGGATTCTCCGTTACAGTTAGTTCATAAAGCAGTGCGCCCAGAAACAAAATGAACAACGCATCTCAGGTTTAGCTGGTTAGCCGCTGGTCTTTTTGAGCTAGAGGCGCAGAGTTCGAATCGTTGCGAGGTCGCTCTTCTTTATTCCTTTTTTAGTGATTATGTCCCTGCCGTAGGTGCGACCGCTACTGCGACCAGCTTTTTGGGCCGGCCCAACCGATGTGCGTACAGCGTACATGCTCCTTATTATACGTCCAAAGTGGGTATACCATGTGAAAAATCCAGATTACTCTTTATACGTTTTGCGTGGGGGTTGTATCGAAGCGGGACTCACAACAATCAACAAAGCGAATACAGTAATAACTACCTAGAAAATATATGCACTTTGACTAATCAAGGCCATATAGCATGTAATAAACAAACTTATAGCTAAACACAGTAGTTTTTAAGGTTATGTGTTGTACTGATTTAAGGCTTTTGTGGCTCTCTCATAACATACAATCAAGAATGATATCTGAGCCATCTTGTTCTACAGAAACCAGGGCTTACAAATATGATCAAGCGGCCAATTCTTCCAAAGGCAGGCTCCCCAATGTCTGGATAGGTTGAAATGCCGTCTTTGCTCTCGAAACAATGCTTAAGAAGAACTCCAGTATAACAGCAAATAATTGCAAAAACAGACAGAACTGCAAGACCAGCCCATCCAACTTCATGAATCGTAAACGGAGTGGAAAGAAGGCCAACCCCAGCAAGGACGTTAATACCTACAGAAAAGAAACATAGGATAATCAAATATGTTGGACCGTAAGCAAGTTACTGAACACCCCTACTCTTTTTTTTTTTGAACTTTCCTACTCTGAATTTCAATATTTAAACTACCATTGAAGACTGTCTGTGTTACGCTGCACCCTTGATGGGCGTGGATCTCTTTGACATACTGAAACGAGAGGTCCTCATCTCTAACCGGCCCAAAAAGATGTCTCCGCGGGCTCTCGGCAGGTTCTAGTTTATCCAAGATAAAAGGCAACTTGAGGTCAGAGGCCAGACCACTGCGAGCACCATCAATTGAGTATTGGCTCACTGAAGGACCCAGGTAACCCAAGATGGGAGATGCAGAAACCGTGCAAGTGTGCTGTTTCCCTGCAAAATAAACACCACGTCGTGACCATTACCGTCTGCACACAAAAAGGAAAACTCGTGGCATTCTTGACTGAGTACAGCCATCTACTAGTAGGAAATGCCAGCAAAGGATTCAATTAGTGATGCTTTACCTTCCCGCTACAAAAATTATACCCATTGGTAAAGCGATATACTACTAAGTGTCATATTAGTAATGCTGCCAGGGGAGAGGGGACAAGACAGGTGGTGTCGACCTTGAAAATTGCACTTCAACAATAGTACTACCAACTTCTATAAAAGTTATCCCTCATTTTTTGTAAAATTACATCATTGTAAGTAGAGTGAATTCCGGTTTTTACCCCTATTTTGACATTTTTGACACTAATTACCTCATTTAGCGGGATGCCATCCGTTTTACCCCATTTAGCAAAATTGTTGCCACAATTTACCCTATTTTAAATTTTTTGTGCGTTCTGACCGACTGGCATGCCACGTCGACAATTTTTTCCTACCTATTTTTCTCCCTACTCAACTTGTTTCCGGTTTGAAGTATTCTGATGGGACGGCTATACTTGATCAGCATGGCATATTATCATTCAATAAATTATCAGAAAAATTGTTACTGATATAATTTGAAATCATGTATGTTTTTCTTCAGTTATCATATACGACCCTAAGTATGCATGGTTCTATGGATTAGATTAAAGTGGTGTAAATATACTACTTTACTAACTCTGATACACCTACATATATGAATATCTAGGTAGCAAATATGTTGACCGGTAGAGTGTTAATACATGCGCAAGTGATATCATCTGTTGCTACTTGCTAGCTGTAAAGGAATTTTGGATATTTGTATCTTACAATGCATGCTGAAACATGTGTATTTATCTTATTAGAGTAGATTATGATTTATGATGATTGCAACCACTAATTCATTTTTATTTTTCTTGCACAAAGTTGATGGCAACCAAGATGTGAAGTGTTAGGCATATTTTACATGTCCATGGATAAAAGAATCCATAGCCAGAGATGATTGAGAGGAATTTCATTAGTTATTTTGATATAAAGGAGAAAATCGAGGAGTTGGTTTCCAACCCTTGGCACAACGTTTATTATCAGAAGAGGGTGGCCAACGTGAATTTCATGGTTGAGTTAACAAATGATGCAGGCATGATGAACATGCTACAGGAATTTGATGCTTATACGGAAATTAGTTTGCATGTTTGATTGGGGGCGAGCAACGCAAATAAGAAGCCACGGGAGGCGAGCGTGGCGCGCGGCCGACTTGGGCTTTGTGTGTTAGATGTGACACGAGCACCGCCATCGAGCCGAGCCGGTCGGGAGAAGCTGCGCGGCCCGGTTCAGCAGTGAGAAAAATAGGCATGAAAAACTATTGACGTGGCATGCCAGTTGGACCTAACAATTGTGATCGACCGATCAGAATGCTCACAAAACTTTAAACAGGGTAAATTGTGTCAAAAAATGTGTTAAATGGGATAACGGATGAAATTTCGCTAAATGAGGTTATTAGTGTCAAAAATGTCAAAATAGGGGGTAAAAAACGGAATTCACTCTTGTAAGTATAAGTGTATACTGGTGCTAGGCGAAGCCAAAAAATATATTTCCTATTTCCTACCAGTTTCAGTCAACCTTTGAACAGATCAGATCATTCTCCCAAGTATCAGTGAACTGAACTCTAGGCCACTCCGAGCTTGGATTAGGTGTTCCAACCAGACGCGTCATACTTCGTTGGTCAATCGAGTGAATCCACATTCAGAACAGACTAGTGCTATGTCGTCCATTCCCAAACACCGAAGTCAGCCAAATGCACTCTCATCAACACGGGAATTTTACTGAATACTTTACCATAATAGCAAACTGAAATCGGCAGAGCAAACCACAGCACGATCGAATGCGGCCGCGGACGTACAATTAACTGCGCGGCCACTGGCCGGACTCGAACGAGCTCGTCGTCGCCGTCGTGGAAGCTCTCACGGGGGCTCTTCTTGATGTCACCGTCCCCCAGCAGCATCTCGTCCTCCTCCTTCCGGTGCCTCGCCGCCGCCCATCTCGCTGGCCAACTATGTACACGGATGGGGAATCCTTCGGGGTTGCGGATCTTTTTAAAAAAAAATGGGAGAGGGGGGGACCTGAATATATTTCTCAAGTTTTATAATCCATTGTATGACTGATTACACAGAGGTGAATTATATAAGCACGTAAATGTGAGGAGAGGTAAGAATGCCACAAGGAGGCCCTGTTTTTCTTCCGGCTTCTTCATCCGATGGATCCAAAGCATAAGGTTTTGTAGGGTGTTCTTGAGGGTGGTGATGCTGTGGTGATTCTGCTGCAAGGACATGGCATCCCTAGAATCCCATATCTTTCACGGAATAATGAGCAACATTGAGTTTCAGATTTTGTGATCAGTGTTAGCGGGTATGTGGCAATCCCAAAGATCATCGATGCAGCCGGTGGAAGTGAAGCCAAATCTGAGCCAAACACACTGCGCTAGTGGGCAGTTGATGAATATGTGTGGGATGTCTTCGCCGCCGAACCCGCATCTTGGGCATAGGGCGTCAGAAACAATATGCTTGCGCAAGGGATCAAACCGAAGCAGGACGAGGCACGAAATTTCGGTAGAGATGCAAAGGAGGGAGGCAGCGATTTGGAGGCAGGATTGGAGAAAGAAATTCTATTAGTAAGACAGAAATGCCTAGGTCCTCAGGCGAGAGTGGCGTTTTGACACATGGAAGCGTGTACTCCTGATTTTTAGAATATGTTTTAAATATATTTTGAAATGTCAAAAAATTTAAACAAAAATTTGACGCGTACATCTCGATATTGTACATACTCACAAAGTCGTTCCGCGAAAAACCAATAAGTTTTGTGTCGCGTGTGAGAAAGACAAAATACGGTGTTGAAAAGTGCTTTTCACAAGACATTTTTTGTCTTTTTTACACAAGCTACACAAAATTGACGGTTTCTTGGACTGCTTGGCGAGGAAGACAGCCCAGGAGAGCGAAGCAACGACGGCGAAGCCGACCCAGACTCGGTGGCCGTGGCAGGCCGAACGCGGAGCGAGGCCGGCCCAGATGCCGTTGGCGACAAAGCAGACGGCGTCGCAGGTGCATCGTCCTGGCATGCATGGGCACGTGGACCGAGGCCATACAGGGGCACAACATGATCGACATGAGTATGGTGTCTCTAAAACTTCCAAACGAGCCCCACGTCCAGTGCCATGATTAGGCAATAATACATGAGAGTATGCGACATCATCAAATTGGTCAGAGGCAATGGAGGATGAATGCATGCATGGTGGTTGAGTGGTGGACACATGAAGTTTGGCAAAGGGAAATACCTGCTCATCAAACACGACATCCCGAGATATGTAGACGCGATTAGTGAGAACATGGAGGCATTTATATCCTTTATGAAGGGAACTATAGCCAAGAAAGACACACTTTTTGGACTGAAATTCCAGCTTGCGTTTGTTGTATGGGCGTAGATGCGGCCAGCAAGCACACCCAAACACTTTGAAAAAAGTGTAATCAGGCTGTTCATTAAGGAGAAGCTCAATGGGAGCCTTCATGTTTAAAACATGAGTGGGACTACGGTTGATAAGAAAACATGCAGTGGTGAAAGTATCACTCCAAAACCGAAAGGGAACCGATGCATGAGCCAAAAGAGTAAGACCAGTTTCGACAATATGACGATGCTTACGTTCTTCAGAACCATTCTACTAATGTGTATGTGGACATGCTAAACGATGAGCGATCCCAAGCGACTGGAAGAAGGAGTTGAGGTTGCGATACTCACCTCCCCAATCCGACTGAACATGAACAATATTATGCTTGAGAAGGCGTGCAACATGTTTTTGAAACTGAACAAAGATATCGAACACGTACATCAGATTTACGCTTAATAAGATAAAGCCAAGTAAAGCGACTATAAGCATCAACGAAACTGATATAATAATTATGACCACTAACAGAAGTCTGAGTAGGACCCCATACATCTGAAGACACAAGTTCTAGAGGATGCTTCACCTCACGACTAGACTCCAAAAAAGGAAGTTGACGACTCTTCCCCTACTGACAAGCATCGCACACTGCTACATCTTTATTACTAGACATGCTAGGAAGCTCATGACGATGCAAAACATGACGAACGATAGGTGTGGCTGGATGACAAAGGCGAGCATGCCAATGTGACGATGATACCGGAACTCCACTGAAAATGCGAGAGACGCCAGGATGCTCGAGATGATAGAGGCCCTGGCACAGACGCCCTCTAAGAAGTGTGTCCTATTGGGAACGTAGCATGCAATTTCAAAAAAAAATCCTACGCTCACGCAAGATCTATCTAGGAGATGCATAGAAATGATACGTCCATTTTGCATCATGCTTATAAGTTGATATTTATTACATTATGGGCTGTTCATACATGTTTTGTCACAATACTTATGCCTTTTCTCTCTTATTTTGCAAGGTTTACATGAAGAGGGAGAATGTCGGCAGCTAGAATTCTGGGCAAAAAGGAGCAAACTCTGAAAACCTATTCTGCACAACTCCAAAAGCCCTGAAACTCCACAGAACATTGTTTCGGAAAATATATAAAATATCTGGAGAAAGAAACCCACGGGAGGGGCCACCGGTTGGCCTCGAGGGTGGGGGGCGCGCCCCTTCCCATGGCGCGCCCCCTGCCTCGAGGGCCAGCCGGCAGGCCCACGGTGCCCATCTTCTCCTATATGAAGCGTTTTGACCTGAAAAAAAAATCAGAAGGAGGCTTTCGGGACCAGACGCCGCCGTCTCGAGGTGGAACCGAGGCGGAAACCAATCTAGGGCTCCGGCAGAGCTATTCTGCCGGGGATACTTCCCTCTGGGAGGGGGAAACCGTCACCGCCGTCATCACCAAAAACTCTCCCATCTTGGGGAGGGCTATCTTCATCAACATCTTCACCAACACCATCTCCTCTCAAACCCTAGTTCATCTCTTGTATCCAATCTTTGTACCCAAACCTCAGATTGGTACCTGTGGGTTGCTAGTAGTGTTGATTACTCCTTGTAGTTGATGCTAGTTGGTTTATCTGGTGGCAGATCATATGTTCAGATCCATTATGCACATTAATATCCTCTGATCATGAACAATATTATGTCTCGTGAGTAGTTACTTTTGTTCCTGAGGACATGGGTGAAGTCTTGCTATTAGTAGTCATATGAATTTGGTCTTCGTTTGATATTTTGATGAGATGTATGTTGTCTCTCCTTTAGTGGTGTCATGTGAACATCGACTACATGACACTTCACCATTATTTGGGCCTAGAGGAAGGCATTGGGAAGTAATAAGTAGATGATGGGTTGCTAGAGTGACAGAAGCTTAAACCCTAGTTTATGCTTTGCTTCGTAAGGGGTTGATTTGGATCCATATGTTTCAGGCTATGGTTAGGTTTACCTTAATACTTATTTTGTAGTTGCGGATGCTTGCATTAGAGGTTAATCATAAGTGGGAGGCTTGTCCAAGTAAGGGCAGCACCCAAGCACCGGTCCACACACATACCAAATTATTAAAGTACCGAACATGAATCAGACGATCGTGATGAAAACTAGCTTGACGATAATTCCCATGTGTCCTCGGGAGCGCTTTACCTCGCATAAGAGTTTGTCCAGGCTTGTCCTTTGCTACAAAAAGGATTGGGCCACCTTGCTGCACCTTATTTACTTTTACCGTTTGTCACTTGCAACCAATTATTTTATCACAAAACTATCTGTTACCTATAATTTCAGTGCTTGCAGAAAATACCTTACCGAAAACTGCCTATCATTTCGTTCTGCTCCTCGTTGGGTTCGACACTCTTACTTATCGAAAGGACTACGATAAATCCCCTACACTTGTGGGTCATCAAGACTCTTTTCTGGCGCCGTTGCCGGGGAGTGAAGCACCTTTGGTAAGGAAAAATTTATATAGTGTGCTGAAATTTATTGTCACTTGTTACTATGGCTCAAAATCCTTTGAGGGGCTTGTTCGGGGTATCTTCACCCCGAGCAGAAGAGCAAATACTTGCTCCTCAACCTACTGCACCTATTGAAAATGTTTGCTTTGAAATTCCTTCAGGTATGATTGAGAAACTGCTTGAAAATCCATTTACAGGAGGCGGAACACTTCACCCCGATTTACATATAATCTATGTTGATGAAGTTTGTGGATTGTTTAAGCTTGCAGGTATGCCCGATGATGCTATCAAGAAGAAGGTCTTCCCTTTATCTTTGAAGGGATATGCCTTGACATGGTTTAGGCTATGCGATGATAAGGAGTCATGGAACTATAATCGTCTAAAGTTGGAATTTCATCAGAAGTTCTACCCTATGCACCAGGTTCATCGTGATCGTAATTATATTTATAATTTCTGGCCTCGCGAAGGAGAAAGCATCGCTCAAGCTTGGGGGAGGCTTAAGTCAATGTTATATTCATGCCCCAATCACGAGCTCTCAAGAGAAATGATCGTTCAAAAATTTTATGCTCGAATTTCTCATAATAATCGCTCCATGCTCGATACTTCTTGTTCTGGCTCTTATATGATGAAGACTATTGACTTCAAATGGGATTTATGGGAAAGAATTAAACGCAACTCCGAAGATTCGGATCTCGACAAAGGTAAGGAGTCAGGTATGACCCCTAAGTTTGATTGTGTTAAAGCTTTTATGGATACCGACGTTTTCTGTGAGTTTAGCACTAAATATGGACTTGACTTTGAGATAGTAGCTTCTTTCTGTGAATCCTTTGCTACTCATGTTAATCTCCCCAAGGAGAAGTGGTTTAAATACCACCCCCCTATTGAAGTAAAATTAGTTGAACCTATTAAAGTTGAAGAAAAGACTATCACTTATAATGTTGATCCTGTTATTCCCACTGCTTATATTGAGAAACCACCTTTCCCTGTTAGGATAAAGGATCAGGCTCAAGGTTCAACTGTAGTTCGTAAGAGTAATACTAGAACACCTACACCCTCTGAGCAAATTAAAGTTGAACATAGTGTTGCTATGGTTAAAGATCTCTTGGTAGAAGATTTAGATGGACATGTTATTTACCTCCAAGAAGAGTCTGCTAGAATAGCCAAAACCAATGCTAGGAATAAACATAAACCTGTTGTAGGCTTACCTGTTATCTCTGTCAAGATAGGAGATCATTGCTATCATGGTTTATGTGACGTAGGTGCTAGTGCGAGTATTATCCCTCTTGATTTGTACAACAAAATTATGCATGATATTGCACCTGTTGAGTTAGAAGGGATTGATGTTACTATTAAGCTCGCTGATAGAGATACTATTTCACCAGTTGGGATTGTTAGAGATATTGAAGTCTTGTGTGGGAAGGTTAAATACCCTGCTGATTTTCTTGTTCTTAGTTCCCCACAAGATGCTTTCTGTCCCATTATATTTGGTAGACCCTTCTTGAATACCATTAATGCCAAGATAGACTGCGTGAAAGACATTGTCACTGTTGGACTAGGGGATATGTCTCATGATTTTAACTTTGCTAAATTCCATAGACAACCCCTTGAAAAGGCACCACCCAGTAAAGATGAAATTATTGGTCTTGCTTCTATTGCTGTCCCACCTAGTGATCCTTTAGAACAATACCTGCTAGACCGTGAAAATGATATGCATATGAATGAGAGAAGGGAAATAGATGAAATATTCTTTAAACAGGGACCCCTATAGAAAAACAACTTGCCTGTTGAAATCCTAGGGGATCCTCCTCCACCCAAGGGTGATCCCGTGTTTGAACTTAAACCTTTACCTGATAATCTTAAGTATGTTTATCTTGATGAAAAGAAGATATATCCTGTTATTATTAGTGCTAACCTTTCAGAGCAGGAAGAAGAAAGATTATTGAAAACTCTGAAGAAGCACCGAGCTGCTATTGGATATACTCAGGATGATCTTAAGGGCATTAGTCCCACTATATGTCAACACAAGATAAAATTGGAAGAGAATGCTAAACCAGTTATTGATCATCAGCGACGGTTAAATCCTAAGATGAAAGAAGTGGTGAGGAAGGAAATACTAAAGCTCCTAGAAGCAGGTATTAAGATAGTCAGTGGGTAAGTCCTGTCCATTGTGTTCCTAAGAAAGGAGGTATGACTGTTGTCCGTAATGATAAAGATGAATTGGTCCCGCAAAGGATTGTTACAGGTTATAGGATGGTAATTGATTTCCATAAGTTAAATAAAGCTACTAAGAAAGATCATTACCCCTTGCCATTTATTGATCAAATGCTAGAAAGGTTATCCAAACATACTCATTTCTGCTTTCTAGATGGTTATTCCGGTTTCTCTCAAATACCTGTGTCAAAAGGGGATCAAGAAAAGACCACCTTTACTTGTCCTTTCGGTACCTTTGCTTATAGACGTATGCCTTTTGGTTTATGTAATGCACCTGCTACCTTCCAAAGATGCATGATGGTTATATTCTTTGATTTTTGTGAAAAGATTGTTGAGGTGTTCATGGATGACTTCTCCGTTTACGGAACTTCTTTTGATGATTGCTTAAGCAACCTTCATCGAGTTTTGCAGAGATGTGAAGACACTAACCTTGTCTTGAATTGGGAGAAGTGCCACTTTATGGTTAATGAAGGCATTGTCTTGGGACATAAAATTTCCAAAAGAGGTATTGAAGTTGACAAAGCTAAAGTTGATGCTATTGAAAAGATGCCATGCCCAAAGGACATCAAAGGTATACGAAGTTTCCTTGGTCATGCCGGGTTTTATAGGAGGTTCATTAAGGACTTCTCCAAAATCTCCAGGCCTCTGACTAATCTCTTACAGAAAGATATTCCTTTTGTCTTTGATGATGATTGTCTAGAAGCATTCGAAATACTTAAGAAAGCATTGATCTCTGCACCTATTGTCCAGCCTCCTGACTGGAATTTACCCTTTGAGATCATGTGTGATGCTAGTGATTATGCTGTAGGAGCTGTTTTAGGGCAAAGAGTTGATAAGAAATTGAATGTTATCCAATATGCTAGTAAAACTCTAGATAGTCCCCAAAGAAATTATGCTACCACTGAGAAATAATTTTTAGCAGTTGTGTTTGCTTGTGATAAGTTTAGACCCTATATCGTTGATTATAAAGTAACTATTCACACTGATCATGCTGCTATCAAATACCTTATGGAGAAGAAAGATGCTAAACCTAGACTTATTAGATGGGTTCTCTTGCTGCAAGAATTTGACTTGCATATTATTGATAGAAAGGGAGCTGAGAACCCCGTAGCAGATACATTGTCTAGGTTAGAGAATATACTTGATGACCCACAACCTATTGATGATAGCTTCCCTGACGAACAACTAGCTGCCATAAGTACTTCTCGTACTGCTCCTTGGTATGCTGATTATGCTAATTACATTGTTGCTAAGTTTATACCTCCTAGCTTCACATACCAGCAAAAGAAAAAGTTCTTCTATGATTTGAGACATTACTTCTGGGATGACTCACATCTTTATAAAGAAGGAGTAGATGGTATTATTAGACGTTGTGTACCTGAGCATGAACAGGAACATATTCTACGCAAGTGCCACTCCGAAGCTTATAGAAGAGACCATGTGGGAGACAGAACTGCACACAAGGTATTGCAATCCGGTTTTTATTGGCCTACTCTCTTCAAGGATGCCCATAAGTTTGTCTTATCATGTGATGAATGTCAAAGAATTGGTAATATTAGTAGACGCCAAGAAATTCCTATGAATTATTCACTTGTTATTGAACCATTTGATGTATGGGGCTTTGATTATATGGGACCTTTTCCTGCCTCTAATGGGTACACACATATTCTAGTTGCTGTTGATTACGTTACTAAGTGGGTAGAAGCTATTCCAACTAGTAGTGCTGATCATAACACCTCTATTAAGATGCTTAAAGAAGTTATATTTCCGAGGTTTGGAGTCCCTAGATATCTAATGACTGATGGTGGTTCACACTTTATTCATGGTGCTTTCCGTAAGATGCTTGCTAAGTATGATGTCAACCATAGAATTGCATCACCTTATCACCCACAGACTAGTGGTCAAGTAGAACTAAGTAATAGGGAGTTGAAATTAATCTTACAAAAGAGAATTAATAGGTCTAGAAAGAATTGGTCCAAGAAACTAGATGATGCATTATGAGCCTATAGAACTACATACAAAAATCCTATGGGTATGTCTCCATATAAGATGGTATATGGAAAAGCTTGTCACTTACCTCTTGAGCTAGAACATAAGGCATATTGGGATGTTAAAGAGCTCAACTACGATTTCAAACTTGCCGGTGAGAAGGGTCTATTTGACATTAGCTGTCTCGATGAGTGGAGAACCCAGGCCTATGAGAATGCCAAATTGTTTAAAGAAAAAGCTAAAAGATGGCATGACAAAAGGATACAAAAGTGTGAGTTTAACGTAGGTGATTATGTCTTGCTATTCAACTCTCTTTTAAGATTTTTTTGCAGGAAAGCTTCTCTCCAAGTGGGAAGGACCTTACATTATCGAGGAGGTCTATCGTTCCGGTGCCATAAAAATCAACAACTTCGAAGGCACAAATCCGAAGATGGTGAATGGTCAAAGGATCAAACATTATATCTCAGGTAATCCTATAAATGTTGAAACTAATGTATTGAAACCATAACCCCGGAGGAATACATATGGGACACTTTCCAGAATGATTCAGCCTCCAAATAGGAAAATGTATGTGATATGGTAAGTAAACCGACTCCAAAACAGTTCTAAAGGTAATTTTTCTCCGTTTTGGAATATTTAGAAAAATAGAAAAATAAACCGCAGTCCGGAGGAGACACGGGGCCTCCTCGAGGGTGGGGGGCGTGCCCCCCTGCCTCGAGGACACCCTGTGTGTCCCATGGACTCCGTTTTCTTGTGGGTTACTCCTTTCGTCGGAAAAATTCATTATATATACTCCTGAAGGTTTTGACCACTGTATCACGCAGAAATCCTCTATTTTCATTTTGAGCTGCTGTTTTTGACAGATCTAGATCATCATGGCGTCCTCCAACACCCCCAAGGACAAGTTCTTTGAGAAGGTCATCAACCCCTACCTTGCAGAGGTGCTGCATCACCCCAAAACCATGGAGTTGGATGAGGGGGTGCTGCACATCCATGATGTCGAGGGGCCGAGAAGGACCGGAAGCGTGGAGACAAGACTCGAAGCGATGGAGCAACAAGTTTTCAAGTGCCAAGGTATGGTGGAACGAGGACTCGACACCAACCACATGATGATCTCGGAGCTTGCCAACAACCTCAAGATGGACTCAAGGATCTTCCGGGAAGCCATCTCCAATCTTCAAGAGAAGATCGATCACCTCCAAGCCCAGATCTATGACCTGTAGAACCAACACTGTGAGTATGAATATAGATTCAAGAACATGAGTTTGGCTGCAGATTTGAGTATCCCGGAGACTCGGTCATCCTTCTACGATGGTGAGCCCGTGCTTTGGAAGACGAGTAATAAGCTTACATTAGCAACAACTCCATCATCACCAACCCCGAAGAAGGAGACATAATCATATGGGTATGGGCACTACCCTTGGCAACTGCCAAGCTTGGGGGAGTGACCCCAGTATCGTATCACCATCACCCCTATCTTTACCGGTTTACTTAGTTCGATCCTTTTGGTAGTATCCTGATCTATTAGAATAAAGTTAGCATGATGTAGTTGTGAGCTTTTGCCTTGTGAGCTTTATCCCTTGTAATCGAGTCCGTGAACTATATAATAAAGATTAGTGTTTGAGTCAAGGGCTTGATTTCCTCACTTGGGTCATGATACAAAGAAAGAAAACATAAAGAGTATCAAAGAGATCATATCGATCTTATGGGGAGTAATGACTTCACATACAAGAGTATGATAAATAAAAGTTGTTGGGAGGTGATAAACATAGTTTTGGTCATCGTTGCAATTAATAGGAAGTAACAAAAGAAGAGAGGCTTCACATACAAATATACTATCTCGGACATCTTTTATGATTGTGAGAACTCATTAAAGTACGACATGCTAAAGAGTTGATGTTGGACAAGGAAGACAACATAATGAGTTATGTCTTCTTACATCTGAAATAAAGTATATTGTCATGGATCTTCCAGCATGTGGAGCTTGCCTTTCTCCCTCATGCTAGCCAAAAAGAGATACTACTTGTGCTTCCATATATCCTTAAACCCAGTTTTGCCATGAGAGTCCACCATACCTACCTATGGATTGAGAAAGATCCTTCCAAGTAAGGTATCATGTTGCAAATCCGCTAAAATATGTATGATTTATTAGTGTGGGAGAAATTAGCTTTATACGATCTTGTGATATGAAAGTAATAAAAGCGACAGACTGCATAATAAAGGTCCTTATCACAAGTGGCAATATAAAGCAAAGTTCTTCTATGCTAAGACTTTGTGCATCCAACCATAAAAACACATGACAACCTCTGCTTCCCTCTGCGAAGGGCCTATCTTTTATTCTTGTCTTATAAGTGTCAAGGTGAAATCCACCTTTCCTTTTTACATTTTATCCTTTGGCAAGCACATTGTGTTGGAAAGATCCCGACATATATACCCACTTGGATGGAAGTTTTCATGATCTATTACTGTTGATGTTACCCTTGAGGTAAAAGGTTGGGAGACAACACTATAAGCCCCTATCTTTCTCTGTGTCCGATTAAAACTCCATAAACATAAGTATTGCGTGAGTGTTAGCAATTGTGAAAGACTATATGATTGTTGAGCATGTAAGCTTGCTGGAAAGCTCTTATATTGACTCTTTCCGATGTTACGATAAATTGCAATTGCTTCAATAACCGAGATCAAAGTTTGTTAGTTTTCAATGAAGTTTATGATGCATACTTGATATTGTGGATGAATTGTTACTTTAGCATAAGAATCATATGACTATATTTATATAAGTTGCTGTTATAAAGATGATCATGATGCCCTAATGTCCGTATTCTGTTTTTATCGACACCTCTATCTCTAAACATGTGGACCTATTTTTCGATATCGGCTTTCGCTTGAGGACAAGCGAGGTCTAAGCTTGGGGGAGTTGATACGTCCATTTTGCATCATGCTTATAAGTTGATATTTATTGCATTATGGGCTGTTCATACATGTTTTGTCACAATAATTATGCCTTTTCTCTCTTATTTTGCAAGGTTTACATGAAGAGGGAGAATGCCGGCAGCTGGAATTTTGGGCTGAAAAAGGAGCAAACTCTGGAAACCTATTCTGCACAACTCCAAAAGCCTTGAAACTCCACATAACATCGTTTCAGAAAATATAAAAAATATCTGGCGAAAGAAACCCACGGGAGGGGCCACCGGCTGGCCTCGAGGGTGGGGGGCGCGGCCCCCCTTCCCAGGGCGCGGCCTCCTGCCTCGAGGTCTAGCCAGCAGGCCCACGGTGCCCTTCTTCTCCTATATGAAGCGTTTTGACCTGGAAAAAAAAATCAGAAGGAGGCTTTCGGGACCAGACGCCGCCGTCTCGAGGCGGAAACCAATCTAGGGCTCCGACAGAGCTGTTCTGCCGGGGATACTTCCCTCCGGAAGGGGGAAATCATCACCGCCGTCATCACCAACAACTCTCCCATATTGGGGAGGTCTATCTTCATCAACATCTTCACCAGCACCATCTCCTCTCAAACCCTAGTTCATCTCTTGTATCCAATCTTTGTACCCAAACCTCAGATTCATACCTGTGGGTTGCTAGTAGTGTTGATTACTCCTTGTAGTTGATGCTAAGTTGGTTTATTTGGTGGAAGATCATATGTTTAGATCCATTATGCACATTAATACCCCTCTGATCATGAACAATATTATGTCTCGTGAGTAGTTACTTTTGTTCCTGAGGACATGGGAGAAGTCTTGCTATTAGTAGTCATGTGAATTTGGTCTTCGTTCGATATTTTGATGAGATGTATGTTGTCTCTCCTCTAGTGGTGTCATGTGAACGTCGACTACATGACACTTCACCATTATTTGGGCCTAGAGGAAGGCATTGGGAAGTAATAAGTAGATGATGGGTTGCTAGAGTGACAGAAGCTTAAACCCTAGTTTATGCGTTGCTTCGTAAGGGGCTGATTTGGATCCATATGTTTCAGGCTATGGTTAGGTTTACCTTAATACTTCTTTTGTAGTTGCGGATGCTTGCATTAGAGGTTAATCATAAGTGGGAGGCTTTTCCAAGTAAGGGCAGGACCCAAGCACCGGTCCACCCACATACCAAATTATCAAAGTACCGAACGCGAATCAAATGATCGTGATGAAAACTAGCTTGACGATAATTCCCATGTGTCCTCGGGAGCGCTTTACCTCCCATAAGAGTTTGTCCAGGCTTATCCTTTGCTACAAAAAGGATTGGGCCACCTTGCTGCACCTTGTTTACTTTTACCGTTTGTCACTTGCTACCAATTATTTTATCACAAAACTATCTGTTACCTATAATTTCAGTGCTTGCAGAAAATACCATACCGAAAACTGCCTATCATTTCGTTTTGCTCCTCGTTGGGTTCGACACTCTTACTTAATGAAAGGACTATGATAGATCCCCTACACTTGTGGGTCATCAAGCAACGAGACGGGAAGAGTGTGTCTACGTACCCTCGTAGACCGAAAGCGGAAGCGTTGTATTAACGCGGTTGATGTAGTCGAACGTCTTCACAATCCAACCGATCCAAGTACCGAACGTACGGCCCCTCCGTGTTCAGCACACGTTCAGCTTGATGACGTCCCTCGAGCTCTTGATCCAGTAGAGGGTCGAGGGAGAGTTCTGTCAGCACGACGGCGTGGCGACGGTGTTGGTGATGTGATCCGTGCAGGGCTTCGCCTAAGCACTATGACGCTATGACCGGAGGAGTAAACTGTGGAGGGGGCACCACACGCGGCTAAGAAACAATTGTTGTGTCTTTGGGGTGCTCCCCTGCCCACGTATATAAAGGAGGGGGAGGAGGAGGCCGGCCCAAGGGGGGGCGTCAAGAGGGGGGAGTCCTATTATGACTCCGTTCCTAGTAGGATTCGACTCCCTTCCTTCCTTCCAACGTAGAGGGGAAAGGGAAAAGGAGGGAGATGGGAAGGAAAGGGGGGATGTGCCCCCACCCCTTGTCCAATTCGGATTGGGCTTGGGGGGGCGCCACCTCCTGTGGCAGCCTCCCTCTCTCCACTATGGCCCAATAGGCCCATTAACTTTCCCGGGGGGTTCCGATAACCTCCTGGTACTCTGAAAAATCCCCGATCCTTTTCGGAACCATTCCGGTGTCCGTATACAACCTTCCAATCTCGATCGTAGTAATGCACATATTCATAATATTGAAGCCAAAAGATGCAGAGTTGATGATGATAGTGAAACGTGCATGTGGCACTGCCGTTTAGGTCATACTGGTGTAAAGCGCATGAAGAAACTCCATGCTGATGGACTTTTGGAATCACTTGATTATGAATCAGTTGATGCTTGTGAACCATGCCTCATGGGCAAGATGACTAGAACTCCGTTCTCCGGAACAATGGAGTGAGGCAATGACTTATTGGAAATAATACATACAGATGTATGCGGTCCGATGAGTGTTGAGGCTCGCAGTGGGTATCATTATTTTCTGACCTTCACAAATGATTTGAGCAGATATGGGTATATCTACTTGATGAAACACAAGTCTGAAACATTTGAAAAGTTCAAAGAATTTCAGAGTGAAGTAGAGAATCATCGTAACAAGAAAATAAAGTTTCCACGATCTGATCGCGGAGGCGAATATTTAAGTTACGAGTTTGGTCTTCATTTGAAACAATGTGGAATACTTTCACAGCTCACGCCACGTGGAACACCACAACATAATGGTGTGTCTGAACGCCGTAACCGTACTTTATTAGATATGGTGCGATCTATGATGTCTCTTACCGATTTACCACTATCGTTTTGGGATTATGCATTAGAGACAGCTGCATTTACGTTAAATAGGGAACCATCTAAATCCGTTGAGACGACACCGTATGAACTATGGTATGGCTAGAAGCCAAAGCTGTCATTTCTAAGTTTGGGGTTGCGATGCTTATGTGAAAAAGCTTTAGCCTGATAAGCTCGAACCCAAATCGGAGAAGTGCGTCTTCATAGGATACCCAAAATAAACGGTTGGGTACACCTTCTACCACAGATCCAAAGGCAATATCTTTGTTGCTAATAATGGAGCATTTCTAGAGAAGGAGTTTCTCTCGAAAGAAGTGAGTGGGAGGAAAGTAGAACTTGATGATGTAATTGTACCTTCTCTCAAATTAGAAAGTAGTACATCACAGAAAACTGTTTCCGTGATGCCTACACCAACTAGAGAGGAAACTAATGATGATGATCATGAAACTTCAGATCAAGTTACTACCGAACCGCCCAGGTCAACCAGAGCATGATCCATACCAGATTGGTATGGTAATCCTGTTCTGGAAGTCATGTTACTAGACCATGACGAACCTACGAACTATGACGAAGCTATGATGAGCCCAGATTCTGACAAATGGCTTGAGGCCATGAAATCTGAGATAGGATCCATGTATGAGAACAAAGTGTGGACTTTGGTGGACTTGCCCGATGATCGGCAAGCCATAGAGAAAAAATGGATCTTCAAGAGGAAGACATACGCTGATGGTAAAATCACTGTCTATAAAGCTCGACTTGTTGCGAAAGGTTTTCGACAAGTTCAAGGAGTTGACTACGATGACATTTTATCACCCGTAGAGATGCTTAAGTCTGTTCGAATCATGTTAACAATTGTTGCATTTTTTGAAATATGGCAAATGGATGTCAAAACTACATTCCTTAATGGATTTCTGAAAGAAGAGTTGTATATGATGCAACCAGAAGGTTTTGTCGATCCTAAAGGAGCTAACAAAGTGTGCAAGCTCCAGTGATCCATGTATGGAATGGTGCAAGCATATCGGAGTAGGAATATACGCTTTGATAAGGTGATCAAAGCATATGGTTTTATATAGACTTACGGTGAAGCCTATATTTACAAGAAAGTGAGTGGAAGCACTACAACATTTCTGATAAGTATATGTGAATGACATATTGTTGATCGGAAATGATGTAGAATTTTCTGGAAAGCATAAAGGATTGTTTGAAAGGAGTTTTTCAATAAAAGACCTATGTGAAGCTGCTTACATATTGGGAACCAAGATCTATAGAGATAGATCAAGACGCTTGATAAAACTTTCGATTAGTACATACCTTGATAACATTTTGAAGTAGTTCAAAATGGATCCGTCAAAGAAGGAGTTCTTGCCTGATTTGTAAGGTGTGAAGTAGAGTAAGACTCAAAGCCCGACCACTGCATAAAAATATAGGGAGAATGAAAGTCATTCCCTATGCCTCAGCCATAGGTTCTATAAAGTATGCCATGTGGTGCACCAAACATGTTGTGTACCTTGCCATGAGTTTGGCAAGGAGGTACAATAGTGATCTAGGAGTAGATCACGGGATAGTGGTCAAAATTATCCTTAGTAACTTGAGGACTAAGGAAATGTTTCTCGATTATGGAGGTGATAAATAGTTCGTCGTAAAGAGGTCGATGCAAGCTTTGACACTAATCCAGATGACTCAAAGTATCAATCTGGATGTGTATTGAAAGTGGGAGCAATTATCTAGAGTAGCTCCATGCAGAGCATTGTAGGCATAGAAATTTGCGAAATACATATGGATCTGAATGTGACAGACCTGTTGACTAAACTTCTCTCACAAAGCAAAACATGATCACACCTTAGTACTCTTTGGGTGTTAAGCACATGGCGATGTGAACTAGATTATTGACTCTAGTAAACCCTTTGGATGTTGGTCACATGGCGAAGTGAACTATGGGTGTTAATCACATGACGATGTGAACTAGATTATTGACTCTAGTGCAAGTGGGAGACTGAAGGAAATATGCCCTAGAGGCAATAATAAAGTTTTTATTTTATATTTCCTTATATCAAGATAAATGTTTATTATTCATGCTAGAATTGTATTAACCGGAAACTTGATACATGTGTGGATACATAGACCAAACACCGTGCCCCTAGTAAGCCTCTACTAGACTAGTTCGTTAATCAAAGATGGTCAAGTTTCCTAACCATAGACATGTGTTGTCATCTGATGAACGGGATCACATCCTAATCATGTGATGGACAAGACCCATCTGTTAGCTTACCATAATGATCATTCAGTTTTACTGCTATTGCTTTATTCATGTCATCCTCCGACTATGAGATCATGCAACTCCCGGATACCGGAGGATTGCCTTGTGTGCTATCAAATGTCACAACGTAACTGGGTGATTATAAAGATGATCTACAGGTATCTCCAAAGGTATCTTGTTGGGTTAGCGTGACTCAAGATTAGGATTTGTCACTCCGAGTATCAGAGAGGTATCTCTGGGCCCTCTCGGTAATACACATCATAATAATCCTTGCAAGGAAATGGCTAATGAGTTAGTCACGGGATGATGTATTACGGAACAAGTAAAGAGACTTGCCGGTAACGGTATTGAACTAGGTATGGAAATACCAACGATCGAATCTCAGGCAAATAACATACCGATGACAAAGGGAATAACTTATGTTGTCATAACGGTTCGACCGATAAAGATCTTCGTAGAATATGTGGGAGCCAATATGAGCATCCAGGTTCCGCTATTGGTTATTGACCGGAGAAGTGTCTCAGTCATGTCTACATAGTTCTCAAACCTGTAGGGTCCGCACGCTTAACATACGATGACGATATTGTATTATATGAGTTATGTGATTTTGGTGACCGAATGTTGTTCGGAGTCCCAGATGAGATCACGGACATGACGAGGAGTATCGAAATGGTCGAGAGGTAAAGATTTATATATATAGGAGGATGACATTCGGACACCGGAAGTGTTCCGGGATGCACCGGGTACATATCGGGTCACCGGAAGGGGTTCCGGGCACCCCCCCCCCGGCAAAAGATATGGGCCTTATGGGCCAAGAGGGGAAACACA
>LR738714.1:639845170-639910430 GCA_902687465.1 Secale cereale | reverse complement strand
CCCCCATATGGCTGGCCAAATTGGAGAAGGAAAGGGGAAGGAGGAAAGGAAAACGTGAATAGGATCCCCCCTTCCCCCTCTGCCCTTCCTTATCCGAATAGGAATAGGAAAGGGAAGGTTTGGCCGATTTGGGCGGACCCCAAGTAGGATTCCTCCTACTTGGTGCACCCCTTGGCTGCCTCTCCTCCCCTCCAACCTATATATACATGAGGATGGGCGCCTCGAAGACACACCAACAATTGTTAGCCATGTGCGGCACCCCCCTCGACAGTTTACGCCTCCAGTCATATTCATGTAGTGCTTAGGCGAAGCCCTACACAGATCACTTCACCATCACCGTCACCATGCCGTCGTGCTGATGGAACTCTTCCTTGACACTTTGCTGGATCAAGAGTTCGAGGGACATCATCGAGCTGAACGTGTGTAGAACTCAGAGGTGTCGTATGTTTGGTGCTTGATCGGTCGGAATGATAAGAAGTTCGACTATATCAACCATGTTGTCAAAACGCTTCCGCTTTCAGTCTATGAGGGTACGTGGACACACTCTCCCCCTCTCATTGCTATGCATCTCCTAGATAGATCTTGTGTGAGCATAGGAATTTTTTTGAAATTGCATGTTTCCCAAGAGAGGGGTGGTACGGCGGCGGCGACGAGCGCCGGACGTGTGGATCGCCAGCGCTTGCCCCGGCGACGAAGAGGATGAGGGCTGGTTGGAGAAGAAGGAGCCGACGCTCCTCGTCCTGATCTAGGACGTCTGCGCCGCGACAGAGTTGAGCGGGCGGGAGAGGAGAGCCGCGAGGGAGGCCGGCAAAAGACCGACGGTGAAGGAGTCAGAGGCGGCGGCGCACGACATGGCGGCAGCAGCATGATCGGCACGGGCGGTGGTGTCGACTGTTTAGGGTTTTAGGCGGAAGCTAGTTTTGACCTAGTCTGATACCATGTGAGACAATTGGTTTGGGGGGAACCGGCACAATCCTCTAGGGGTGGCCTATCACATATATATAATGAGTGTATACAATGTTACAACATACGTATATGTATACATAAGCTATAAAGTCTAAGACATCGATATCATATCACATAGTTAATCTTGATGTTCTAATTTTCAGAGGAGAAGCTGGAGAGTAACCCGTCGAGGACTGTGGTGACTGTCTGGGTGTTCGTGGTGCTGATCCTGACGTCAAGCTACACAGAGAGCCTGACGTCGATGCTGACGGTCCAGCAGCTCCGACCAATGGTGACCGACGTGCAGGAGCTCCAATGGCGTGGTCACTACATCGGGTATCAGGAGGGCAGCTTCATCGACCCATGCTCGAGAAAATGGGCTTTGCTGAGCGGAGGACGAGGAAGTACAGTTTAGGGGAGCAGTACACCGAGGCGCTGTGGAGGGGCTCGACGAACAGCAGCGTGGATGCGGTGTTTGACGAGATCCTATACCTGAAGTTGTTCCTGTCGCGGCATTGCGACGGGTGGTACATGCAGGTGGGGCTCGTGTACAAGACGGACGGCTTCAGGTTCGTGTCCCTGAAGAGGTCGCCCATGGTAGCGGACATGTCGCAAGAGATACTGAAGCTGGCAGAGGAGGACAAGATGGCGCGAATCAAGAAGGCATGGTTCGACAGCCTAGCGCGTGCCAGAGCCCCCCGTTGGGTTGCCACCGTAGGCGGTGGCTCATGAACCTCAGCTTGCGGAGCTTCGGCGTGATGTTCCTCATCACCGTCATCGTATCTAGCCTCATGTTGCTGCTCAACCTCGCCATCTTCGCCTACTGCAAGCGTGGTGAGCTCCGGCCAGCGGAGGGCGGAGCAGCCGGCGGTGGAGGGTGGAGCCGTCGGCGGCTGCGGCTCCGGGAGCGTGTCGGTGGGGAGTGTATGATGTAAGAATTGCACAATGTATTCCTCATGTGCAAAGGCACATGCATATGATGTACAAAGGTGGGCCACGACCTCAACTATACAAGGAACTAGGAGGTGGGCCCAATATAGAGATATGCACATAACACATATACTCAACACCCCCCGCTGTCGTGGAATTGTCACGGCAGATGTCCGGTTTAGAGGACTTAGGTGTGGAGCCATCGCGCGGGTTAGCTTGAAGAGGTTAAAAGCACACAAAGGACACAGAGGGTTTATACTAGTTCGGCCCCTTCGATGAAGGTAAAAGCCTACGTCTAGTTTGGTTTGGTATTGCTTGGGCTTCGATGGACAGGGAGCAGATTGCTTGCCTGTCTCTCGACGGATCGTTTCTTGTCCTTGAACCTTCGCCGGGCCGTTCCTTTATATATGAGGCAACGCCCGGTCCGGTTTACAGAGTCCCGAGGCCGGCTCATAATCATGTCCGCCTCGGTCTCTACTCTTTCTTCCTTGTACCTCAAGTTTACATGATAGGATGGTTTACAAACCATCAACATTATACATGGGCCCTAAGCTTTCATGGGCCGTAACCTCTACTAAGATTATAACAACACAGCTATATTATCGTAATCCGGATCTCCCTAGCCGGTTTATACCTGCTAGTAATATCCCTGACATTAGGCCCCAGAATGATTTGAACTTGTTCATGTCAGTCTTCTAAATCTTGCATAAACTTCTTCCTTGTATCTTCTCTGTTTTGTAAACCGGCTATGACGTCATCTTCAGAAATCATTTTATTCAGTCATGACATCACCTCCGCATTAATTGCTCACAACTGTTTGTTACCTTTGTTTAAAGATCATCCTGAAAATCGAGGCGACAATGGAATCTTTATCCAATCTGATCTCCTCAAATCTCGTGCTTGCCGTTTCGTCTCTCCAGCCCTTATAAATACCGCTGAGTCTTTACTCTTCTCCTTCCTCCGCTCTTCTTCTTCCTCCGTCGCCTGAAGCTCCGCTGTTTCCCTCGAGCTCGTCGCCGTCGTCAACCAGGCCGCTGCATCACCCTGAAACGCGACCAGATTACTCCGCCGCCGTCCCTTTCCTTCTCAGGTATTCCTTTTCTCTTGCTGCAGATCTGTGATCTAGGGTTCCTCCATTGCTTTCCGCCATTAGACCTCGAATCTCTTGCTTATACGTCATGCTTGCAGTAGATTCCAACTCTGGACTAGCTTCGAACTCGCTCCTGCTCTGTATTTCTAGACTTAGATTAAGTTCGCCCTTAGATTCATTGCTCTGCAGAAAACCTTCGCAGTTCTTCCTGTGATACACTTGCGTAAAGTTCGTCTTTTTCTTATTGCTCAGATCTATTTTACTTTAGCCTCTTGTAGAAACATGTTTCTTCGTCTTGATAGATCTGCAAGTTACTCGCCGGTTTAGTCAATCATATATTGCTCCTGCAACGCATCACCCATGAACCCGATGGTTTAGCTTCTTCTTTTTTGTTATCATAAACCGGTAGCAGCTCGTCTCCTACCTGCTTCCGGGTTGTCAATGCCATTAGTCCCCTGTCTAAACCGTCAATGTAAGTTGATAACACAATCCGGTTTATGCTTCAGCACTTGTATAATCCGGATTCTGCACCTTATTTTTTCAGCACTTTCCTTCTGCTCATATGTCTGCCAAGCAGTTCGTTTCTTGCAACTGGGTTCCTTCCCGCATTACGGAAGAGGATTTAGTCAATGCTGCTTCGATTGGTATTCTGGGTCCTCAAGCAGTTCTGAAATGGCGGGCCCCAGGGGATGAGTGTCCTCCTACCCCCAAAGAAGGAGAAGTTATTGTTTTCTTTGATCATATGGCCCGGGGTTTTAGCCCTCCCGGTTCAAAAACTTCCCGAGATGTGCTGGCCACTTTTCAACTCCATCCTCAGGTTATAGGCCCAAATTCCGTATCAAACGTCTGCAATTTCCAAGTCTTCTCCGAGGTTTACCTTCAAGAAGAGCCGTTAGTGGACTTGTTCCAGGACTTCTTTCATTTAAACCAGTGGACTGAGTTCACTGCCGGACCACATCAAGAACTGGGTGGTGTTAGTATTCAGAAGAGGAGAGATGTAGTTTTTCCTCATGCTGCTCTCCATACACACCCCAAGGACTGGAATCAATCCTGGTTTTACTACAAGGATACCTCGCCTGAAGGAGAAAACCCACTGCCGGGTTACCGCGAACATCGCCTTCCGGAAGATCATCCCTTGCCACAGCGTCTTACTTCCTCCGAGCGAGCCCGGTTTGCTCCTCAGCTTGCCAAGCTCAAAGCCTTTATGGCCAACGGATTGACTGGAGTTGACTTCGTGCGTTGTTCGCTTGCCTGGAGTATCCTTCCTCTGAGCCGGCGCTCCGGTTTGATGTATCAGTATACTGGAAAACTGGATGACCCTCAACGCCACATCGACGTAATACTTCCTGAGAAGGATGTTATTGAATCTGCTAAGAAAATGCTCAACATCTCTCTGGAAGAATGTAGCCAAACCGGCTTGGCCCCATATTACAAGAAGAACAAACTGCCAGCCGTAAGTTTTACCCTCTTCTGTTTGCGTCTAATCCGTCCGTATAAATTATCTTCCATTTATCTTTAATTTTTCTGCATAGGCCGACGATCTGTTTTGGAAAAGAAAATCTCAAGACAAGTCAGGTAAACAGCCACGCCGGAAAACCTTTGCTGTCAAGAAGAAAAAGGCAGCTGCTGGCTCCGGTTCACATCTTGAAGAAGATGATCCGGATTCTGAGGTATGAGTTGATCCTAACATATTTTGATCTCTTTTATCCAAATTTATGTTTAACAATGTCTTTTCACAGGATTTGGCTGAAGGAGATAAAGCGGCAGAAACTGAGGTAATCTCTCTTTCTTCAGATTCTGACCCGCCGGTGCCCAAAACTCGTCGGGCATCTCGGAAATACCCTTTTTCTCATCCTTATGATCAACTGGACCCTAAATTTCTTTTGAAGAAGCAGCAACACGAAGCCCGCCGGACTACCCGCCATAGTGGCCATGTAGTAGAGTCTTCTGGAATATCTCTCACTCCGGCTCGGAGGCGCCGCTCTGAGGTTTTACTTTTTCCAACTCTTCTTCATCCCAGGCCGGACTTATACGCAAACCACTTAAACCGTCTGATCCTAACTATCAGGAGACGCCTTTATCATCTTCCGGTGAATCGACTGCCACACAGGTCCCAATACTGAAAACTGTCCCTGGGTAAGTCCTTTACCTCATCCTGTCTATCTTTGTATTTGCCCTTTATAATTCTGATTGATTCTTTAATTTCTTTCAGCAAGCCCAAGCCTAGTAAAAAGGCGAAGGCCACTAAAGCGGCTACCGAGGCTGCTGCTGCTGATCCGGTAGCTGATCCGGATGATGTCATCCCTCCGGAGAACGAGCCTGCAATTCAGCTTGACGATCCTGCTCCCATGGATCATGATTATGTTGCTGCTCCTGAAGATACCAATGTTGAAGATGTCCTTGAACCGACAAGTCCTGTCCGGGCTAGCCCACCTCGGACTAGCCCGGCTCCCGCTAGTCCGGCTCATACTGCTACCCCTTCACAGCCAACCACTGCTTCCTCTTCGGATGTTCAAATAACGGGAACGTGTTTTACCGCTCCTGCTGAGCCTATCGTTTTAGCCAAGCATACTGCTAAAGCAGAGAAACTTCAGCAAGAGAAGGGCAAATGGAGCACGGATTTGTCCAATTATGCTGATCTGAGTGCCCAGGAACTTTATTCCGGGTACTTGAACCGGCTTCATACCAGCCGCGACTATGAACAGGGCTTGGTGAATATGATGAAGGATAAATACGAGGTACCTTCCTTCGCTTATCTTTGCTCTTGCTTTCTTTATACTTGTCCTTATAGCATAATAGCCCCCAAGTACCGGTTTAGCTTCGTTGTAGGTGAACCGGTACTTCCAAATGTATGGAAAACGAACTTACATTAGCCCCCAAGTGCCAGGGCCATAATTTGTGTTATGTGCCTGGGACTTGTCTGAACCTCTGTTTTGATACTTCAATTGTCCATTAGCCCCCAAGTGTCAAGTAGATAACTTGCTTATGTGCTTGAGACTTATCTTTTAACTGTCTTCTTTTGAAACTTCAATTGTTCATTAGCCCCCAAGTGTCAAGTGGATAACTTGGTTATGTGCTTGAGACTTGTCTAAATTGTCATTTATTCCACTTGATTTTCTTGCAGGCTGACTTGACCCGGAGGGCTGCCGAAATAACTGAGCTCCAGAATAGACTTTGTGTGACTGAAACTACTGCTGCCAAGGCTAAGGATGATCTGGCGTTGAGCTTAACCACTGCTGAACAATTGAAAAAATATTTTGAAGCAGAGCGGACAACTTGGGAAGTGCAGAGGAATGCTCTTAAAAAATAGCAAAGGATGCTGAAGAGGCCCTTAACCCGGTGACACAAGAGCTGACCGGTTTAAAGCAGGAAATAGAGCTTATGACCTCTGCCGTCTTTGGTAAATACTTAACTTGCATGTGTCTTCATCTCTGCAATCTTTAATCCGCTCCGGTTTAACTGTGATAATCCTATGCAGGGCGACGCGTCACCCATCTTGGGGATGACGTCCGGAAGAAACTCAAGGCCTCTTATACTCTGGTTGAGCAGCTGTATTCCGGCGCTCAAAGGATTGTAAGTGCGATGTCTTTTCATAAAGCGGCCCCACCACTATTCAATGTACTTTGGAGAAGCTTTCTATATTGCGTGTACGCTTGGAAGAGGTGAAGAAATCTGTTGCACGGGCCAGTTCTCTTGTAGCACTGACCAGAGCTAAAGCGTGGGTTCCGGATTTTGATCCGGAAGAAGCTATGAACGGGTACCCCGGCACTAAGGAAGATGGATCGGCCTTCTCTGGCAAAGATCTTCATGCTTTGACTAAGGAAATGCGTCCCCTTGCCAGCAAGCTTGCTGATGAATCGGACTTGACCAGGTATCATCCGGCGTATGACTTAAAGAATGAGCGGGTGGATCGGCCGGTTTATGATACCGAAAATCTAATCCCACCAGTGCGCCCCCATACTTTCGCCCCAGATGTTGATCCGTCCGATCTCATTACTGAAAAGATGTACTTTTGTGCCTTATCCAAGATCGACTGGCGTGTTCCTGATTTTCAGCCGCTTCAAGAAGATGAAGATGCTCCGGAACAAGTCGATCCTCAACCTTCGCAGCAGGAAGAAGCATAAGCCGCTCCGTTTAACTTTTAGCTACTGGAATCTTTTGTCGAGAAAAACTTTAATCCGTTCAGGCTTGCAGTGCCTTGTAATAGGATAGCTCAAAACACTTTCCGTCTTAATCCGGATGTCACAGCTTTGATTTGGCGTCT
Source organism: Secale cereale (assembly GCA_902687465.1). NCBI lineage: Eukaryota > Viridiplantae > Streptophyta > Magnoliopsida > Poales > Poaceae > Secale > Secale cereale. Next base: position 639,903,201 of record LR738714.1, on the reverse strand, counting down.
GCCAATTTTAATCCTTTTGTCTGCTATGGTTTATCTGTATCTGCATAGATAACACTGAAAAGATGTCCTAGCGGTTTACCGCCGGACCGATTAAATCGCTCTCATATATATATCAAATGAATATCTGTTTTATACCAAGAATAACTTCATACCTTTGATTAAGTATGCTTGACATCCTTAATCCGGCGAACATTGTTGTTTCTGAGGAAGCTCTTGGCTCCGTTGGGGTGGACCCAATAATTGTTCCGGGTTATAGTAATTACCGGTTTAACTAATGCTGGAGCTCTATGTCCAGACTTTTGAAAATATGTGGTCAACTTTGAAGTTGTCCAGCTCCGGATCAAAAAACCATAGAAAACATTGAAAGAATCACAAAACACAACACAGTTTGCAAATAAGACCATGTAGTCGAGGCTTTTTACGAGCTGCCAGGCTCCATATGTACCAATCAAAGGGTGCGACCCAAAGGGCTATGACTCTTTTTCTTTTTCCATCAAAGGATGCACTCCAAGGGGCAAGAAATATTGCATTTGCCATCAAAGGAAGTACTCCTAGGGACAAGAACTTTTCTTTTGCCATCAAAGGGATGTATCTTCCAAGGGGCAAGAAATATTGCATTTGCCATCAAAGGAAGTACCCTAGGGACAAAAACAGTTTTTTTCTTTTGCCATCAAAGGAAATGATCAACCAAGGGGCAAAAAATATTGCATCTGCCATCAAAGGAAGGTTCCCTAGGGACAAGAACATGTTTTTTCTTTTGCCATCAAAGGGAATGATCAACCAACGGGCAGGAAATATTGCATCTGCCATCAAAGGAAGGTTCCCTAGGGACAAGAACAGGTTTTTGCCAATCGATGGAGTTTATCCAAAGGGCGCTTGATGTGAAGATACTCATGTAGACCGGACCAGAAAAGACTTTTTAGCGAGAATTCACATGTGATCCGTAGCCCCCTAGTTTGGTCCCTTCTGCATAAAATAGTTTATTCGAAATATTTGTAATAATTTTCCCAGGACATATATTTGGAAGAAAAAGGCTGATCCCCCGGTTTACCAAGGGTGCCAGTTTATTTATTAATCATAATATATACATAGGATACAGCAGAGCTCATGGCTCAGGTGTAGTATGGCCGCAGGAGAGCGATGTTCCACGGCCTCTTCGTCTCTTCTTCTGATGTCCGTGAGTCTTTGTGCTCTCGAATGTCCACCAGGTAATATGAACCGTTGTGTAGATTCTTGCTGACCACAAAGGGCCCTTCCCAAGGTGGGGATAGCTTGTGCATATCTGTTTGGTCCTGGATGAGCCGGAGTACCAAGTCCCCCTCCTGGAACGTCCTGGTTTTAACCCGGCGGCTGTGATATCTGCGCAAGTCTTGCTGATAAATCGCGGATCGTGCTGCTGCTATGTCACGCTCTTCATCTAGCCGGTCCAAACTGTCCTGTCTTGCCTGCTCATTGGCTGCTTCAACATAAGCCGTTACCCGTGGTGAATCATGGCGGATATCGCTTGGAAGAACCGCTTCAGCACCGTACACCATGAAAAAAGGTGTGTAACCTGTGGACCTGTTCGGCGTGGTATTGATGCTCCAGAGGACAGAGGGTAATTCCTCAACCCAGCACCATGGTGTTCTTTGTAAGGGAGTCATAAGCCGGGGCTTGATACCTCGCAAAATTTCTTGATTGGCCCTTTCAGCTTGACCATTGGATTGAGGGTGAGCTACAGAAGACACATCTAGGCGAATATGCTCCCTTTGACAAAACTCTTCCATCTCTCCTTTAGATAAATTGGTGCCATTGTCAGTGATGATGATGTGTGGAAAGCCAAACCGGAAAATTACTTTTTTGATGAATTTAACCGCTGTTGCCGCATCACACTTGCTCACAGGCTCTGCCTCAATCCACTTTGTAAACTTATCCACAACAACCAGCAGATGAGTTTTTTGATCTTGGGATCGTTTAAAAGGTTCAACCATATCAAGCCCCCAAGTCGCAAACGGCCAAGTAATGGTATCATCCGCAGCTCCTGTGCCAGAACAAGAGCTGAAGGAAATATGCCCTAGAGGCAATAATAAAGTTATTATTTATTTCCTTATATCATGATAAATGTTTATTATTCATGCTAGAATGTATTAACCGGAAACTTAATACATGTGTGAATACATAGACAAAACAGAGTGTCCCTAGTATGCCTCTACTAGACTAGCTCATTGATCAAAGATGGTTATGTTTCCTAGCCATAGACATGAGTTGTCATTCGATCAACGGGATCACATCATTAGGAGAATGATGTGATGGACAAGACCCATCCGTTAGCTTAGCACTATGATCGTTTAAGTTTTACTGCTATTGCTTTCTTCATGACTTATACATGTTCCTATGACTATGAGATTATGCAACTCCCGAATACCGGAGGAACACTTTGTGTGCAACATAACGTCACAACGTAACTGGGTGATTATAAAGGTACTCTACAGGTGTCTCCGAAGGTACTTGTTGGGTTGGCGTATTTCGAGATTAGGATTTGTCACTTCGATTGTCGAAGAGGTATCTCTGGGCCCACTCGGTAATGCACATCACTATAAGCCTTGCAAGCATTGCAGCTAATGAGTTAGTTGCGGGATGATGTATTACGGAACGAGTAAAAAGACTTGCCGGTAACGAGATTGAACTAGGTATTGAGATACCGACGATCGAATCTCGGGCAAGTAACATACCGATGACAAAGGGAACAACGTATGTTGTTATGCGGTTTGACCGATAAAGATCTTCGTAGAATATGTGGGAGCCAATATGAGCATCCAGGTTCCGCTATTGGCTATTGACCGGAGACGTGTCTCGGTCGTGTCTACATAGTTCTCGAACCCGTAGGGTCCGCACGCTTAAGGTTTCGATGACAGTTTTATTATGAGTTTATGAGTTTTGATGTACCGAAGGAGTTCGGAGTCCCGGATGAGATCGGGGACATGATGAGGAGTCTCGAAATGGTTGAGACGTAAAAATCGATATATTGGACGACTATATTCGGACATCGGAAAGGTTCCGAGTGATTCGGGTATTTTCGGAGTACCGGGGAGTTACGGGAATAGAGGAGAGAGGCCAAAAGGAAGGAGGCGCGCGCCCCCCTTCTGGTCTGAATTGGACAAGGGGTGCAGCCCCCTTTTCCTTCTCCCTCTCCCCCTCTTTCCATCTCTCCTACTCCGGAAAGGAAAGGGGAATCCTACTAGGACTTGGGAGTCCTAGTAGGACTCCCCACACTTGGCGCGCCCCCTCTAGGGCCGGCCTCTCCCTCCCTCCTTTATATACGGGGGCAGGGGGCACCTCTAGACACAACGATTGATCTCTTGATCTCTTAGCCATGTGCGGTGCCCCCCTCCACCATAGTTCTCCTCGATAATATTGTAGCGGTGCTTAGGCGAAGCCCTGCGATGGTTGAACATCAAGATCGTCACCACGCCGTCGTGCTGACAGAACTCTCCCTCGACACTCGGCTGGATCGGAGTTCGAGGGACGTCATCGAGCTGAACGTGTGCTAGAACTCGGAGGTGCCGTAGTTTCGGTGCTTGATCGGTCGGGCCGTGAAGACGTACGACTACATCAACCGCGTTGTTCTAACGCTTCCGCTTTCGGTCTACGAGGGTACGTAGACTCACTCTTCCCTCTCGTTGCTATGCATCTGGTAGATAGATCTTGCGTGATCGTAGGAAAATTTTAAAATACTATGTTCCCCAACAGTGGCATCATGAGCCAAGTCTATGCGTAGATGATATGCACGAGTAGAACACAAGTGAGTTGTGGACGATACTAGTCATACTGCTTACCAGCATGTCATACTTTGCTTCGGCGGTATTGTGAGATGAAGCGGCCCGGACCGACATTACGTGTACGCTTACGCGAGACTGGTTTCACCGTTATGAGCACTCGTTGCTTAAAGGTGACTGGCGGGTGTCTGTCTCTCTCACTTTAGCTGAATCAAGTGTGACTACGCCCGGTCCTTGGGTAGGTTAAAACAGCCCATACTTGACGAAACATCGTTGTGGTTTTTGTATGTGTAGGTAAGAACGGTTCTTGCTAAGCCCGTAGCAGCCACGTAAAACTTGCAACAACAAAGTAGAGGACGTCTAACTTGTTTTTGCAGGGCATGTTGTGATGTGATATGGTCAAGACATGATGAGTTATACGGTTTTGTATGAGATGGTCATGTTTTGTAAAGTTATCGGCAACTGGCAGGAGCCATATGGTTGTCGCTTTATTGTATGAAATGCAATTGCAATGTAATTGCTTTACTTTATCACTAAGCGGTAGCGATAGTTGTAGAAGCAATAGTTGGCGAGACGACAACGATGCTACGATGAAGATCAAGGTATCGCGCCGGTGACGAAGGTGATCATGACCGTGCTTTGGAGATGGAGATCAAAAGCACAAGATGATGATGGCCATATCATGTCACATATTTTGATTGCATGTGATGTTTATCTTGTCATGCTTCTTATTTTTCTTAGTACGACGGTAGCATTATAAGATGATCCCTTACAAAATTTCAAGGTATAAGTGTTCTCCCTGAGTATGCACCGTTGCGAAAGTTCGTCGTGCCGAGACACCACGTGATGATCGGGTGTGATAAGCTCTACGTTCAAATACAACGGGTGTAAGCCAGTTTTGCACACGCAGAATACTCGGGTTAAACTTGACGAGCCTAGCATATGCAGATATGGCCTCGGAACACTGGAGACCGAAAGGTCGAGCGTGAATCATATAGTAGATATGATCAACATAAGGTGTTCACCATTGAAAACTACTCCATCTCACGTGATGATCGGACATGCTTTAGTTGATTTGGATCACGTGATCATTTAGATGACCAGAGGGATGTCTATCTAAGTGGGAGTTCTTCAAGTAATATGATTAATTGAACTTTAATTTATCATGAACTTAGTCCTGGTAGTATTAGCATATCTGTGTTGTAGATCAATAGCTCGCGATATAGCTCCCCGTTTATTTTATATGTTCCTAGAGAAATATAAGTTGAAATATGTTAGTAGCAATGATGCGGACTAGGTCCGTGATCTGAGGATTATCCTCATTGCTGCACAGAAGTATTATGTCCTTGATGCACCGCTAGGTGACGAGCCTATTGCAGGAGCAGATACAGACGTTATGAATGTTTGACAAGCTCGATATGATGACTACTTGATAGTTTAGTGCGCCATGCTTTACGGCTTATAACCGGGACTTCAAAAATGTTTTGAACGCCACGGAGCATATGAGATGTTCCACGAGTTGAAATTAGTATTTCATACTCATGCCCGTGTCGAGAGGTATAAGACCTCTGACAGTACATTGCCTACAAGATGGAGGAGAATAGCTCAACCAGTGAGCATGTGCCCAGATTGTCTGGGTACTACAATTACTTGAATCAAGTGGGAGTTATTCTTCCAGATAAGATAGTAATTGACAAAAGTTCTCTAGTCACTATCAACAAGTTAGTAGAACTTCGTGATGAACTATAATATGCAAGGGATGACGAAGGTAATTCCCGAGCTCTTCGCGATCCTGAAATCGGCGAAGGTAGAAATCAAGAAAGAGCATCAAGTGTTGATGGTTAATTAGACCACTTGTTTCAAGTAAAGGGCAAAGGGATAGAAGGGGAACTTCGAAAAAAAAGAATGACAAGCAAGTTGTCACTCCCGTGAAGAAACCCAAAGCTAAACTCAAGCCTGAAACTAAGTGCTTCGAATGCAAAGGAAAAGGTCACTGGAAGTGGAACTACCCTAGATATTTGGTGGATAAGAAGGATGACAAAGTGAACAAAGGTATATTTGATATACAGATTATTGATGTGTATTTTACTAGTGTTTATAGCAACCCCTCGGTATTTGATACTGGTTCAGTTGCTAAAGAGTAGTAACTCGAAATGGGAGTTGCATAATGAACAGAAACTAGTTAAAGGTGAAAGTGTGTTGGAAGTGGTTCCAAGATTGATACGATCATCATCGCACACTCCCTATACTTTCGGGATTAGTGTTGAACCTAAATAAGTGTTATTTGGTGTTTGTGTTGAGCATGAATATGATTTGATAATGTTTATTGCAATACGGTTATTCATGTAAGTTAGAGAATAATTGTTGTTCTGTTTACATGAATAAAACCTTCTATGGTCATACACCCAATGAAAATGGTTTGTTGGATCTCGATCGTGTGATACACATATTCATAATATTGAAGCCAAAAGATGCAAGGTTAATAATGGTAGTGCAACTTATTTGTGGCACTGCCGTTTAGGTCATATTGGTGTAAAGCGCATGAAGAAACTCCATAGTGATGGACTTTTGGAATCACTTGGTGCTTGCGAACCATGCCTCATGGGCAAGATGACTAAAACTCTGTTCTCCGGAACTGTGGAGCGAGCAACAGAGTTGTTGGAAATCATACATACTGATGTATGCAGACCAATGAGTGTTGAAGCTCGCGGCAGGTATCGTTATTTTCTGACCTTCACTGATGATTTGAGCAGATATGGGTATATCTACTTAATGAAGCACAAGTCTGAAACATTTGAAAAGTTCAAAGAATTTCAGAGTGAAGTGGAGAATCATCGTAACAAGAAAATTAGAGTTTCTACGATATGATCGTAGAGGTAAAATATTTGAGTTAGCGAGTTTGGCCTTCAGTAAAAAGAATGTGAAATAGTTTCACTACTCACGCCACGTGGAACACCACAGTGTAATGGTGTGTCCGAATGTCATAACCGTACTTTATTAGATATGGTGCGATCAATGATGTCTCTTACCGATCTACCACTATCGCTTTTGGGGTTATGCATTAGACACAGCTACATTCACGTTAAATAGGGAACCATCTAAATCCGTGGAGATGACACCGTATGAACTGTGGTTTGACGAGAAACCTAAGCTGTCATTACTTTAAGTCTGGGACTATGATGCTTATGTGAAAAAGTTTCAACATGATAAGTTCGAACCCAAATCGGAGAAGTAAATCTTCATAGGATACCCAAAAGAAACTGTTGGGTACACCTTCTATCATAGATCCGAAGGCAAGGTCTTTGTTGCTAAGAGTGGATCCTTTCTAGAGAAGGAGTTTCTCTCAAAAGAAGTGATTGGGAGGAAAGTGGAACATGATGAGGTGACTGTACCTTCTCCCGAATTGGATAGTAGTACATCACAGAAACTGGTTCCAGTGATTCCTACACCAATTAGTGAGGAAGCTAATGATGATGATCATGAAACTTCGGATCAAGTTACTGCTGAACTTCGTAGATCAACCAGAGTACGTTCCGCACCAGAGTGGTACGGCAACCCGGTTCTGGAAGTCATGTTACTGGACCATGATGAACCTACGAACTATGAGGAAGCGATGATGAGCCCAGATTCCGCAAAATGGCTTGAGACCATGAAATCTGAGATGGGATCCATGTATGAGAACAAAGTGTGGACTTTGGTTGACTTGCCCGATGGTCGGCAAGTCATCGAAAATAAATGGATCTTCAAGAGGAAGACTGACGCTGACAGTAATGTTACTGTTTACAAAGCTTGACTTGTTGCGAAAGGTTTTCGACAAGTTCAAGGAGTTGACTACGATGAGACTTTCTCACCCGTAGCGATGCTTAAGTCTGTCCGAATCTTGTTAGCAATTGCCGCATTTTATGAAATCTGGCAAATGGACAATAAAACTGCATTCTTTAATGGATTTATTAAAGAAGAATTGTATATGATGCAACCAGAAGGTTTTGTCAATCCTAAAGGTGCTAACAAAATGTGCAAGCTCCAGCGATCCATCTATGGACTGGTGCAAGGATCTCGGAGTTGGAATATACGCTTTGATAAGTTGATCAAAGCATATAGATTTATACAGACTTGCGGTGAAGCCTGTATTTACAAGAAAGTGAGTGGGAGCACTACAACATTTCTGATAAGTATATGTGAATGACATATTGTTGATCAGAAATAATGTAGAATATTGTGGAAAGCATAAAGGAGTGTTTGAAAGGAGTTTTTCAGAGAAAGACCTCGGTGAAGCTGCTTACATATTAGGCATCAAGATCTATAGAGATAGATCAACACGCTTGATAAGACTTTCGATGAGTACATACCTTGATAAGATTTTGAAGTAGTTCAAAATGGATCAGTCAAAGAAGGAGTTCTTGCCTGACTTGTAAGGTGTGAGGTTGAGTAAGACTCAAAGCCAGACCACGGCAGAAAAATATAGAGAGAATGAAAGTCATTCCCTATGCCTCATCCATAGGTTCTATAAAGTATGCCATGCTGTGTACCAAACATGTTGTGTACCTTGCCAGGAGTTTGACAAGGAGGTACAATAGTGATCCAGGAGTAGATCACTGTACAGCGGTCAAAATTATCCTTAGTAACTGGATGACTAAGGAAATGTTTCACGATTATGGAGGTGATAAAGAGTTCGTCGTAAAGGGTTACGCCGATGCAAGCTTTGACACTAAATCCAGCTGACTCTAAGTATCAATCTGGATGCGTATTGAAAGTGGGAGCAATTAGCTAGAGTAGCTCCATGCAGAGCATTGTAGACACATAGACATTTGCGAAATACATACGGATCTGCATGTGACAGACCCGTTGACTAAACTTCTCTCACGAAGCAAAACATGATCACACCTTAGTACTCTTTGGGTGTTAATCACATAGCGATGTGAACTAGATTATTGACTCTAGTAAACCCTTTGGGTGTTAATCACATGACGATGTGAACTATCGGTGTTAAATCACATGGCGATGTGAACTAGATTATTGACTCTAGTGCAAGTGGGAGACTGAAGGAAATATGCCCTAGAGGCAATAATAAAGTTATTATTTATTTCCTTATATCATGATAAATGTTTATTATTCATGCTAGAATGTATTAACCGGAAACTTAATACATGTGTGAATACATAGACAAAACAGAGTGTCCCTAGTATGCCTCTACTAGACTAGCTCATTGATCAAAGATGGTTATGTTTCCTAGCCATAGACATGAGTTGTCATTCGATCAACGGGATCACATCATTAGGAGAATGATGTGATGGACAAGACCCATCCGGTAGCTTAGCACTATGATCGTTTAAGTTTTACTGCTATTGCTTTCTTCATGACTTATACATGTTCCTATGACTATGAGATTATGCAACTCCCGAATACCGGAGGAACACTTTGTGTGCAACATAACGTCACAACATAACTGGGTGATTATAAAGGTACTCTACAGGTGTCTCCGAAGGTACTTGTTAGGTTGGCGTATTTCGAGATTAGAATTTGTCACTCCGATTGTCGAAGAGGTATCTCTGGGCCCACTCGGTAATGCACATCACTATAAGCCTTGCAAGCATTGCAGCTAATGAGTTAGTTGCGGGATGATGTATTACGGAACGAGTAAAGAGACTTGCCGGTAACGAGATTGAATTAGGTATTGAGATACCGACGATCGAATCTCGGGCAAGTAACATACCGATGACAAAGGGAACAACGTATGTTGTTATGCGGTTTGACCGATAAAGATCTTCGTAGAATATGTGGGAGCCAATATGAGCATCCAGGTTCCGCTATTGGCTATTGACCGAAGACATGTCTCGGTCATGTCTACATAGTTCTCGAACCCGTAGGGTCCGCACGCTTAAGGTTTCGATGACAGTTTTATTATGAGTTTATGAGTTTTGATGTACAAAAGGAGTTCGGAGTCCCGGATGAGATCGGGGACATGACGAGGAGTCTCGAAATGGTCGAGACGTAAAAATCGATATATTGGACGACTATATTCAGACATCGGAAAGGTTGCGAGTGATTCGGGTATTTTCGGAGTACCGGGGAGTTACGGGAATAGAGGAGAGAGGCCAAAAGGAAGGAGGCGCGCGCCCCCCTTCTGGTCCGAATTGGACAAGGGGTGCAGCCCCCTTTTCCTTCTCCCTCTCCCCCTCTTTCCTTCTCTCCTACTCCGGAAAGGAAAGGGGAATCCTACTAGGACTTGGGAGTCCTAGTAGGACTCCCCACACCTGGCGCGCCCCCTCTAGGGCCGGCCTCTCCCTCCCTCCTTTATATACGGGGGCAGGGGGGCAGCTCTAGACACAACGATTGATCTCTTGATCTCTTAGCCGTGTGCGGTGCCCCCCTCCACCATAGTTCTCCTTGATAATATTGTAGCGGTGCTTAGGCGAAGCCCTGCGACGGTAGAACATCAAGATCGTCACCACGCCGTCGTGCTGACAGAACTCTCCCTCGACACTCGGCTGGATCGGAGTTCGAGGGACGTCATCGAGCTGAACGTGTGCTAGAACTCGGAGGTGCCGTAGTTTCGGTGCTTGATCGGTCGGGCCGTGAAGACGTACGACTACATCAACCGCGTTGTTCTAACGCTTCCGCTTTTGGTCTACGAGGGTACGTAGACTCACTCTTCCCTCTCGTTGCTATGCATTTGGTAGATAGATCTTGCGTGATCGTAGAAAATTTTTAAAATACTATGTTCCCCAACAAGAGCATGCCGTGAATTTTTTTTACAAGCATCGCACTTCCGGACCAGATCCTCCGCATCAGCATGGGCTGTCAGCCAATAAAACCCATGTCGGAAAGCTTTAGCAACCAAGGACTTTGAACCGGCGTGATGACCACAATCCCGTACATGAATCTCTCGAAGGATGTCACAGCCTTCCTCGGACGATACACACCTCTGAAATGCTCCAGAAACACTGCGATGGTGAAGTTCCCCGTTTACAATTGTCATGGATTTTGATCGCCGGATTATCTGCCTTGCTTCAATCTCATCATCTGGCAACTCTCCACGGCTTAGATATGCTATGTAAGGGAGTGTCCAATCTGGAATAACATGAAGTGCCGCAACCAACTGCGCTTCCGGATCAGGAACAGCCAAATCTTCCTCCGACAGTACCTGAACTGATGGACTGTGTAGCTCATCCAAAAAGGTATTCGGTGGCACCGGTTTACGCTAAGAACCCAGCCGGCTTAGAGCATCGACCGCTTCATTTTTTCACCGGTCTATGTGATCCACCTGATATCCTTTGAAATATCCTGCAACTGCTTCCACTTCTCGTCTGTAAGCTGCCATGAGAGGGTCTTTAGAATCCCACTTGCCGGATACTTGTTGTGCCACTAAATCTGAATCACCAAAACACTTGACCCGGCTCAAGTTCATCTCCTTAGCCATCCGCAGGCCATGAAGCAATGCCTCATATTCTGCTGCATTGTTAGTACAAGGAAACATTAGACGGAGGACATAACAAAATTTGTCACCTCGCGGGGAAGTTAACACAACTCCAGCCCTCGAGCCCTCTAATTGCCTTGAACCGTCAAAGTGAATAGTCCAGTATGTATGATCCGGCTTCTCCTCTGGTGCTTGCAATTCTGTCCAATCATTGATAAAATCCACCAATGCTTGGGATTTGATAGCGGTGCGTGACACATACTTCAATCCGTGTGGGCTAAGCTCAATGGCCCACTTCGCCACTCTGCCAGTGGCTTCCCTGTTCTGGATTATATCCCCCAATGGAGCCGAACTGACAACAGTTATTGGGTGGCCATGGAAATAATGCTTCAACTTCCGGTTTGCCATGAACACGCCATATACCAGCTTCTGCCAATGCGGGTACCTTTGTTTGGATTCAATGAGAACCTCACTGACATAATAAACCGGACGTTGAACCGGATACTCCTTTCCTGCTTCTTTGTGCTCGACCACGATTGCCACGCTAACCGCCCGTGCATTGGCGGCTACATATAACAGCAGCGGCTCCTTATCAAGGGGGCAGCAAGGACCGGTGGTTCTGCCAGTTGCCGCTTTAAATCCTCAAACGCAGCGTTTGCCTCATCGCTCCATATAAACCGGTCTGTCTTTTTTAGCATCTGATAAAGCAGAATTGCCTTCTCCCCCAATCGACTGATGAATCGGCTCAACGCTGTAATCCGGCCGGCGATACGCTGAACATCATTGATGCAAGCTGGTTTAGTTAGGGACGTGATTGCTTTGATCTTCTCCGGATTGGCTTCTATTCCTCTGTTCGACACCAAGAATCCAAGGAGCTTGCCCGCCGGAACACCGAAAGCACACTTCTCCGGATTAAGCATCATTTTATAGGCCTGAAGGTTATCAAAGGTCTCCTTGAGGTCCTCTATCAATGTCTCCTCCTTCCTTGACTTCACCACGATATCATCCACATAGGAATGAACATTTTCCCCTATCTGCCCCTTAAGACAGTTCTGTACGCAACGCTGGTAAGTTGCTTGGGCACTCTTGAACCCAAAAGGCATAGATACGTAGCAAAAGGCACCAAAAGGAGTTATGAAAGTTGTCTTCTCTTGGTCCTTAACTGCCATCTTAATCTGGTGATACCCTGAATATGCATCCAAAAAACTTAGCCGCTCACATCCCGCCGTAGCATCAATGATCTGATCAATACGAGGGAGAGCAAAAGGATCGGTTGGACAAGCTTTGTTTAGATCTGTGTAATCCACACACATTCTCCACTTTCCATTTTTCTTTAACACTAGCACCGGATTCGCCAACCACTCCGGGTGGAACACTTCAACTATGAACCCTGCGGCCAAAAGCCTGGCCTCTTCTTCACCTATAGCCTTACGCCTTTCTTCGTTAAAGTGGCGTAGATACTGCTTGACCGGTTTGAACTTCGGATCAATATTAAGACTGTGCTCAGCGAGTTCCCTCGGTATACCTGGCATGCCAGAAGGTTTCCATGCAAAGATATCCCGGTTCTCACGGATGAACTCAATGAGCGCGCTTTCCTATTTAGGGTCAAGGTTAGCGCTGACAGTGAACTGCTTGGATGAATCGCTTGGTACAAACTCGACTTGCTTGGTTTCCTCCGTCGATTTAAACTTCAACGCCGGATCATGCTCTATAGTTTGCTTCTTCAATGGGGACATATCTGCCGGATCAACATTGTCTTTGTAAAATTTCAATTCCTCCGTAGCACATACTGCCTCTGCATAAGCAGCTTCTCCTTCCTCGCACTCCAATGCGATTTTGCGACTTCCATGAACCGTGATGGTTCCCTTGTGACCCGGCATTTTGAGCTGTATAAACATAGCACGGTATAGCCATAAACTTAGCATAAACCGGCCGTCCAAATAGCGCATGGTATGGGCTCTGGATCCTTACCACTTCAAAGGTTATCGTCTCTGACCTGGAATCATGTTCATCTCCAGAGGTAACTTCTAGGTCAATTTTCCCAACTGGGTAAGCTGATTTACCTGGTACTACTCCATGAAATACCGTGTTTGACTGTCTTAACTTCTTATCCGTCAGCCCCATGCGACGGAAAGTCTCGTAATATAAGATATTGATGCTGCTGACGCCGTCCATGAGGACCTTGGTGAATTTGTAGCCACCCACCTGTGGTGCCACTACTAAGGCCAATTGGCCCGGATTATCGACCCGCGGTGGGTGATCCTCTCTGCTCCACACAACAGGTTGTTCCGACCAGCGCATGAATCGTGGTACTGCCGGTTCAACCGTGTGGTACACCCGCTTTAAAACTTTCTGATCTCGTTTGCACAAACTCGTGGTGAACACATGATACTGTCCACTACTCAGCTCCTTCGGATTACTCTGATATCCGGATTGCTGCTGCTGCTGACGCTGCTGATTGCCTTGGTTGTTGTGATTACCCTGGCCCTGCTGTTGTTTGCCTTGGTTATTGTAACCGCCCTGACCATACTGATGGTTGCCTTGGTTATTGTAACCGCCCTGACCATACTGATGGTTGCCTGAGTTGTAACCATTGTTGCCGCCATGATATCCTGATCCGGAGCCATTACCCTGGTGACCCGGCCCATGAAACCCGGGGCCTGAACCGCCGCCCGGTGGTCCGTTGTTGAATCTGGCTCGGTTCATGGCCTCCATCATGACCCGGCATTCCCCCCATGTGTGTTTAGCTGGGCGTTCCTCAGTGATGTGCTTTGGGCAAGGCTCATTCAACTGTCGCTCCAGATTAATGAATCCTCCGCCGCTCTATGGAGGCGGTCTATTCTTGTTGCGTTGAAAGCTTCCTTGAACTTTGGTATTGGCCACAAAATCAGAGCCACCTTCTGCCTTTCGCTTACCGTTGATGCTTGCTCCGACCGGACTAGCCTGCGCCGGTTTACCGGGCTTATTTGCTTTTCCGGACTTATCCCCATCCGCTTCTGGGTACTTAGTGGTGTCAGAGTCCCCATACTTCACTAGAGCGCTCATGAGTGTTCCCATGTCATTGCAATCCCGCTTGAGCCGTCCCAACTTCAGTTTCAGAGACTCAAACCGTCAATAGTTTTCCAGTGTTACTATCGCCATACTGGGACTGATACCGTTCGAATAGTGTATCATTTCTGACACTCGCCGCACCCATGCGCTCGTAGGCTCCTGCTCTCCTTGTATACACGCCTCTAGGTCTACTACTGACATTGGCTGTTTGCACGTGTCCTTGAAATTTTTAATAAACTGGCGGTGCAACTCACCCCATGATCCGATGGAGTTAGGTGGTAAGCCCTTTAACCATGTCCGGGCTGTACCCTCAAGAATCATGGTAAAATATTTTGCGCATGCCGCTTCATCTACGTCCAGCATCTCCATAGCTCTCAATCCAAGCCTCCGGGGCCAGATCTGCTGTGTAGTTAGGCACCTTTCGTGGACCTTTGAAGTCCTTGGGTAACCTTACGCTTCGTAAAGCGGGAATGAGACACTGCACTCCAAAGGAACTCGCCGTGACTCCCGTTTCTGCTGTGGTTGTGTGAACCGGCGTCGTTTGGCGGATGTCCTCGCGGGCCGTAGGTCTAGCCCGGTTTACCGCCTCCTGGGCTTGCGCCTCAGCGCCTGCCGGATTATCCTGTCTGTGACGGTGTCGCCTCCGTTCACTATTGGACACCTCCGGTTCATCCCAATGCCTAGTATAACTCCGGCTATGGCGGGGTGTTGGATGAAGTCTCTCCCTGCTGTAGGAGTACGCCTGCTGCTGTGTCAATGCCGTGTCGAGTAGATCCTTGACCCTGCGTGCTTCCATCGCCACGGGGGATGTCCCCTCAATGGGTAAAGCGGCCAGGCGTGAAGCGGCAGCGACAATGTTATCCAGGGGGTTTGAGTAGTGGTCAGGAGGAGTGGGGATGTGAGGCGTGGGTATAACCCGTCGATCTTGCTCCGCAGTGGGTTGTTGAATCGGTGCACCTGTCGCTGGGGCACCCCTCCGGTTTGCCTCCGGATTATTGCTGGCTCCCGCTCCTGGCGTACCAAAGAGATTCATCGCCTCATAGACCGGCGGTAGACGAGTATGATACCTTTTGTTCCTTACTCCCTGCGCAGAGACCTGATCCATCCTGAGCCGGAAAGCCTGAGAATCCAGCTCTGCCTGCTTGGTTGCTATCATGGCTTTTTCTGCATTTAGATCCTGTCTAACTTGTTCGATCTGGCCCTTCAGCTGAAGGATTTCTGCATCGTGTTGCGCCTTGTCAGCTGGAGCCACCACTGCTACTGCTCGGGTTGTCAACTCCTCTACTAAGGCGGATAGAGCGTCAGAGGGCGAGGGGGCTTGGCCGCTCCCCCCTGCACCAGCCTCTACTGTGAACGCCCCGGTCACCGTGGGCTGCGGCGTAGATTGTGATCCGGCCATAAAGACAGGCACCCGGTTTGGCAGATCAAAGGGGTCCGGAATACTATCCCCGTCAAACACACCCTCGGACCGGCCGTCCCGCAACAGATACAAGGATTCAATCTCTCCGGATGAAGATTCATCGTCGGACTAGATAACTGTCTCGCCACCAGAATTCGATCCGCCCTCGGCTTGGACTCCATGTATTGCTCCAACAAAAACGCGCTTCACGGCAGGCTGAATCCGGGCCGATCTCGCACGCTGAGCTGGCTCGACGATGTTGGGGAAGATGTCCGGCTCAGGTCCCGGTTCACCAATCTTGCCGATGAAGACGTGGATGCCGCCGAAGGGAACCCGGTACCCGTATTCGATTGAATCGGCCTCCGGGCCCCAGCTTGCGTCGTCGATGTAGATCCGGCTGCGGCGACTCTTGGTCATCCGGCCGACCGCGTAGCCCTTGAGTCCTTCAAAGCTGCCCTTCAAGAACTCGAACCCATCGTGCGATAGCCCCACGGTGGGCGCCAACTGTCGTGGAATTGTCACGGCAGATGTCCGGTTTAGAGGACTTAGGTGTGGAGCCAGCGCGCGGGTTAGCTTGAAGAGGTTAAAAGCACACGAAGGACACAGAGGGTTTATACTAGTTCGGCCCCTTCGATGAAGGTAAAAGCCTAAGTCTAGTTTGGGTTGGTATTGCTTGGGCGTCGATGAACAGGGAGCAGATTGCTTGCCTGTCTCTCGACGGATCGTTTCTTGTCCTTGAACCGTCGCCGGGCCATTCCTTTATATAGGAGGCAACGCCCGGTCCGGTTTACAGAGTCCCGAGGCCGGCTCATAATCGTGTCCGTCTTGGTCTCTACTCTTTCTTCCTTGTACCTCAAGTTTACATGATAGGACGGTTTACAGACCATCAACATTATACATGGGCCCTAAGCTTTCATGGGCCGTAACCTCTACTAAGATTATAACAACACAGCTATATTATCGTAATTCGGATCTCCCTAGCCGGTTTATACCTGCTAGTAATATCCCTTACACCCGCCGCAGTCGAAGTGGCACCACTACTGATGCAAAGACTGGACCAAAACTCCTCAAATGACGCCATTACGCCATTGCGGAGGATTCACCGCCGAACTATGCCCAGTTAAGACTGGGGGCTGAGATCGGGGAATTTTGCTCCTCACCCACCACCTACTTGGTAGCCACGGTCGAAGACTTAACCGACGTACTAGACTATGCTTCTGAAGACTTCGATGGGATGGACCACAATGTCGAAGCTGATCTAGGTCAAAACCCGCCTGTCACTGGGCGATGGACGACCAATTCTACCTATGACGTATACATGGTGGACGCACCCAAGGAGAAAGACAACAACGACGATAAAGATCCAGAGCAGGATAAGCCAGTCGATGAACCTCCTAAGCGCCGACGCCAGCAGCGCCGCTCACGATCGCGTCGAGGAAAGGAAAGTAATACCGGCACCGGCGACAATGAGGACCTGGAGGAAGCCAAAGACCCGTAGAGCCAACATTGGAGCAGGACGAGCGGGAGGATGGTCAATACAGTCCCGAACAACTCACCGATCACAATGATTCTGAAGACAATAACTACCTACCTATCTCCGAAGAGGATGTCAGCTTGGGAGATGAGGAATTCATCATCCCAGAGGAAACCCTCGAACAAGAACGCTTTCATCGACAGCTTATTGCCACAACAAGGAGCCTAAAAAAACAGCAGCAATGGCTTAAAGCCGAGAAGGATACGCTCAATGATAGATGGAATGAAGTTCTAGATGCTAAAGAGAGATACGGCCGTGAGCGCCAAACAAAGAGCTATCCCAAGCGCAAGTTGCTGCCACAATTTGACAACGAGGCCCTTATGCCAATTCCGTCGAGGCAGGATCAGGTCGATCAACCGGACCGACCACCTCATGGACAGGACAAAGCGGCTAGTAATGTCATACACCAGCCTGCACCTCCCCACCGTGAAGGAAAGGATACACCGGTTCAGAGCCATAAGTACCATTTACGTCAGGACCTGAATAAAAAGCCGGTGAGGCCAGATCGATCTACGGATCAAGAGAACGTGCTCCCACACGGGATTGTGGCTATCAAGCCAAGCACACCGGATACAATCAAGTTCAGAGTCAACACCGATCACAAACGCCGTGCAAACTATGTCACGATGTCGCACGATACAGGGGCGATGCGCACCCTTTGTGCTTTACCGATGAGGTGATGGATCACCAATTCCCAGAAGGGTTTAAACCCGTAAACATCGAGGCATGCGATGGAACAAGGGATCCCGCTGTATGGATTGAATACTTTATTATCCACATCCACATGGCTCGTGGAGATGACCTCCATGCCATCAAATACTTACCTCTAAAGTTGAAAGGGCCAGCTCGGCACTGGTTGAACAACCTCCCAGAGAACTCCATTGGAAGCGGGGAAGATTTAGAGGACGCTTTCTGGGCTAACTTTCAGGGGACTTACGTACGGCCACCGAATGCTGATGATTTAAGTCACATAATCCAGCAACCCGGGGAGTCAGCCCGCAAGCTTTGGAATCGATTCTTAACTAAAAAGAACCAAATTGTCGACTGTCCGGATGCCGAAGCCTTAGCGGCATTTAAACACGGCGTTTGAGACGAATGGCTTGCAAGACACCTCGGCCAGGAGAAGCCGAAGAAAATGGCAGCCCTCACTACACTTATGACCTGCTTTTGCGCGGGCCAAGATAGCTAGTTAGCTCATAGAAGCAACGGTACCAGCGATCTTGGCACTTCCGAAGTCAGGGATGGCAATGGGAAGCTACGATGCAATAAGAATAAGCGTCGGGACAATAACGGACAAACAGATGACATGGTAGTAAATGCCGGATTCAGTGGCTCCAGGTCATGTCAAGGGAAGAAGCCGTTCAAAGGCAACAAGGACGGTCCATCCAGCTTGGACAAGATATTAGAGAGACCTTGCTAGATTCATGGCACCCATGAAAAACCTGCAAACCACACCAACAGAAATTGTTGTGTTTTCAAGCAGGCCGGCAAGTTAAATACCGAACACAAGGGAAAGGACCTCAAAGTGAGGACGACGATGAGCCTCACTAACCGAATACTGGGGGACAGAAACAATTTCCCCCTGAGGTGAAAACAGTGAATATGATCTACACCACTCATATCCACAAGAGGGAGCGCAAGCACGCACTAAGGGACGTTTACGCCGTAGAGCTCGTCGCCCCAAAGTTCAACCCATGGTCGGCATGTCCGATCACCTTTCATCGTAGGGATCACCTAACTAGTATCCATCACAGAGGTTCGGTGACCCTAGTACTCTATCCCATAATCGATGTATATCATCTTACTCGAGTCCTTATGGATGACGGCAGTAGTCTCAACTTGATATATCAAGACACTGTCCGCAAGATGGGGATAGACCCGTCAAGAATCAAGCCTAGCAGCATTACCTTTAAAGGAGTAATACGTGGCGTAGAGGCCCGCTGCACGGGCTCATTAACACTAGAAGTGGTATTTGGCTCTCCAGACAATTTTTGAAGCGAAGAGTTAATCTTCGACATCGCTCCTTTCTGAAGTGGCTATCATGCACTATTTGGAAGAACGGCCTACGCCCGCTTCAATGCAGTCCCGCACTATGCTTACCTGAAGCCTAAAATGCCTGGGCCTCATGGTGTCATCATGGTCAATGGAAACATGGAGTGCTCCCTCCATACAGAGGAGGATACTTCGGACCTGGCAGCCGAAGTTCAAGGTGTTGGGGAACGTAGTATTTCAAAAAAAAATCCTACGATCATGCAAGATCTCTCTTAGAGAAGCATAGCAACGAGCGGGAAGAGTATGTTCACGTACCCTCGTAGACCGAAAGCGGAAGCGTTTAGTAACGCGGTTGATGTAGTCGAACGTCTTCACGATCCAACCAATCCAAGTACCGAACGTACGGCACCTCCGTGTTCAGCACACGTTCAGCACGATGACGTCCCTGGAGATCTTGATCAAGTTGAGGACGAGGGAGAGTTTCGTCAGCATGACGGCGTGGTGACGGTGATGATCGATGAAGGTACCAGCACAGGGCTTCGCCTAAGCACTGCAACAATATGACCAAGGTGTGTAATAGTAGAGGGGGGCACCACAGACAGCTAAAAGATTGGCTTGTGTGTATTTGGTGTGCCCCTGCCCACGTATATAAAGGAGGGAGGGAGAGAGGCCCGCCTCCTAGGCCACGCCAAGAGTAGGGAGTCCTACTAGGACTTCCAAGTCCCAGTAGGAAACCTTTTCTTATTCGGAGTAAGAGAGAAGGAAAGAGGGAAAGAGAGAGGGAGTAGGAAAGGGCAAGGGGGGCGCCGCCCCCTTCCCCTAGTCCAATTCGGACCCATGGGGGGCGCCACCTCCCTTGGCCTTCCTCCTTGATACGTCTCCAATGTATCTACTTTCCCAAACACTTTTGCCCTTGTTTTGAACTCTAACTTGCATGATTTGAATGGAACTAACCCAGACTGACGATGTTTTCAGCAGAACTGCCATGGTGTTATTTTTGTGTAGAAATAAAAGTTCTCGGAATGACCTAAAAATCAACAGAGAATATTTTTGGAATATATAAAAAATACTGGCGAAAGAATCAAGACCAAGGGGCCACACCCTGCCCACGAGGGTGGGGGCGCGCCCACCCCCTGGGCGTGCCCACTGTCTCGTGGGCCCCCTGAGGCTCCACTGACCCCGACTCCAACTCCATATATTCACTTTCGGGGAGAAAAAAATTCAGAGAGAAGGATTCATCACGTTTTACGATACGGGGCCGCCGCCAAGCCCTAATCTCTCTCGGGAGGGCTGATCTGGAGTCCGTTCGGGGCTCTGGAGAGTGGAGATCGTCGCCGTCGTCGTCATCAACCTTCCTCCAACACCAATTCCATGATGCTCACCGCCGTGCGTGAGTAATTCCATCGTAGGCTTGCTGGACGGTGATGGGTTGGATGAGATTTACCATGTAATCGAGTTAGTTTTGTTAGGGTTTGATCCCTAGTATCCATTATGTTCTAAGATTGATGTTGCTATGACTTTGCTATGCTTAATGCTTGTCACTAGGCCCGAGTGCCATGATTTTAGATCTGAACCTATTTTGTTTCCATGAATACATGTGAGTTCTTGATCCTATCCTGCAAGTCAATAGTCACCTACTATGTGTTATGATCCAGCAACCCCGAAGTGACAATAATCGGGACCACTCCTTGTGATGACTGTAGTTTGAGGAGTTCATGTATTCACTAAGTGTTAATGCTTTGGTCCGGTACTCTATTAAAAGGAGGCCTTAATATCCC
The DNA here is from genome assembly GCA_902687465.1 of Secale cereale. Lineage (NCBI taxonomy): Eukaryota > Viridiplantae > Streptophyta > Magnoliopsida > Poales > Poaceae > Secale > Secale cereale. The sequence continues at coordinate 639,882,275 of LR738714.1, read as the reverse complement.
TTAGTTTCCAATAGGACCCCGCTGCCACGGGAGGGTAGGACAAAAGATGGCATGCAAGTTCTTTCCCATAAGCTCGTATGACTATATTCGGAGTACATGCCTACATTACATTGATGAACTGGAGCTAGTTCTGTGTCACCCTATGTTATAACTATTACATGAGGAATCTCATCCGACATAATTATCCATCATTGATCCAATGCCTACGAGCTTTTCACATCTTGATCTTTGCTTAGTTACTTTTATGCTGCTATTGTTACAATTACTACAAAACTATTACTGTTACTTTTACCACTGTTACCGTTACTTCCATACTATTTTGCTACTAAATACTTTTCTGCACATATTAAGTCTTTCAGGTGTGGTTGAATTGACAACTCAACTGCTAATACTTGAGAATATTCTTTGGCTCCCCTTGTGTCGAATCAATAAATTTGGGTTGAATACTCTACCCTCGAAAACTGTTGCGATCCCCTGTACTTGTGGGTTATCAAGACTATTTTCTGGTGCCGTTACCAAGGAGCATAGCTATATTCTTTGAGTCACTTGGGATTTATATCTGTTTATCACTGTGAAGAACATGAGAGACGAAAAAACCAAGATCTTTCCCTCAACTACGAGGGGAGGTAAGGAACTGCCATCTAGCTCTGCACTTGATTTACCCTCTATTATGAGTAAATTTGCGACACCTACACCTGCTATTGAATCTAATATGTCGCATGTTCTTGATGATGCCACTTCTGCTATGCGTGATACTTATGATGAAACTACTTCTATGCTTGATAAAACTGTGCCACTAGGTGAATTTCTTGATGAACAGCTTGCTAGGGCTAGAGAGAATGAAATTACTGAAACTGATGATATTGATGAAAGTGATGATGAAGATTCTCCCCCTAGATATGAATTGCTTGTTGTGCCTGAGGGTTATGTTATGGATGAAGAAACTACTAGAGATCTTTTAGCTTGCAAGGATAGGTATGATCTTAAGAAATTGTTAGCTAAGCTGAAAGAAAAGTCTTTGGATGCTAGAATGAAATATGACCCTGCTTTTGCTACTTCACCTATCTGTATTTCTGATAAGGATTATGATTTCTCTGTCGATCCTGAGTTAATTACTTTGGTTGAATCTGATCCTTTCCATGGCTATGAATCTGAAACTGTTGTGGCACATCTTATTAAACTGAATGATATAGTCACCCTATTCAACAATGAGGAAAAAATTCTTTACTACTATATCCTTAAGTTATTTCCGTTCTCCTTAAAGGGTGATGCTAAAACATGGTTTAATTCTCCTGATCCTGGTTGTGTGCGTAGTCCCCGGGATATGATTTATTACTTCTCTGCTAAATATTTTCCCTCTCATAAGAAACAAGCTGCCTTGAGGGAAATATATAATTTTGTGCAAATTGAAGAAGAGAGTCTCCCACAAACTTGGGGGAGGCTTCTCCAATTACTTAATGCTTTGCCTGATCATCCTCTTAAGAAAAATGAAATACTTGATATCTTTTATAATGGACTAACTGATGCTTCCAGAGACCACCTGGATAGTTGTGTTGGTTGTGTTTTCACGGAAAGAACTATTGATCAAGCTGAATTGCTATTGAATAATATGTTGAGTAAATAAAATAATTGGACACTTCCTGAACCAACTCCTAAGCCAACTCCGAAGAAAAGGGGTATACTATTTATCAGTCCTGAAGATATGCAATAGGCAAAGAAATCTATGAAAGAAAAAGGTATTAAAGTTGACGATGTTAAGAATTTACCACCTATTGAAGAAATACATGGTCTTGATAACCCGACACAGGTAGTAAAGGTAAATTCTTTCTATATATTTGATGAAGGTGATATTCCTCGTTATAAGTCTGCTAGCCAATGCTTAGATGAGTTCGACAATTTTATTGTTAAAAAGTAAACTTCAATGTTTATGTTGGTAGACAATTATAACGTAATGCTTATATGATTGAACACTTGAGTGATTATATGTCTAGAGTTAAAGGTGAACTTAAACTCATTAGTAAACATGCTTATATGGTTACTGCTCAAGTAGAACAAGTACTTAAGGCACAAAATGATTTGCTTAATGAATTAAATAGTGTCGGGGTTTTGGGGCGACATATGCCAACGGATGGCTTATCATGCATGGGGACAATAGAGCGTCGCCGGGCCCTGGAAGCGGGATAAGGAGGAACTTAGGACTCCTACGGATCTTACCCAGGTTCGGGGCTCTCCGAGGAGATAACACCTCTAGTCCTACTCTGCGGGGACTCCGCGTCATGACTAATGTCACTACGGTAGCTACAAGGTTGCTCCTCGAGCTGTGTCGTCTAGAGGAGGGAGATGACCAAGGCTAGCTCACTACCTTCGCCCTAGGGATCGGGGGTGGTTGTTAGGGTTTCTCTCTCTTTCTATCCTCTTCTTCTTCTAAGGGTTTTATCTTCCAACCCCTCCTCATGGAGGGCCCTGGGGGGGTTTATATAGCCCTACCCCCCGGGGGTACAATAGTAATATCAGCGGGGTGGCTCCCAGCCGTCAGTGTCTTCGGGCGCTGGCCTTGCCGCCTGTCTGCTGGGGCCCGCCGTCTGCGGGCCCATGTCATTGCCTTTTACTGTGGGAGTGCTTCTGCTGACGACAGCATCGTCAGGGGGGTAGTGGCTACAGTGCCGCCATCTCCTGCCGCACGCTTCCGCCACGCCATGTCTTGTCGTCTTGATGAGGTTCAGACTTGGACAGGATTCGCCGTCTGTTACCAGGCGGCCGCCTCCCCTGGCTCCCTGCCAGGGGCGGCTTGTCTATGTCTTATTCACTGGCCGGTGGGGCCAGCCTCCTGCTGACCCCGCCGTCTGCGGGTAGTGGGGTCATGGCTTCCTCTCACCGAAGCTTGGTCACGTGTAGCGTGGCTACAATGATTCGCCGTTTAGGAGATGTCCATAAGGTACACGTTCACTGTAGCCACGCCCTTATAGATTCTCTAAGGACGTTCTCAACGGTAGCCATGCCTCTGCTGCGTGGTGGCCCCCCGTCACGCATCCCGAGAGAGGGGCGTGGGGCCGTCTGCTAGCTGTTAGCTGTGATGCTGCCGCCTGTTTGGGTCCCTGCCTCCTGCTGGCAGCCGGCTCCTAGGACAGGTTGTCCTAGGAGGCGGCACGATGAGCAGATGGCCGGGGGGTAACAGGCGGCCACAAATTGGCTTGAAGTGCCATGGGTGGTCGCTGAGGACACCCGTGGTCAATATCTCCGACAGTAGTCCCCGAAGCAGGTGGAACTTCGCGACTAGTGTTGGAGGGCTGCGGGGTTCTAGCAGCTTCCCTCTCTAGGCAGGACCAGCGTCCTTCGTCCGTCTTCCGTAAAGTTCCGTCTGCTGGCTGCCGGGCCTGTACTAAGGGGGGCCGGCATCTGGCAGTCGGACCTCTGTCTTCAAATCTTCGGGGGGAAGGCACCGCCTGATCAGCAGGCAGTCAAGCAGGCCTGCCGACCGTTAGAGGCTCCCCACACGTCATTGCCCTGTCGCGTCGCCCTGCCAGTCCACGCGCGTGACGGGACGCAACAGTGGGCCGGGGCTCGCCACTACAGGGCCTCGGCCCGCGCGGATCCAGTGTGGCAGGGATAATCGATTGCCCTCCCCACGCGCATTTAATGCGCGCGGATTAGGCGCGCGAAAGGTGGGGGTCGTGCGGGGCATGGACCAGTTGATCCCACGCCCGCCCCCTGGGCTTCGCCGCCCCGAGCCTATAAGTAGGCCGGGGGAGAGGGGTTAGCGCCGTTCTCGCGCTCCTCCCCGCTCTCCTTCTTCTTCCTTTCTCTCATCCGCTCCTCTCGCCAACTCCGCAGCGAGCTGCCGCCTGAGCCATGGCCGCCGTACCGCCGGTCCGCGACCACGGCGAGTGGGACGGCAGTGACGTCTTGGAGGAGCACATCGACAACCTCCGCCGGTCGCGGAAGTTGCCCCCTGCCGACAAGGTCACCGTGCGCCTAGCGCTGGCGGCGGAGCTTAGGCCGGCCCCACGGTTGGGCGAGCGGGTTGTCTTCCGCTCGCACTTCCTATGCGGCTTCGGCCTCCCTGCGAGCGGCTTCTTCCGGTCGTTCTTGGAATTCTTCAACATCCAACTCCACCACCTCACGCCGAACACATTGGTGACGCTGTCTGCCTTCGTTGTTTTGTGCGAGGCTTACTTCGGCATCCTCCCCACCATGGAGTTGAGGACCGAGCTTTTCTACATGAAGCTTGGTACCGCAATCCAAAGCGTGGCCGCCCAGTGCAGGGGATGCATTGCGGTGAAGCACGGTGGATCAAGAAACTTCTTCCCGGTGCCGCAGCTCGTGGCGTCGGTGAAACTGTGGTAGAAAACATACTTCTATGTCTCCAACGTCGATCCCGACCAAGATTTCATCTGCCTGCCCGACTGGGCACCAGGCCCGCCTGCTGAGCCTCGCGACTCCTGGCAGGCGCTTCCATTTCCATGCGGCGTCTCCGGGAGCTGAGGGACAGTGAGGGTTTGGTCTTTGCAGACCTGCTGCTCACGTTCGCAGAGCGCCGAGTGCTACCGCTGCAGCGCCGCCCTCACCTGATCTGGGACATGAGCGGGCGCCGGGATCCTAGCCGGACATGCACCAAGCCAATGCCATACAGGAAGGTGGCAAACTTGGTGAACTATATATCCAACTACAAGGTCTCCGACTCCGGCTGGGTCTTCGGCAAGCCACCATACAGCCCCAGCAACCAGCCGGCTGCAGTAAGTTTTTGTGCCTTCTCTTGTTTTTTCTTTCTTTTCTTTCCGTCTGTTATAGCCGTCTGGTCCTGTTGCTGTCTACAGATCTTCCCCAGCTAGCCAGTGCCGGGTTTTGACCAGCCAGGCCGCCCCCTGGAACCAGATCGCTCCCAAAGCGACACGAGCGATCCCGATCTTAGGGCCGCTGCCATGGAGGAGGAGGAGGTGACAGACGGCGGGGGCCAACCATCAGGCCGCTTGCCAGAAGGCAGCGTCGAGAGCTGGCCAGATGACGAGGGGGAGGAGGAGGAGGAGGCGCCCATCCGCGTCCAGGAGGCGGATCCGCCTGGTCGCGGCAACCAGCAGGCGGGGCTGTCTGGCGCAACCGGCGGCGTGAAGCGGCGGTCCTCTTCAGGGCCGTCTGGTGCCCATCCCAAGAAGCTCCCGCTGTCAACTACCGCCACCAGGCGCCGGGAGGTGGCCGCCAAGGCGATCCTGCCTAGGGTGCCCAAGGCCAGGCCGGTCGTATCCGGGTAAGCATCTTGTGTTTTTCTTTTGTTTGATGCTTATCCTCCTTAGCCGCTCCCATCTTGGCTGATTCCCCATCTTTCTTCAGGATATCCATGCAGCGCGCCGCTCTCCCTCTCGCGGGCGCCGGTGGGCTCCATTGTGGGGGGCACTGACGTCCCCCCTGCGCCCCGCCGCGTGGATCCAGCCACCGCGCTCCGAGAGGCGACGGCGAGGAACGCTCGCAAGATGCGCGAGGAGCGGGAGGCTGCGGGCCGCGAGCGAGCGGTGGCTGATGCCGCGGCCAGGGCAAAGGCCGAAGCAGCAAAAAAGGCCCAGGCAGACGCCACCCGAGCCCAGGAGTAGGAAGCGGGCTCCCAGCAGCCAGCGGGCCGCACCATCTTCCCAGAGGCGGGCTCTCTAGAGCCGTCCGCCCAAGTGCTGACTGCTGACGAGAAGCCGGCTCCAGACAACGAGGGGGACTACTGTGTTGTCATGGAGACACAAGCGCCGCCCCCTGCGCCGCCTGCAACGACGCGGGGCAGCCGACCTGCAGGGGTGGAGGTGCCGCCAGCTGAGGGCGTGATGGTGACAGGCCTGCAGCCGGCGTCCCAAGCCCCTACCCGTCCGTGCCCTGCGAGGGCGGTCTCCGTGCTGCAGCAGGTGGAGGCCGGCGGCGCCAGCTCGTCCGCGCCAGAGAGTGAAGCCACCAGAACGGCGCCATCAGGTTGGAGGCCCGGAGGCGGCGGCGCGCTGATTGTCGCATCGCGGGACGTCCTCGACCGCTTCACCTCCCTGGGCAACGTCGTGCAAACGGTGGTGCAGGAGTTCGTGGCTGCACGGTCCTCTGTTCGGGTATGTAGGCTTCATGCTCTTTCGCTTTTATTCCTTCAATTTCTTCTGTGGGGGCGCGTCAGCGCACCCACTGGGTGTAGTCCCCGAGTTCCGAGCCGGCTGCTAAGCATGCGGCTTGGAACTCCAAAGTGTACATCGTGGGCTGATCTTGTGTCTTGTTGCAGGACTACCACAACCTCCGTGTGCCCTCCTAAGAGGCCCAGCGCCGGGAGCTGGCGCAACTGCAGGCTGCCCTGGCAGACAGCCAGGGTGAGTGCTTCCCTTCTCCTCCTTGCGGCGGCGCGTCAGAGCACCCGCTGGGTGTAGTCCCCGAGTTTCGAGCCGGCTGCTGAGCAGGTGGCTTGGAACTCCAAGGTTATCTTTTTTGCTGCTGCTAACATTATTATTCTTCTTCTTCTCTTGTCAGCGGTCGCAGCCAACCTCCGCAACCAGCTGGGTGAGGCCCAGTCGGAGCTAGCTGCCAAGGAGCGAGAGCACGATCTCGCCGCTCAGGATCGTGACCGCCTGGCCAAGGAGCTGGCTGACCAGGCGGCGGCCCACAAGGTTGAGCTCGGGAAAATGTCGGACGCCGAGACGCTTCTTCGGGCAGAATTCGAGGCCGAGCGCTCGAACAGGGTCGAGAAGGAGCGGCTCTGCAAGAAGGCTATGGAGCCATTGCAGACATGGTCGACGGTGAGATGTCTGCCCTTTCTTCTTGTACTTGCCATCTGTTACAGCCGCCTTTCTTTTTTTCTAATTCTTCTTCTAGTTTTGGCAGAGTTCTTCCCGGGCTACTCTATGGCCGCCACCCAGGCCATCGAGGCCGAGCATGACGAGAGGCGCAAGGCGGACCGGGTGATCACACCTAACGCGCCCAGGACCCCAGCTGAGCAGCTTCTTGCTGTCATGGTGTGCCTCCAACCGGTCCATCGCCTGCTTCGCTGCCTGTAGCGCACTGGCGCCCAAGTGCTGGCCGCCCTCTGGCCAGGTGCTCCGGTACTCCGCACTCCCAGCTGGACTGCCGACTGGCTGGAGGCGGCCGACCACCACTTCGAGGCCTGGAAGGGTGCCGCAGCGAGGGCTGGTGCGCGGACCGCCCTAGAGTTTGCCGAGGGCTGGTACCCGGATTTGAACCTCGGTCAGCTGAAGACCTTCCGCGTGGAGGCCAAGCTTGAGCTGGCCACGGTGCAAGGGGACCTTGCCAGACGTGCCGCCGCCCTTGCCGAGTACGTCGACACCTCCATCTTTGTCCCAGAGCTGGATGAGAATGGCCATGTGGTGCCACCCAGCAACTTTGGGCTGGACCTGGCGGCCTCAGAGGAGCCGGACAAGGAGATCGCCTCCAGCGATGAGGGCGAGGAGGACGAAGACGACGACGAGGAGGCCAGCTCCCAGGAGGCGGATCTGTCTGCTGGCCATCAGCCTGACCAATCCTCGACAAGCGGATCAGGTCTGGTGGCTCCGCCTGCTGCAGGTAGCGGCCAGGCCGAGACCTGCCAGGCGGCCCCCTCGGAAGCCGGCTCCGTCGTGCCGCCCGCTCCGCCTGCTGCGCCCTAGGCTTTTATTCTCGTATCTTTTGGTTCCTGTTTCTTTGTAAGACTTGGTAGGATTAGTCTGAACAATTCCACCCGCTGGGTGTATAAGTAAGCTGCTACTGGGAGGCGGCCCTTGGGGCTTGTTTGATGTAAATATTCTTTTAATGCTGCATGGTTTTTATGCAATTTGGCCGAGTCCTGGGATTAGCCCCGCCCTTGGTTCCTTAGGGCGACTTTCTTTTGCTCTCTCCTTTAACTGCCGTCATGCCAGCCAGACAGCCACTCTGTGGTTCTGTGGCTGGGTCAGGTACTTAGTTATTTTCCGGATGGGCAAGTATCCCGCCCTCTGGAAGGCGGTGTGGCTAAGCCCAAAGCTGACTGGCCAGCTGTGTAACAGCCGTCTATTTTGTATGAAGGGCCGTCTTGCCCTATGTTTGTTTTCCTTAGCCATTTTTCATGTGGGCACCACTTCTTGCCTTTGGCTCCTGTCAGTCGGACAGCCGTGTTCTGCGAGTCTGTGGCTGATAGTGGGAGAGGGCTTGGATGCCATCACATTACTTGTCCGACTATTTTAAGGAGAAGTTTTAAACATAGGGCTAGGCGGCCAGTCCCCGGGCCGTCTGCTAGGCTCCGGTGCCGGACAAGGGAATGAACAATACCCATTCACGGGCATAATTCTTATCATATAGATAAAGGGTTGGGCAGTCCCCGAGAACTCCTCGGGGGTCCCATTGGTTCTCAAAATAAAGTAGATAGCGCGACACATACTGTCTTTTAGCTATAAAAGCGACGAAGTAGGTTTGCGTTCCACGGGCGCTCCGACTCCTTGCCCGAGTTGTCTCTCTTGCGTGCTCTTGGCTTCTGGGCATCAATGAGGTAGTAGGCATCGTTGCCTAGCACCTTGCTGAGGATGAACGGTCCTTCCCAAGGAGCCGAGAGCTTGTGCTGGCTGGCTGTTCGCTGGATCAGCCGGAGCACAAGGTCCCCCTCGCGGAAGGAGCGTGGCTTGACTCGCCGGCTGTGGTAGCGACGGAGACCCTGCTGATAGATGGTGGAGCGGCTGAGTGCTACCAGCCGGGCCTCCTCCAGCAGGTCTACACCGTCTTCTCGTGCTTCTTTGGCTTCGGCTTCCGTATACATGGTGATGCGGGGCGAGTCGAACTCAACATCTGTTGGGATGACGGCCTCGGCCCCATACACGAGGAAGAAAGGAGTGAAGCCGGTTGACTTGTTCGGAGTTGTTCTGAGGCTCTAGAGGACGGACGTCAATTCTTCAATCCAGCAGCCGGCTGATCGTTCCAAGGGTTCGACCAGCCGGGGCTTGATGCCAGATAAGATAAGGCCATTGGCGCGCTCAACCTGGCCGTTGGACTGTGGGTGGGCAACGGACGCTAGGTCCAGTCGGATGCCTCGTGTTGCACAAAAATGGGCCAGTGCGCCTTTGGCAAAATTTGTGCCGTTGTCGGTGATGATGATGCGTGGTATGCCATACCGGATTGTGATGTCTGCGATGAATGTCACAGCAGTTGGGCCATTGAGTTTCTTGATTGGTTTTGCTTCGATCCACTTGTGAATTTGTCCACTGCCACGAGTAAATGTGTCAAGCCGCCTCTGGCTGTTTTGAAGGGGCCCACCATATCCAGCCCCCAGACGGCAAATGGCCAAGTGATCGAGATGGTCTTGAGTGCAGAAGCCGGCAAGTGTTGCTTGGAACTGAAGCGCTGGCAGCCGCTGCACTTTTTTACCAAATCTTTGGCGTCGTCCAAAGCAGTCGGCCAGAAGAAACCGTGGCGAAAGGCTTTGGCAACGAGGGATCTTGAGGCCGCGTGATGGCCACATTCCCCTTGGTGAATGTCTTTCAGGATAGCCAGACCCTTTTCTGCTTCCACGCAGCGCTAGAAGACACCTGTTGCACTTCTTCTGACGAGCTCTTTGTTGACTATGGTGTATGCTGAAGCTCGGCGTTGAACTTGCCGCGCCAAGGTTTCATCTGCTGGCAGCTCTCTTCTAAGCAGGAAGGTGAGGATTGGCTGTGCCCAAGATGGCGCTGAGACTCCTGTTGCTTCTGCCAGAGAGACCAGGGTGGTTGGCCTGGGAGGCGGAGGGCTGGGCTGGGCCGCCTGCTGTGCTTCCAAAGTCCCCGAGCCGGCTGCGGCGGTCCTCGGGCCGTCTGCTAGGGCCGGCGCCTCTTGGCCGTCTGCTGGAGCAGTCCCCGGGCTAGGAACCGGCGCAACTACTGGTGGACCGGCTGCTGGAGTTGGAGTATCAAGGCCGCCTGCAGGAGCAGTCTCCAGGGCGGCTGCTGAAGTTGCCGGGCCATCTGCTCCAGGGTCGGCTGGTATGAAGATTGACTCTGACTCTCGTGAAGGTTTGATAGACGGCTTGCGCAGGCATTGAAGAGACACGCCGGCTGGTATTTCTTGGCGGGTGGAGCCGATTCGTGCCAAGGTGTCGGCTTGCATATTGTCGGCTCATGGTACATGGAAGAACTCGCAGCCATCAAAGTGCCCGCTGATCTGCTGGACAAGGAAACGATAACTTGCCATATTTGCGTCCTTGGCGTCCCAGTCCCTAGATGACTGCTGGACAACCAAGTCTGAGTCACCATAGCACAGCACTCGGCGGATACCAATCTCTTTGGCCATCCGGAGCCCGTGGATAAGTGCCTCATACTCGGCCACGTTGTTAGAGGCGGCGAAGTGGATCTGCAGGGTGTACTTGAGCTTGTCGCCCTCTGGGGAAGTGAGGACGACGCCGGCTCCCAAGCCAGTGCGCATCTTTGACCCGTCAAAGTGCATCCGCCAATGGGTTGAGTCTGGAACAGGCGGCAGATACTAGGTTTCGGCCCAGTCGACGAGAAAGTCGGCCAATGCTTGCGACTTGATGGTAGTGCGTGGCTGGTAGAAGATGGTGAAGGGGCCAGCTCTATGGCCCACTTGGCCACTCTTCCTGAGGCATCTCTATTGCCCATGATTTCAGCAAGCGGGGCCGTGCAGACGACCGTGATTGGATGCTCTTGGAAGTACTGCTTGAGTTTCTTGGCGGTGAAGTACATGCCGTAGCACATCTTCTGGTAGTGGGTAGTTCTGCTTGGACACTGACAGCACCTCGCTCAGGTAGTAGACCGTTCTCTGGACGGGCAAGGCTCTGCCATCCTCTGGGCACTCGACCACAATGACCGTGCTGACCACCCGGCTGGTTGCGGCTATGTAAAGGAACATGGGTTCCTTGTCTGTTGGCGCCGCCAGGATAGGCGGGATGGACAACAGTCTCTTGAGCTACTGGAAAGCTTCGTCTGCCTGGTCGTTCCACTCGAAGCAAGTGGTCTTCTTCATTAAGTTATACAGGGGGAGTGCCTTTTCTCCCAGCCGGCTGATGAAGCGGCTGAGAGATGACAGGCACCCCGTGAATTTCTGGACATCTCGCACACAAGTTGGCAGCTCCATTCTCTCAATGGCCTTGATCTTTGGAGGGTTGCACTCGATGCCGCGTTCGGATACCAGGAAGCCAAGGAGTTGGCCGTCTGGTACCCCGAAGACGCATTTCTCCGGGTTTAGCTTGATCCGAAAGCGGCGCAAGTTTTCAAATGTCTCTTGGAGATCCCCCAAAAGTGTTCCTCTCTTCTCCGTCTTCACCATGATATCATCCACATAAACGTGGGCGTTTCTGCCAAGTTGCTTGGGGAGACACTTTTGCATGCAACGCTGAAAGGTGGCGCCAGCGTTTCTTAGGCCGAACGTCATGGTTAAGTAGCAGAAGGCCCCAAATGGCGTGAGGAAGGTGGTCTTTAGGTGGTCAGCCAGATCGAGTTTGATCTGGTGATACCCGGAATAAGCGTGTAGGAATGACAACAGCTCGCATCCGGCTATGGAGTCAATCACTTGATCTATCCGTGGCTGAGCAAATGGATCTTTAGGGCAAGCTTTGTTGAGGCTGGTGTAATCAATGCACATGTGCCATTTGCTGTTCTTCTTCAACACTAGGACTGGGTTTACAAGCCACTCTGATTAAAAACTTCCATAATGAAGCCGGCTGCTAGCAGGCGGGCAACTTCTTCCCCAACAAATCTTCTCTTCTCTTTCGACAGGCGGCGCAGCGGCTGTCTAACATGCTTTGCATCTTCTCTCACATGAAGTTTGTGCTCGGCGAAATCCGTCGGGACACCCGACATGTCTTTGGGGGACCATGCGAAGATGTCCCGATTCTCACGGAGGAAGTCGACGAGCTCGCTTTCCTATTTGTTGTCTAGGTGTGGCCCTATGACAACAAATCGCTCTGGGTGAGATGGGTCCAAGGCAATCTTCTTTGTCTCCTTGGCCGGCTGGAACGAGCCTTGTGGCTCCGCGTCTCTGGGATCGGCTGGTATGACTGGCTGCTCGCCAGCCATTGCCACCAGCCGTTCCAGGCAGCGCTTTTCTTCAGCTACGACAAGGGACTCGGCCAGACGGCTGCTTGCTGTTGCGCATGCGATGGACTTCTCGTAGTCCCCGGCTGTCGGTGTACAAAAAGAGGGGTACACTTTTTGTACCCCTATGATTGTGAACGGGTAGTCCGAGCCACGGGCACCACCACACCAAGCATGGCAAGGGAGGTGAGCCGGGGTAAGACCGAAGCTCGATGGAGACTGGGGCAACGCCAAGAACAAGACCACAAAGAGCAAAGGGACGAAGCGACTTCCCCCGGCAAGATCCTTGCCGGGAGCCAGTTTCAGCAGCCCTGGCAAGATCCTTGCCGGGGCCGGCTCTAGTAGCCCCGGCAAGACCCTTGCCGCGGCAGCTCGCCCCGCGCCGACAGAGCAAATCACCCTTGAGTCCACTGCCCCCATGGGGCAAGGATTCGGAAGATATCCCCGTGGTGGCACGCAGATCTTTGTGAAGACATCCAAGATCAGATACAAGCTAAGAAGACGACGACCCTTGGCGGGATCCCAGCCAGGGAGGACCACAAGGCCTCTGGCAAGCACCTTGCCGGGGATGACAGCAAGCGCCGCGGCAAAACCCTTGCCGGGGCCCCGGCAAGGCCCTTGCCGACGACACCCACAGGGCCACCATCAGGCCCGCACCAACTGAGTTTCCACCGCCCCACGCAGCTGCCGACCCAACCAGCTGGACAGTCTCCTGCGTGGCAACTTGTAAATCTTTGTGGAGACCCGCCGTTGCGCCACCTCAGCTACTTGCCTGCCTACATGGCACCTCAGGCACCGCTGGCCAGGGCGCGTGTCAACACGAGGAGGAGCGGCGACGGACAAGACGGACGTCTCCCCTCGTCCCCGATAAAGCGAGGACACCTAAGCTAAGAGCATTAAATGCACCTTGTCCTGTAATGCGAGGGATAACCCCGCATCACTGTACCCTTTCCACCTCCTGTGTGCCACTGTGGCAACCCCTTTTCCCTATAAAAGGAGGCCCGAGGCAACCAGGAGAAGGATTTGGCTTTTTAGAACTCCTCGCGACTCTTTTGGAGCTCCTCACTAGCTGAAGAACACAAACATATAATCCACCAAAGCAGGAGTAGGGTTTTATGCATCTTTGCGGCCCGAACCTGGGTAAAGGAACCGTGTCCTGACTGTTAGATCCGCTCTTCTCTCAACCCCGCGCCCCGCAACCATAGTAGGGATTCTTCTGATCCCATAGGTGTCGATCCAAATACACCGACATCTTTGGCGCGCCAGGTAGGGGGCGCAGTTGTGAGAATCGGCTTTAGAAGTCAGTTCGACGCTTCTTCATCATCATGGCGCTCAAGAAGAAGACCGGTGAGACCTCGGGCACCCACTCCGGCAAGCGCACCTCTTCGTAGTGCTGTGCTCCCGTCGAGGACGTGCCAGAAAGCTCCACCGGAAAGAAGAAGACCGGTGAGACCTCGGACACCCACTCCGACAAGCGCACCTCTTCGGAGTGTCGCGCTCCCGTCGAGGACGTGCTAGAGAGGTCCACCGGCAGAAACAAGAGATCCAGGGCCACACCGCCAGAACCAAGAAGGTTTCTGTCAAGGAGGACGGCACGGGAGGGGCTTTCACCATAAGCTCCGCCCTTGACAACAAATAGGAAGACGCGCTCGTCACCTTCCTGCGGGCGAATGTCGACGTGCTTGCCTGGCAAGCATCCGACATCCCCGGCGTTCCCAGGGAGGTGATTGAGCACCACCTTGCTGTCTGTCCTCATGCGTGGCCCGTCAAGCAAAAGGTCAGAAAGCAAGCTTTGGAATGGCAAGAGTTCATCACCGAGGAGATCCGGAAACTGGAAGCTGCGGGTTTGGTAAGAGGAGTGCTCCATCCAACGTGGTTGGCCAATCAAGTGGTATTGCGCAAGGCGAATGGGAAGTGGAGGCTGTGTATTGATTACACAGATATCAATAAAGCTTGTCCCAAGGACCCCTTCCCGCTGCCGCGCATAGACCAGATTGTTGACTCCACGGCAGGGTGTGACCTGCTGTCATTCCTCGATGCCTACTCCGGCTACCTCCAGATCTTCATGACAAGAGAAGACGAAGAGAAGACAGCATTCATCACCCCATGTGGTACATACTGTTTTGTACGAATGCCTTTCGGGTTGAAGAGTGCTGGCTCGACGTTTGCAAGGGCCGTCCAGATTGGTTTTGAACCCCAGCTCCATAGAAATATGGAGGCTTATATGGATGATATAGTGGTCAAAACCAAGAATAGGGCAACCCTTGTACCGGATTTACAAGAAACATTTGTAAACCTATGCAAGATCAACCTCAAGCTGAACCCTGAGAAGTGCGTCTTCGGCGTCCCGTCTGGCAAGCTTCTCGGGTTCTTTGTGTCGCAGTGTGGGATAGAAGCCAATCCGGACAAGATCAAAGCTATAGAGCAGATTGAAGCACCCAAACGGGTCAAGGATGTACGTCGGCTTGCTGGCTGCGTTGCCGCCTGATACGTCCAAAACGTATCTATAATTTCTGCTTGCTCCATGCCACTTTTGGGTGATATTGCTATGATATTCATAAACTTCCATACACTTTTGATCATATTTGGACTAAACTACTAATCCAGTGCACCCCGGTGCCAGTTTCTGTTTTCGGCTGTTTTTGTATTTCAGGTTTTCACATTACGAGAACTGTCAGGAAAAATCCAGAAAAATTATATAAAAAATCAGCGTTCCAGAACCTACCTTGCGCCCGAAGTACAGCCGGGGGGGCCACCAGGGCCCCAGGCGCCCTGGCGGCGCGCGCCCCCTGGGCCGCGCCGGGGGGGCGCCTGGGCCCCCCGAGCCCCGTCTGGTGCCCCCCTTTGGCATATATTTAGAGCGTCCTTCGAAACCCTCGGGACGGGAACTCTTTTTCGCGATCTCATCTCTGTTCCGCCGCCACCGCCGCTTCCAAGATCGGGAGCACCAGGAGAACTCTTCCCGGCACCCTGCCGGAGGGGAGGATCACCATCGGGAGCCTCTCCACCACCATGGACGCCTCCTGGATGAGTTGTGAGTAGTCTCCCTTGGACCATGAGTCCATGACCAGTAGCTATGTGATGTTCTCCTCCCGTTCTTGTGCTTCACTAATTAGTCCTCGTGAGCTGCCCTACATGATCGAGGCACATATGTAATCCTTATGCTGTTGCTATGTTGAGTTTGCTGGGATCCGATGGATTATGAGATTATGTTCAGATTGTGATTGAGTAATATATTTGATCTACCTCTTTTATATTTATGTTCATAAGTAATTCTTGCATGTTCTCCGTTGTTATTTATTGCTTTGGCCAAGTAATACGTAGTGACTCCAAGAGGGAACGTTATGCTCGATTGTGGGTTCATGCCCCTCGATGACTAGCTTGAGTGATAGAAACATGAGTCTAGGGGATGTGCTGTTGCCACAAGGGGGAAAACAATGGTGCTTGTGCCCGCGGGTGCAAGGATTGTTTACTTTACGCAAAGTTCTTTTAATGCAGCTGTCTGTTGCATTGAGTTTACACTATGGGTGGGACTCGCAACTTAATACCAGCGAGATGTTCTGGATAGATATCTGAAGGTGGATGATTAGTAGTAGATATTGATGGATTTCGGTCTACTTACTTTGGCGTACCGCCCATGCTTTGAACCTCAACCTTTCTTGCAATGTAGTCAGCATTGGTTTGCGTTCGTGGTCCTGTCAATTGCCCAGCTGTAATTCGTTTAGCTCACATTGTTGTTTTATCGTCTTTTGGGAGAGAAACATCACTAGTGAACATCATGAGACTCCGGTCCATATTACCATCATTGATCACATCCGCTATTTACTTTTCGCTTTTACTTACTATTGCAAACATTATCTATCAATACTATCACTTGCGTATAATCCTTTGTGAACTACAAGGCCGGAGGGATTGACAACCTCTCTGTACTCGTTGGGAGCAAAGTTATTTGTATCTGTGTGCAGGTCCACGTTGATTGCTAATATCTGGCGCCGTTAGCAGTTGACACCTACTTGTTGAACCTAGGAGTCTCTGGGGATTCGATCCTTGGCATCTTTGCTAAGGGAAAAACTTCCACAACACTGCATCTCACACCTTCCACTTGGGGTAACCAACGAGGGGTTAGAGGCCCATCACCGCCATGAGCAGATTCATTTCCAAGTCTGTCGAGCACGCCCTTCCCTTTTTCAAGATTTTGAAAAAGGCGGGCCCTATGGAGTGGACACCGGAAGCTGAATAAGCATTACAAGATCTTAAGAGGTATCTTTCCTCAACGCCAATACTAGTGGCGCCTAGACCACAAGAACCGTTGCTGCTATACTTAGCGGCAAAAAACCAGGTGGTCAGCGCCGCACTAGTGGCGCAGAGAGAAGTTGATGATCAGGTGATAGCAGCAACAGAGCCTGATGCCACTGATGGAGAGACGACACGGCGGGTTGGAGTGCAGCCAAAGAAGAAAATGATGCAGCACCCGGTCTACTTTGTTAGCTCCCTCTTGCAGGGGGCTAGATCAAGGTACTCCGGTGTGCAGAAATTGCTCTTCGGCCTTCTTATGGCCTCGAGGAAGCTGCGTCACTACTTCCAGGCGCACGAGATCACTGTCGTCACTCGCCTCCCTCTACAACGGATATTGCACAATCTAGATGCAACGGGAAGGATTGTAGAGTGGGCACTGGAGCTGTCCAGCTTTGGCCTCAAGTTTGAAAGTACCTCGACGATTCAGAGTCGAGTCCTGGCAGAGTTCGTTGCAGAATGGACCACAGCACCTGATGAAGAAGTCCAGGAAACTGCTCTCCCCACTGGAGAGTTCGTCGCAGAGTTCATTGCAGGGCGCAGGGGCTGGCATACTGCTAGTCGCGCCCACTGGAGAGCACCTAAAGTACGTGGTCCAGATGCACTTCCCCAGGGAGGTATCAACGAACAACACTGCTGAGTACGAGGGGCTGCTTGCCGGTCTTAGGAACGCGGCAGACCTCGGAATCAAGAAGTTCATTGTCAGGGGCGACTCGCACCTTTTCGTCAAACAAGTCAACAAGGATTACCAGAGCCCGTTGATGAAGGCCTACGTCGATGAAGTGAGGAAGTTGGAAGAGTGCTTTGATGGTATACAGGCGGAGCACGTTCCCCCAGCGGAGAATGACATCGCCGACTACTTGTCAATGCGCGCTGCCCTCAAGCTACCTGTGGAACCAGGTACCTTTGTGCTTCAGCTTTCTCAGCCATCCGTTGATCCATCAACAGAGCAGAACAAGAGAAGGAAGTCAAGGCCCGACAAGTACTTTCCCGCCGAGCTCCCCGGAGCCGCCGGCAAGGATGTTGCCGGAGACACTGAGCCTGCCGCAGGACGACTAGCTCCGGCGGAGCGTCGAGCTCTTGTTGTCGAGACAACCGCTCCTTTGGCAGAGTACCTTTGGTCCTCGCCATCGAGCCCCAGGCTCCAGCGTGGGCGCAACATACCGTCCGTTTCCTCCAGACTGGGGAGCTTCCTGAGGAGCAGGAAGAAGCGGAGAAAGTAGCCCGTCGGTCTGCTATGTACCAGTTCGTCAATAACGTCCTGTACAGAAAGAGACCAAACGGCGTGAAATTGAAGTGCATCCCTCGCGAGGAAGGACTGGAGCTGTTGGTGGAGATACATGGAGGCATATGTGGATCCCACATAGGGTCAAGAGCCCTTGCCGGCAAGGCATTCCGGCAAGGCTTCTTCTGGCCCGCTGCCCTCCAGGATGCGACGGCACTGGTCACCAGGTGTGAAGCATGCCAGTTCCATTCAAAGAAACTTCATCAACCAGCTCAAGCCCTTCAAACCATGCCTCTCTCCTGGCCCTTCTCGGTCTGGGGGCTCGACATACTGGGCCCTTTTCCCCGCGCAGTCAGGGGCTTTGAGTACTTGTACGTTGCAATCGACAAGTTCACAAAGTGTCCAGAAGTGGAGGCAGTAAGGAAGGTCACAGCTCAGTCGGCCGTCAAGTTCTTCAAGGGACTGGTGTGCCGTTTTGGTGTACCCAACAGGATCATCACCGACAACGGCACGCAGTTCACAAGCCGCACTTTCATGCAATATACCAAAGACCTCGGCAGAAAAGTCTGTTTCGCTTCCGTTGCTCACCCCCGGAGCAATGGTCAAGCTGGGAGGGAAAATGCTGAAGTGTTGCGAGGATTAAGGACAAAGACCTTTGATAGGATGCACAAGAGCGGGAGGTGCTGGATTGATGAGTTGCCGGTGGTTCTTTGGTCGATCAGAATGACGCCAAATCGAGCCGCCGGCCAGACGCCCTTTGCCCTGATATACGGGGCAGAAACAGTTCTCCCCACCGAACTCATATACGGGTCACCTCGAGTGCTCGCTTATGATGAGCTTGAGCAAGAGCAACTGCGGCAAGAGGACGCAACGCTCCTTGAGGAAGATCGTCTTCGAGCGGCTGTAAGAGCAGCACGCTACCAGCAAGCCTTGCGCCGCTAGCATAGCCGCAAGGTCCGTGCCCGAAGCTTTGAGGAAGGCGACCTTGTTCTCCGGCGCGTTCAATCGGCCAGGAATACGAACAAGTTGACGCCGAAGTGGGAAGGCCCTTATCGGGTAATACGAGTCACCAGGCCTGGCGCAGTCCGCCTGGAGACCGAAAATGCCATTCCGGTGAGCAATTCCTGGAACATTGAGCATCTTCGCAAGTTTTACCCATAAGGCGCTGCTTGCCGGGCCCCCTGGCAAGCCACCCTTTTGTACAAGCCTTGCCGGCAAGGCATGTAACCCTTTGTGCAAAGCCAGGCGCAGACCCTGAGCATAAATAAATGAAGCGCTGGCGCCCTAAGTTATAGCATGCATGCTGAGTCGAGTCTCGTCCTTGGTTAGGGTTGATAGTGCTTAGCGGCGGCTAACCCCTAGCTTAGAGGTCGAGTCTTTGTCTTTCCTCTATCTTCTTTGGTTCACAGGACGCGCAGACATCCTTGCCGAAGCCACTTGGGGAAAAGAAAGAAGAACAAACCAGCACCTAGGCCCCGGCGGGCCAGTGTTGCTGGGGGCTACAAGGGCAAAGATTCGCCCACGGCAGACCAGGGTTGCCGGGGGCTGCAGCTTCAGATAAGTTCTTTATCCCTTATCATGCATTCCATTATGGACTGAGGTATGTGAAACCTCGTTCTTTTCCTTAAGCTGTCGTGCTCCCATAACTCTAGGCCCTAGGGCTCGTTCCTGGGACTAAGTTTGGTCGTAGTCGCAGCAGCAAAAGGATGGAACGAGGAGCCTGAGCCCACTTCATTCCTGCCTCCGCCAAAGGCGTGAGAAAGATCGAGCGAAGTAGGGAAACGGCAGGGCCTGTTGCCGGGTGAGAAAATGTGTATCTTAGAGATATCAGGGATTTATTCCCTGTTGTGGGTTTTAACTGCGAACAAATGACCCGGCAAACATTCCTTTTTCATTAAAAACATTCCGTTCAGATACACTCCATAGGGAATGAAAAACATGAACAAGGAGATTACAAGTTTTAAAGTTAACAGATGCCCGAAGGCTTACAAACTAAAAACAGATAAGATGACCATAATGCCTTTCTTGTCCCTCTCCTCAGGAGGTAGGTCAAGGAGGCGAGAAGGGCAAAAGGGGCGCCTAGACGAGCTACGGGTGGCAGAACACACCAAGAGGACATCTCGGTGGCCGCCCAAGGGCTGCATGGTGATGACGGCGCCGGAGGCAGAGCTCGAAGACGAGGCGGCAGGACGTCAGTATGCGTCGAAGGCGTCGGTGCCCGCATACTCCGACATGACGACCTTGCCGCCCACCTTCTTCCTCTTCCTCTTCCGCAGCCTCCCTATGCCAGCCGCCAAGGAGACGACCCCAAGAAGTTCAAGGAGCCGGCGACGCGGATGATGGGGTCGCCGGTGCCACCAGGAGCGGCGCCCGACACCTAGTCGGACCCATCATCCTGCAGTCCACCGCCCTCGTCGTCGCTGCCGCTGTCCTCCTCGTCACCCTCGTTCGAGGAGGAGTCTTCGTCATCGAAGGAGCTCTCCACGCAGCACCTCGCACGAGTCCCGAGGTGCCCGAAGACCTTGAAGGAGAGATGGACATCCTCCATCAACTTGAAATGGAGGGTGAGCCCATCCGTCAGGCTGTGGATACGAGCGAACGTCTTCCATCCTTGATGAAGATACATCACATGAGCGGCAGGGAAGTCGACGCGGACCCGCATGCCACTGATCCCGCAGCCCCGCATGTGAAGCCGCAGCGACTCCGGCGGATCCACCTCCATCTCCCGCGCAAATGGAGTAGGGAGACGAAGACGACGGCGCGGCTCCCCCCGCATCCTAACGAAGAACTCACAAGGGTCATCCCCAATATGACCTTCCATTGGAGGAGGAGCTGCTGGCGGGGGCGAGGCCGGCGGGCCGCCCCGTCCTCCTCTTCCCCGAGCGCCCCAGCCTCGCCCACGGCCTCGCCCCCTCCCTCTTCCCCTCGTGGCTGGTTCGGCCACTGCAGGTGCAGGAGAAGGAGGGATGCGTTGTCGAGCAGCGACCCTCGCCGCCACCGTTGAAGAGCCAGGATTTCCTCTCTTCATGGCGAACAGAAGAGAGGAGCAGAAGAAGAAGGAGAAAGAAGATGGAGGAGTGCGGGACGCCGTCCTTTCCCTCCCACTCTTTATAAAGGGGCAGGGCTGGGGGCTCGACCGCCCCACTCGGCCAATCAAGACGCAGAAGGCGAGGGAGCCGGGACCGACCCAGTGCCCCAACCAGCGACGGCTCGTTTTTCCCGCCTCCACCGTTCGCCACCTCAAGCGCATGAAGGGCACGTGGCAGACATGCAGAACCGAGGGGACGGGTGAGGCGACCTCTCCCCACCCCGTGATCGTGGGGAGTGGACGCCTTGACGACCGCGCCTCGGCCCCGTTCAGTAAATGGGCCGCGCCTCCACGCCTCCCCCCGTTTACGGGGAAGGCGCAAAGCCGCCCCCCTTTCGCATTTACTACAACGTGACGCATGCCTACGGAAACCGCCCCACGCATGCCGCCCACGTCATGCACGCCCTTCCACCCCGCTCCGTGCGCGCGGGTCGTGGAAGGCACAGCGCCCGGAAAATTTTACCATGGTGAAAACCGCCCCGCCTGCCCTCGCACCGTTCTGGGCCTGGCCCAACAATGTATCGCGCTTATGTGTGGCCCAGGACCAGGGGCTCCTGACGGTGTACAAAAAGAGGGGTACACTTTTAGTACCCCTATGACTGTGCACGGGCAGTCCGAGCCACGGGCACCACCACACCAAGCATGGCAAGGGAGGTGAGCCGGGGTAAGACCGAAGCTCGATGGAGACTGGAGCAACGCCAAGAACAAGACCACAAAGAGCAAAGGGACTAAGCGACTTCCCCCGGCAAGATCCTTGCCGGGAGCCAGTTTCAGTAGCCCTGGCAAGATCCTTGTCGGGGCCGGCTCTGGCAGCCCCGGCAAGACCCTTGCGGCGGCAGCTCGCCCTGCGCCGACAGAGTGAATCACCCTTGAGTCCACTGCCCCCATGGGGCAGGATTCAGTAGATATCCCCGTGGTGGCATGCAGATCTTTGTGAAGACATCCAAGATCAGATACAACCTAAGAAGACGACGACCTTTGGCGGGATCCCAGCCAGGGAGGACCACAAGGCCTCCGGCAAGCACCTCCTCCGGGATGACAGCAGGCGCCGCGGCAAGACCCTTGCCGGGGCCCCGTCAAGGCCCTTGCCGACGACACCCGCAGGGCCACCATCAGGCCCGCACCAACTGAGTTTCCACCGCCCCACGCAGCGGCCGACCCAACCAGTTGGACAGGCTCCTGCGTGGCAACTTGCAGATCTTCGTGGAGACCCACCGTTGCGCCACCTTAGCTGCCTGCCTGCCTACAAGGCACCTCAGGCACCGCTGGCCAGGGTGCGTGTCAACACGAGGAGGAGCGGCGACGGACAAGACGGACGTCTTCCCTCGTCCTCGATAAAGCGAGGACACCTAAGCTAAGTACATTAAATGCGCCTTGTCCTGTAATGCGAGGGATAACCTCGCATCACTGTACCCTTTCCACCTCCTGTGTGCCACTGTGGCAACCCCTTTTCCCTCTAAAAGGAGGCCCGAGGCGACGAGGAGAAGGATTCGGCTTTTTAGAACTCCTCGCGACTCTTTTGGAGCTCCTCACTTGCTGAAGAACACAAACATATAATCAACCAAGCAGGAGTAGGGTTTTACGCATTTTTGCGGCCCGAACCTGGGTAAAGGAACCGTGTCCTGACTGTTAGATCCGCTCTTCTCTCAACCCCGCGCCTCACAACCGTAGTAGGGATTCTTGTGATCCCATAGGTGTCGATCCAAGTTGGTGATTATCCCCTTGGGGCCCGGCATCTTCATCTTGAGGTAGGCATAATGGGGTACTGCCATGAACTTTGCAAGAGCAGGCCGGCCCAAGATCACGTGATAGGGACTTTCCAGGTTCACCACTTCAAACCAGACTAGCTCCCTCTAGAAATGCATCTTGTCACCAAACAGGACATCAATCTTGGCCTTGCCGATTGGTGAGCAAGAGAGGCCGGACACAATGCCGTGGAACACAGTCCTGGTAGGCTGAAGCTGCTTTTCTTTGATGCCCAACTTATCGATGGTGTCGCGGTACATGATGTTGATGCTGTTGCCGCCGTCTACCAGCACTCAGGAGAAACGACAGGCCCGCCTGTCGGTAGAGAGAGTAGCATCTAGGACCAAGGCGTAGGCCCCCTGTGATGGCATGACAGTCGGGTGATCCTCTCGGTTCCAACTGATGGGCTTCTCAGACCAGTGCATGAATTCTGGGTCTTTGACGGCAACGGTGTTGACTTCTCTGCGCTGCTGGCGCCGGCTGTGCCTATCATCCACCTGGCTGGTGAAGACGACATAGGCCCCGTTCTCTTCTGGGAATTCGTCCTGGACCTGGCCGCCCGGACGTGCAGCCGGCGGATTGGGAGGCCGGGCCGGCTTCCCAGCAGGCGGCGGTGGCAGAGCTTCTCCCCTGGCAATCCTTGTGAGCCAATGACACTTTCGCGTGGTGTGGTTGGAAGGCTTCGCGCCGCTGTGGAACTTGCATGGGCATCCAGAGCTTGGTCGAAGGAGAAAGCTGGCTGCCAGACTGGCTTGCCGCCCTTCTGGCGCTTGGGTTCTGCTTGAGCTTCTGGCTGCTGGCCGTCAACTGCTGCCACCAGTCGGCTGTTGGCAGCTGGCGCGTGGGTCTTGTGTTTGTGGTCGTTTGGCTGCTGGCGTCGGCTAGACTCTCGAGCTGGCGTCTTGGGAGTTGGAGGAGTCATCTTGCCAGAAGCATCCACTTGCAGCTATCTTCATGGAGGAATCGGCGGTGGCATACTTGTCTGCTATGCTCAACAGCTGGTCCAGCGTGGCTGACTCGTCATAGAGGAGTTTGTGCTTGAGTAAGGTGCCTTCTCTGCACCCGGCCGTGAAATACTCGATGGCTTGTACCTCGTGCACTCCTTCACAAGAGTTTCACAGCTCTGCCCAACATGTCAGATAATCGCGGGCTGACTCATCTGGGCCTTGGACACATAGGGAGAGCTGGCGTGGCTTGGGAGGACGCTTGTAGGTGCTGGTGAAGTTGCGAGTGAAGGCGTCGGTGAAGTCCAACCAGCCGTTGATGCTGTTGGGTTTGAGGTTGTTTAGCCATGTTCGGGCCGTGCCCTGGAGCTTAAGTGGTACGTACTTCACCGCAACACGCGTGTTGTCGGTGGCTATGCAGACGGCTGTGGAGTAGTCCACCAGCCAGTCCTCTGGTTTCACTGATCCATTGTACTTGGGGGTATCTCTGGGGAGCGAGAAGCCCTTGGGGAAAGGCTCGTTGCGGATGCGGGGGCCGAAACAGGCCGGACCAAGGTCATCTTCTTCTTTGACCGCCTGGGATCGAGCTAGTCGGTCTAGGCGTTGGCGGGCATCGTTCTCCCCAACCCCCTCGCGGCGGCCCAAGCGGCCTGCCAGAGAGGGGTGATCAACAGGCGGAGGAGACATGCGCCTCTCCCTCCTAGGAGGAGGCGGATGTTCCCCTCGCCGCTCTACAGCCCTTGAGCGGCCGTCTTCATCGCGCTTGATGGTGATACGAGTCTGCCGGCTGCGGCTAGCAGCCGGCTCTGAGTCTCGCCGGTTGGGGGCGCCGACTGTTGGAGAGCGGGACGTGACTCCTTTCTCCCGCCGAAGAGGGGGTTGTCGGCGTGCGCGCCGGCCTCTGATACCCGACGATGGGCCTCCTGCTGCGCGGCGGCAGCATCGAGGAGCTGGCGGGCGCGCTGAGTCACGCAACGAAGCTCATCTCCCTCCAAGTGGCCCATCTCATCGACTGCCGCCTGGGCATCCCTTATGTTTTCTGATGGAGTGAGGTACACAGGCCGCGGGGCCCCCAGCATGTCCGCTAGCAGCCCGCCACGATCGCGAACGGCGCCAGCCCGGCTAGGCTCGCCAGCAGCCGGCATGCCGCAAATGGCACGGTCCATCTCGCGGCGGTAGGCTTCATTGAGGCATCGGGAGGCAGCCATCTTGTTGGCGCTGTCGAGGAGCGAGACGCGGAGTGCCTCCAATGCCGCGCCGTCTGCCCCCGCCGCAACAGGAGCGGCGAGGTTCTACAGAGCGGCCTCGAGTGGGTCTTGGTCCGCCCCGCCGGACGGTTCGTCGTGGTTGGTGACGAGCACCTCCGTGGCGGTGCTAGTGGCGCTGCTGGCCGTTGGAGCGGGGAGGGGTCGTCGATGATCACCACGTGCTCGGGGAAGGAATCAACGGGCTCTGCGTCGAGGCCGATGATCACGTCTACTGGTGGGTCAGAACAGCCCACTAACTCCACGTTAGAGGCGCGCTCATCGATGATGTGGAGCTTGTCGAGGAGCTCGATGAGGCAGCTCTCCGGTGCTACTGGCTCGGCCGTCGGAGACGGCTCGTCATGAATGCGGACGCCGCCAAGAAGGTCGGCGAGTCCGCTCGCGGCGCATGCGGCCTCAGCGCCGCAAAGCATCCCGGTTTCCACGCCTATAGGCGTGCCGGGCTGGCTGCTCTCCCCAGGGAGGAACAACGTTCCCGTCCAGAACATGTCTCCGGACGACGGTGCACCCCGCCCCATGGTGGGCGCCAAATGTCGGGGTTTTGGGGCAACATATGCCAACGGATGGCTTATCATGCATGGGGACAATAGAGCGTCGCCGGGCCCTGGAAGCGGGATAAGGCGGAACTTAGGACGCCTACGGATCTTACCCAGGTTCTGGGCTCTCCGAGGACATAACACCCCTAGTCCTGCTCTGCGGGGACTCCGCGTCATGACTAATGTCACTACGGTAGCTACAAGGTTGCTCCTTGAGCTGTGTCGTCTAGAGGAGGGAGATGAACAGGCTAGCTCACTACCTTCGCCCTAGGGATCGGGGGTGGTTGTTAGGGTTTCTCTCTCTTTCTATCCTCTTCTTCTTCTAAGGGTTTTATCTTCCAACCCCTCCTCATGGAGGGCCCTAGGGGGTTTATATAGCCCTACCCCCCGGGGGTACAATAGTAATCTTAGAGGGGTGGCTCCCAGCCGTCAGTGTCTTCGGCGCTGGCCTTGCCGCCTGTCTACTGGGGCCCGCCACCTGCGGGCCCATGTGATTGCCTTTTACTGTGGGCGTGCTTCTGCTAACGGCAACATCGTCAGCGGGGTAGTGGCTATAGTGCCACCGTCTCCTGCCGAACGCTTCCGCCACGCCCTGTCTTGTCGTCTTGATGAGGTTCAGACTTCTAGGGCAGAATTCGACGTCTGTTACCAGGCGGCCGCCTCCCCTGGCCGCCTGCCAGGGGCGGCTTGTCTATGTCTTATTCACTGGCCGGTGGGGCCAGCCGCCTGCTGGCCCCGCCGTCTGCGGGTAGTGGGATCATGTCTTCCTCTGACCGAAGCTTGGTCACGTGTAGCATGGCTACAGTGATTCGCCGTTTAGGAGATGTCGATAAGGTACACGTTCACTGTAGCCACGCCCTTATAGATTCTCTAAGGACGTACTCAACTGTAGCCATGCCTCAGCTGCGTGGTGGCCCCCCGTCACGCATCCCGAGAGAGGGTCGTGGGGCCGTCTGCTAGCTGTTAGATGTGATGTTGCTGTCTGTTTGGGTCCCTGCCTCCTGCTGGCAGCCGGCTCCTAGGACAGGCTGTCCTAGGAGGCGGCACGATGAGCAGATGGCCGGGGGGTAACAGGCGGCCAGGAACTGTCTTGAAGTACCATGGGTGGTCGCTGAGGACACCCGTGGTCAATATCTTCGAAAAATAGTAAGAAAAATGATAATGCTGTTAGAGTTGTGATATTTCTATCTCTGATGCTGAAACACAATCTGGTAATGAACATGAACCTAGTGATAACGTTAATGATGATGTTCATGATGATGCTCAACCTAGCAATAACAATGATGTAGAGATTGAACCTGATGTTGATCTTGATAACCCACAATCAAAGAATCAACGTCATGGTAAGAGAGACTTTGTTTCTAGGAAGCACGGTAAGGAAAGAGAACCATGGGTTCAGAAACCCATGCCCTTTCCTCCTAAACCATCCAAGAAAAAGGATGATGAGGATTTTGAGCGCTTTGCTGAAATGATTAGACCTATCTTTTTTTGTTTGCGTTTGACTGATATGCTTAAAACAAATCATTGTGCTAAGTGTATGAAAGATATTATTACAAATAAAAGAAAGATACCGGAAGTTGAAATTTCCACCATGCTTGCGAATTATACTTTTAAAGGCGGAATACGAAAGAAACTAGGAGATCCAGGAGTACCAACTATACCATGCTCCATTAAAAGAAACTATGTTAAAACTGCTTTATGTGATCTTAGAGCCGGTGTTAGTGTTATGCCTCTCTCTTTATATCGTAGACTTGATTTGAATAAGTTGGCACCAACTGAAATATCTTTGCAAATGGCCGATAAATCAATTGCTATACATGTCGGTATTTGTGAGGATGTGCCTGTTGTGGTTGCAAATGTTACTATTCTAACGGACTTTGTTATCCTTGATATTCCTGAGGATGATAGTATGTCGATTATCCTTGGTAGACCCTTTTTGAATATTGCAGGGGCTGTTATTGATTGAAACAAAGGCAATGTCACTTTTCATGTTAATGGTAATGAGCATATGCTACACTTTCTGAGGAAACAACCTCAAGTCCACAGTATCAATTCTGTTCGAAAATTTTCAACGATCACTATTGGAGGTTTTGAATTTCCTCTTCCTACCGTCAAGAAGAAATATGATATTCTTATTGTTGGGGACATACATATCCACGATGAGGTAACCTATTGTTATTCGAAAATTCTCCGGTTTCATGTTATTTGGAAAGAGTTTGTTAACAAGACTTGATCAACCTTGTTAATGGATTCCTTTTGATGAGCATGAGATGGAAGAAGTTAGAAAGCACAAATCTCTGTACCCTCCTTTTACTTTTTGTTATTTAGATTAAATAAAGCAAAAATAGTATTTTTTGTCTGTTTTCTGAATTATCCTTGCAATAAAAAATACCCCGAAACTAAAAGTTCTCCAAATGTCCCGAAAATGAAATATGTTTTTTTCTACAATATTTAAGAATATTTGGCACTAAGAACACATCAGGGGGCCACAGCACCTGGCCACGAGGGTACAGGGCGCGCCCTACCCCCTGGGCACGCCCCTGCCCCGTGGGCCCCACGTGGCCCCCCTCCACTTATTCAAGCACCCACACACTTTATCTTCCTCCAGAAAAAAATTCCTCCCATAGCTCAAACTCATGTTCTAGCTCATCTTGCTGCCATTTTCGATCTCCTTGCTCAAAGCTCCATTCACAAAACTGTTTAGGGAGATTGTTCTTCGGTATGTGACTCCTCCAATGGTCCAATTAGTTAATGTTCTAGTGCTTTATTTATTGCAAATTTTTGCTGCTAAAGTGACCCTGTTCTTGAGCTTGGATGTCAAATTTATGTTGTCAAAAGTAGTTCTAATGCATGATATAGTCTCTAGGCACTTGTGGGAGTAGTTGCTATCAATCTTGTTGAGTTTGGTCCACTTTTATTTTGAGCCACTAAAAATTTCAGAAATTTTTCAGAGAAAAATGCATAGGAAAATCTACCAAGGTGGTTCCTCAAAGAAGCAAGGACCAAGGCTCGCGATACGCGAGTCGGACGATGAACTACCGAGGGAAGCTCAAGTGCGGCCTTGTGAATGGCCGTCGGACGAGTTTATGGTCCAGGCAGGCATTAAGGAAGAATTTGACACATATGTGCGTAATGCTGATCTTGAGGACTTCGCGTCAGATAAGTGCCCACAGTACCACTACCTAACTGATACCTTTGTGAGAAGGTTTAAATTTACTTCTTCACGCAATTCTCACACAGTCTTATTTGATCTTTATGATAAATCTTATACCATGGACTTAGAAGATTTTAATGATGCTTGTAAACTTCCGCAGTGGGGAAATGTTAGTGCACCTCGCAAATCTGAATATAAGGAATTCCTAGCTAGTATCATGATGTCTACTACGCAACCTTCTTCTTGTAGACGTTGTTGGGCCTCCAAGTGCAGAGGTTTGTAGGACAGTAGCAAATTTCCCTCAAGCGGATGACCTAAGGTTTATCAATTCGTGGCAGGCGTAGGATGTAGATGGTCTCTCTCAAACAACCCTGCAACCAAATAGCAAAGAGTCTCTTGTGTCCCCAACACACCCAATACAATGGTAAATTGTATAGGTGCACTAGTTCGGCAAAGAGATGGTGATACAAGTGTAATATGGATAGTAGATATAGGGTTTTGTAATCTAAAAATATAAAAACAGCAAGGTAACAAGTGGTAAAAGTGAGCATAAACGGTGTTGCAATGCTTTGAAACAAGGCCTAGGGTTCATACTTTCACTAGTGCAAGTTCTCTCAACAATAATAACATAACTGGATCATATAACTATCCCTCAACATGCAACAAAGAGTCACGCCAAAGTCACTAATAGCGGAGAACAAACGAAGAGATTATGATAGGGTACGAAACCACCTCAAAGTTATTCTTTCTGATCGATCCATTCAAGAGTCCGTAGTAAAATAACACAAAGATATTCTTTCTGTTCGATCTATCATAGAGTTCATACTAGAATAACACCTCAAGACACAAATCAACCAAAACCCTAATGTCACCTAGATACTCCATTGTCACCTCAAGTATCCGTGGGCATGATTATATGATATGCATCACACAATCTCAGATTCATCTATTCAACCAGCACAAAGAACTTCAAATAGTGCCCCAAAGTTTCTACCGGAGAGTCAAGAAGAAAACGTGTGCCAACCCCTATGCATAGATTCCCAAGGTCACGGAACCCGCAAGTTGATCACCAAAACATACATCAAGTAGATCACGTGATATCCCATTGTCACCACAGATAAGCACATGCAAGACATACATCAAGTGTTCTCAAATCCTTAAAGACTCAATCTGATAAGATAACTTCAAAGGGAAAACTCAATCCATTACAAGTTAGTAGAGGGGGAAAAAAATCATAAGATCCATCTATAGTAGCAAAGCTCACGATACATCAAGATCGCGCCATCTCAACAACACGAGAGAGAGAGAGAGAGAGAGAGAGAGAGAGATCAAACACATAGCTACTGGTACATACCCTCAGCCCCGAGGGTGAACTACTCCCTCCTCGTCATGGAGAGCGCCGGGATGATGAAGATGGCCACCAGAGAGGGATTCCCCCCTCCGTCAGGGTGCCAGAACGAGTCTAGATTGGTTTTCGGTGGCAACAGAGGCTTTCGGCGGTGGAACTCCCAATCAAGGTTATTTTCCGGATGTTTCAGTATATATAGGATGTGTTGGAGTCGGGGACAAGTAAAGGGGGTCTCCGGGCTGTCCACGAGGCAGGGGGCGCGCCAGGGGGCACGCGCCCCCTACCCTCATGGGCAGCCAGTGGACCTTCTGGTCCCCCTCCAGCACTTCCTGGGCTTCTTCTGGTCCAAAAATAACCTCTGTTGAATTTCAGGTCAATTGGGCTCCATTTGATATTCCTTTTCTGCGATACTCTGAAACAGGAGAAAAACAGAAACTGGCACTGGGCTCTAGGTTAATAGGTTAGTCCCAAAAATCACATAAAAGTGTATATAAAAGCCCATAAAACATCATAGAAGGATAATATAATAGCATGGAACAATCAAAAATTATAGATACGTTGGAGACGTCTCAAGCATCCCCAAGCTTAATTCATGCTCGTCCTCGAGTAGGTAAATGATAAAAACGGAATTTTTGATGTGGAGTGCTACCTAACATATTTATCCATGTAATTTTATTTATTGTGGCATGAATGTTCAGATCCGAAAGCTTCAAGATAAAAGTCTATATTGACATAAGAATAATAATACTTCAAGCGTACTAACAAAGCAATTATGTCTTCTCAAAATAACATGGCCAAAGAAAGTTCATCCCTACAAAATCATATAGTTTGGCTATGCTCCATCTTCGTCACACAAAATACTCTAATCATGCACAACCCCGGTTTCAGCCAAGCAATTGTTTCATACTTTAATTTTTTTTCAAACTTTTTCAACTTTCACGCAATACATGAGCGTGAGCCATGGACATAGCACTATGTGGAATAGAGTGGTGGTTGTGGAGAAGACAAAGAGGAAGATGGTCTCACATCAACTAGGTGTATCAATGGGCTATGGACATGCCCATCAATAGATATCAATGTGAGTGAGTACGGATTTCCATGCAACGGATGCACTAGAGCTATAAATGTATGAAAGCTCAACAAAAGAAACTAAGTGGGTGTGCATCCAACTTGCTTGCTCACGAAGACCTAGGGTATTTGGGGAAGCCCATTGTTGGAATATACAAGCCAAGTTCTATAATGAAAATTCCCACTAGTATATGAAAGTGACAAAATAAGAGACTCTCTAACATGAACATCATGGTGCTACTTTGAAGCACAAGTGTGGAAAAAGATAGTAGCATTATCCCTTCTTTTTTTTTCTTTCCTTTTTTCTTTTTTTGGGCCTTTCTTTTTTTCTTTGGCCTTTCCTTCTTCTTTTTTCCTTTTTTTCTTTTTTTTCTTTGGGACAATGCTCTAATAATGATGATCATCACACTTCTATTGATTTACAACTCGATATTACAACTCAACACTAGGACAAACTATGACTCTATATGAATGCCTCCGGTGGTGTACCGGGATGTGCAATGAATCAAGAGTGACATGTATGAAACATTATGCATGGTGGCCTTGCCACAAATACTATGTCAACTACATGATCATGCATGGCAATATGACAATGATGAAGCATGTCATAATAATCGGAATTGTGGAAAGTTGCATGGCAATATATCTCGGAATGGCTATGGAAATGCCATAATAGGTAGGTATGGTGGCTATTTTGAGGAAGGTATATGGTGGGTGTATGATACCAGCGAAAGTTGCGCGGTACAAGAGAGGCTAGCAATGGTGGAAGGGTGAGCGTGTGTATAATCCATGGACTCAACATTAGTCATAAAGAACTCACATACTTATTGCAAAAATCTACAAGTCATCAAAACAAAGTACTACACGCATGCTCCTAGGGGAAGGGTTGGTAGGAGATAACCATCGTGCGATCCCGACCTCCACACAAAGGATGACACTCAATGAAATACCTCATGCTTCAAAATTGTCACACAACGGTTACCATATGTGCATGCTACGGGACTTGCAAACCTCAACACAAGTATTTCTCAAATTAAGAACTACTCTACTAGCATGACTCTAATATTACCATCCTCATATCTCAAAACAATCATCAAGTATCAAACTTTTCATCATATTTAATGCACTTTTATGAGTTTTTTTACTATACCCATCTTGGATGCCTATCATATTAGGACTAAATTCATAATCTAAGCCAATTACCATGCTGTTATAAAATACTCTCCAAATAATATAATTGAAGCATGAGAGTTCATCTATTTCTTCAAAATAAAACCACCGCCGTGCTCTAAAAAGATATAAGTGAAGCACCCGAGCAAACGACAAACTACGCCGAAAGATATAAGTGAAGATCAATGAGTAGTTGAATAATTATGTAACTATGTGAAGACTCTCTAACATTTAAGAATTTCAGATTTTGGGATATTATTCAAACAGCAAGCAAAACAAAATAAAACAAAATGACGCTCCAAGCAAAACACATATCATGTGGTGAATAAAAAATATAGCCTCGAGTAAAGTTACCGATAGACGAAGATGAAAGAGGGGATGCCTTCCCGGGGCATCCCCAAGCTTAGGCTCTTGGTTGTCCTTGAATATTACCTTGGGGTGCCTTGGGCATCCCCAAGCTTAGGCTCTTGCCACTCCTTATTCCATAGTCCATCGAATCTTTACCCAAAACTTGAAAGCTTCACAACACAAAACTCAACAGAAAACTCGTAAGCTCCGTTAGTATAAGAAAATAAAACCACCACTTAGGTACTATTGTGAACTCATTCTAAATTCATATTGGTGTAATATCTACTGTATTCCAACTTCTCTATGGTTCATACCCTCCGATAGTACTCATAGATTCCTCGGAATAAGCAAACAACACAAAGAAAACAGAATCTGTCAAAAACAGAACAGTCTGTAGTAATCTGTAACTTTTGAATACTTCTGTAACTCTAAAAATTCTGAAATAAATTGATGGACGTGAGGAGTTTTTCTATTAATCATATGCAAAAAGAATCAACTAAAAAGCGCTCCCAGTAAAAAATGGTAGCTAATCTCGTGAGCGCTAAAGTTTCTGTTTTTTATAGCAAGATCGCATAAACTTCACACAAGTCTTCCCAAAGGTTCTACTTGGCAGAAACATTAATTAAAACACAAAACTGTTGGGGAACGTAGTATTTCAAAAATTTCCTACGATCACGCAAGATCTATCTACCAAATGCATAGCAACGAGGGGAAGAGTGTGTCTACGTACCCTCGTAGACCGGGAGCGGAAGTGTCTAGTGACGCGGTTGATGTAGTCGAACTTTCTTCGCGATCCAACCGATCAAGCACCAAACATACGGAGCCTCCGCGTTCAGCACACGTTCAGCTTGATGACGTCCCACGAGCTCTTGATCTAGTAGAACCTCGCGGGAGAGTTTTGTCAGCACGACGGCTGTTGGGGAACGTTGCATGGGAAACAAAATTTTTTCCTACGCTCACCAAGATCAATCTAGGAGATGCATCTACGAGGGGAGAGTTGGATCCACATACCCTTGTAGATCGCTAAGCGGAAGCGTTCAAGAACGCGATTGATGGAGTCGTACTCGCCGCGATTCAGATCGCTGAAGATCCAAGCACCGAAGCAACGGTGCCTCCGCGTTCTTCACACGTACAGCTCGGGGACGTCTCCTCCTTCTTGATCCAGCAAGGGGGAAGGAGAGGTTGATGGAGACACCGGCAGCACGACGGCGTGGTGGAGATGGTGGTGGAGGATTCCAGCAGGGCTTCGCCAAGCACTGCGGAGTTCGTGAAGATGGATATGGGAGAGGGAGGGCAGCGCCGAGGCACGAACGTGTGTGGCTGCCCTCCGTCTGCCTCTCTTTATATAGGGGGGTAGAGAGGGGAGGGGCGCCCTAGGGTTTACCCCTAGGGGCGGCGGCCAAGTGGAGATGGGGGGGGGCGGCGGCCAGGGCTGCGGCCAGGGTTAGGGCTCCCCCCCAGGTGCCTTGCCCCCCAAGCTAGGGGGTGCGGCAGCCCTAGGAGGGGCCAGCCCCCTTGGCGCATGAGGAGAGGGCCCAGGGGGGGCGCACAGCCCTATGAGGCCTGTTGTGTCCCCCCTTTGTGGCCCATTAGGCCCGAAACTCCTTCCGGGACCCCCGAAACCCCTTTCGGTCATCCGCCGACTTCCCGGTGCTCCCCGAAACACTTCCGGACTCCGATCACTCTCATCCTATATATCAATCTTCGTCCCCGGACCATTCCGGAGACCCTCGTCACGTCCGGGATCTCATCCGGGACTCCGAACAACCTTCGGTAACCATGCACTGTTCTCACTAACAACCCTAGCGTCACCGAACCTTAAGTGTGTAGACCCTGCGGGTTCGGAAACTATGCAGACATGACCGAGACACTCCCAGGTCAATAACCAATAGCGAGATCTGGATACCCATATTGGTTCCCACACGTTCCTCGATGATCTCATCGGATGAACCACGATGTCAAGGATTCAGGCAATCCCGTATACAGTTCCCTTTGTCTCGTCGGTATGTTACTTGCCCGAGATTCGACCGTCGGTATCTCTATACCTAGTTCAATCTCGTTACCGGCAAGTCTCTTTACTCGTTCCGCAATACATAATCTCGTGACCAACTACTTAGTCACTTTGAGCTCATTGAGATGACGTATTACCGAGTGGGCCCGGAGATACCTCTCCGTCACACGGAGTGACAAATCCCAGTCTCGATCCATGTCAACTCAACAGACACCTTCGGAGATACCTGTAGAGTACCTTTATAGTCACCCAGTTACGTTGCGACGTTTGGCACACACAAAGCACTCCTACGGTGTCAGTGAGTTACATGATCTCATGGTCATAGGAACTTATACTTGACATGTAGAAAACTATAGCGATAACTGATACGATCAAAAGCTATGTTTAACGTTTGGGTCTCGTACATCACATCATTCTCCTAATGATGTGATCCCGTTATCAAATGACAACTCATGTCTATGACCTGGAAACCGCGGTCATCTTTGATCAACGAGCTAGTCCTGAAGAGGCTCACTAGGGACACAAAGTTTGTCTATTTACCCACACATGTATTTGAGTTTCCAATCAATACAGTTATAGCATGGATAATAAACGATTATCATGAACAAGGAAATATAATAATAACTCTTTTATTATTGCCTCTAGGGCATATTTCCAACAGTCTCCCACTTGCACTAGAGTCAATAATCTAGCATTACAAGGTAATGAATCTAACACCCATAGAGTCTTGGTGTTGATCATGCTTAGCCCGTGGAAGAGGCTTAGTCAACGGATCTGTAACATTCAAATCCGTGTGTACTTTGCAAATGCTTATGTCCTCCTCCTTGACTGAATCGCGGATGGAATTGAAGCGTCGCTTTATGTGTCTGGTCCTCTTGTGAAACCTTGGTTCCTTGGCTAGAGCAATGGCACCAGTGTTGTCACAAAATAGAGTCATTGGATTCAATGCACTAGGCACAACTCCAAGATCTGTCATGAACTCCTTCATTCAGACACCTTCCTTTGCCGCCTCCGAGGCAGCTATGTACTCCGCTTCGCATGTAGAATCGGCTACCACGCTTTGCTTGGAACTGCACCAGCTTACCGCTCCCCCGTTGAGAATATATACGTATCCGGTTTGAGACTTAGAGTCATCCGGATCAGTGTCAAAGCTTGCATCGACGTAACCCTTTACGACGAGCTCTTGATCACCTCCATAAACGAGAAACATCTCCTTAGTCCTTTTCAGGTACTTTAGGATATTCTTGACCGCTGTCCAGTGATCCATACCAGGATTACTTTGAAACCTTCCGGCCATACTTATGGCAAGGCTGACATCTGGTCTTGTGCACAGCATTGCATACATGATAGAGCCTATGGCTGAAGCATAGGGGACGACACTCATCTTTTCTCTATCTTCCGCAGTCACCGGGCATTGAGTCTTACTCAACTTTGTACCTTGCAATACCGGCAAGAACCCCTTCTTGGATTGATCCATTTTGAACTTCTTCAAAACTTTATCAAGGTATGTACTTTGTGAAAGTCCTATCAAGCGTCTTGATCTATCTCTATAGATCTTGATGCCCAATATGAAAGCAGCTTCACCGAGATCCTTCATTGAAAAACTCTTGTTCAAATACCCCTTCATGCTATCCAAAAATTCTATATTGTTTCCAATCAGCAATATGTCATCCACATATAATATTAGAAACGCTATAGAGCTCCCACTCACTTTCTTGTAAATACAAGCTTCATTATAAACTTGTACAAACCCAAACGCTTTGATCACCTCATCAAAGCGAAGATTCCAACTCCGAGATGCTTGCACCAGCCCATAAATGGAACGCTGGAGCTTGCATACTTTGTCAGCATTCTCTGGATCGACAAAACCTTCCGGTTGCATCATATACAACTCTTCCTTAAGAAAACCGTTAAGGAACGCTGTTTTGACATCCATCTGCCAAATTTCATAATCGAAATATGCAGCTATCGCTAACATGATTCGGACGGATTTAAGCATCGCTACGGGTGAGAAAGTCTCATCGTAGTCAATTCCTTGAACTTGTGAAAAACCCTTTGCCACAAGTCGAGCTTTATACACGGTGACATTGCCGTCAGCGTCCGTCTTCCTCTTAAAAATCCATTTATTCTGAATGGCCTTCCGCCCTTCAGGTAATACTTCCAAAGTCCATACTTTGTTTTCATACATGGATCCCATCTCGGATTTCATGGCCTCTAACCATTTGTCGGAATCCGGGCCCACCATCGCTTCTCCATAGCTCGTAGGTTCACTGTTGTCCAACAACATGACCTCCAAGACAGGGTTACCATACCACTCAGGTGCAGTGCGTAGCCTTGTCGACCTATGAGGTTCAGTAGTAACTTGATCAGAAGCTTCTTGATCATCATCATTGGCTTCCTCTTCAACCTCTGCAGGCTCCACAAAAACATCTTTCTGTCCTGCGCTACTCTCTGGTTGAAGCAGAGGTTCAATAACCTCATCAAGTTCTACCTTCCTCCCACTCAATTCTTTCGAGAGAAACTCTTTCTCGAGAAAGGACCCGTTCTTAGCGACAAACACTTTGCCCTCGGATCTGAGATAGAAGGTGTACCCAACCGTCTCTTTTGGGTATCCTATGAAGACACATTTGTCCGCTTTGGGTTCGAGCTTTTCTGGCTGAAGCCTTTTGACATAAGCATCGCAACCCCAAACTTTGAGAAAAGACAACTTAGGTTTCTTACCAAACCATAGTTCATACGGTGTTGTCTCAACGGACTTAGATGGAGCCCTATTTAAAGTGAATGCAGCTGTCTCTAACGCATATCCCCAAAACGATAGTGGCAAATCGGCAAGAGACATCATAGAACGTACCATATCTAATAGGGTTCGATTACGACGTTCGGACACACCATTACGCTGTGGTGTTCCAGGTGGCGTCA
>LR738714.1:639803367-639845160 GCA_902687465.1 Secale cereale | reverse complement strand
AAATTGCTTGAACTTTTCAAACGTTTCAGACTTATGCTTCATTAAGTAAATATACCCATATCTACTTAAGTCGTCAGTGAAGGTGAGAAAATAACGATATCCACCGCGCGCCGTGACACTCATCGGGCCACACACATCAGTATGTATGATTTCCAATAAGTCACTTGCCCGTTCCATTGTTCCTGAAAACGGGGTCTTAGTCATCTTGCCCATGAGGCACGGCTCGCATGTGTCAAGTGATTCAAAATCAAGAGACTCCAAAAGTCCATCAGCATGGAGCTTCCTCATGCGTTTCACGCCGATATGACCCAGACGGCAGTGCCACAAGAAAGTGGTACTATCGCTATCTACTCTACATCTTTTGGCATCAATGTTATGAACATGTGTATCATCACTATCGAGATTCAATAAGAATAAACCCCTTACTTCGGGTGCATGACCATAAAAGATATTACCCATATAAATAGAACAACCTTTATTCTCAAATTTAAATGAGTAACCGTCTCGCAATAAACAAGATCCAGATATAATGTTCATGCTCAACGCAGGCACTAAATAACAATTATTCAGGTTCATAACTAATCCCGATGGTAATCGAAGAGCGAGCGTGCCGACGGCGATCACATCAACCTTGGAACCATTTCCCACGCGCATCGTCACTTCGTCCTTCGCCAGCCTCCGTTTATTCCGTAGTTCCTGTTTAGAGTTGCAAATGTGAGCAACCGAACCGGTATCAAATACCCAGGCACTACAACGAGAGTTGGTAAGGTACACATCAATAACATGTATATCATATATACCTTGCTTGTTGTTGTTGTTGGCCCCCTTCTTGTCTGCCAGATACTTGGGGCAGTTCCGCTTCCAGTGGCCGTTCCCCTTGCAATAGAAACACTCAGTCTCTGGCTTAGGCCCAGCCTTGGGTCTCTTCACTGGATTAGCAACTGCCTTGCCACCCTTCTTAGAGTTACCCTTCTTGCCCTTGCCATTTTTCTTGAAACTGGTAGTTTTATTGACCATCAACACTTGATACTCCTTCTGGATGTCTGCCTCAGCGACTTTCAGCATGGAAAACAGCTCGGCGATGGACTTGTTCATCCCTTGCATGTTATACTGCTGCACGAAGCTCTTGTAGCTAGGTGGGAGTGACTGGAGAATTCTGTCAATGATAGCCTCCTCCGGGAACACAAGTCCCAGATCAGCTATGCGGGTATAGTACCCAGACATCTTTAGTAAGTGCTCACTGACAGACGAATTCTCCTCCATCTTGCAAGCAAAGAATTTATCGGTGGTCTCATACCTCTCGATCTTAGCATTCTTTTCAAAGATGAACTTCAACTCCTGGAACATCTCATATGCCCCATGACGTTCAAAACGCCTTTGAAGTCCTCCTTCCAAGCTATACAACATGGCACACTGCACGACTGAGTAGTCATCCGAGCGCGTCTGCCAGGCGTTCATAACGTCCACAGAGGCCGGAGCGGGGGGTTCACCTAGCGGTGCACTTAGGACATAAACCTTTTGGGCAGCTGTGAGGATGATCCTCAGATTGCGGAGCCAGTCCACAAAGTTGCTCCCATCATCTTTCAGTTTAGCTTTCTCTAGGAATGCATTAAAATTCAGGGGAGCTACTGCGCGAGCCATCTACAACAAAAGATTTGCAAAGACATTTTAGACTATTGTTCATGATAAGTGAGTTATTACCTAATCAAATTATTTATAACTCCCACTCAAATTGACATCCCTCTGGTCATTCGAGCGTGACATGATCCAGATCCACCAACCCAAGTCCGATCATCACGTGAGATGAGGTGGTGTCAATGGTGAACATCTACATGTTGATCATATCTACTATATGACTCATGCTCGACCTTTCGGTCTTCCGTGTTCCGAGGCCATGTCTGTACATGCCAGGCTCGTCAAGTCTAACCCGAGTGTTCTGCATGTGCAAAACTGGCTTGCACCCGTTGTATGCGAACGTAGAGTCTATCACACCCGATCATCACGTGGTGCTTCGAAACGATGAACCTTCGCAACGGCGCACACTCGGGGGGAACACAATTTTATCTTGAAATTTTAGTGAAGGATCATCTTATAATGCTACCGTCGTCCTAAGCAAAATAAGATGCATAAAAGGATTAACATCACATGCAAATCATAAGTGACATGATATGGCCATCAACTCGTGCTTTTGATCTCCATCTCCAAAGCACCGGCATGATCTCCAACATCACCGGCGCCACACCATGATCCCCATCATCATGATCTCCATCATCGTGTCGCCATCGGGGTTGTCGCGCGCCCACCACGCTCTTACTACTATTGCTACCGTTTAGCGATAAAGTAAAGCATTACAAAGCGCTTAATGATTGACACGCAGGTCATACAAAAATTAAAGACAACCCTATGGCTCCTGCCGGTTGCCGTATGCATCGACATGCAAGTCGATATTAACTATTACAACATGATCATCTCATACATCAAATATATCTCATCATGTCATTGGCCATATCATATCACATACATACCCTGCAAAAACAAGTTAGACGTCCTCTAATTTGTTGTTGCATGTTTTACGTGGCTGCTATGGGTATCTAGCAAGAACGCTTCTTACCTACGCAAAGCCACAACGGTGATATTTAAGTTGCTATTTAACCTTCTACAAGGACCGCCTTTTTCTATTCCGATTCAACTAAGATAGGAGAGACAGACACCCGCCAGCCATCTTATGCAACAAAAGTCACATGTCTGTCGATGGAACCGGTCTCATGTACGTGGACATGTAAAGTTGGTCCGGGCCGCTTCATCCCATAATACCGCTGAATCAAGAAAGACTAAGGAGGGAAGCAATCTAAACATCAACGCCCACAAACCCTTTTGTGTTCTACTCGTAAAAGCATCTACGCAAGAACCTAGCTCATGATGCCACTGTTGGGGAACGTTGCATGGGAAACAAAAAATTTTCCTACGCTCACCAAGATCAATCTAGGAGATGCATCTACGAGGGGAGAGTTGGATCCACATACCCTTGTAGATCGCTAAGCGGAAGCGTTCAAGAACGCGGTTGATGGAGTCGTACTCGCCGCGATTCAGATCGCCGAAGATCCTAGCACCGAAGCAACGGTGCCTCCGCGTTCTTCACACGTACAGCTCGGGGACGTCTCCTCCTTCTTGATCCAGCAAGGGGGAAGGAGAGGTTGATGGAGACACCGGCAGCACGACGGCGTGGTGGAGATGGTGGTGGAGGATTCCAGCAGGGCTTCGCCAAGCACTGCGGGAAAACGAAGATGGATGTGGGAGAGGGAGGGCAGCGCCGAGGCACGAACGTGTGTGGCTGCCCTCCCTCTGCCTCTCTTTATATAGGGGGGAGAGAGGGGAGGGGGCGCCCTAGGGTTTCCCCTAGGGGCCGGCGGCCAGGGCAGATGGGAAGGGGGCGGCGCCCCCTGGGGCTAGGGTTTCCCCCCCAGGTGCCTTGCCCCCCAAGCCTAAGGGGGTGCGGCAGCCCTAGGGGGGTCCAGCCCCCTTGGCGCATGAGGAGAGGGCCCAGGGGGAGGCGCACAGCCCTATGAGGGCTGTTGTGTCCCCCCTTTGTGGCCCATTAGGCCCGAAACTCCTTCCGGGACCCCCGAAACCCCTTTCGGTCATCCGCCGACTTCCCGGTGCTCCCCGGAACACTTCCGGACTCCGATCACTCTCATCCTATATATCAATCTTCGTCCCCGGACCATTCCGGAGACCCTCGTCACGTCCGGGATCTCATCCGGGACTCCGAACAACCTTCGGTAACCATGCACTGTTCTCACTAACAACCCTAGCGTCACCGAACCTTAAGTGTGTAGACCCTGCGGGTTCGGAAACTATGCAGACATGACCGAGACACTCCCAGGTCAATAACCAATAGCGGGATCTGGATACCCATATTGGTTCCCACATGTTCCTCGATGATCTCATCGGATGAACCACGATGTCAAGGATTCAGGCAATCCCGTATACAGTTCCCTTTGTCTCGTCGGTATGTTACTTGCCCGAGATTCGACCGTCGGTATCTCTATACCTAG
The DNA here is from genome assembly GCA_902687465.1 of Secale cereale. NCBI lineage: Eukaryota > Viridiplantae > Streptophyta > Magnoliopsida > Poales > Poaceae > Secale > Secale cereale. The sequence goes on along the minus strand of LR738714.1, from coordinate 639,841,105 downwards.
TTCAATCTCGTTACCGGCAAGTCTCTTTACTCGTTCCGCAATACATAATCTCGTGACCAACTACTTAGTCACTTTGAGCTCATTGAGATGACGTATTACCGAGTGGGCCCGGAGATACCTCTCCGTCACACGGAGTGACAAATCCCAGTCTCGATCCATGTCAACTCAACAGACACCTTCGGAGATACCTGTAGAGTACCTTTATAGTCACCCAGTTACGTTGCGACGTTTGGCACACACAAAGCACTCCTACGGTGTCAGTGAGTTACATGATCTCATGGTCATAGGAACTTATACTTGACATGTAGAAAACTATAGCGATAACTGATACGATCAAAAGCTATGTTTAACGTTTGGGTCTCGTACATCACATCATTCTCCTAATGATGTGATCCCGTTATCAAATGACAACTCATGTCTATGACCTGGAAACCGCGGTCATCTTTGATCAACGAGCTAGTCCTGAAGAGGCTCACTAGGGACACAAAGTTTGTCTATTTACCCACACATGTATTTGAGTTTCCAATCAATACAGTTATAGCATGGATAATAAACGATTATCATGAACAAGGAAATATAATAATAACTCTTTTATTATTGCCTCTAGGGCATATTTCCAACAGTCTCCCACTTGCACTAGAGTCAATAATCTAGCATTACAAGGTAATGAATCTAACACCCATAGAGTCTTGGTGTTGATCATGCTTAGCCCGTGGAAGAGGCTTAGTCAACGGATCTGTAACATTCAAATCCGTGTGTACTTTGCAAATGCTTATGTCCTCCTCCTTGACTGAATCGCGGATGGAATTGAAGCGTCGCTTTATGTGTCTGGTCCTCTTGTGAAACCTTGGTTCCTTGGCTAGAGCAATGGCACCAGTGTTGTCACAAAATAGAGTCATTGGATTCAATGCACTAGGCACAACTCCAAGATCTGTCATGAACTCCTTCATTCAGACACCTTCCTTTGCCGCCTCCGAGGCAGCTATGTACTCCGCTTCGCATGTAGAATCGGCTACCACGCTTTGCTTGGAACTGCACCAGCTTACCGCTCCCCCGTTGAGAATATATACGTATCCGGTTTGAGACTTAGAGTCATCCGGATCAGTGTCAAAGCTTGCATCGACGTAACCCTTTACGACGAGCTCTTGATCACCTCCATAAACGAGAAACATCTCCTTAGTCCTTTTCAGGTACTTTAGGATATTCTTGACCGCTGTCCAGTGATCCATACCAGGATTACTTTGAAACCTTCCGGCCATACTTATGGCAAGGCTGACATCTGGTCTTGTGCACAGCATTGCATACATGATAGAGCCTATGGCTGAAGCATAGGGGACGACACTCATCTTTTCTCTATCTTCCGCAGCCACTGGGCATTGAGTCTTACTCAACTTTGTACCTTGCAATACCGGCAAGAACCCCTTCTTGGATTGATCCATTTTGAACTTCTTCAAAACTTTATCAAGGTATGTACTTTGTGAAAGTCCTATCAAGCGTCTTGATCTATCTCTATAGATCTTGATGCCCAATATGAAAGCAGCTTCACCGAGATCCTTCATCGAAAAACTCTTGTTCAAATACCCCTTCACGCTATCCAAAAATTCTATATTGTTTCCAATCAGCAATATGTCATCCACATATAATATCAGAAACGCTATAGAGCTCCCACTCACTTTCTTGTAAATACAAGCTTCATTGTAAACTTGTATAAACCCAAACGCTTTGATCACCTCATCAAAGCGAAGATTCCAACTCCGAGATGCTTGCACCAGCCCATAAATGGAACGCTGGAGCCTGCATACTTTGTCAGCATTCTTTGGATCGACAAAACCTTCTGGTCATTCGAGCGTGACATGATCCAAATTCACCAACCCAAGTCCGATCATCACGTGAGATGAGGTGGTGTCAATGGTGAACATCAACATGTTGATCATATCTACTATATGACTCATGCTCGACCTTTCGGTCCTCCGTGTTCCGAGGCCATGTCTGTACATGCTAGGCTCGTCAAGTCTAACCCGAGTGTTCTGCATGTGCAAAACTGGCTTGCACCCGTTGTATGCGAACGTAGAGTCTATCACACCCGATCATCACGTGGTGCTTCGAAACGACGAACCTTCGCAACGGCGCACACTCGGGGGGAACACAATTTTATCTTGAAATTTTAGTGAAGGATCATCTTATAATGCTACCGTCGTCCTAAGCAAAATAAGATGCATAAAAGGATTAACATCACATGCAAATCATAAGTGACATGATATGGCCATCAACTCGTGCTTTTGATCTCCATCTCCAAAGCACCGGCATGATCTCCATCGTCACCGGCGCCACACCATGATCCCCATCATCATGATCTCCATCATCGTGTCACCATCGGGGTTGTCGCGCGCCCACCATGCTCTTACTACTATTGCTACCGTTTAGCGATAAAGTAAAGCATTACAAAGCGCTTAATGATTGACACGCAGGTCATACAAAAATTAAAGACAACCCTATGGCTCCTGCCGGTTGCCGTATACATCGACATGCAAGTCGATATTAACTATTACAACATGATCATCTCATACATCAAATATATCTCATCATGTCATTGGCCATATCATATCACATACATACCCTGCAAAAACAAGTTAGACGTCCTCTAATTTGTTGTTGCATGTTTTACGTGGCTGCTATGGGTATCTAGCAAGAACGCTTCTTACCTACGCAAAGCCACAACGGTGATATTTAAGTTGCTATTTAACCTTCTACAAGGACCGCCTTGTTCTATTCCGATTCAACTAAGATAGGAGAGACAGACACCCGCCAGCCATCATATGCAACAAAAGTCACATGCCTGTCGATGGAACCGGTCTCATGTACGTGGACATGTAAAGTTGGTCCGGGCCGCTTCATCCCATAATACCGCTGAATCAAGAAAGACTAAGGAGGGAAGCAATCTAAACATCAACGTCCACAAACCCTTTTGTGTTCTACTCGTGAAAGCATCTACGCAAGATCCTAGCTCTGATACCACTGTTGGGGAACGTTGCATGGGAAACAAAAAATTTTCCTACGCTCACCAAGATCAATCTAGGAGATGCATCTACGAGGGGAGAGTTGGATCCACATACCCTTGTAGATCGCTAAGCGGAAGCGTTCAAGAACGCGGTTGATGGAGTCGTACTCGCCGCGATTCAGATCGCTGAAGATCCAAGCACCGAAGCAACGATGCCTCCGCGTTCTTCACACGTACAGCTCGGGGACGTCTCCTCCTTCTTGATCCAGCAAGGGGGAAGGAGAGGTTGATGGAGACACCGGCAGCACGACGGCGTGGTGGAGATGGTGGTGGAGGATTCCAGCAGGGCTTCGCCAAGCACTGCGGAGTTCGTGAAGATGGATATGGGAGAGGGAGGGCAGCGCCGAGGCACGAACGTGTGTGGCTGCCCTCCCTCTGCCTCTCTTTATATAGGGGGGTAGAGAGGGGAGGGGCGCCCTAGGGTTTACCCCTAGGGGCGGCGGCCAAGTGGAGATGGGGGGGCGGCGGCCAGGGCTGCGGCCAGGGTTAGGGCTCCCCCCCCCCCCCAGGCGCCTTGCCCCCCAAGCTAGGGGGTGCGGCAGCCCTAGGAGGGGCCAGCCCCCTTGGCGCATGAGGAGAGGGCCCAGGGGGGGGGGGCACAGCCCTATGAGGGCTGTTGTGTCCCCCCTTTGTGGCCCATTAGGCCCGAAACTCCTTCCGGGACCCCCGAAACCCCTTTCGGTCATCCGCCGACTTCCCGGTGCTCCCCGGAACACTTCCGGACTCCGATCACTCTCATCCTATATATCAATCTTCGTCCCCGGACCATTCCGGAGACCCTCGTCACGTCCGGGATCTCATCCGGGACTCCGAACAACCTTCGGTAACCATGCACTGTTCTCACTAACAACCCTAGCGTCACCGAACCTTAAGTGTGTAGACCCTGCGGGTTCGGAAACTATGCAGACATGACCGAGACACTCCCAGGTCAATAACCAATAGCGGGATCTGGATACCCATATTGGTTCCCACACGTTCCTCGATGATCTCATCGGATGAACCACGATGTCAAGGATTCAGGCAATCTCGTATACAGTTCCCTTTGTCTCGTCGGTATGTTACTTGCCCGAGATTCGACCGTCGGTATCTCTATACCTAGTTCAATCTCGTTACCGGCAAGTCTCTTTACTCGTTCCGCAATACATAATCTCGTGACCAACTACTTAGTCACTTTGAGCTCATTGAGATGACGTATTACCGAGTGGGCCCGGAGATACCTCTCCGTCACACGGAGTGACAAATCCCAGTCTCGATCCATGTCAACTCAACAGACACCTTCGGAGATACCTGTAGAGTACCTTTATAGTCACCCAGTTACGTTGCGACGTTTGGCACACACAAAGCACTCCTACGGTGTCAGTGAGTTACATGATCTCATGGTCATAGGAACTTATACTTGACATGCAGAAAACTATAGCGATAACTGATACGATCAAAAGCTATGTTTAACGTTTGGGTCTCGTCCATCACATCATTCTCCTAATGATGTGATCCCGTTATCAAATGACAACTCATGTCTATGACCTGGAAACCGCGGTCATCTTTGATCAACGAGCTAGTCCTGAAGAGGCTCACTAGGGACACAAAGTTTGTCTATTTATCCACACATGTATTTGAGTTTCCAATCAATACAGTTATAGCATGGATAATAAACGATTATCATGAACAAGGAAATATAATAATAACTCTTTTATTATTGCCTCTAGGGCATATTTCCAACAACGGCATGGTGACGGAGATGATGAAGCTACCGTCACAGGGCTTCGCCTAAGCGCTGCAACGATATGACTGAGGTATGTTTCTATGGAGGGGGGCACCGCACACGGTTGGGAGAGATCAACAGATCAACTTGTGTGTCTATGGGGTGCCTCTACCCCCGTATATAAAGGAGTGGAGGAGGGGGAGGGCCGGCCCTCTCTATGGCGCGCCCTAGGGGAGTCCTACTCCCACCGGGAGTAGGATTCCCCGTTTCCTAGTAGAACTAGGAGCCCTTCCATGTACTAGGAGTAGGAGAGAAGGAAAGGGAAAAGAGAAGATAAGGGAGGAGGTGGCGCAGCCCCTCCCACTAGTCCAATTCGGACTAGGCCTTGGTGGGGGCGCAGCCTCCTCTCTCTCTCTTTCCCCTAAAGCCCAATAAGGCCCATATACTCCCCAGCGAATTCCCCTAACTCTTCGGTACTCCGAAAAATACCCGAATCACTCGGAACCTTTCCGATGTCCGAATATAGTCGTCCAATATATCGATCTTTACATCTCGACCATTTCGAGACTCCTCATCATGTCCCTGATCTCATCCAGGACTCCGAACTACCTTCGGTACATCAAAACACATAAACTCATAATATCGATCGTCATCAAACGTTAAGCGTGCGGACCCTACGGGTTCGATAACTATGTAGACATGACCGAGACTCATCTCCAGTCAATAATCAATAGCGGAACCTGGATGCTCATATTGGCTCCTACATATTCTACGAAGATCTTTATCGGTCAAACCGCATAACAACATACGTTGTTCCCTTTGTCATCGGTATGTTACTTGCCCGAGATTCGATCATCGGTATCTCAATACCTAGTTCAATCTCGTTACTGGCAAGTCTCTTTACTCGTTCTGTAATACATCATACCATGACTAACTCATTAGTCATTTGCTTGCAAGGCTTATTATGATGTGTATTATCGAGAGGGCCTAGAGATACCTCTCCGACATTTGGAGTGACAAATCCTATTCTTGATCTATGCCAACACCACGAACACTTTCGGAGACACCTATAGAGCATCTTTATAATCACCCAATTATGTTGTGACGTTTTATAGCACACAAGGTGTTCCTCCAGTATTCGGGAGTTGCATAATCTCATAGTCATAGGAACATGTATAAGTCATGAAGAAAGCAATAGCAGTAAAACTAAACGATCATAGTGCTAAGCTAACGGATGGGTCTTGTCCATCATATCATTCTCCTAATGATGTGATCCCGTTGATCAAATGACAACTCATGTCTATGGCTAGGAAACATAACCATCTTTGATCAATGAGCTAGTCTAGTAGAGGCATACTAGGGACACTCTGTTTTGTCTATGTATTCACACATGTATTAAGTTTCCATTTAATACAATTCTAGCATGAATAATAAACATTTATCATGATATAAGGAAATAAATAATAACTTTATTATTGCCTCTGGGCATATTTCCTTCAAAACTCAAAGTTCATCGGATCCCAACTAACACACCGCAAAAAGAGTTACATCATATTGGTCTCCAAGAGACCATTGTATTGATAATCAAAAGAGAGAGAGGAAGCCATTTAGCTACTAACTACGAACCCATAGGTCTACAAAAAACTACTCACGCATCATCGAAGAGGCACCTATGGAAGTGGTGAACCCCTTCGTAATGGTGTCTAGATTGGATCTGGTGTTTCTGGACTCTGCGGCAACTGGATGAATATTTCATCGACTCCCCTAGGGTTTCTAGAATATTGGGGTATTTATATAGCAAAGAGGCGGTCCGGGGGGCACCCGAGGTGGGCACAACCCACCAGGGCGGGCCTAGGTCTTTTGGCGCGCCCTGGTGGGTTGTCCCCTCCTTGGGACTCCCCCCAGGTGGTAGGCTTGGTCTTCGGCCTTGGCGTCTTCCATTGGCACAGCTGCCGAGTGACAGAGGCGGTGTTGTTTGGCATCGGCTACAACACAGCCACGGTGAGGTCCTCCAGCTGCCGTCCTTTCTCTGCTCCTTGCCTCCTGTTGCTCTTGAGCTCGTTATGTGATGTAAAAGGATATATATACTTAGTATTTTTTTGTTAACAATATCCATGGTAGATGCGGCCATTGCTCTTCACCAAAGCTCTTGCCTTTGTTGTTATATAGGGGCATCTTCTCTTGTTTCTACTCTGAATTCTGTGTTATCTTCTTTCTTTCTTGGCCTATAATTTGAGCTTAGTTGTCTTTGGGTTGCTCCTGGAGTCAGTATCACGCTCATGTTCATTTAAGAGCCTTTGATCAAGCTATGTGGTTCTTAGTTGATTAGGAGTTAGTTTATCAATCTCTATTCATCTTATTGGTAACATTTTTGTGATGTGTGGTCTTGGAATAGCTTGTCTGGGTTCATGATGGAATAAAGGTTCCATTTTTTAGCATGGCTATCTGTTTATATTGATCTCAAATATTGTTCATGATGGAATAAAGGTTCCATTCTTTTGTAGCTCCTCCAACTACTGTCCTTCCTGTGCTCCTCACCTCCTGTTGCTTTGAGCTTGTTATGTGATGTAAAAGAATATTTATACTGTCTTCTGTTTTTTTAACAAAGATGCATTCATTACTACTCACCAAAGCTCTTGACTTTGTTGGTATATAGGCGCATCTTCTCTTTGTTTCCACATTGAATGTTGTGTTATTTTCTCTAATTTCCCCCCTTCTCAGTTTACCATGCTACTGGGTTTGGTTTCTTTCTTTCTTGGTCTATAAATTGAGCTTCGGGTCTAAAGGTTGCTCCTGGAGTTGATATTACACTCATATTCATTTTACAGTGGTCTTAGTCTAGCTTATCTGGGTTAATGATGGAATAAAGGTTCCATTTTTTGTAGCATGGCAATGTGTTGATTGATCTAAAATATATTTATTCTATCATTTTGTGTTGTGCCCATTTGAGAGAGACCTGACTTGGTTGTTACACACCGAGGGAACTTGTTGTTCATGTAAGTTGTGTACGGTCACGGGCTGGTCCACAAGGGATGAGCTTGTAATGAGCCCAGCTTGAGTTGCCCATGCTTTGACATTGCAACTATTTTTAACTTGTGTGTGTAGTTATTTCCTGATGTTTATCTGCATGTCAATCTAGTTTCTTACATTTGCATGCTTATTTTTTCTGCAGTTAAACATACATGACTGGTTGTTATCAAAGACTGATGTAGGACGGTGTCGAGCTCAAAAGCACGACGGCGGTGGCCTCTTCTCTGGCTACGTTTGGTTAGCACCATGTCTTCTCCTTTTTCTTCCTCCAGACCCTCTGTACATTGTGCTGGTATATTTTTCTAGTGGTTTGTTTGTGGCTAGACATATGGCCACGGTCTTCCTTCTTCTACTATGTACTCCCTCCGTATCAAAATATAAGACGTTTTTATACTCCTTTTGTATTAAAAAATCTTATATTTTGATGATACGAAGGGAGTACGTGGTTATAAGGCGTCGGTGTGATCAGTTTGTGTAAAGGCCAGAAGCGTTAGCATGTTTTGTTTGTTTCATAGAAAACGGAATTTTCAGTTTCACATGTTTTGTGATCCTCTGGTGCTGCTTGGTTCTACTCCTCCCATTCCTAAATATATGACGTTTTGGTAGTGCAAATTGAACTACCAAAACATCATATACTCCCTCCGTTAGTAAATATAAGAAATATTAGAGATTTCAAAACGGACTACATACAGAGCAAAATGAGTAAATCTACAATCTCGACACCAGAGCCGTCCAATATATCAATCTTTATGTCTCGGACATTCCGAGACTCCTCGTCATGTCCGTGATCTCATCCGGGACTCCGAACTACCTTCGGTACATCAATACTCAAAAACTCATAATACCGATCGTCATCAAACGTTAAGCGTGCGGACCCTACGGGTTCGAGAACTATGTAGACATGACTGAGACTCATCTCCGGTCAATAACCAATAGCGGAACCTGGATGTTCATATTGGCTCCTACATATTCTACGAAGATCTTTTATCGGTCAGAACCGCATAACAACATACGTTGTTCCTTTTGTCAAACGGTATGTTACTTGCCCGAGATTCGATCGTCGGTATCTTTATACCTAGTTCAATCTCGTTACCGGCAAGTCTCTTTACTCGTTTCCGTAACACATCATCTCGTGACTAACTCATTAGTCTTTTGCTTGCAAGGCTTATTATGATGTGTGTTACCGAGAGGGCCCAGAGATACCTCTCCGACACTCGGAGTGACAAATCCTAATCTTGATCTATGCCAACACCACGAATACTTTCGGAGACATCTGTAGAGCATCTTTATGATCACCCAGTTACGTTGTGACGTTTGATAGCACACAAGGTGTTCCTACGGTATTCGGGAGTTGCATAATCTCATAGTCATAGGAACATGTATAAGTCATGAAGAAAGCAATAGCAGTAAAACTAAACGATCATAGTGCTATGCTAACGGATGGGTCTTGTCCATCACATCATTCTCCTAATGATGTGATCCCGTTGATCAAATGACAACTCATGTCTATGGCTAGGAAACATAACCATCTTTGATCAATGAGCTAGTCTAGTAGAGGCATACTAGGGACTTACTGTTTTGTCTATGTATCCACACATGTACTAAGTTTCCGGTTAATACAATTCTAGCATGAATAAAAGACATTTATCATGATATAAGGAAATACAAATAACAACGTTATTATTGCCTCTAGGGCATATTTCCTTCACGTGCTTGGTCGACGCTACATATATACTACACATACGTATATGGAGGACTAGAGTCACGCTAGCTAGCTAGCTAGCTGCTAGCTATACTAAGCAAACGAAGGAACAGAAGATCTCGTATATATAATCAACATATATATATATATATATGCATACAGAGAGATGTAATATCGACCACCTCTCCTTCTCCGAGAGATTGGTCGAACAACAAGTTCTCGTATATCGTCTATCCCGACACTACCGGGCACATATATACAATAATTATCTCTTACAAAAATAATCTCCTAACACATGGATGCATGGTCCACATAGTATTCTCCGTCTTCAGCGATCACGTGTTCAAGGAAGAATGCCGCCAATTCCTCTTGAATTGCTCGCAGACGATCTGGTGTTAGGAGTTCATCCCGCATCCGAAACATCTAATTTGAAGTAGGGGGTCAATACATGAAATGATGCTATAAATTTGTGAATATTATTGATTGCTTACGCACTTCAAATTGTTCATCAGTGTAGCCCCGCTCACAGGTCGTGTGGCGGATGGACTCGCAAATGTAGTATCCACAATAATCATTCCCGGGTTCCTGCCACAACCACTTTACAAGAAATAGAGCTCAATCAAACTGATAAGCAAGAATGCCAAATTGGTATTGATGAAACTAGCGCTTGAATCAAGATATAGGAGATGCGCGTGCGGAACATGCTACTATATAGTACTTACTTTCGGGTATCTTCAATTGTAGCTTCTTCGGCAGTCCCGGAGCTTTTTTGATGAATTTTTTCCAAGCCCTGCCAGACAAAGGAAACAATTGTTGGGGAACGTAGTATTTTAAAATTTTCCTACGATCACGCAAGATCTATCTACCAGATGCATAGCAACGAGAAGGGAGAGTGTGTCTACGTACCCTCGTAGACCGGGAGCGGAAGCGTCAAGTGACGCGGTTGATGTTGTCGAACTTCTTCGCGATTCAACCGATCAAGCACCGAACGTACGGCACCTCCGCGTTCAGCACACGTTCAGCTTGATGACGTCCCACGAGCTCTTGATCCAGTTGAGCTTCACGGGGGAGTTTCGTCAGCACGACGGCGTGGTGACGGATATGATGTGAACACCGGCGCAGGGCTTCTCCTAAGCTTCGCGACGGTACGACCGAGGTGTGATTCTGTGGAGGGGGGCACCGCACACGGCTAAAACAATTCAACTTGTGTGTCTTTGGGTGCCCCCCTGCCCCCGTATATCAAGGAGCAAGGGAGGAGGGGCCGGCCACCTCCTATGGTGCGGCTAGGGAGGGGACTCCTACTAGGAATAGGATTGCAATCCTATTCCTAGTAGGATTCACCGAAAGGAAGAAGGGGGAAAGGAATAGGAGAGGTGGCGCCCCCCCAATCCTAGTCCAACTAGGATTCCTAGGTGGGGGCGCCGGCCAGCCCTATGGGCTGCCTCTCTCTCACCCTTTAGGCCCACTATGGACCATCCCCTCTCGTAGGGGGTTCCGGTAACCCCCTCCGGCATTCCCGATAAATCCGAAACTTTTCCGGTATACTTCCGGTGTCCGAATATAGCCGTCCAATATATCAATCTTTATGTCTCGGACATTCCGAGACTCCTCGTTATGTCCGTGATCTCATCCGGGACTCCGAACTACCTTCGGTACATCAATACTCAAAAACTCATAATACCGATCGTCATCAAACGTTAAGCGTGCGGACCCTACGGGTTCGAGAACTATGTAGACATGACCGAGACTCATCTCTGGTCAATAACCAATAGCGGAACCTGGATGTTCATATTGGCTCCTACATATTCTACGAAGATCTTTTATCGGTCAGAACCGCATAACAACATACGTAGTTCCTTTTGTCAAACGGTATGTTACTTGCCCGAGATTCGATCGTCGGTATCTTTATACCTAGTTCAATCTCGTTGCCGGCAAGTCTCTTTACTCGTTCCGTAACACATCATCTCGTGACTAACTCATTAGTCTTTTGCTTGCAAGGCTTATTATGATGTGTGTTACCGAGAGGGCCCAGAGATACCTCTCCGACACTCGGAGTGACAAATCCTAATCTTGATCTATGCCAACACCACGAATACTTTCGGAGACACCTGTAGAGCATCTTTATGATCACCCAGTTACGTTGTGACGTTTGATAGCACACAAGGTGTTCCTACGGTATTCGGGAGTTGCATAATCTCATAGTCATAGGAACATGTATAAGTCATGAAGAAAGCAATAGCAATTAAACTAAACGATCATAGTGCTATGCTAACGGATGGGTCTTGTCCATCACATCATTCTCCTAATGATGTGATCCCGTTGATCAAATGACAACTCATGTCTATGGCTAGGAAACATAACCATCTTTGATCAATGAGCTAGTCTAGTAGAGGCATACTAGGGACATACTGTTTTGTCTATGTATTCACACATGTATTAAGTTTTCGGTTAATACAATTCTAGCATGAATAATAAACATTTATCATGATATAAGGAAATAAATAATAACTTTATTATTGCCTCTAGGGCATATTTCCTTCAGTCTCCCACTTGCACTAGAGTCAATAATCTAGCTCACATCGCCATGTGATTTAATACCGATAGTTCACATCGTTATGTGACCAACACCCAAAGGATTTACTAGAGTAAATAATCTAGTTCACATCGCTATGTGATTAATACCCAAGAGTAATAAGGTGTGATCATGTTTTGCTTGTGAGAGAAGTTTAGTCAACGGGTCTGACATATACAGATCCCTATGTATTTCGCAAATTTCTATGTCTACAATGCTCTGCATGGAGCTACTCAAGCTAATTGCTCCCACTTTCAATACGCATCCAGATTGATACTTAGAGTCATCTGGATTTAGTGTCAAAGCTTGCATCAGTGTAACCCTTTACGACGAACTCTTTATCACCTCCATAATCGAGAAATATTTCCTTAGTCATCCAATTACTAAGGATAATTTTGACCGTTGTACAGTGATCTACTCCTGGATCACTATTGTACCTCCCTGTCAAACTCTTGGCAAGGTACACAACGTGTTTTGTACACAGCATGGCATACTTTATAGAACCTATGGCTGAGGCATAGGGAATGACTTTCATTCTCTCTATATTTTTCTGCCGTGGTCTGGCTTTGAGTCTTACTCAACTTCACACCTTACAAGTCAGGCAAGAACTTCTTCTTTGACTGATCCATTTTGAACTACTTCAAAATCTTATCAAGGTATGTACTCATCGAAAGTCTTATCAAGCGTCTTGATCTATCTATATAGATCTTGATGCTCAATATGTAAGCAGCTTCACCGAGGTCTTTCTTTGAAAAATTCCTTTCAAACACTCCTTTATGCTTTCCAGAAAATTCTACATCATTTCCGATCGACAATATGTCATTCACATGTACTTATCAGAAAGGTTGTAGTGCTCCCACTCACTTCTTGTAAATACAGGCTTCACCGTAAGTCTGTATAAATCTATATGCTTTGATCAACTTATCAAAGCGTATGTTCCAACTCCGAGATGCTTGCACCAGTCCATAGATGGATCGCTGGAGTTTGCACATTTTGTTAGCACCTTTAGGATTGACAAAACCTTCGGGTTGCATCATATGCAATTTTTCTTTAATAAATTCATTAAAGAATGCAGTTTTGTTATCCATTTGCCAGATTTCATAAAATGTGGCAATTGCTAACATGATTCGGACAGACTTAAGCATCGCTACGGATGAGAAAGTCTCATCGTAGTCAACTCCTTGAACTTGTCGAAAACCTTTCGCAACAAGTCGAGCTTAGTAAACAGTAACATTATCGTCAGCGTCGGTCTTCCTCTTGAAGATCCATTTATTTTCGATGGCTTGCCGACCATCGGGCAAGTCAACCAAAGTCCATACTTAGTTTTCATATATGGATCCCATCTCAGATTTCATGGCTCAAGCCATTTTGTGGAATCTGGGCTCATCATCGCTTCCTCATAGTTCGTAGGTTCATCATGGTCTAGTAACATGATTTCCAGAACTGGGTTGCCATACCACTCTGGTGCGGAACGTACTCTGGTTGATCTACGATGTTCAGCAGAAACTTGATCCGAAGTTTCATGATCATTATCATTAACTTCCTTACTAATTGGTGTAGGAATCACTGGAACAATTTCCTGTGATGTACTACTTTCCAATCTGGGAGAAGGTACAATTACCTCATCAAGTTCTACTTTCCTCCCACTCACTTCTTTCAAGAGAAACTCCTTCTCTAGAAAGGATCCATTTTTAGCAACGAATATCTTGCCTTCGGATCTGTGATAGAAGGTGTACCCAACAGTCTCTTTTGGGTATCCTATGAAGATTTACTTCTCCGGTTTGGGTTCGAGCTTATCATGTTGAAACTTTTTCACATAAGCATCGCAGTCCCAAACTTTAAGAAACAACAACTTTGGTTTCTTGCCAAACCACAGTTCTTAAGGCGTTGTCTCAACGGATTCAGATGAGGCCCTTATTTAACGTGAATGCAGCTGTCTCTAATGCATGACCCAAAATGATAGTGGTAAATCGGTAAGAGACATCATAGATCGCACCATATCCAATAAAGTACGGTTTACGACGTTCGGACACACCATTATGTTGTGGTGTTCCGGGTGGCGTGAGCTGTGAAACTATTCCACATTGTTTCAAATGAAGACCAAACTCGTAACTCAAATGTTTTCCTCCACGATCAGATCGTAGAAACTTTATTTTCTTGTTACGATGATTCTCTACTTCACTCTGAAATTCTTTGAACTTTTCAAATGTTTCAGACTTGTGCTTCATTAAGTAGATATACCTATATCTGCTCAAATCATCAGTGAAGGTCAGAAAATAACGATACCCGCCGCGAGCTTCAACAATCATTGGTCCGCATACATCAGTATGTATGATTTCCAACAAATACGTTGCTCGCTCCATAGTTCCGGAGAACGGAGTTTTAGTCATCTTGCCCATGAGGTATGGTTCGCAAGCACCAAGTGATTCATAATCAAGTGATTCCAAAAGTCCATCATTATGGAGTTTCTTCATGCGTTTTACACCAATATGACTTAAACGGCAGTGCCACAAATAAGTTGCACTATCATTATTAACCTTGCATCTTTTGGTTTCAATACTATGAATATGTGTATCACACGATCGAGATCCAATAAACTATTTTCATTGGGTGTATGACCATAGAAGGTTTTATTCATGTAAACAGAACAACAATTATTCTCTAACTTACATGAATAACCATATTGCAATAAACATGATCAAATCACATTCATGCTCAACACAAACACCAAATAACAGTTATTTAGGTTCAACACTAATCCCGAAAGTATAGGGAGTGTGCGATGATGATCATATCAATCTTGGAACTGCTTCCAATATACATCGTCACTTCATCCTTTAACTAGTTTCTGTTCATTATGCAACTCCCATTTCGAGTTACTGCTCTTTAGCAACTGAACCAATATCAAATACCGAGGGGTTGCTATGAACACTAGTAAAATACGCATTAATGATCTGTATATCAAATATACCTTTGTTCACTTTGCCATCCTCCTTATCCGCCAAGTATCTAGGGCAGTTCCACTTTTAGTGACCATTTCCTTTGCAGTAGAAGCACTTAGTTTCAGGCTTGAGTTTAGCTTTGGGTTTCTTCATGGGAGTGACAACTTGCTTGTCATTCTTCTTGAAGTTCCCCTTCTATCCCTTTGCCCTTTTACTTGAAACAAGTGGACTTGTTAACCATCAACACTTGATGCTTTTTCATGATTTCTACCTTCGCTGACTTTAGTATCGCGAAGAGCTGGGAATTCCTTTCGTCATCCCTTGTATATTATAGTTCATCACGAAGTTCTACTAACTTGGTGATAGTGACTAGAGAACTTTGTCAATTACTATCTTATCTGGAAGATTAACTCCCACTTGATTAAAGTAATTGTAGTACCCAGACAATCTGAGCACATGCTCACTGGTTGAGCTATTCTCCTCCATCTTGTAGGCAAAGTACTGTCAGAGGTCTTATACCTCTCGACACGGGCATGAGTATGAAATACTAATTTCAACTCTTGGAACATCTTATATGCTCCGTGGCGTTCAAAACGTTTTTGAAGTCCCGGTTTTAAGCCGTAAAGCATGGTGCACTTAAACTATCAAGTAGTCATCATATCAAGCTTTTGTCAAAACGTTCATAACGTCTACATCTGCTCCTGCAATAGGTCTGTCACCTAGCGGTGCATCAAGGACATAATTCTTCTGTGCAGCAATGAGGATAATCCTCAGATCACGGAACAATTCCGCATCATTGCTACTAACATCTTTCAACTTGGTTTTCCCTAGGAACATATGAAAAATAAACGGGGAGCAACATCGCGAGCTATTGATCTACAACATAGATATGCTAATACTACTAGGACTAAGTTCATGATAAATTAAGTTCAATTAATCATATTACTTAAGAACTCCCACTTAGATAGACATCCCTCCGGTCATCTAAATGATCACGTGATCCAAATCAACTAAACCATGTCCGATCATCACGTGAGATGGAGTAGTTTCAATGGTGAACATCTTATGTTGATCATATCTACTATATGATTCACGCTCGACCTTTCGGTCTCCAGTGTTCCGAGGCCATATCTGCATATGCTAGGCTCGTCAAGTTTAACCCGAGTATTCCGCGTGTGCAAAACTGGCTTACACCCGTTGTATTTGAACGTAGAGCTTATCACACCCGATCATCACGTGGTGTCTCGGCACGACGAACTTTCGCAACGGTGCATACTCAGGGAGAACACTTATACCTTGAAATTTAGTAAGGGATCATCTTATAATGCTACCGTCGTACTAAGCAAAATAAGAAGCATAATAAGATAAACATCACATGCAATCAAAATATGTGACATGATATGGCCATCATCATCTTGTGCTTTTGATCTCCATCTTCAAAGCACCGTCATGATCACCTTCGTCACCGGCTTGACACCTTGATCTTCATCGTAGCATCGTTGTCGTCTCGCCAACTATTGCTTCCACGACTATCGCTACCGCTTAGTGATAAAGTAAAGCAATTACATGGCGATTGCATTTCATACAATAAAGCGACAACCATATGGCTCCTGCCAGTTGCCGATAACTTTACAAAACATGATCATCTCATACAAAACCGTATAACTCATCATGTCTTGACCATATCACATCACAACATGCCCTGCAAAAACAAGTTAGACGTCCTCTACTTTGTTGTTGCAAGTTTTACGTGGCTGCTACGGGCTTAGCAAGAACCGTTCATACCTACGCATACAAAACCACAACGATGTTTCGTCAAGTATGTGCTGTTTTAACCTTCACAAGGACCGGGCGTAGGCACACTTGATTCAGCTAAAGTGAGAGAGACAGACACCCGCCGGTCACCTTTAAGCAACGAGTGCTCGTAACGGTGAAACCAGTCTCGCGTAAGCGTACGCGTAATGTCGGTCCGGGCCGCTTCATCTCACAATACCGCCGAAGCAAAGTATGACATGCTGGTAAGCAGTATGACTAGTATCGTCCACAATCTCATTGTGTTCTACTCATGCATATCATCTACGCATAGACCTGGCTCATGATGCCACTGTTGGGGAACGTAGTATTTTAAAATTTTCCTACGATCACACAAGATCTATCTACCAGATGCATAGCAACGAGAGGGGAGAGTGTGTCTACGTACCCTCGTAGACCGGGAGCGGAAGCGTCAAGTGACGCGGTTGATGTTGTCGAACTTCTTCGCGATCCAACCGATCAAGCACCGAACGTACGGCACCTCCGCGTTCAGCACACGTTCAGCTTGATGACGTCCCACGAGCTCTTGATCCAGTTGAGCTTCACGGGAGAGTTTCGTCAGCACGACGGCGTGGTGACGGATATGATGTGTTCACCGGCGCAGGGCTTCGCCTAAGCTCCGCGACGGTACGACCGAGGTGTGATTCTGTGGAGGGGGGACCGCACACGGCTAAAACAATTCAACTTGTGTGTCTTTGGGTGCCCCCTGCCCCCGTATATAAAGGAGCAAGGGAGGGAGGCCGGCCAACCTCTCCTGGTGCGGCTAGGGAAGGAGTCCTACTAGGAATAGGATTGCAATCCTATTCCTAGTAGGATTCACCAAAAGGAAGAAGGGGGAAAGGAATAGGAGAGGTGGCGCCCCCCCCCCCCAATCCTAGTCCAACTAGGAACCCTAGGTGGGGGCGCCGGCCAGCCCTATGGGCTGCCTCTCTCTTTCCCTTTAGGCCCACTATGGACCATCCCCTCTCGTAGGGGGTTCCGGTAACCCCCTCCGGCATTCCCGATAAATCCGAAACTTTTCCGGTATACTTCCGGTGTCCGAATATAGCCGTCCAATATATCAATCTTTATGTCTCGGACATTCCGAGACTCCTCGTCATGTCCGTGATCTCATCCGGGACTCCGAACTACCTTCGGTACATCAATACTCAAAAACTCATAATATCGATCGTCATCAAACGTTAAGCGTGCGGACCCTACGGGTTTGAGAACTATGTAGACATGACTGAGACTCATCTCCGGTCAATAACCAATAGCGGAACCTGGATGTTCATATTGGCTCCTACATATTCTACGAAGATCTTTTATCGGTCAGAACCGCATAACAACATATGTTGTTCCTTTTGTCAAACTGTATGTTACTTGCCCGAGATTCGATCGTCGGTATCTTTATACCTAGTTCAATCTCGTTACCGGCAAGTCTCTTTACTCGTTTCCGTAACACATCATCTCGTGACTAACTCATTAGTATTTTGCTTGCAAGGCTTATTATGTTGGGTAACGTAGTATTTTAAAATTTTCCTACGATCACGCAAGATCTATCTACCAGATGCATAGCAACGAGAGGGGAGAGTGTGTCTACGTACCCTCGTAGACCGGGAGCGGAAGCGTCAAGTGACGCGGTTGATGTTGTCGAACTTCTTCGCGATCCAACCGATCAAGCACCGAACGTACGGCACCTCCGCGTTCAGCACACGTTCAGCTTGATGACGTCCCACGAGCTCTTGATCCAGTTGAGCTTCACGGGAGAGTTTCGTCAGCACGACGGCGTGGTGACGGATATGATGTGTTCACCGGCGCAGGGCTTCGCCTAAGCTCCGCGACGGTACGACCGAGGTGTGATTCTGTGGAGGGGGGCACCGCACACGGCTAAAACAATTCAACTTGTGTGTCTTTGGGTGCCCCCCTGCCCCTGTATATAAAGGAGCAAGGGAGGAGGGGCCGGCCAACTCCTATGGTGCGGCTAGGGAGGGGACTCCTACTAGGAATAGGATTGCAATCCTATTCCTAGTAGGATTCACCGAAAGGAAGAAGGGGGAAAGGATTAGGAGAGGTGGCGCCCCCCCCCCCCAATCCTAGTCCAACTAGGATTCCTAGGTGGGGGCGCCGGCCAACCCTATGGGCTGCCTCTCTCTCACCCTTTAGGCCCACTATGGACCATCCCCTCTCGTAGGGGGTTCCGGTAACCCCCTCCGGCATTCCTGATAAATCCGAAACTTTTCCGGTATACTTCCGGTGTCCGAATATAGCCGTCCAATATATCAATCTTTATGTCTCGGACATTCCGAGACTCCTCGTCATGTCCGTGATCTCATCCGGGACTCCGAACTACCTTCGGTACATCAATACTCAAAAAACTCATAATACCGATCGTCATCAAACGTTAAGCGTGCGGACCCTACGGGTTCGAGAACTATGTAGACATGACCGAGACTCATCTCTGGTCAATAACCAATAGCGGAACCTGGATGTTCATATTGGCTCCTACATATTCTACGAAGATCTTTTATCGGTCAGAACCGCATAACAACATACGTTGTTCCTTTTGTCAAACGGTATGTTACTTGCCCGAGATTCGATCGTCGGTATCTTTATACCTAGTTCAATCTCGTTGCAGGCAAGTCTCTTTACTCGTTCCGTAACACATCATCTCGTGACTAACTCATTAGTCTTTTGCTTGCAAGGCTTATTGTGATGTGTGTTACCGAGAGGGCCCAGAGATACCTCTCCGACACTCGGAGTGACAAATCCTAATCTTGATCTATGCCAACACCATGAATACTTTCGGAGACACCTGTAGAGCATCTTTATTATCACCCAGTTACGTTGTGGCGTTTGATAGCACACAAGGTGTTCCTACGGTATTCGGGAGTTGCATAATCTCATAGTCATAGGAACATGTATAAGTCATGAAGAAAGCAATAGCAGTTAAACTAAACGATCATAGTGCTATGCTAACGGATGGGTCTTGTCCATCACATCATTCTCCTAATGATGTGATCCCGTTGGTCAAATGACAACTCATGTCCATGGCTAGGAAATATAACCATATTTGATCAATGAGCTAGTCTAGTAGAGGCATACTAGGGACATGCTGTTTTGTCTATGTATCCACACATGTACTAAGTTTCCGGTTAATACAATTCTAGCATGAATAAAAGACATTTATCATGATATAAGGAAATACAAATAACATCTTTATTATTGCCTCTAGGGCATATTTCCTTCAGTCTCCCACTTGAACTAGAGTCAATAATCTAGATTACAAAGTGATGATCCTCACACCCATGGAGTCTTGGTGCTGATCATGTTTTGCCCGTGGAAGAGGCTTAGTTAACAGGTCTGCAACATTCAGATCCGTATGTATTTTGCAAATCTCTATGTCTCCCTCCTTGACTAGATCGCGGATGGAATTGAAGCGTCTTTTGATGTGCTTTGTTCTCTTGTGAAACCTGGATTCCTTCGCCAAGGCTATGGCTCCAGTGTTGTCACAAAAGATTTTCATTGGACCCGATGCACTAGGTACTACACCTAGATCGGATATGAACTCCTTCATCCAGACTCCTTCATTTGCTGCTTCCGAAGCAGCTATGTATTCCGCTTCACACGTAGATCCCGCCACGACGCTCTGCTTGGAACTGCACCAGCTGACAGCTCCACCGTTCTATAAAAATACATATCCGGTTTGTGACTTAGAGTCATCCGGATCAGTGTCAAAGCTCGAATCGACGTAACCGTTTACGACGAGCTCTTTGTCACCTCCATATACGAGAAACATATCCTTTGTTCTTTTCAGATACTTTAGGATGTTTTTGACCGCTGTCCAGTGATCCACTCCTAGATTACTTTGGTACCTCCCTGCTAGACTTATAGCAAGGCACACATCAGGTCTGGTACACAGCATTGCATACATGATAGATCCTATGGCTGAGGCATAGGGAATGACTTTCATTTTCTCTCTATCTTCTGCAGTTGTCGGGCATTGAGTCTTACTCAACTTC
Source organism: Secale cereale (assembly GCA_902687465.1). Classification (NCBI taxonomy): domain Eukaryota; kingdom Viridiplantae; phylum Streptophyta; class Magnoliopsida; order Poales; family Poaceae; genus Secale; species Secale cereale. The sequence goes on along the minus strand of LR738714.1, from coordinate 639,820,286 downwards.
ATACCTCGTAAAACAGGCAAGAATCCTTTCTTTGACTGATCCATTTTGAACCTTTTCAAAATCTTATCAAGGTATGTGCTTTGTGAAAGTCCAATTAAGCGTCTTGAGCTATCTCTATAGATCTTGATGCCTAATATGTAAGCAGCTTCTCCGAGGTCTTTCATTGAAAAACTTTTATTCAAGTATCCTTTTATGCTATTCAGAAATTCTATATCATTTCCAATTAACAATATGTCATCTACATATAATATTAGAAATGCTACAGAGCTCCCACTCACTTTCTTGTAAATACAGGCTTCTCCAAAAGTCTGTATAAAACCATATGCTTTGATCACCTCATCAAAGCGTATATTCCAACTCCGAGATGCTTGCACCAGTCCATAGATGGATCGCTGGAGTTTGCATACTTTGTTAGCACCTTTTGGATCGACAAAACCTTCTGGTTGCATCATATACAACTCTTCTTTGAGATATCCATTTAGGAATGCGGTTTTGACATCCATTTGCCAGATTTCATAATCATAAAATGCGGCAATTGCTAACATGATTCGGACAGACTTAAGCATCGCTACAGGTGAGAAAGTCTCATCGTAGTCAACTCCTTGAACTTGTCGAAAACCTTTCGCAACAAGTCGAGCTTTGTAAACAGTAATATTACCGTCTGCGTCGGTCTTCCTCTTGAAGATCCATTTATTTTCGATGGCCTTCCAATCATCGGGCAAGTCAACCAAAGTCCATACTTTGTTCTCATACATGGATCCCATCTCAGATTTCATGGCTTCAAGCCATTTTGCGGAATCTGGGCTCATCATCGCTTCCTCATAGTTCGTAGGTTCATCATGGTCTAGTAACATGATTTCCAGAACTGGGTTGCCGTACCACTCTGGTGCGGAACGTACTCTGGTTGATCTACGATGTTCAGTAGAAACTTGATCCGAAGTTTCATGATCATTATCATCAACTTCCTCACTAATTGGTGTAGGAATCACTGGAACAATTTCCTGTGATGTACTACTTTCCAATATGGGAGAAGGTACAATTACCTCATCAAGTTCTACTTTCCTCCCACTCACTTCTTTCGAGAGAAACTCTTTTTCTAGAAAGGATCCGTTCTTAGCAACGAATATTTTGCCTTCGGATCTGTGATAGAAGGTGTACCCAATAGTTTCTTTTGGGTATCCTATGAAGACACATTTTTCCGATTTGGGATCGAGCTTATCAGGTTGAAGTGTTTTCACATAAGCATCGCAGCCCCAAATTTTAAGAAACGACAACTTTGGTTTCTTGCCAAACCATAGTTCATAAGGCGTCGTATCAACGGATTTAGATGGTGCCCTATTTAACGTGAATGCAGCTGTCTCTAAAGCATAACCCCAAAACGATAGTGGTAAATCGGTAAGAGACATCATAGATCGCACCATATCCAATAAAGTACGGTTACGACGTTCGGACACACCATTACGCTGTGGTGTTCCAGGTGGCGTGAGTTGTGAAACTATTCCACATTGTTTCAAATGAAGACCAAACTCGTAACTCAAATATTCTCCTCCACGATCAGATCGTAGGAACTTTATTTTCTTGTTACGATGATTCTCCACTTCACTCTGAAATTCTTTGAACTTTTCAAATGTTTCAGACTTGTGTTTCATTAAGTAGATATACCCATATCTGCTCAAATCATCAGTGAAGGTCAGAAAATAACGATACCCGCCGCGAGCATCAACGCTCATTGGTCCACATACATCAGTATGTATGATTTCCAACAAATCTGTTGCTCGCTCCATAGTTCCGGAGAACGGAGTTTTAGTCATCTTGCCCATGAGGCATGGTTCGCAAGCACCAAGTGATTCATAATCAAGTGATTCCAAAAGTCCATCTTTATGGAGTTTCTTCATGCGTTTTACACCAATATGACCCAAACGGCAGTGCCACAAATAAGTTGCACTATCATTATTAACCTTGCATCTTTTGGTTTCAATATTATGAATATGTGTATCACTACAATCAAGATCCAGTAAGAATAGACCATTCTTTAAGGGTGCATGACCATAAAAGATATTATTCATCAAAATGGAACAACCATTATTCTCTGATTTAAATGAATAACCGTCTCGCAATAAATAAGATCCAGATATAATGTTCATGCTCAACGCTGGCACCAAATAACAATTATTTAGGTCTAAAACTAATCCCGAAGGTAGATGTAGAGGTAGCGTGCCGACGGCGATCACATCGACTTTGGAACCGTTTCCCACGCGCATCGTCACCTCGTCCTTAGCTAATCTTTGTTTAATCCGTAGTCCCTGTTTCGAGTTACAAATATTAGCAACCGAACCGGTATCAAATACCCAGGTACTACTACGAGCATTAGTAAGGTACACATCAATAACATGTATATCACATATACCTTTGTTCATCTTGCCATCCTTCTTATCCGCCAAATACTTGGGGCAGTTCCGCTTCTAGTGTCCAGACCCCTCGCAGTAGAAGCACTTAGTTTCAGGATTGGTTCCATAATTGAGGCTTTCTGTGAGAACAGCAACAATCTTGCTATTCTCCTTGAAAATCCCTTCCTTGCCCTTTTTCTTGAAACTAGTGGTATTGTTAACCATCAACTTTTGATGCTCCTTTTTGATTTCTACCTCCGCAGCTTTGAGCATAGCGAAGAGCTCGGGAATTGTCTTTTGCATCCCTTGCATGTTATAGTTCATCACGAAGCCATTATAGCTTGGTGGTAGTGATTGAAGAATTCTATCAATAACACTATTCTCATCAACTTGGCAACCAAGTTGAGTCATATGATTGTAGTGCCCATACATTGTGAGCAAGTGTTCACTGATAGAACTATTCTCCTCCATCTTGCAGCTGTAGAACTTATTGGAAATTTTATATTTCTCAATCCGGGCATTTGCTTGAAATATTAACTTCAACTCCTGGAACATCTCATATGCTCCATGACGTTCAAAACGTCGTTGAAGTCCCGGTTCTAAGCCGTAAAGCATGGCACACTGAACTATCGTGTAGTCATCAGACCGCGACTGCCAGACGTTCAAAGCGTCTGCATTAGCGGAAGGGGGCTTGTCACCTAGCGATGCTTCAAGGACATAATTCTTCTGTGCAGCAATGAGGATAATCCTCAGGTTACGGACCCAGTCCGTGTAATTGCTACCATCATCTTTCAACTTAGCTTTCTCTAGGAATGCATTAAAATTCAAAGGAACGGTAGCACGGGCCATTGATCTACAACGACATAGATATGCAAAACTATCAGGACTAAGTTCATGATAAATTAAAGTTCAATTTAATCATATTAATTTAAAGAACTCCCACTTAGATAGACATCCCTCTGGTCATCTAAATGATCACGTGATCCAAATCAACTAAACCATGTCCGATCATCACGTGAGATGGAGTAGTTTTCAATGGTGAACATCTTATGTTGATCATATCAACTATATGATTCACGCTCGACCTTTCGGTCTCTTGTGTTCCGAGGCCATATCTGTATATCCTAGGCTCGTCAAGTTTAACCCGAGTATTCTGCGTGTGCAAAACTGGCTTACACCCGTTGTATTTGAACGTAGAGCTTATCACACCCGATCATCACGTGGTGTCTCGGCACGACGAACTTTCGCAACGGTGCATACTCAGGGAGAACACTTATACCTTGAAATTTAGTAAGGGATCATCTTATAATGCTACCGTCGTTCTAAGCAAAATAAGAAGCATAATAAGATAAACATCACATGCAATCAAAATATGTGACATGATATGGCCATCATCATCTTGTGCTTTTGATCTCCATCTCCAAAGCACCGTCATGATCACCTTCGTCACCGGCTTGACACCTTGATCTTCATCGTAGTATCGTTGTCGTCTCGCCAACTATTGCTTCCACGACTATCGCTACCGCTTAGTGATAAAGTAAAGCAATTACATGGCGATTGCATTTCATACAATAAAGCGACAAATATATGGCTCCTGCCAGTTGCCGATAACTTTACAAAACATGATCATCTCATACAAAACCGTATAACTCATCATGTCTTGACCATATCACATCACAACATGCCCTGCAAAAACAAGTTAGACGTCCTCTACTTTGTTTGTTGCAAGTTTTACGTGGCTGCTACGGGCTTAGCAAGAACCGTTCTTACCTACGCATACAAAACCACAACGATGTTTCGTCAAGTATGTGCTGTTTTAACCTTCACAAGGACCGGACGTAGCCACACTTGATTCAGCTAAAGTGAGAGAGACAGACACCCGCCAGTCACCTTTAAGCAACGAGTGCTCGTAACGGTGAAACCAGTCTCGCGTAAGCGTACGCGTAATGTCGGTCCGGGCCGCTTCATCTCACAATACCGCCGAAGCAAAGTATGACATGCTGGTAAGCAGTATGACTAGTATCGTCCACAATCTCATTGTGTTCTACTCGTGCATATCATCTACGCATAGACCTGGCTCATGATGCCACTGTTGGGAAACGTAGTATTTTAAAATTTTCCTACGATCACGCAAGATCTATCTACCAGATGCATAGCAACGAGAGGGGAGAGTGTGTCTACGTACCCTCGTAGACCGGGAGCGGAAGCGTCAAGTGACGCGGTTGATGTTGTCGAACTTCTTCGCGATCCAACCGATCAAGCACCGAACGTACGGCACCTCCGCGTTCAGCACACGTTCAACTTGATGACGTCCCACGAGCTCTTGATCCAGTTGAGCTTCACGGGAGAGTTTCGTCAGCACGACGGCGTGGTGACGGATATGATGTGTTCACCGGCGCAGGGCTTCGCCTAAGCTCCGCGACGGTACGACCGAGGTGTGATTCTGTGGAGGGGGGCACCGCACACGGCTAAAACAATTCAACTTGTGTGTCTTTGGGTGCCCCCTGCCCCCGTATATAAAGGAGCATGGGAGGATGGGCCGGCCAACTCCTATGGTGCGGCTAGGGAGGGGACTCCTACAAGGAATAGGATTGCAATCCTATTCCTAGTAGGATTCACCGAAAGGAAGAAGGGGGAAAGGATTAGGAGAGGTGGCGCCCCCTCAATCCTAGTCCAACTAGGATTCCTAGGTGGGGGCGCCGGCCAGCCCTATGGGCTGCCTCTCTCTCACCCTTTAGGCCCACTATGGACCATCCCCTCTCGTAGGGGGTTCCGGTAACCCCCTCCGGCATTCCCGATAAATCCGAAACTTTTCCGGTATACTTCCGGTGTCCGAATATAGACGTCCAATATATCAATCTTTATGTCTCGGACATTCCGAGACTCCTCGTCATGTCCGTGATCTCATCCAGGACTCCGAACTACCTTCGGTACATCAATACTCAAAAAACTCATAATACCGATCGTCATCAAACGTTAAGCGTGCGGACCCTACGGGTTCGAGAACTATGTAGACATGACCGAGACTCATCTCTGGTCAATAACCAATAGCGGAACCTAGATGTTCATATTGGCTCCTACATATTCTACGAAGATCTTTTATCGGTCAGAACCGCATAACAACATACGTTGTTCCTTTTGTCAAACGGTATGTTACTTGCCCGAGATTCGATCGTCGGTATCTTTATACCTAGTTCAATCTCGTTGCCGGCAAGTCTCTTTACTCGTTCCGTAACACATCATCTTGTGACTAACTCATTAGTCTTTTGCTTGCAAGGCTTATTGTGATGTGTGTTACCGAGAGGGCCCAGAGATACCTCTCCGACACTCGGAGTGACAAATCCTAATCTTGATCTATGCCAACACCACGAATACTGTCGGAGACACCTGTAGAGCATCTTTATGATCACCCAGTTACGTTGTGACGTTTGATAGCACACAAGGTGTTCCTACGGTATTCGGGAGTTGCATAATCTCATAGTCATAGGAACATGTATAAGCCATGAAGAAAGCAATAGCAGTTAAACTAAACGATCATAGTGCTATGCTAACGGATGGGTCTTGTCCATCACATCATTCTCCTAATGATGTGATCCTGTTGATCAAATGACAACTCATGTCCATGGCTAGGAAACATAACCATCTTTGATCAATGAGCTAGTCTAGTAGAGGCATACTAGGGACATGCTGTTTTGTCTATGTATCCACACATGTACTAAGTTTCCGGTTAATACAATTCTAGCATGAATAAAAGACATTTATCATGATATAAGGAAATACAAATAACATCTTTATTATTGCCTCTAGGGCATATTTCCTTCATATTATGATGTGTGTTACCGAGAGGGCCCAGAGATACCTCTCCGACACTCGGAGTGACAAATCCTAATCTTGATCTATGCCAACACCACGAATACTTTCGGAGACACCTGTAGAGCATCTTTATGATCACCCAATTACGTTGTGACGTTTGATAGCACACAAGGTGTTCCTACGGTATTCGGGAGTTGCATAATCTCACAGTCATAGGAACATGTATAAGTCATGAAGAAAGCAATAGCAGTTAAACTAAACGATCATAGTGCTATGCTAACGGATGGGTCTTGTCCATCACATCATTCTCCTAATGATGTGATCCCGTTGATCAAATGACAACTCATGTCTATGGCTAGGAAACATAACCATCTTTGATCAATGAGCTAGTCTAGTAGAGGCATACTAGGGACATATTGTTTTGTCTATGTATTCACACATGTATTAAGTTTCCGGTTAATACAATTCTAGCATGAATAATAAACATTTATCATGATATAAGGAAATAAATAATAACTTTATTATTTCCTCTAGGGCATATTTCCTTCAGATCGGCTATGAAAATTCAACATTAAAGTAATAAAGAAACAACATGAAGTGCCATAATGAACTATACTATGAAAATTCGATGTTATTATACTTGCCAGTAGGATTCTTTCTTTCTAAACTTATATAAAATATAATACGGTTATCAAATCTTTCTCCACGCCATAAAAGGAACCTTGACCTATGTGTGCTTGAATTAGATGTAGAAGTCCAGACATAGCTTATCCTTTTGAGGCTGACAAGGCAGGCTGTTGTTGAGGCTTTTTCATTTTTTTCCCAGTTCAGGACCAGGGTTTACTTTTCAGTAGAAATACCATGAATGTCGGCTTCAATTCATTTTTTCCACTGGTCATGATCATGTCTTACGAACTTTGGACTTTAAACTCATTAGTTGGCTTGTCCTAAAATAATGACCTGAAGATTTTTTATTTGTGTTGTCCTTGTGCAGGATTGGGCACAACATGGTCACCCATGCAGAGGAGAAAGGGATCATCGTCACAGGCAAGGGGTGTGGTGGTGATATTTGCCCCGCTGCCACGCAATAGAGGTGGTGATATTCGGCATCGGCTACAAAACAACCATTGTGAGCTTCTCCAGCTATTGTCCTTCCTCTGCTTCTCGCCTCCTATTGCCCTGAGCTCACAATGATCGAGCCACAGCTATGGTGGTCGCTCTGGGTTCAGGGCATCATAATGGAAAAAAGAAATGGGGTTATGTTCCCTATTTCTCTTATTTCTATCATAATGCTTGTTGGTCATATACTACAGTTGAATTTTTAGTTCCTGTCACAGGTAATCGATGTCAAGTTTTTTTTAACCTGTTCATCCTTAATGTCTCTAGTGTATTTTATGCTTCAGAAATTGTAAAGGCATATCCCAAAACTGCATCTTTATAATTTGACATGCATGCCTGAATCCTGATACATTAGTACACAAATTGATTATTTACCATTGATGAAGTTGCACTGAAAATCTTGGAGAATTTTACTGGAAAATATCATGTCCTCTGTAATTTATCGTTGCAAATTGAAGTATTTATCATGCTGCTGCTTCCTTCCATGCTTGATGTGGTGAGTTATTTTTCATGGCCTCTTCTCTGGTTACGTTTGGTTAGCACCCTCTTCTCCTTTTTCTTCCTCCACACCCCTTGTACATTGGGCTGGTGCAGTTTTCTAGTGTTTTGTGTGGTTGGACATCTGGCCACGGTCTTTCTACTGTGTATGTAGCTATAAGGCCTTGGTGTGCCCAGTTCCTTCTTCTACTATGTTTGTTTCAGAGAAAACAGGATTTTGAGTTTCACCTGTTGTGTGATCTTCTGGTGCTGGTTGGTTCTACATGCTTGTTGTCATGCATGTTTAATTCCCTATTTTGATGATTTCGCTGGCTTTATAGGATGGTTGCATTGTAGTAGTAAGTAGAGGCTCTTAGCATTCAAAACAAAATCCTGATAAGTCATAGGGTGAGAGGGAGGGAAGTTGGTACATGCCACATGTACCTCAATTATTATCTTGCAAATACGTGAAGGTGCTAGGACTGATCCACCATCTTAAATCAATTATTAACTTACAAATCAATTGATGTGGTTTCCTTATACATGCCATGTGGTGTGCGTGGTGATTTCACATAATTTTCAATCACTTGTCCTGAGAACCTGAGCATGGTACTACTGGTATCATAGTTGCAGTTGATAATTTTTTGGTGGTGACCAAAGTAGTGCATATGTATGTGGGCTCTGTTTTAGGCTGTTGTGATATTTCTTGCTATGATCAAATAAAGTATATCTAGTGCATATTGTTTGTCCTTTTGGCTGCTGTAAATTTACGTTGTTTTGGCATGATATTATATTGTTTGACCTTTCTCTCTCAGTGGTGATGTATTCTTGTTTGTCCTTTCTCTCATGTTCTCTCTATTTGTCTTTGCCCAGGCCACCGGCAAGTCTATTGTTGAGAAGGGCGAGAAGACTGATGGATGGTTGTAATTGGGTTGCTGCTTTGTGGATGGATGGATTTCGGCTGCTGTCAAGTGCCTGAAGACTGAAACTGGAGGGCAGTGTTGACGCCCTCTTCGCCACCCAGTCCGACCTACCCGTGGCCAATGGCGAGGACAGGTGCATTGGGGTCATCTCCAAGAAGGACAAGGCCTGGGTGTCTGATGGGGTCAGTGCTCATCCCCCTCTTTCTAACCGTTTCTTGTCTGCTTGCCATTACTTGGAATTGCTACTTGCCACTCTTGTGTATGCCTTAGGAATTGGATTATCAATTGTAGAAAAATGTCTAATCTGAAAGAAGGCCCGTTTGGGCTGCTGAATATGAGATGGGCTTTGGGCCCATTTAGCAATTACAGAAAAACCCCTAAGGGCCCATGCTGCCTAGCAAGTGGTGGGAGTTTAGTCCCACATTGCTAGTTGAGAGAGATGTACACCAACTTATAAGGTGAGACATTCTCCCACTAGTATGAGTTGGTGTGAAGGAAGGAGAGGTGTTCCACACGCGCGCTCCTCCTCCTCCGCCGCCCGCCCGTCTCGTCACGACGCGCCGCGCCGCGCCGCGGGTCGCGGGAATCTCGCCGAGCCGATGTGTTCTTTTTGTCACGCAGGATTGGAATTTGAACAGTCAACTGAAAACGATCAATGGAAAATGAATACGAGCTGAAACGTTTCGTCTTAAGTACGGCCGTTACCAGAATTCATTGTGATTCATTATGTGCGTTTATGCTGGACCGTTTGTCTCCTCCTCTGCGCCTATATAAGAGAGGTCGCTCCTCTCTAGAGAACAATACAGATCACATCTGCTCTGCCACCACCACCTCTGTCGTTCCTCTCGCTGCCGCTGTCGCCGGTGACTCCATCCCGTCTTCCGCGTACACGGCCGACGGGAGAGCAGGCCTCCGAAACCCCGCCTCTCCAGATCCTGTACGGGAGAGGGGCGATTAGGTTTTTGGGGAGCGTCTTCTACGCGACTGCTCGCCTCGGTTCGACTGCTTCCTCTACGTCGACTACATCTTCGTCCGCGTCGCCTTCGCCTTCACCATGAGCACCAGCACCGACGCTGACAAGGCTGCTGCCGACAAGGCCGCCTCCGACAAGCGCATCGCCGACGAGGCCGCCGCCTCTGCTGCTGATCCGGCCAACTGGCCTACTGGAGGGTATAACATGCTTACCCTTATCCTGATTATTTCCATGTGTGCAGTACTAGTGGTTTGCGTAGATGTTTCTACTATATGTCTAGTATGTGCGTACATCATGAATTTTCAGTATATCATTAGCACTGTCTATATCATGTTCATGATTTATTCTTGGATTAAATTAATCGAACAATTGCTTAATTTCTCAACAATCCAAAAACCTAATCTGTGTAGGCAATTTTCGATCCATGGTTTTGCTGCTGCACTGAAACCTGCCCCGTTTACGGGGACGTACTTTAAGCGTTGGCAGACCAAAACCGTCTTATGGCTCACGGCGATGAACGTGTTCTGGGTCGCCGGTGTGACTCCCACGGGAACGATTGCTCCTGAACAGGAGAAGGCGTTCAGGGAGGCCACCGTCGTCTTTGTTGGATGCGTTCTGAGCGTGATCGGAGATAAGTCGGTTGATGCATATTTACATATGCGGGTTGCCAAGGACTTGTGGGAGGCGCTCGAATCTAAATTCGGCGCAACCGATGCTGGAAGCGAGATGCATATTATGGAGCAGTTCCACGATTACAAGATGGTTGAAAACCGTCCTGTATTGGAACAGGCTGATGAGATACAGTGCATCGCTAAGGAACTTGAGGTTCTGAAGTGTGTGCTGCCGGGCAAATTTGTCGCGGGATGCATCATCGCTAAGCTACCCAATTCCTGGAGGAATTTTGCTACCACTCTGAAACATCAGAGGCGTGAATTCTCAGTTGAGGATGTCATTGGCCATCTGAGTGTTGAGCAGAACTCGAGAGCAAAGGACTCGAATGGAAAAGGGAACGAAGGGACCTCTGTCGCCAACATGGTGCAGAAGAACTTCAACCCCCACAAGCCCAAGGGAAAGACTGGTGTCCAACAGAATACCGAGTTTAAGAAGAAGGGCAAGAAGCCTTTCAAGAAGGATAAGAAGAAGGGTGGCTGTTTCACTTGTGGTTTTGATGAACATTGGGTTGTCAAGTGCCCACACAAGTTCAAGAAGCCAGGACAGGACTCCAAGACTGTCAACATGATTGTGAGCAACAATGAGAGTGGGCCATCTGGGTACGGTAATTTGTTTACTGTATTTTCAGTTTGCCAGTCTACCGATTGGTGGATTGACACAGGTGCAAATATTCATGTGTGTGCTGACATTTCATTGTTTTCTTCTTATCAGGCCACAGGAAACGGGTCCGTACTGATGGGGAATGGCGCGAGTGCTTCTGTTCATGGTGTTGGCACGGTCGATCTGAAGTTTACTTCGGGAAGGATCGTGCAACTGAAGAACGTGCAGCATGTCCCCGCCATCAAGAAGAATCTCGTTAGTGGTTCCCTTCTATGTAGAGAAGGGTTTAAGCTGGTATTCGAGTCTAATAAAGTAGTTGTTACGAAATATGGACTGTTTGTTGGAAAAGGTTATGAATGTGGAGGTCTATTCCGCTTTTCCCTCGCTGATTTTTTTTAATAAAGTCGTGAACAATATTCATTCAAATGTTAATGAAACAGAAGTTTGGCATTCACGTCTTTGTCACATTGGTTTTGGTTGTATGACGCGGTTAGCAAAGTTAAATTTAATCCCAAGTTTCACTTTAGCCAAAGGTTCTAAGTGCCATTCGTGTGTGCAAGCAAAGCAACCTCGCAAGCCCCATAAGGCTGCGGAGGAGAGACACTTGGCGCCATTAGAACTCATACATTCTGATCTTTGTGAGATGAATGGTGTGTTGACTAAAGGTGGAAAGAGATACTTCATGACACTGATAGATGATTCTACTAGATACTGCTATGTATATCTTTTAAACACTAAAGATGAGGCTCTACACTACTTTAAAATCTATAAGGCAGAAGTTGAGAATCAACTTGAAAAGAAAATAAAACGAGTCCGGTCAGATCGTGGTGGAGAGTATTTCTCTAATGAGTTTGATTCCTTTTTTGCGGAACATGGTATTATTCATGAGAGGACGCCTCCCTACTCACCTCAGTCAAATGGGATTGCCGAACGGAAAAACCGTACTCTAACTGATTTGGTTAACGCCATGTTAGATACATCGGGTTTATCCAAGGCATGGTGGGGGGAGGCTATATTGACATCATGTCATGTCCTGAATAAAGTTCCGACAAAAGACAATGAGATCACTCCCTATGAACAATGGGAAAAGAGAAGAACAACACTCTCATACTTACGTACTTGGGGCTGTTTGGCGAAAGTCAATGTGCCGATCCCCAAAAAGCGTAAGCTTGGACCAAAGACTGTGGATTGCGTTAATTTGGGCTACGCTAAGAATAGCGTCGGCTATAGATTTCTGGTAGTGAAATCTGAGGTACCTGACATGAAAGTCGGTACGATTATGGAGTCTAAAGATGCTACATTCTTTGAGGATATTTTTCCTATGAGAGATATGCAAAGCACTTCTAGACTGGAATCTGATGAGACTCCTGAACCTGCCATTCCGATGGAATATTATGAACAAACACATGATGAAAATCCTGAGGAGGAGGACAAGGAAACCCTTGGTAGGGGCAAGAGACAGACGACTGCAAAGTCCTTTGGTGATGATTTCCTTGTGTACCTTGTGGATGATACTCCCACTTCTATTTCAGAAGCTTATGCGTCTCCGGATGCTGACTACTGGAAAGAAGCGGTCCGTAGCGAGATGGACTCCATCTTGGCTAATGGGACATGGGAAATCACAGAACGTCCCTATGGCTGTAAACCATTGGGATGTAAGTGGGTGTTCAAAAAGAAGCTTAGGCCTGATGGTACGATTGAAAAATACAAGGCTAGGCTTGTGGCCAAGGGTTATTCCCAGAAAGAAGATGAGGATTTCTTCGATACTTATTCACCTGTGGCCAGACTGACCACCATTCGAGTATTACTCTCGTTGGCGGCCTCGCATGGTCTTCTCGTCCACCAGATGGATGTTAAGACAGCTTTCCTGAATGGAGAGCTAAACGAGGAAATCTACATGCAACAGCCAGATGGCTTTGTGATAGATGGTCAGCAAGGAAAAGTGTGTAGGTTGATAAAATCTTTATATGGCCTGAAACAAGCACCTAAGCAATGGCATGATAAGTTTAATACAACACTGACATCTGTTGGCTTCGTTGTTAATGAAGCTGACAAATGTGCATACTATCGCCATGGTGGGGGCGAAGGAGTTATACTGTGCTTGTATGTTGATGACATACTGATATTCGGAACCAACCTCAAAGTAATTGAGGAGGTCAAGTCGTTTCTATCTCAGAACTTTGAGATGAAAGACCTTGGTGTGGCTGATGTTATCTTGAACATCAAGCTACTGAGAGATAATGAGGGTGGGATTACACTTTTGCAATCCCATTATGTTGAGAAGGTGTTGAGTCGTTTTGGATACTCGGACTGCACACCATCTCAAACACCATATGATCCTAGCGTGTTGATTCGAAAATCCAAAGGCACGGCTATAGATCAATTGAGATACTCTCAAATCATTGGTTCACTGATGTACCTAGCTAGCGCTACGAGGCCTGACATCGCTTTTGCTGTGAGCAAACTGAGTCGGTTTGTATCAAAACCGGGTGATGTACATTGGCATGCTGTTGAAAGAGTTATGCGTTATCTGAAGGGTACTATGAACTATGGACTTCACTATACCGGATACCCGTCGGTATTTGAAGGGTATAGTGATGCGAATTGGATCTCTGATGCTGATGAGATGAAGGCCACAACTGGGTATATGTTTACTCTTGGAGGTGGCGCTGTTTCCTGGAAGTCTTGCAAGCAAACGATCTTAACGAGATCGACAATGGAAGCAGAATTAACAGCATTAGACACATCTGGTGTCGAAGCGGGATGGCTTCGAGATCTCTTGATGGACTTGCCATTGGTTGATAAACCGGTTCCGGCTATCCTTATGAACTGTGACAATCAGACTGTCATCACCAAGGTGAAGAGTTCAAAGGACAACATGGTTCAAAGGACAACATGAAGTCCAACAAACACATAAGAATGAGATTAAAAGCTGTCAGAAAATTGAGAAACTCCGGGGTGATAGCGTTGGAATATGTCCATACGGCTAAGAATCTGGCAGATCCTTTTACAAAAGGGCTATCACGTGTTGTGATAGATAATGCATCGAGGGAGATGGGCATGAGACCCACATGAGTTGCCATGGTGGTAACCCAACCTATGTGATCGGAGATCCCGTGAAGTAGGACCTGGGAAAACAAGCCAGTGGTGAACTGAGGAGAGTAACTATACTAACCCACTCCGCTGGAGATGCAATACTCTCAATACTGTATGGGAGGATGACTACTGTCTTAATGTGTTCCAAGGCTTATATGTATAAGCAATATGCTATCCTACAGAGCGATCTTTGGAGGAACACACCTATATGAGCCCGACTGCTGGTCACAGTCTATGAGATTGGGGTGATCTCTAGTAAGCTCATGAACAGGCCTGGAGTGTGACTTATATGCTCCACCCGAGGGGTCAGCCTTCGGCAGCCTAGTATCAGTAAGACATGTGGTGAAACCTCTTTACGCCAAACTGACAATTCAAGGCTTAGTCCATTGTTCAGTTGTGGAGGGGTGTAGCTATTTGCTCTAGGTGGATGTTCAATCTTAACAGGTCTCCACTGAAATACTGGTATATCAAAACAGAGTTTGGAACAGAGGACAACACCATGGGCCTTTGGGATCTGGTGGGGGATTGCTGAATATGAGATGGGATTTGGGCCCATTTAGCAATTACAGAAAAATCCCTAAGGGCCCATGCTGCCTAGCAAGTGGTGGGAGTTTAGTCCCACATTGCTAGTTGAGAGAGATGTACACCAACTTATAAGGTGAGACATTCTCCCACTAGTATGAGTTGGTGTGAAGAAAGGAGAGGTGTTCCACACGCGCGCTCCTCCTCCTCCGCCGCCCGCCCGTCTCGTCACGACGCGCCGCGCCGCGCCGCGGGTCGCGGGAATCTCGCCGAGCCGATGTGTTCTTTTTGTCACGCAGGATTGGAATTTGAACAGTCAACTGAAAACGATCAATGGAAAATGAATACGAGCTGAAACGTTTCGTCTTAAGTACGGCCGTTACCAGGATTCATTATGTGCGTTTATGCTGGACCGTTTGTCTCCTCCTCTGCGCCTATATAAGAGAGGTCGCTCCTCTCCAGAGAACAATACAGATCACATCTGCTCTGCCACCACCACCTCTGTCGTTCCTCTCGCTGCTGCTGTCGCCGGTGACTCCATCCCGTCTTCCGCGTACACGGCCGACGGGAGAGCAGGCCTCCGAAACCCCGCCTCTCCAGATCCTGTACGGGAGAGGGGCGATTAGGTTTTTGGGGAGCGTCTTCTACGCGACTGCTCGCCTCGGTTCGACTGCTTCCTCTACGTCGACTACATCTTCGTCCGCGTCGCCTTCGCCTTCACCATGAGCACCAGCACCGACGCTGACAAGGCTGCTGCCGACAAGGCCGCCTCCGACAAGCGCATCGCCGACGAGGCCGCCGCCTCTGCTGCTGATCCGGCCAACTGGCCTACTGGAGGGTATAACATGCTTACCCTTATCCTGATTATTTCCATGTGTGCAGTACTAGTGGTTTGCGTAGATGTTTCTACTATATGTCTAGTATGTGCGTACATCATGAATTTTCAGTATATCATTAGCACTGTCTATATCATGTTCATGATTTATTCTTGGATTAAATTAATCGAACAATTGCTTAATTTCTCAACATGGGCTAGAGTACACTGTAATATGTTTATGTCTTGTTTGATTTGACGAACATATGTATGCCAAATTGCCAAGTTCACTTGTCTTCTTCACACACTCTTGCATTTACAATACCACTAGCTGAATCTTGTGTTGTCCATTTTTGAATGTTGAAGCTCAAAGTTATAACTTGGCTGGCCAAAGATGGCTTGTTTGTGTATTTACTGTGAAACAAGCCGGAAACACTTGGATGCATTCGAGTACTAAGTAGAGCTAGCTCCTAGAGATGAAAACAAAATTCTCAGAAGTAACAGGTGAGAGAGAGGGAAGTTGATACACGCCACGGTCATCCTGCTATGACTTCCCTACTGCTTGCGTAGTTTATTTAAGGGATAAGTATATTTTTCGTCCTCGAATTCTTCTGAGAGTTTAGAAATCGTCCCTCAACTCTAATCCGGAGAGTTTTCGTCCCTCAGCTATCAAAACCGGAGAGTTTTCGTCCCTCGTGCCGCTTTGGGCGGTTTTCATCCGAAGTGAACAATAAATCGATGAACAATAAATCTGAAAAAATAGGAAAAAATCTAAAAATTCGTGGGATCGAATTTTCAGTTTTGTTTTTTGTTTTTTCCTATTTTTTCGAATTTACTGTTCACTGAGCTAATGTTCATGTTGGACGAAAACCGCCCAAAGAGGCACGAGGGACGAAAACTCTCCGGTTTTGATAGTTCAGAGACGAAAACTCTCCGGATTAGAGTTGAGGGACGATTTCTGAACTCTCGGAAGAGTTCGAGGACGAGAAAAATACTTATCCCTTTATTTAATTAGGGTGACATGCATTGGTTCCATGTTGGCAAGTGTAGCCTCCATAGTTGGTAAAATCAATGTGCAGTTTTGAACCTTTGTAGCATTATATCTATGTTGTTCAATTATTAACTTGCAAATACATGAAGGCGTGATCCCCTGATGTAGTTTGCTTATGCACGCCATGTGTGGTTTGTGTGTGTGTGGTGATTTTAACATCATTTTCGATGATCACTTGTCCTAGCGAACTGAGCGTGGTATCGCTGCTGACCTGACATCATAGTTGCAGTTGATAAATATTTTATGGTCATCATAAGAGCATCTCCAACAGGCGCGCCAAACAAGCGCCGCACCGCAAAATTCCCCATTTTAGCGCGCGCGCAACCGGAATATTTGCTCCAGTGGGCGCGCGAAAACAGCGCGCGCGGCATACGCAGTCCAGCACGCAGGCCAAAACGCAATCACACGCCGCTTATTTGCTGCGCCCGCTCCCGCGCGCTGGACTCTCGCGCGCTCGCTCGCACCTCCCACC